>CANTUV010000036.1:22491666-23737500 GCA_947685225.1 Garcia nutans | reverse complement strand
AAACCCTAAACCCTAAACCCTAAACCCTAAACCCTAAACCCTAAACCCTAAACCCTAAACCCTAAACCCTAAACCCTAAACCCTAAACCCTAAACCCTAAACCCTAAACCCTAAACCCTAAACCCTAAACCCTAAACCCTAAACCCTAAACCCTAAACCCTAAACCCTAAACCCTAAACCCTAAACCCTAAACCCTAAACCCTAAACCCTAAACCCTAAACCCTAAACCCTAAACCCTAAACCCTAAACCCTAAACCCTAAACCCTAAACCCTAAACCCTAAACCCTAAACCCTAAACCCTAAACCCTAAACCCTAAACCCTAAACCCTAAACCCTAAACCCTAAACCCTAAACCCTAAACCCTAAACCCTAAACCCTAAACCCTAAACCCTAAACCCTAAACCCTAAACCCTAAACCCTAAACCCTAAACCCTAAACCCTAAACCCTAAACCCTAAACCCTAAACCCTAAACCCTAAACCCTAAACCCTAAACCCTAAACCCTAAACCCTAAACCCTAAACCCTAAACCCTAAACCCTAAACCCTAAACCCTAAACCCTAAACCCTAAACCCTAAACCCTAAACCCTAAACCCTAAACCCTAAACCCTAAACCCTAAACCCTAAACCCTAAACCCTAAACCCTAAACCCTAAACCCTAAACCCTAAACCCTAAACCCTAAACCCTAAACCCTAAACCCTAAACCCTAAACCCTAAACCCTAAACCCTAAACCCTAAACCCTAAACCCTAAACCCTAAACCCTAAACCCTAAACCCTAAACCCTAAACCCTAAACCCTAAACCCTAAACCCTAAACCCTAAACCCTAAACCCTAAACCCTAAACCCTAAACCCTAAACCCTAAACCCTAAACCCTAAACCCTAAACCCTAAACCCTAAACCCTAAACCCTAAACCCTAAACCCTAAACCCTAAACCCTAAACCCTAAACCCTAAACCCTAAACCCTAAACCCTAAACCCTAAACCCTAAACCCTAAACCCTAAACCCTAAACCCTAAACCCTAAACCCTAAACCCTAAACCCTAAACCCTAAACCCTAAACCCTAAACCCTAAACCCTAAACCCTAAACCCTAAACCCTAAACCCTAAACCCTAAACCCTAAACCCTAAACCCTAAACCCTAAACCCTAAACCCTAAACCCTAAACCCTAAACCCTAAACCCTAAACCCTAAACCCTAAACCCTAAACCCTAAACCCTAAACCCTAAACCCTAAACCCTAAACCCTAAACCCTAAACCCTAAACCCTAAACCCTAAACCCTAAACCCTAAACCCTAAACCCTAAACCCTAAACCCTAAACCCTAAACCCTAAACCCTAAACCCTAAACCCTAAACCCTAAACCCTAAACCCTAAACCCTAAACCCTAAACCCTAAACCCTAAACCCTAAACCCTAAACCCTAAACCCTAAACCCTAAACCCTAAACCCTAAACCCTAAACCCTAAACCCTAAACCCTAAACCCTAAACCCTAAACCCTAAACCCTAAACCCTAAACCCTAAACCCTAAACCCTAAACCCTAAACCCTAAACCCTAAACCCTAAACCCTAAACCCTAAACCCTAAACCCTAAACCCTAAACCCTAAACCCTAAACCCTAAACCCTAAACCCTAAACCCTAAACCCTAAACCCTAAACCCTAAACCCTAAACCCTAAACCCTAAACCCTAAACCCTAAACCCTAAACCCTAAACCCTAAACCCTAAACCCTAAACCCTAAACCCTAAACCCTAAACCCTAAACCCTAAACCCTAAACCCTAAACCCTAAACCCTAAACCCTAAACCCTAAACCCTAAACCCTAAACCCTAAACCCTAAACCCTAAACCCTAAACCCTAAACCCTAAACCCTAAACCCTAAACCCTAAACCCTAAACCCTAAACCCTAAACCCTAAACCCTAAACCCTAAACCCTAAACCCTAAACCCTAAACCCTAAACCCTAAACCCTAAACCCTAAACCCTAAACCCTAAACCCTAAACCCTAAACCCTAAACCCTAAACCCTAAACCCTAAACCCTAAACCCTAAACCCTAAACCCTAAACCCTAAACCCTAAACCCTAAACCCTAAACCCTAAACCCTAAACCCTAAACCCTAAACCCTAAACCCTAAACCCTAAACCCTAAACCCTAAACCCTAAACCCTAAACCCTAAACCCTAAACCCTAAACCCTAAACCCTAAACCCTAAACCCTAAACCCTAAACCCTAAACCCTAAACCCTAAACCCTAAACCCTAAACCCTAAACCCTAAACCCTAAACCCTAAACCCTAAACCCTAAACCCTAAACCCTAAACCCTAAACCCTAAACCCTAAACCCTAAACCCTAAACCCTAAACCCTAAACCCTAAACCCTAAACCCTAAACCCTAAACCCTAAACCCTAAACCCTAAACCCTAAACCCTAAACCCTAAACCCTAAACCCTAAACCCTAAACCCTAAACCCTAAACCCTAAACCCTAAACCCTAAACCCTAAACCCTAAACCCTAAACCCTAAACCCTAAACCCTAAACCCTAAACCCTAAACCCTAAACCCTAAACCCTAAACCCTAAACCCTAAACCCTAAACCCTAAACCCTAAACCCTAAACCCTAAACCCTAAACCCTAAACCCTAAACCCTAAACCCTAAACCCTAAACCCTAAACCCTAAACCCTAAACCCTAAACCCTAAACCCTAAACCCTAAACCCTAAACCCTAAACCCTAAACCCTAAACCCTAAACCCTAAACCCTAAACCCTAAACCCTAAACCCTAAACCCTAAACCCTAAACCCTAAACCCTAAACCCTAAACCCTAAACCCTAAACCCTAAACCCTAAACCCTAAACCCTAAACCCTAAACCCTAAACCCTAAACCCTAAACCCTAAACCCTAAACCCTAAACCCTAAACCCTAAACCCTAAACCCTAAACCCTAAACCCTAAACCCTAAACCCTAAACCCTAAACCCTAAACCCTAAACCCTAAACCCTAAACCCTAAACCCTAAACCCTAAACCCTAAACCCTAAACCCTAAACCCTAAACCCTAAACCCTAAACCCTAAACCCTAAACCCTAAACCCTAAACCCTAAACCCTAAACCCTAAACCCTAAACCCTAAACCCTAAACCCTAAACCCTAAACCCTAAACCCTAAACCCTAAACCCTAAACCCTAAACCCTAAACCCTAAACCCTAAACCCTAAACCCTAAACCCTAAACCCTAAACCCTAAACCCTAAACCCTAAACCCTAAACCCTAAACCCTAAACCCTAAACCCTAAACCCTAAACCCTAAACCCTAAACCCTAAACCCTAAACCCTAAACCCTAAACCCTAAACCCTAAACCCTAAACCCTAAACCCTAAACCCTAAACCCTAAACCCTAAACCCTAAACCCTAAACCCTAAACCCTAAACCCTAAACCCTAAACCCTAAACCCTAAACCCTAAACCCTAAACCCTAAACCCTAAACCCTAAACCCTAAACCCTAAACCCTAAACCCTAAACCCTAAACCCTAAACCCTAAACCCTAAACCCTAAACCCTAAACCCTAAACCCTAAACCCTAAACCCTAAACCCTAAACCCTAAACCCTAAACCCTAAACCCTAAACCCTAAACCCTAAACCCTAAACCCTAAACCCTAAACCCTAAACCCTAAACCCTAAACCCTAAACCCTAAACCCTAAACCCTAAACCCTAAACCCTAAACCCTAAACCCTAAACCCTAAACCCTAAACCCTAAACCCTAAACCCTAAACCCTAAACCCTAAACCCTAAACCCTAAACCCTAAACCCTAAACCCTAAACCCTAAACCCTAAACCCTAAACCCTAAACCCTAAACCCTAAACCCTAAACCCTAAACCCTAAACCCTAAACCCTAAACCCTAAACCCTAAACCCTAAACCCTAAACCCTAAACCCTAAACCCTAAACCCTAAACCCTAAACCCTAAACCCTAAACCCTAAACCCTAAACCCTAAACCCTAAACCCTAAACCCTAAACCCTAAACCCTAAACCCTAAACCCTAAACCCTAAACCCTAAACCCTAAACCCTAAACCCTAAACCCTAAACCCTAAACCCTAAACCCTAAACCCTAAACCCTAAACCCTAAACCCTAAACCCTAAACCCTAAACCCTAAACCCTAAACCCTAAACCCTAAACCCTAAACCCTAAACCCTAAACCCTAAACCCTAAACCCTAAACCCTAAACCCTAAACCCTAAACCCTAAACCCTAAACCCTAAACCCTAAACCCTAAACCCTAAACCCTAAACCCTAAACCCTAAACCCTAAACCCTAAACCCTAAACCCTAAACCCTAAACCCTAAACCCTAAACCCTAAACCCTAAACCCTAAACCCTAAACCCTAAACCCTAAACCCTAAACCCTAAACCCTAAACCCTAAACCCTAAACCCTAAACCCTAAACCCTAAACCCTAAACCCTAAACCCTAAACCCTAAACCCTAAACCCTAAACCCTAAACCCTAAACCCTAAACCCTAAACCCTAAACCCTAAACCCTAAACCCTAAACCCTAAACCCTAAACCCTAAACCCTAAACCCTAAACCCTAAACCCTAAACCCTAAACCCTAAACCCTAAACCCTAAACCCTAAACCCTAAACCCTAAACCCTAAACCCTAAACCCTAAACCCTAAACCCTAAACCCTAAACCCTAAACCCTAAACCCTAAACCCTAAACCCTAAACCCTAAACCCTAAACCCTAAACCCTAAACCCTAAACCCTAAACCCTAAACCCTAAACCCTAAACCCTAAACCCTAAACCCTAAACCCTAAACCCTAAACCCTAAACCCTAAACCCTAAACCCTAAACCCTAAACCCTAAACCCTAAACCCTAAACCCTAAACCCTAAACCCTAAACCCTAAACCCTAAACCCTAAACCCTAAACCCTAAACCCTAAACCCTAAACCCTAAACCCTAAACCCTAAACCCTAAACCCTAAACCCTAAACCCTAAACCCTAAACCCTAAACCCTAAACCCTAAACCCTAAACCCTAAACCCTAAACCCTAAACCCTAAACCCTAAACCCTAAACCCTAAACCCTAAACCCTAAACCCTAAACCCTAAACCCTAAACCCTAAACCCTAAACCCTAAACCCTAAACCCTAAACCCTAAACCCTAAACCCTAAACCCCAAACCCCAAACCCCAAACCCCAAACCCCAAACCCCAAACCCCAAACCCCAAACCCCAAACCCCAAACCCTAAACCCTAAACCCTAAACCCTAAACCCTAAACCCTAAACCCTAAACCCTAAACCCTAAACCCTAAACCCTAAACCCTAAACCCTAAACCCTAAACCCTAAACCCTAAACCCTAAACCCTAAACCCTAAACCCTAAACCCTAAACCCTAAACCCTAAACCCTAAACCCTAAACCCTAAACCCTAAACCCAAACCCCAAACCCCAAACCCCAAACCCCAAACCCTAAACCCTAAACCCTAAACCCCAAACCCTAAACCCTAAACCCTAAACCCTAAACCCTAAACCCGTTTTGGATGAGAGTATACTAAGATGGTTCACCTTTATTTAATTTCTTAAAAAGAATGTAATTTCTTTTGAAAAATGAGAAAAATGACTATTGAGTAACTATCAATCAAGATCAAATTTACATTAAAAATAATTGAAAAACCCATTTCCAAAAGGGAGAATATAAACTTAACGTGATGATTTTTTTAATAAACTTAACGTGATGATTTTTTTAATAAAGTTCTACAAAACCATTGCAGAAAGGATAGCAGATGGAAGCAATGGGGATGTTGCAATTGAATTCTATTATCGCTATAAGGTATGAAAATTTTATCTGATTATACATGTTTCTATTAATTGTAATAAAATCATGAAGTTGAACTATAATGAATATGAATATTGTCAACATGTCATGTGCAGGAAGATATTAAAAGAGTGAAAGAAATAAATTTAGATGCCTTCAGATTCTCCATATCTTGGAGCAGAATATTGCCTCGTCAGTACATTTCTCGATTTTATATATATATATATATATTTGTATGTACATTTTAACTTATTTTTATTTGGGGTTATGAAAATGTAGATGGGAGAATCATTGCAGGAGTAGGACTAAACCAATAAGGTCTAGACTTCTACAACAATGTCATTAATGAAGTCATAGCAAATGGTCCGTATTAATTAATTATAATCTTTTTTCTCAATTATCTGTAGATTTATATTTTTTTTCTTTGCTAAAAAATTTTATACTTTGAATAATATTAGTTATACACACATTTATCTGCTATAACTGATATGCAGGCTTGAGGCTATTTGTGACTATCTTTCACTGGGATACACCTCAAGCGTTGGAGGATAAATATGGTGGCTTTCTAAGCCCAAATATTGTGTAAGTTATCATTTTCATGCTAATAATACTTGGGAGACAAAGCGTTAGTGCTGGGAAATCCAATTACTTGGGAGACCTCACTGATTATTTTTAGGGATGATTTTTGTGAATTCGCTGAGTTACGCTTCGAACAATTTGGCAATCGAGTGAAGAATTGGATTACAATAAACGAACCATGGACTTATAGCATGTATGGGTATGATACGGGTGTTTGCACCATGGCGATGCACTGAAGAAATGAATTTTGCCTGTAAAGCTGGAGACTCAGCCACTGAGCCTTACCTAGTCACCCATCATCTGCTTCTTGCTCATGCAGCAGCAGTAAAAGTATACAGGGAAAAATATCAGGTATTATATGCACAATTTATTGAATATTGATCAATGAATATATGTAATAAAATGAAGTTTTTTTTTTACTTTGTATAATATGTTCTCTTTATTAGGCATCCCAAAATGGCACCATTGGCATAACATTGATTTCCTTTTGGCATGAACCTTACTCCGATAGCCTTGAAGATCTCCGTGCAGTAAAAAGAGCTCTTGATTTCATGCTTGGTTGGTGAGTATAATGTCTTGATTTTGCATCTGATTTGGCTTAAATTCTTTTTCATATAGATTTGAGAATGCCAACCCTAAAAATTAATTATTAAGATCGGAGAATCTATTTTTATATTAATTTGATTATTTTTTTATATTTATTAGATGTAGTCGACTTCCACGTTTGATTTATTTGTTTCATTTGTTGGGTAGTCCTAATTAAAACTCCCTAAAGTGTTAACTACATCAATGAGCACTGGACAAGTTTATTCAAAGAACTAACTCTAATATATTATTACTTGTGATTTTTTTTCAGGTTCATGCACCCTATTACCTATGGTCACTATCCAAGGATTATGCAGAAATTAGTTGGAGATAGATTGCCAAAATTCACTGAGAAGTAGAAAAATTTACTTAAAGGATCATATGACTTTGTTGGTATCAACTACTATACTGGATATTATGCAAAAAATGATGATATTGTTCCTGATTTTCAATCATACAGCACTGATTCTCGGGTCTATAGCACCCGTAAGTTCCTATAATTAATTAATCTTATCTTTAAACAATGTCTCTATGTCAATTTCATCATATAAGTTTTAGTATATAATTAATCTTTTTTCATTTTCTCATTTTCTTCTTGTTTTCCAGCACGGAGACATGGAGTTCTCATTGGTCCACAGGTTTGTCTACAATGAACATTAAATTAAATAATTATTAGTATTTTTTTAATTTTTTAACTTTATTAGTATTTATTAAATTTTTTATAAAAGTTCATCCGTGGAGATAAGAATTCTATTGTTGAGCTACTAATTATTGAATGATGAATGCATGCAAAATTGTAGGCTGCTTCAGATTGGCTATATATCTATCCAGAAGGAATTCGATATCTTTTGAATTACACCAAAGATACTTATAGAAATCCAACAATTTATGTTACTGAGAGTGGTAAAAGCAAATGTTATATTATTGCATATTTTCAGAAGAATACTATGTACATGTTGTATATAGCCAAATTAATTTTGATTTATTTTTACTGTATTAATTGATTTAATTAGGTGTGGATGAAGCTAATATCGAAGGCCTACCTCTTGAAGAAGCTCTTAAAGATTGTGAGAGGATATATTATTACCGAACTCATCTTCAAAATCTATTGGGATCAATCAAGTGAGTTTAATCTCCAACATTATATATATATATATATATTTGTTACAATGTGGGTGAGATCTGCCTTGAAATCTCTCAGCCACCACACGACGTGATCATTCTAAACTGTCCAATACTGTCCTGGTCAAATCTCACTTTTAAGTCCGATCGATATTACTTCTAATTCATAGTATCCTGTGTGAAACTGAGCTACATATGATGTCAATCAGTCTGCAGTAAAATTAGTTTCACGATAGACTTACCGTATTACTATGATCATTCTAAACGCATTATCCTTCAAACAGTTTTGAACATTTTCCCTAGAATTCTATTCCCCAATATTAGATATATATATATATATTACTATTAGAATATGTCAAAGTTATCATTATTTTTATCCCAAACATCTAAAATAGTAATAATTATTACAGATTGAAAATTTTTTGGCAGGAGTTACAATGTTAATGTGAAGGGATTTTTTTTAATGGTCAATTGCTGATAATTATGAATGGGCAAGTGGTTACACTGTTAGATTTGGTCTATACTATATAGATTATGAAGATCACTTGAGAAGACATCCTAAGTATTCAGTGAAGTGGTTCCAACATTTACTGAGGAGGAATAGCAGTTGCGCCCCAAATGGATATTCAAATGTTTGCCCTGCTGATGATGAAATTGTTTCATGTCCATTACCTCTGTATTAAAGCTGACGAATCACACTCAGTCATATCTATGGAGTTCTCTAATGGAGTTATATTAATTAATTAGTTTTAGTGGATTTTGAGGAACTCTTAATTTGCCCAATTTATCTTTCAATTTGAATAAGATATGTATTGTTTGTACTTTGTTGTATGAATAATATTGTATTTTTCAGCTCTATAACATAAAATGGGATCTACTGATTAAAATAGAATTATATTTTTATGTTTAGTTAGCTTCCCAGGATTTTTTTATTTATTTATTTCTGATATCTCTATTACAGCCATGTTTAATATCACTGCTTAAAAATATTTAATAAATATATCTTATATTAAAATAAGAATATAAAAAATATATATAAATTTATATTTTCAATGACAATAATTAATTTTTTTTAAAATTCTTGTGAAATAAAGGCTACTACTTTAAAATGGAGATAGTAATTAAATGCTGCATTAAAATGATTTGTGCAACTTTCAGCTCTTCCTCTATTTGAAAATTCTAAAAGGGATATTTCCAAATGTTATGTGCTTAGAGATCTTAAAAGAATAAAAAAATTGATTCTTTAATTAATTGAATTTTTAATTATTTTATATATGTTAGTTAATGTATATTTTGAATTATTATACATATGATTTTTAATGTTACGGAATTGCAATTTACAATAATAATATCATTTATGGCTTTCTCTTGTTCTATGTGACAAGTTAGGGTTTTTCCCTTCTCTTGCGTTTTTTGCAAGTTTCGTTTCATATTGTTCTGCTCATCTTGTTCAAAGTTTTTTTGTGAGATCGTTTTATCATATGGTTTGTGGCTTGTTTTGTTTTTCTATTATTATGACTCAACCTAATGATGATGCGGGGTTAGCCGCTAATTTTTTTTATCAATTACGTCTGGAGGAGGAAGGTTCGGGTATTGATGTGTCGAATCGGTCACAACCAACCTATGATTCTGAACAAACTGGCTTGGCTCAATTTACGATTGTAGGGAGGTTGGTCACTGATAGAACTATAAATTTTCCAGCTTTCAAACAGACTATGGCGTCGATTTGGCGTCCTGTGAAGGGAATGGTGATGAAGGATATGGGGAATAATGTTTTCCTTACATAGTTTATGCATGGTGCGGATATGCTGAGGGTTTTGAAGGGAGGTCCTTGGAACTTTATGCAGAACTTGATTATTATTAGTCAGGTTCCTAATGGGAAAAAACCCTCGTAATGTTGAATTAATTCATTATGATATATGGGTGCAATTGCATGATTATCCGAGTGGTTGTAAATCAGAGAGTGTGTTTGAGGATATTGGTAAGTTTTTGGGAGGCTACATTGAGTCGGACAAAAGGAATTATTCTATTGTGTAGTTGGATTATATGAGAATTAGGGTGAGGATGAATGTACTGCAACCACTAAAACGGAAGTTGTGTTTAAAGACTCCTGCTGGTATGTGGGAATGGATTAATTTTAAGTATGAAATATTGGCAACGTTTTGTTTCTTTTGTGGTCATGTTGGGCACACGGATAAGTTTTGTGGTAAGCTATTAGAGTATCCTGGTATTACTAAGGATAATTTTGCTTATGGGGCATATTTGCATGCTGATGTTCGGAAGCCATTAAGTATTGGGGACAGATGGTTGCTGAAAGAATCGGACTTTATCCAAAAGGGGGTTCAGGGCGTGGGGGAGTCTGCACCAATGGAGGATGATGGTGGAGAGTCGGTTCGTGTCGCAGGTCCTAATATAATTACTGAAATAAATGTTAATAATCCTTCCAACAACTGCATTGAGGCAAAAAATTCAGAAGCTAATCCGGTTAGTGTTGATTCTATGGAGCAAGTTACAGGTGTTGGAGAAGGGTTGAAGAAATTGCAAAAAAGTTTTCTGAGAAGGAGGATACAAGTATGAATTTATTGGATATTTTGGCCAATCCAAAAAATGATCAACCAATATGAGTGTTTTCTGTTGGAATTGTCGCGGGCTTGGGAACCAAGCGACAATTACAGAACTTATTGAGTTAATTGAATTAAAGCAGCCTAGTTTTATTTTTCTTATGGAGACTTTAGTTTCTTTTTCAGTTTTAGAGTCAATAAAAAAGCAATTAAATTATGTTGGTCTTTTTGTTGTAAATCCTGTGGGTAGGAGTGGAGGTTTAACATGGTTATGGAAGTATAAAGATTCTTGTAAACTAATTGGAATGAATAAGAATTTTATTGATGTGGTGGTTTACCCTCTTAGTATTCAAAAATATAGGTTTACAGGTTTTTATGGTCTTCCAGATAGCCAATCACGATGTGATTCATGGCGATTGTTAACTTCTTTGAAGAATAGGACTGAGTTACCATGGTGCGTGGGGGGAGATTTTAATGATCTTCTAGAACATCGTGATAAACAAGGAAGGCATCTGAGACCTAATTGGCTTATTGATGGTTTTCGGGCGGCGGTGGAGGAATGTGAGTTGTATGATGTGGGGTTCATAGGGAATAGGTTTACTTGGGAAAGGGGTATGGGGACGGAGGATTGGGTTATGGAAAGATTGGATCGTGTTTTAGCTACGGACTCTTGGTTACAGAAATTTCAGAATGCATGTTTATATAATATTGAGACAGGAAATAGTGGTTATAGTGCTATTTTTCTGGATGTGGGAGTTAGGAATATTGTTTATGTGAGGAGGCAATTTCGGTTTGAAAATAGTTGGTTGGTAGAGGAGGATATTGGAGAGGTAGTCCAGGTGGCTTGGGTTAATGCAAGTTCATTGCCAATTAAGCAACGTTTAGCAAGTGTGGCATCTCGGTTAGAGGAATGGGGGCGAGAGAAGCGGGCAGAATTTAAGTTGAAGATTAGGCAGTGTCGAGCTCACATGCACAGGATAAAGTTTTGGATGGATGCTCAGTCAGTTTGTTTATTTCGGACTGCCCAAGCAGCTTATGTGCAGATTTTGCATTAGCGGGAATCTTATTAGAAGCAAAGAGCAAAACAAAGGTGGTTGAAGGAGGGTAATATGAATACTAAATATTTTCATTCCATGGCTTCTAAAAGGAGGAAGAAGAATAGTTTTACACAGTTGAAGGGGTCGGATGGGATGTGGGTTGATAATGAGGCAAGTTTAGGTGAGTTGTTTACAACATACTACTCAGATTTGTTTATGGCAAATCAGGGTGACTTTGAGACAGTTTTGGAAGCGGTATCCTCGAAGGTTACAAAGGTTCATAATTCAATTTTGACTAGGCCGTACGTGGAAGATGAGGTCAAAGAAGCTTTGTTTAGTATGTATCCGGACAAAGCAAGTGGACCTGACGGTATGAATCCTGCATTTTTTCAAGCATTTTGGAATATTATTCATAAGGATGTTTGTGAATCTTGTTTGGGTTATTTGAATGGGGGGACTGTTTTGCCTGGTAATAATGATACGAATATTATTCTGCTACCTAAGAAAAATAATTCGGAGGTTGTTGCAGATTTAAGGCTTATTTCACTTAGTAATGTGTTGGATCGTGTTGTGTCCAAGATGGTGGCAAACCGTTTGAAAGGTGTTTTGGGGGAGGTGATCTCAGAGTATCAGAGTGCTTTTATTCCCAATAGATATATTACTGATAATATTATGGTGGCTCATGAGGCGTTACATGTTTTGAAAAGAAAGACGAAAGGCAATACAGGGTTGGTAGCTCTAAAGACTGACATGTCAAAAGCATATGATAGAGTAGAGTGGACGTTTTTGGAAGCTTTGTTGATTAAGCTGGGTTTTGATATGGTTTGGGTGGAAAAATGCATGCATATTGTGACTTCGGTGCGGTATCATATTTCTCATAATGGTAACCTGTATGGTCCTATTATACCTGAACGTGGTTTGCGGCAAGGGGATCCAATATCGCCATATTTGTTTCTTATTTGTGCGGAGGCATTGTCATGTTTATTGCAGAGTTTTGAGAGGCGTGGATAGATTACTGGGTGTTTAATTTCAAGAGGTTTTCCGCGGTTAACACATTTGTTTTTTGCCGACGATGCAATATTTTTTTTTCCAGGCAACTCCTCAAGATAGTTTTATGGTCAAGAATTGTTTGAATCTTTATCAGCAGGCATCGGGACAAATAGTGAATTACCAGAAGTCTGAAGTGGTGTTCAGTAGAAATACCAAACAGCAGGAGAAGCAATTGATTTTAGAGGAGCTTGGAGTAACTGAAGTGCCTGAGTTTAAAAGGTATCTTGGGCTTCCTACTGTAATCGGTAAGAATAAGAAAGAATGTTTTAATTTTATTCTTGATCGAATATGGAAAAGGTTGGTGGGTTGGAAGGGTACTCTATTATCTCGTGAGGGTAAAGAAATTCTGTTAAAAATGGTTATTCAGGCGATGCCCACGTATTTAATGTCTGTGTTTATGTTGCCAAAAGGAATTTGTTCTCTGATTGAAAATTTGATGAACAAATTTTGGTGGAGATCAGCAATGGATTCTAATTCTGGTATACATTGGTGTTCATGGCAACGGTTAGCTAGATCGAAAGCAAGTGGTGGGTTGGGTTTTCGAACATTAAGGGAGTATAATTTGGCACTTGTGGCTAAGCAAGCATGGAGATTATTAGTTCATCCGGAGTCTTTTGTGGGAAGATTATATAAGGCTAGTTATTATCCTAATTTGTCATTTATGGATGCACAATCAGGTCCTAATCCTAGTTATATTTGGTCTAGTATAATTCAAGCTAGACAAGTGTTGCATCATGGAGCTGTACGAAGGGTGGGTAATGGTCGAGATATACGTGTCTTTGATGAACCTTGGCTACTTTGTTTGGAGTCTCCTTATGTGCAGAGTATGAACACAACGGGTATTGAGGAATTAGTGGTGGCAGATTTATAGACAGCTGATGGAAGGGGATGGGATGAGGAAATAATGGAGCAAATTTTTACAGTAGAAGAAAGGTTGTTAATTCGGCAGATTCCAGTTCTTGCTGTGCAGGTTGGGGATGGGTGGCAATGGTTACCAAATGCTAATGGGATATATACGGTAAAATCTGGTTATGAAAGATTGGAGCAGTTACGGTTGCGGAATCAAGAGATGATGTTCAAGTTGATGAGCTTTGTCAATGGCTTTGGAATAAAATGGCTAATTTCATGTGGCGTCTTGTTTCTAATTTGTTACCGGTAAAATATGAATTGAGGAGGAGGCATGTGATTGATGATGATGGTTGCCCTGTTTGTAATGGTGAGAGTGAAAGTTTATTTCATTGTTTTGTGTCATGTCCTTTAGCAGCAGAAACTTGGAGGTGGGATAGGAATATTTCTCTTTCTGCTAGTATAGATATGAATGTTTGGATTGGTGGGATGAGAGTTGGTGGATCAGAGGAGCAGCAGAGTATGGGAGTGGCAATTTTGTGGAGTTTATGGCTTACAAGAAATGAGGTTGTGTGGCAGGGTAAAAGAAGGTCGGCTTTTGAGATATACAGGCGAGGTCGACTGTGTTTGAGTGAATGGAGGGTTGCACAGGGTTGTAAGAAAGTGGTAGGCCAGGTTATGATGAAGCATGCTACGAAGTGGAAAGTTCCTAGTCACTCTTTTGTTAAATGCAACGTGGATGCTTCATATATTCAAGGTGAAGAAAATGCTGGTGTTGGATTGGTAATGAGAGATGAGTATGGGGCATTTATTGTCACGACCCAACTAGGGACCGTGACCGGCGTACAGTTACACTCACGTGTAACTATACAAGCCTAAGACAACAATAGTTAGATCATGCCTTAAAGGAAAATAGTGTAAGTTATGCTCATAAATTCAATTATTAGTCTAAAGCAATATATAAAGTGTTCCAATTATTCAATGCCAACACAATACCGTCTAACTGAAAATGGTCAAATGTTTAAATCTCATTATTACAAGGAAACGGGTTCAGACTCAGTCTGCCCTTAGGTTATCCAGAAATCTATAAAGGAAGAAACATCTCCACTAACCTACTAGCTTTAGGATTCCAAAGAACGAAAGAATGGAAATAAACAACTGATGCTACCAGTGGACCTCAACCTGCAAAATCAGTCTATAGGGGTGTGAGCGTTATATATATAGGCGCTCAGTAAGTTCATGTGAGGCAGAGAAACACAACTATATAAGCAGTTTATAAATATCAAGTAACTCAAATATAATTAATTCAATCAAGGTGGTATGTCGGGGTCTACCAATATCAATAATTCATCCTCCCTTATTCCTCCTCAATAACAGTTACAGTATCAGTAATAATTAACAATAACAATCCACCCTTATAACAACCTCAGTATCAATATCAGTACAGTGGAGGTTTTTAACCTCATAAACAAATGTAATAATAGTTACAGTATTTCCACAATTGATCCTCCGTCCCCGTATGACATACCACCACACAACACAAGAAAAGTTTCAACAACATAATATTCACAATATTAGCATTCACAAGCACGTTCCTCTGTCTCCCAAACATTCATATAAAGGCTCGGGTATTGAAGGAATATAATACCAAAGAGAAGGAATAGTATATAAGAAGGGCTTAATATATATATATATACATTTGTTAGTCAAACATCAGCACATCACAAACAAACAATCACACCCATGAACTTACCTGATATGCAGACTTATTGAGATAAGCAAACTCCTCGATCCTATTGATCCCGAGGACCGACCTGATTATCACCTAAGTATACGATTCAACAATATCATTCATCAGAATCCGTCTCACTCACATGAAGTGTAATGTATGCCATGTATGCCATGAGTAACAGTCAATCGAGTATTATTCAATAAAATGACCATTTTACCCCTAATGCATTTTCCTAACCAATTGACCATTTAATCAACCATCATACAACTCATGATTTAATTTAAATTTGCAGACCATACTCATGCAAAAACATTCACCCCTAAGTCTTACGTAAACGTAGCAAAGTGTTTCCAAAAGCGAAACTTAGTTTTTTTTCCACAATATCGATGTATTTAGTGAAATAAGGGTAATTTTGGAAATTTCATATAAATTAATCCTGCTATTAAAAAATTTTGGAAAAATTCCAGAAGGTCCCTCACCCTTCCAGAGACCCCCGTACAAAATTTCAGGTCCATACAAAATGATTTATTCCCCCAAAATCGATTTGCGATATACTGCCCGATCATAACTACTAAAATGGGCAGTAGGATACATATGCATAAATACATACACAAAATTATATAAAAATTCCTCAAATATTTTTAACATTAAATTTACTTCATAAAATACAACATACCCAAATTTTGTAAATATCCAGTACATAAAAAGCCCTCAAACAATTAACCCAACATGGACTGACCAGTAGATCCATTCTGGTAGTGACCAGGTCTATGATTTATTTACCCAACAAATATTATGATTCTGGATCTACAAAAATTACCATATGTAAATAACATCTGAATACAGAACATACTAAAATTTTAGACTTATACCCATCACCTACGATTTATAAAAATTCATCAAAGTTTCTGGAATTTTCAGTAATTCCAGACAGCAAATTATACCAATTCAAAATTTAATTAAAAATAAAATACGAATCCTAAAAATATAAAATAAATATACAGGCATCCCTTAGAAACCCTAGAAAAAGATACAATAAATTTTAGGCATGATCTATTACTGTAAGTATGTTAATTAAATCAAAAACCGTTAAATCTATCAAAAACACTTACAGATTTTTCCCATTTTGAAAATTAATTAAAAATAGAAAATAAATTTAAATCCGATGCAAAATATGTTTTATCAGACCTAAAAACACCCTAGAATGTGATTGTGGAAAAAGATCGAATTAGAATTGAAGAGAAATAAATGAAAAACCTCAAAAATAAAAGAAACGTTGAAAACTGAAACTGGAGCCAGGCAAAACGGCAGGCCGAGAACCAGTGGCCACACGCCGAACGACGCACGCAGCACGCCGAACGACAGGAGGCTTCGCTCGCGTGGCTCGCCGAACGACCGATGCTCACTCGCCGAACGACAATGGCTTCCTCGGGCGGCTGGATCAAAACGACGGTGCTACGAATTTTGCTCTAAAATTCTCTTAAATTGAATACCCGATTTTGTGAGTGTCTCCAACTCTAAACCTAGCTGATTAGGGTCTATTTATAACACAAACACTTCCTAAAATTGTGTTTTAACCCCACTTCAATTTATTTTATTTAAATTAACCTCAAATATCAATTTAACCATTAAAAATCACCCCCCAAACTTAAAACTCACAATTAAATCCCTCTTCACTAAATTTAACACAAAATAGATTTCAGTATTTATTTTTAAAATAAAAAAATAAAAAAAATATTTTTATTCCATTTAAACACCGTAATTATTTTAAATGACCAAAATGCCCCCGAACACAAAAATACAATATTATACTCAAAACGACCGTCACATCGTCCCGAGTATCAAACAGAGCACCAAATCACCCAAATACGTTCAAACAAAATATAAGGGTGCAAAATGACCATTTTGCCCCTCAAGCGCAAAATTATCATTTTGCCCCCGGATTCAAATATTATAAAACCGAGGGGTTTTACATTTATAAAAGCTAAATCAGTAATGGTGCACGGGGTTTTTAATTCTTTAATGGCTGAAACTATTGGTATTAGAGAAGCTCTTTCATGGGTTAAGAATTCTGGTTATAAGTTAGTGGAATTGGAGACAGATTGCTTATAGGTAATACTAGCGTTGAAGCGAAAATTGACTGATAACTCTTATTTTGGGTTGTTAATTTCTGAGTGTAAGCAGTTTTTTAGGTTTTACGACTCACTAGATGTGAGATTTGTTAAAAGGTCAGCGAATCAGTGTGCTCATCAGTTGGCACGGTTAGCTGGTGCTGAGACTGAGACTGATTGTATGGAGTGGGATGTATCTCCTCCCGATAACCTTTTGAGTTTTTTGCATAATGATATTAATAATAATACGGAGTTAACTGATCTTTTCTAGTGGTGATTCCAGACGCTCAAGCTAGTCTTGATGCTATTGTTGGGTCCCACTAGAAAAATCTTTTATCTTAGTTTTTAATTTTCAAAAAATAATAATAATAATAATATCATTTATCATTACTATTTTTTTATTTATCATTTATCATTATATTTTTACTATATGTCATAAAAATATAAAAAAACTTAAAAAATTATATTTTTGTAAAGTGAAAAAATATATAACAAAAATGAATTTTTTAAGAAAAAGTACTATTTCATATAATTTCCTCTAAAAAACTAAATATAAATTGAGTAAGTTTTGCTAACATTTAATAAAATTGATATGTATTTATATATTTGAACCAATTAAATTTTATAATATAAAACTACAATAATATGCACAAATATATAAATAAAAATAATATATAAATACAACAAATTATTTCTATAATAGTAATAATAAAAGCGCAGGAGCAGAAGGTGGGAAAAAAGAGCAGAGACCCATTGAAGATTAATTTTTATCCTTCTCGGTCTCTATCCTTTTCCAAAATTGAAAGGAGAATTATTTTCTTATTGGTGTTTTGATGATATAGGGAGAAACAATTCAATTGTTATCAATTAAGTAATCAAGAATAAGAAGCTAAAGTGAATCTTTTTTCCATTCTAAAGTACAGCAAACCAGTCCTGGTGAGCAAGAAGTTAGTGAATTTATGCATATATATATATATATATATCAATTTTTGTATGGGTTCGCCCTATATACGTTCTCGTTGATTTTTCTAATCTAATTAAAAAAATATTTACATAAAAAATATATATATATATATATATATAATTATACCTGTTTGGGTGAATGAAAGAGGATTAGTATTGAGTTATACTTGTAAGGCCAATTTGAATTTCTTTGAAATCTGTAAGCATATTCCCAAAATCCTTTTACTGGAATTTTGCAAACTATTGCAAACATAATATATTTTTCTTTAGATTTTTCCTTTTTCTCTATCTACCGCTCCTCCCATCTCTTCTATTATCCTCTTTACATTTTTCTCTTCTTCTTTTTTTTTTAGTCTCTAGAGATTATGGAGAGAGATTGTCGAGTGTTTGATGATTTTGGAGATTGTCAGTGGATTTTTTGCTATTTTAGGTTAGAATTATGTTAATTTTTATATATTTTGTGTTTATAAATGTTGTATATTGCTTTGCTGTGGATGATTACAAAAATTTATATATATACGGTTGAAAAGGATTTATAAATATTTTATTTTTTTATAGAAATAGAAGATTTCTTGCTTGGTTTGCGTGATAGTGTTGATTTCTAGTAGATATTGGAAAGAAACATAATAGTAGTAATTAATGGTCCGTGATTTTAGTTCATGCTCATACTTCTGTTTAAGGTCGTTTTTGGAAAGGCATGAGGAACTACAATATTCATCATTACCAAAATATCTGTAAAAGAAAAATTACTATTCCAAATTTCACTTTCATTTCGTAGTGCCTGTGTGTAGGAGGCAGTAATGTGATTTATCATTCTATTCCTTTCTGGCAAACTCCCATTTCTACCCAATTGACCAAATTGGCCTAATTGTTGAGATACTCGTCATTAGTGCAACTGATGTAGTTAAGATAAAAGAAGATTATATTTAGGAATAATTTTTGTTTATTTTTTAAATTAGGAATTTTACATAGTTTTCTTAATTCAGTTAACTTTTAGATTTCTTTGAATTAGGAATTTAATTTAATTTTGCTGTTCAGTTTGTTTTGTGTTCTTTCTTGTGTTCATTTAGGTTTTTGCTTAAATAAGTACGTTAATTTACTATTATATTACTTTTCAATTTAGGATTAGGATTTATTTTAATTAGTATAAATAAGTCTCTATTAAACAAATAGTATAGGATTCTTGTAATTTTCAATTCAGATTTTGTTTGCAACCACAATTGCTATCTATTCTAAAAATAATTAATTATTGAGAACTAGTTGCCCTAAACTTTTTCCATTGCGTCAAGAACTTGCCACAAAGCACCATTTTGTTGGGTCGTTCAGTGATGAGCCAGTATAATAGTAACTGAGATTGACAAAATGACATTTTGGTACAGATCATTTAGCAAACTATTGTGATTCAATAAAAGTTATATACCTTGGTGTTTAATACATGTCTAGATGGTAAATGGAATAAAAAAGGCATAGTTACTTGAGGATTCAAACAAAAAGATTATATTGTGATGCTGGAGTTAAAAATAGTGAGAGTCTATTTGGATAGATGGATAATTATTGCAAATGGCTCGGTATCCAGATTTGACATTATGTTCAAATGTTAAGACTATTTATACAAATAGAGCTTGACATTATTTGTTATTCTAGGTGTATTAAATATTTATTTGTGGTGTCCATTTTGTGTCTCATCAAAAAGTAAAATCTTCAACTTCAGGATGTCCATTCTAGATTTGGTTGTTTTGTTATGCAGCAGACGATGTTTTGTATGCATAGATAACAATTGGCATCCATGTACATGCCTTTATGTACTTGAATGGGCAAAACTGCTGCTAGCACTTTGATAAATTGACATCAAAGGCAACAAGTATTTGCAAGTTTGTGACTTCAAGTGTATATATGTATACATATAAAATGTAAAAACATCCATTCCTCTTATCTCCAGCAAAAATTTCCAGAAAGAGGACAGAGGCTTTGGAAAAGAGCAAAAAAACTATATGCAGAACCTGGAAGCAAATGAAAAATTTGTGACTTTTTATTTCCTTTTTATTTTTTTCTTCTTTTACCTTTTCCTTGCATAGGTTGTTTGATCCTTGCCAAGAAATGGTCTTCCCCTCTTTGATGAGAATATTGAAAATAAGAAGAATAATATATGAAGAGGGCATCATGATAGTAATCAAATTATTCTCTTGTGAATGAAGACTGCTCTTTACAACTTGGCTGCCAAGCATTTGCTCCTAAAATTGACTGCTTTTTTTCCTGTCCCACCGCCCATTTCTTTGTTTTGCTTTACACCTCATACCATTCGCAAGAAATCTCTTTCCTTTTTACCCAAAAAAAAAAAGATTCAATGCAAGAGTCTTGAAATTACTAGCTGCAACAATCTTTAGCAGATAAATAATTAACAAGATTTAAAAGTATAAGTAGCTTTCTTGCAATATGTTGTTGAGTACAAATTCTCACCTTGCATAGAAGTCATTCTTGGGAATATGTAGGCATTGAAAAGAGAACATATATATGGAAACATAAAACATCATCGAACTCAAGCATTTTATTTCTCTGTCTGTAACAAAATCTGATTGTTTTGTCATGCAGCAGATCAACAGTAGCAGCTGCTAATCTGCTACTTATCTGCAACATATTAGCAGCGGATCAGCAGCTGTTGCTGCTGATATTTATGATTGGTAGATGGGATTTTTTTTTCTTTGTTTAGTGTGATGCTAGAAAGAAATCTATAATCCATTGGATTAGTGTGATGTTGGTAATGTCATAATCGTTCATATGTTTGGGAGCATTTCTTGATAGATCAATTTTCTTGGGCATTTATAACTATTCCAAAAAATAAATTTTATTTCAAAAAAGCTACAAAACCTAAAAATATTTATATTTTTATAAAAAATTAGAGTAAAATTTTAAAAATATCTTATTCTTCACTAAAATAAAAGGTTTTTTTCAAAAATACATATTCTCTCTCTATAATCAATATTTTACTTCAATTTTTATTTTTTTTCAAACTTCACTATTAAATAAAAAATACTCTAATAAAATAATAAAAATTAATATTTTAAATTATTTTTCATCATATAAAAATTATAATTTTTTATAAAATATAAAATTTTATTTTTAATTATAAAAAAAATAATACTCACAAAAAAAATAAAAAATTAAAATATATAAAAATATATTAATAAAAATTATTAAATTTATTTTTAATATAAATTTTACATATCATACACATAAAAAATATACACATTTTATTATGTATTTTAAAATTAATTTCATCATAAAATAATTTTAATAAATATATATATAATTTAATAAAATACAAATGTTATATAATTACCTACTCAATTTAATTAATAGCTTAAATTATTTAATTAACCGGATTATCTCTATGTTCTACAACTACAACTGAATCAACACCTAAGTTAATATAAAAATAATAATTTACTAAATTATTATCAATGATTAATATTACTGTAAGGTAAATGACATATAAAAAAATGTAAAAATGAGTCTTAAAATTCTAATGAAATTTCGGCTAAGTTTCGGCATAACTCGGTCGTTTTTAAAATTTTAATTTAATACTCTAATGAGTATTATATAATTTATCAAGCCAATTATTTATTAAATATTTCAATAATATTTTTAACAACTTAATATAATTTGAGTGCCGCAAATTTTCTGAGTATGTATAATATTTTCTCATACAACAAAAATTAATTGAGGTTATTTATATCAATAGTTTAATAATATTTATTTTATTAATTTATTTATGTAATTATGTTTTAAATAGTATGTACTTAAATTTTCTATTTTTCTTTATGTTTTAAATAATATTTTCTTAAATTATCTATATACTATAAAAAAATAATAATGACGAAATTATTAATAACAATAGTGATATTAATTATATTTATGTATATATTATTTAATTAATTTATTTTATTAGAACAACTATTTTTTATGTTTAATTTAATCATAATGACTTATATTGAGTTTACTAATAATTATATTAATAACCATAATATATATAATTTACTTTCTTCTTAATATTTATTTACTTCTTAATATTTTACTTTTATTTTCTAATAACTATTTATAATAAAGTCAATAATTTTGACACTAAAAATAATAATACTATATATATAGTTAAAATAATTATTTATTTACTATTATTTCAAATTTAACAATTTATATTAAATTTAATACTAAATGATATTAGTAATAATAATAACAATAACAATACTAGCTATTGAAATACATTTATAATAAAATTAAAATAATAGATTTTAATATTTTATAGTTGTAATTGTGAAAAAAATTAATGATAATAATAATAATAATTGTACTAAAATTAACAATTACTAATAAATATAATAATTTTAACAATAATATTTTATTACTACAATAATAATATTAATATTTAATTACTACTTTAACATTAATTATGTTTTTAATAAAAATACTACCCTAATTATTATAATGATAGAAATAAATATTTTTAATTAAATAAATAATTTTATGAATTTCTATGAATTTTTATTTATACTTTATTTACTATTTAGTTTGATCATTTACTAATTAATTTACTCAATTTAACTTATAAATAATTTAATTAATTTTATTCAATTTGTAAATAAAAACTCTTATATAGTTAATAGTTTATTAGTAATATTTAATATAATTTAATTAACAAACTATTAATTTATTATTTTTTAAATTTATTTATTACTCACATGTATACATATACATATATATATATATATCTTTATATTTAAATTGATTTATTCTAAAATTTATAAATAAATTAATAAATTCTAAATTCTAACTTATTTCAACCTTAAATATTGTTATCTATGTTATTATACATATACACATACTTATTTCTATTTTAATTACAATTAATTATTTCAATAAATAAACAACTATATTAACAATTAATAATTCTTAAATATTAATTAATCTAAAAATTTAAAATAACTAATTATCAATTTATAAGTGTATAGTTAATTTATATGTTTAATATAAATAATTTGCTCTTTACTTTATTAATAATTATTTATAACTCAAATATTTAATTTATTCATTTATATTTCATATTAATATTTTGATATCACATATTCATTATTTATTTATTTTAATATCTAATTATTTATTTATTTTAAATTTTCTACTTAAATGTCATTAATCAACTAATTAAATTTATTATCTCTAGTTTACTAATTCCATTAACATTAACAAATTTTCCTTTAAACTAACTATTTTCTATGATTATTATTTTTATACATATTTATTCTGAATTATTTTCTCTTAATTATTTTTAAATAAAATATAATATATTACACTTAAATTTTATTTTAAATTCTAATTTATTAATTAATTAAAATTTATTTATTATAATTAA
Source organism: Garcia nutans (assembly GCA_947685225.1). Classification (NCBI taxonomy): domain Eukaryota; kingdom Viridiplantae; phylum Streptophyta; class Magnoliopsida; order Malpighiales; family Euphorbiaceae; genus Garcia; species Garcia nutans. Next base: position 23,713,717 of record CANTUV010000036.1, on the reverse strand, counting down.
TATTTAAATCTAAATAGGAGAATTTTAAATACATATCTAAAATTAACAAATAAGATATCAAATTGAAGCTTATAAAAAGATGGTTCTAAAAATAGCCGTATCGCCGGAAAAAAAGGTCGAAAACTGGCCGAAAAAATTATTGAAAAATCACACTGACAGAACGCTTTTAACGGCGCGTGCTATCAACTCCTGCGGTCATTGACGTTGAGTTCGATGGCATTCGACGTGTCTCAAAGCAGCACTCTTGGTGGTTCAGGGCGTGTCCCAAAATAAATGGCGGTCGGCGGTAGATTTGTACAAAACCACGACTGCCCCTATTTCCTCCCCTCTCTCTTCGATTCTGTCTCCATTTCTCTTTCTCTCTCCCATTTTTTTCCTTTCTTTTTTCTATATTTTCTTTTTTTAATAATGTATATTTTTTTACACTGTCCATCTACCAATTAGGTGGACACGTTTATTTATTTATTATTATTATTAATTTAATTAATTACTAATTTTTTAACTTAATTTTTTAAACTAAATATCTCTTCATTATTATTATTATTACATATATATTACAAGATATTATATCGTATATTTGCAAACTCAACTTTTTAAGCCGTATACAGTATAATATTCACATTTTCTTTTGGCATAGATTTCACAAAGAACCCATTGCTTACTTTCATCTCTTGGATAGTTCTATGGTTTTTTTTTTAGTTTTCATCAAGAATCTTGGTGAGTGTGAAATGTTTGATTATGATGCAATTAAGGAAAAGAAGTAAGATTTAGGAATTTTGTTTCATTTTTAAATTAGGAATTATATTTAGTTTTCCTAATTTAGTTTGCTTTGAAATTCTTAAGTTAAGAATTCTATTTAGTTTTCCTAATTAAGTTTATTATAGATTTATTTCCTATATTCATTTAGGTTTCTTTTTAAATAAGTATTCTAATTAGTATCAGGTTTTTTTTAATTTATTATTAGTATTTATCCTAATTAGTATATATTAGAATTTATCCTAATTAGTATATATTAGTATTTATTAGACAAATAGTATTGTATTTTTATTATTTTCAATTTAGAGTTTTTTTTTCAACCTAATTATTTTCAATATAGAGTTTGAAATCTAATATTTTCAAACTAGAAGAATTTTCCACTCCACTAAGTTGTTACTTTGCTGCAATTGCATATCAACAGCAGCAACTGCTGATCTATTGCTGCTCTGCAACAGCTGCTGATATGCAGCAGTAGAAATTAGGGATCAATGGATGTTTTCCTAGTTCCTCTTTTCCTTCCACGCATCAATTGATTTTCGTCAAGTAGAATTTCTCCTTTCATTATCTTTTTTCAGAAAGAGGAATCTGTCTCCGAGGGAGATCAGTGGATTTTAGGCTTTTCTCAATAGTATTTTTAGCCAATGTTTTCTCTTTCTTATGAAGTGGCCTATCTACCTCAGATTCTCTCTTTCTTTTGTAGATGGTCAATTTCATTTTGCACGAAGTTTACTTTATTAGACTTTAAGTGAGATCTGAGTTGCCACTTTGTTTTCCTGATTTCATCATTGAATCTCTATCATCGAGTGTCATATCATTTTTTCTGACTAACTTCTTCATATTATCATCGAATGCCATATCTGATAAATCAAATCGTATCCCCAAGCTATATAAGTTCTGAACCTCTTTTACTAATGGCCGTCGACATACATGAATGTGTGCTAAACTCCCCAAAGATTTCCTGCTTAAAGCATCTGCTACCACATTAGCTTTGCCGGGATGATATAAGATCTCACAATCATAATCCTTAAGTAGCTCCATCCATCTACATTGCCTGAGATTTAGATCTTTCTGTTGAAATATGTATTTGAGGCTTTTATGATCTGTGAAAATCTCACATTTCTCACCATATAAATAGTGTCTCCAAATCTTCAGAGCAAATATAACAGCAGCCATTTCCAAATCATGAGTAGGATAATTAACCTCATGCTTTCTCAGTTGTTTAGAGGCATAGGCAATCACCCTATCATTCTGCATTAAAACACAGCCAAGTCCCACTCTGGATGCATCACAATACACTGTAAATTTACCTCCTTCAATTGGTAGTGCAAGAATAGGTGCAGACGTTAAATATTCCTTCAATCTGCAGAAGCTTTCCTCACATTTGCTGTCCTAATCAAACTTTACCCCTTTATGAAGCAATCTAGTAATTGGTGTAGCGATTTTAGAAAAGTCTTTTACAAATTTCCTATAATAACCAGCCAATCCCAGAAAACTCCTTATTTCTGCAATATTTGTTGGTCGAGGCCAATTAGCTACTGCTTCAATTTTCTTAGGATCCACTTGTAACCCTTCACTGGTGATCACATGTCCTAAGAAAGATATTTTCTCTTGCCAAAATTCACACTTAGACAATTTAGCAAATAAATGATTTTTCCTCAGCGTCTGCAATGCTATCCTTAAGTGCTCTTCATGTTCAGTCTGACTCTTAGAATAAATCAGTATATCATCTATAAAAACAACCACAAATTTATCCAAGTATGACTTGAAAACTCGATTCATCAGATCCATAAATGCTGCAGGTGCATTAGTGAGACCGAAAGGTAGTACCAAAAACTCATAATGGCCATATCTAGTTCGAAATGCAGTTTTAGGTACATCTTCCTTCTTGATTCTCAATTGATGGTACCCAGAGCGAAGATCTATCTTAGAAAAATAACTTGCCCCTTGTAATTGATCAAATAAATCATCAATTCTAGGCAGAGGATATTTATTCTTCATAGTCACCCTATTCAACTGTCTGTAGTCTATACACATTCGAAGTGAACCATCTTTTTTCTTGACAAATAATACTGGTGCACCCCAGGATGAACTGCTAGGCCTAATGAAGCCTTTATCCAGAAGATCTTGTAATTGTGCTTTCAACTCCTTCAACTCAGTTGGAGCCATTCTGTATGGAGGGATAGAAATAGGTGTTGTACCAGGTAGTAAATCTATACTAAACTCTATTTCCCTTTCTGGAGGTAAAGTAGTCAGATCATCAGGGAATACATCAGGAAACTCTCGTACTGCAGGTATTTGATCCAAACTAGGGAATGAAACACTAGTATCTCTGACATGGGCTAAATACCCTATACATCCCTTTCTTAATAATCTTTTAGCACTAATTGCTGAGATCAAACTATTTAACACTTCACTCATATCCCCTTGAAATTCAAAAATTTTCCCTGATGAACTATGAAATATTACCCTCTTACCATTACAATCTAAGGTGGTCAAATACTTAGACAGTCAATCCATTCCCAAAATAACATCAAACTCTAACACTGGTAATTCTATCAAATCAGCTTTCAAGATTTTATCATCAATCACTACCTCACAAGAAGGGTATACATTTTTAACAACAATTTCTTCCTCTAAAGGAGTAAACACAGTGAGAGGTATATCAAGCAGTTTGGAAGGTATATGTAATTTGGAAGCAAAATAGGTAGACACAAAAGAATGAGTTGCCCCTGAATCAAACAACACCCTTCCTTTAACAGATTGAATGGAAATGATACCTGTAATAGCAGCATTTGATGCTTGTGCCTCCTGAGGTGATAAGGTATACACTCTCCCTCTACCCCTACCAGATGGTGACTGTACTGCAGGTTTCTCAGTAACACTGCCTCTTCCAGAACCTCTTCCAAATCCACTAGATCTATGACCCCTTTCCATCTGCACGGTGGTCTGAGATGTTTGTGGTCTTGTTTATGCTGCAATCAAAGGACAATCTTTAATCATATGATCTTTTTGCCCACATTTAAAGCATGCCCTAGTCTCCCTATAACATTGCCCTCTATGCATCTTCCCACAAGTCTGACATGGAGTACATATAGGAGGCCTCTGAACATTAGTACTGAAAAATCCATGGGTAATAGTCCCAGATGACCTTCCGGTAGGTGGTCTAGGTGGAAGTCTCATTGAAGATCTAGGGTTGATTTGTGGCATAGATTGTGATTGTCGCCTGACGCTAGATGTTCCTACTTCTTCCTTGCCTCTCTGTCTTATAAAGCTTTCAGTTCTAGCCTTCTTCTTCTGTTCTTGGGCTTCCATCTCTCTATTTTCTATTATTCTTGCTTTGTCCACCAATTTAGAGTAAGAATCATAATCATGAGCAGCCAAAATCATGTACAGTGAATTAACTAATCCTCTTCTGAATCGATGTATTCTTGCTGCTTCATTTGGTACTAGAGCAGGTACATACTTACTCAACTGATTAAAATGTCTTGCATATTCAGATACTGTCATACCAGGTGTTTGTACTAGCCTCTCAAACTCTAAAGCCTTGGCTTGCCTAACACTTTCAGGTAAAAACTCTTGCAATACCATTTTTGCAAATTGCTCCCAAGTCAAAAGAACATTTTCTTTCAATATTCCAGCCACAACTCTCTTGTACCATTCTTTCGCATCACCTCTCATTTGGTACCCTGCAAATTCAATTGCTTTCTTGTCTGGACAACGAAGTATTTGAGTTTTTGCTTTCATTTCCTCTAAAAACTCTGTAGGATCTTCTTCCCCTTTATAGATTGGAGGATTAAGTTTCAAAAATCCAGCTAATAATTTTCTTTCTTCATTTGATTCCATCTGTGGTGGTGGAGGTGGAGGAACATGGAATTCAGGGATAGGAGCATGTTGTTGTTGTTGTTGTCTTTGTTGTATCATCATTTCCATCATCAACTCATAATTTTTCTGTAATTGTTCAAGTCTTTCCATCATTCCAGTTATTCTGTTTTCAGCTGCCTGTGGTTCTGGGGGAGAAGTCCTTACATTCTCAACTCTTTGTACTGATTCCTCAGAAGGAGCAGCTCCCTCAGATCTAATTGCCCTAGGTCTTCTTCGGTTTTCCATGTCTAACTATAAGAGAGAAAAAAATTATTTAATTAGCGCACGAATTAACGCAAATCTAGATAACAACGAAAACAAGACATGACAGAATAATCCTAAGCTCCATAGTATTCTTACACATTTATACTTACGAACCTTTAACCTATATATTATTATAAACCTAAGCTCTTATACCACCTCTGTCACACCCCATTTTTAGAAGTGTAACGGTCCTAGGGTCCAGGTAGGCTTAAGGCCACCGGGCACCACGTAGAACCCAATTAATTTATGAATTTATACAAATTAATTATTACACTAGTAAATTATAACTTTATTTTAAAACTTTATTATTTACTCATAATAACACATGTTTTTTTTATTATAAATTATTTACAAATATTTTTTTTATTTATTACATTATGGTTTATTTCCATAATTTATCAAGCTATTCACAATATTACTATGGAGCAACTAGAGTATAACACAAATATTATTATTTAATTACATATGATAGTATTGACTAATTACATTATTCTCAAGCTTCTTGCTGGAAGAAGAAATCAAGAAGCTGATGGTCCTGGGTCACCTCTACCTGAAACCATAGACGATGGGGTGAGTCGTCAACTCAGTGAAATTACAGTGTCACAAGGGTAGAATATGCAATAACGATATTTCAATGATCAAGGATAATAAATAAATAAGGCGGCTGCACAATAAAGGTATAACAATGAAATTTAATTCACAAGAAAGACCCACAATAATTGGACCAAAATCACAAAAGCAAATTATATAATATGACAGATAACACATAGCAATAACACTGAAGGCAATATATCATTATTCCAGTGCTATCACACATCACATTCACATAAGGGTAGCTTCTACCCTACAAATCATAAACTTCTATGTGCACATAGCCTGATGGTATAGCCCCCATCAAGTTGGGATTCTGTCACATTGGCTAATCAAATGGCTTGGTATGATCACATAGGCCAAGAGGCCACATTGGTTTTCACAATTCACAAATACAGAATCACAAACAATAAATGATATCATATGGCTTAAATATCAACAATGGTTAAATTTTCATCAAATAATTCCAAAAGTGACAAAGCAAGGGTTGAACACTATAACTCACCTTGAATATGCAAATTTGATTCCTCTAAGTTATTGATAATAATTGATTGGTTTGATGGCAATACCCGACCTACATTCACATCCACATATAAATTACACATTTAGTTTTATTTTGTTTAATTTATCATTTTTTTTGTCTTAATTATTTATTAGGAACCTATATCCTGTTTTAATATCTTAATATGTCCTAAAATTTATTTTATAATTATGAATTCAAATTTTACAAATTATATTATAATAGGGCTATATAATAGAATAAGTTCAAATATGTGCCATATGCCTATAACAATGTACATTGGTTTCTTTATGTTATTTAATTTACTTATTTATTAAATTAATATTTATACTTTTGAGAACATTAAATACACATACTAGAGATTATATTCATCTATAATATGCTTATATTTATGACCAAATCAAATATAGTTTATTATGCTCAATTCAATCATACATCAACAAAATACCTAAATTCCAGTATTTGAGTAGTTTGTATTCATTTAATTATATATTAATTTATTTAAATTAATTTGCCCTGAAATTTTACCAGCATATTCCCAACATTATATATGACCTCTCTGTAAATTTTTACAATTTATAGAGTTTATTTATATAGGTAAATAATTTAAACACAGCAGTAAAATCTCAATGGTATTCATTCAGACTATTAAAATGAGCAGCTTGTGTTTATTTATTTACTCACTTATCTTCCTTTATCATTTTGACTTGGCCTTTTACCACCACCTTCCCAAAATCCAAATAAACCTTTCTGTAATTTTTGATTAATTTTAAAGTTCGTTTTCATGTTAAAATAAATAAAACACGGTAGCTAATTTATTGAGAATTCAAGCTGTAATATTTAGATAGATTTGAGTGTTAGGGTTTTTAGCTTCATTCCTTTCAATTTCTTTCAATACAAATCGATTTCTAACATCCTAAATACTTAATTAATATATAAAAATAATAATTTTTAGCTCAGATTCAATAAATAATAGATTTAAAATTAGAAAAATAAAATAAAAGATTAAGATTCAGAATTTTCATATTCTTACCTTTAGGAGTTCTTTTGCCTTCTTTGCCTTTATATCACTTTGTTGATTTAATTTTTCACTTTGGATCACTTCTAAACATAAGAAACTAGCCTAGGAATGGTTTTTAGCTGCTAGAAAATGAGAGAGGGTCGTGATAAAGAAGAGGTGTTCTTGATAGTAACAAGAAAAGAGAAAGAAGAAAAGATAAGACCAAATCATTCCTATCATCTTTTAGTCAACATTTTCCAGCACCCATTACTATTCAAAATAGATGAGTTACCCACTTATTTTGGTAGAAAATTGGCTGAGAATTAAATGAGTGAAATGTCCATTTTTCCCCTCGATCTTATACATTTCTTTTATTAACTCAAATACCCTTTTAGTCATTTTACACCATAACTTGTTATCTACACTTGTAATTAATTTCTTTAAAATTGTTTTCACTTCTAATTTTAAATTTTAATTTATCTTATATGGTTTTAATGTATATTATTATATTAAGATATTATTAATTAAGTTATAATATATTTCAATTATAATACCCTAAGATTTTGATACATACGGGTTCACATAGCTAAAGTATTTTAAAATTTACATTTCCATGACTTTAGTAACACATAAATTTTACTTCTTTGTATATGAATGATTTCTTTATCACTCTAATAGGTCATTTTGTTTCTCTAATAGTTTATATACAAATATAATTAATTATTTAATAACTTACAGTTAATTGATTTGATTCACAGTTGTAGAATTTTCAATTCAGATACTTTAAAGATTTTGTTTATTACTTTGGCACATTATAATTTTATTTCAATCAAAGATTTTTTTTCTCACTTTATTCATTCATTTGTACAACATTTAAGCTACTAGATTTGAGGGTATTACAGTAGTCCTCAGAGTTCAATTGCCTAAAGTCCATCACACATATAACATATGCACATGGAATCCATTTTAGCAGCCAAATTGTATAACTGGACACCTCTTTTCTTAAGTCGACTGTATGTCCATACTCTTCTTCACTTACTTCAAATCCAGCATCTCTATTCCACAATATACTGTAATTCATTGACCCTTCTCTGGTAACTTTTAATCTATCCATTGCCATAGGGGCAATGTTAGTAATCTATGTACCACAAAAATCTCTCATTGTTATTGTTTTTGTCATCACCTTAGCCCTAATCTCTTCCAGCATGGTGATTATAGATTTATTTCTACAACTTAAGATCCAAGCATTGAATGTTTCACACATATTGTTATCACATGAGTCTTCTTAGTACTAGTCCCAAAATATACCCTAAGCATGTTTCTTTATTGTGATATAGCAAATCCTTATCAATCCCCTTTCTTAGCTTACTCAAGGCCTTCAGGTTCTCTTTAAACTCAACTTCAAAAGTTGACTTTGCACAAATCCAAAATCTCTTCCTTCTCTCTCTACCTCTCCACTTTTTTCCCAATTACTCATAATATGTCTAGCACACATCCTATGTTCTACTTCTGGTAGCAGCATTTGTATTGCAGGTAACAATCTATAAAAAAATAAATAGTTAAAAATAATGAAAGTTAAAAGAAAAATAATTGAACAATTAGTCAAAGTAAAAAATAACAATTATAATTGACCTTTTGCATATCGGTTATGATGAGAGTACTCTTGCCCTCTTTAAGCTCCAAATCTTTCCTGAAAATTCTTAAGAACCAAATCCATATTTCTTTGCACTTAACCTTCACAACAGCCAAGCAATTGGATACATTTGGCCATCCTCATCTTTTGCTACTGCACTTAGAAGTTGGCCTTTGCAAATCCCTTTAAGAAAATATCTATCTAACCCAATTACTCTCCTACATCCTTGAAGAAAACCTTGTTTCATTGCATTGAAGCAAATATAGAACTTATCAAATAAAACTCTCCTTATTTCACTCTCTTTATCAACCTTCAAAATACAACCGCTTCCTGGATTTGATTCCAAGATCCCATCCATATACCATTGCATTTTACTATACTCTTCTTTGTAATCTCCCATGTGTTGACTCATTACTCTTAACTTTGCTCTTCTACAAATTGTCTTGTCTGCATTCACTTTAAACTCCCTCTTATATATATCTTGCAACTCCCATAACTTAATCCTTGGTTGAAAAATTATCTTATCCTTTAAAACCCTTGATAAAAATTTGGATGTACACAAATTATTGTTGTTCTTCATATAACACTTATGGACAAGGTTGTATGTCTTCACATTAAAATCACCATTGTTACCTTATATACTCCCAAATATCACCCAATTACAGCTTGGTTCTTTATACTTAGCCCCAACTCTACACCATTCATTTGGTCTTTTTTTAAGCTGAACCCCTTTTGTAGTTGAATGGTTGCATAAGGCCTCTCTGAATTGTTTAGCATTTTCAAACACCATGCCAACTTCTCATAATGGAACTTTACAATTTGGGTCATAATGAACACTCTTGCTATCAACTCTTCTTTGTGACTCTTCTTCTTCATCATCATTTTCATCACAACTTTCTAAACTCCCTTCATTAGAGTTGTCAACAAAATATTCACCCCCACCTACTTTTCCTTTAAATCTATCTGCCTTAGATCCACCATCATGAAAGCCTATATCAGTCCCAGCTTCCCTAAACCAATTGTATCATTTTGTTCTTGAGCTTGTTATTCACTATAATTTCTCTTTCTTACTCTATAACACCTAGCATATGCCCTTATGGATCTTAGCTTTCCATTGTCTTTCATCACTCTCATTAGGTATCTTAAATTCAGAATTTGTATCACTCTCATCCTCAATTGAACATTCTGTATTTAACTCATCCTCATCATCTTACACCCCACCTTCATCCTCTCTATCAGACTTATCTAACTCAACATTATCAACACACCCTTCTGGCCAAGAATCTGTAGGTCGAACCTCATCAACAATTTCATCCTCTATAGGCTCAAATCCTACAAAAAAAACTCATCCTCAACAAACTCAGCTTGCTCAATGGGATCATTACACACCTCTTCATGGACATATGCATCCATATTTACAGCCTCACACCCACCACTTTCTATCTCATTTACTTTGTCTAGGTTAATTGTATTATACCCTCAAATGAGCCTGGATTTACATCTCCATGCCCTCTACAGCACATGGTGGGACCCCTTTTTCACTATCAAATATTTTTTTATTAGTATTAAGATTTCTATCTTCTAGATTCGACCCACTTATATCCATAATCTTAGCTCTACTAACACCATTATACATGTATAAGTCCATAACTTCACCATTTTTAACACCCCAGGCAAAATTATACAACTCTGTATCAATAGTTATATAGTGAAATACAAAACTACGAGAGGACTTATAATAAACGATCTCAGATGAAGCAAAACCCAGCTGCTTAATTTCATCCATCAATTCAGGGATCGACATTAGGCCATGGTCATAATCAGCAAATTTAACCTTACCCCCAACATATTTCTTTCTATCCCTTCTATCTGCACTAAATTTCCCACCGTAGTTTCACTTAATAGTAATGACACTATCAACCATCTTAGATGAACCCTAAAATTAAAAAGGAAATCAGATAAATCACCTGGTATTAAGATTATTACGACTTTCTTCTTCAACAACCGATTGTTCGACTTTCGGTTTGATTTCGAAGAAGAAAACTAACTTTGATTTCAAATGCAATATCTGCAATCTTATCAAGAACAAATAGATTAGTTTAAGATAACGATTTAGATTTCTGAACTAATCCATTGAGAAAAATCGATTGTGCAAAAGTGGAATTTTCATAGAACTCAAACAATGTGCCAATGACTTGGGAAAGTGTTTTTGTTGTCTGACATGTTTTACCTTTGTTAGCATGGCATCCAGGTGTCTGCATTGTCAGCACGTCTAACAAACATGTGTTATATCACATCTATTTTTGTTAAATGAATGGGCGGTTATATGAAGAAAAAAACAAGTTCATGGGATAAAGTGAGTACCCGAGAAGTTCAGGGGGCAAAATGATAAAAACTTACAAGTATAGGGGGGCTATATATGTATTAAACCTATTTAAAATAAAATGCTCTTAAATATGTAGTATTTATTTATAAATGGGTAAAAATATTATTTTAGTGCATAATTAAGCAAAAACAATTAGTGTCAATTCGTACTTTTTTGCAAACTTAAGGGGCATATTTGCACCTTTAACAAAAATTTAAACATATCTAATGATAATTAACTTACGGTTAAAAAATAGCTAATTTACCAGCTTTTTAAAACTTTAAGCGTATAAATGAGCCAAAACAAACATTAAACTTAAAATTTGTACTCTCGCATAAACTCAATGGGCATTTTTGCATCTTCTCCCTTTTTGTTATGTATAAATAAATAGAAACAAAAGAGATTGAGAGAGAGAGATAAGAGTATGAAGAGAGAGATGCATATATAGAAGAGAGGAAGCACATATAAGAGAAAGTTAAAAAGGAAGAACAAAAAAGTTTAATAGACAAATGCAGAGATTTTCTTGAGAAGTTAAAAATAGGAAAAAAAAGATAAGATAAGATTAAAAAAAAAATTCTCGTAACTTAAAATGAACAGAGAGGCTTTAAATAAAAGAGATAGACAGACGGTGAAGTGAAGTGAAAGCAAGTAAAAATTATAGTGTTTAGTGAAAATTTTAATTGATAATAGGAGAGAAAAGTAATTGTTATTAGTTCTACTACTTCTCCACGTAATCACAATTTTCAACATATATTTAGTCATCATTTACCATTAGTCCCCACTTCTGATGCCCATCTAAGATTTATGGATTAGTTTTTTACAATAAAGGAAGTATTTTTTAACACGTTATTTTTTTTTTTTGGAAAATATGAATTTATTCAGCTGAATCAAATAAAATTGCCTCAAAAACATTTGGAGGGACATCAATATCCCAATCTCTATGACTTGACATGAAACTAGACTGCCTAGCCATAAGCCTGGTTTGCAGATCTCTTAACAACACAAAATGAGCATTATACTAATGCTCTTAATAACTCAAGATAATTGCCTTTTACAATGCCATGGTATGAGTCTACGTTTTGAACATTTGCTAAGTTCTGAATGAGAGAAAGGGAATCAGACTCAAAAATGACATGTCTATATTTAGTATTCAGTATCCAGAGGAGGGCTTCTCTACAGCTAAGGGCTTCAGCAATACTGGGATCCATTGGTCCTGTCATCACTCCACTCCTTGCTGCAATTAAGAAGCCTGCACTATTTCTCAATACACATCCATAGCTTAGTATCCTTTGCTGGTCGAATAAGGCAGCATCAAAATTGCATTTCAATAAGCCAGGTGGTGGAGCTTTCCAATGTGACTGATGATTGATGACATTGCTAGATAGGGAAGACTCCTCACTTTTTTTTTTTTCTCTCCTGCCATTGTTTTAATTTTATTAAGGCTTGGGAAACAAATACTGCTGGCTGACTAACTGCACTATTCTATACAACATCATTTTGATGATTCCACAAATTCACAGGGTCATGGCCACAAGATTGCACTTCTCCTGCTCACAGTTAATTAGGACCGGGTCTAACCATTCAAGCACTGAACTGGAAGTGGGTGTTTGGATTCCACAATTTACTAAAGCGCAACAATCTTGAGCAAACATGCACAGCAGCCAACATTGTACAGTAGATTCCTCTGTCTCATGGCAGATTGGGCATCTGTTTTGCATTTATACTCTCCTCTCTTGCAAGGCTTGTAGTGTAGGCAAATTGTCTTTACATGCTCTCCATAAAGTTGTCTTGACTTTAGGAGGGACTTAAAGCTTCCATAATTTTCCCCAAAATGAAATTCTACGATGTTGATTAGCATGATTAGAGCTATAGTGGAGAGTCCAATAGCCACTCTTAAAACTGTAGCTTCCACTCTTATGAAGGGACCAATACCAACTGTCATCAATCTTCCTGAGGCTGAGTGGGAGGTTTAAAATTATGTTGGAATCTCTTTCATTGAAGTGATCTTTAACCAAATCAGACTTCCAGCATATCAAATCATGGTTTATCAGTAAGCTGACCAATTCTAGGTTATCTTCTTGGGGCTTATTTGTAGTGATAAAGAGATCGTCTGGGTCAGGGAGCCAAGGCTCTGACCAAATGTTTATAGTAGTGTCTCTACCTACTCTCCAGTAGCAACCTTTTCTTAGAAGATCCTAAGCTGCCAGTATACTTTGCCAAGTGTAGCTTGGGTTAGATCCCAACTGAGCTTGGAGCAAATTTGAGCTTGGATAATACTTGGCTTTTAAGACTCGAGCAACCAGTGAGTGAGGCCTAGTGAGCAACCTCCAGCTTTGTTTCCCCAACATAGCCAAGTTAAAATCATGAAACCTTCATAATCCTAATCCTCCATTTACTTTCCTTTCACACATTCTTTCCCATCTCATCCATCTAATTCCAGCTGCATCTTATTTATTCCCATTCCACCAATATGCATTCAACATATGATCATGTCTTCACATAGAGTGTTAGGGATAAAGGAAATACTCATTGCAAACACAGGCAAGGCTTGAGCAATGGTTTTTAGCAAAATCTCCTTACCTGCTCTGGAGAGAAATCAATTTTTCCAATTAGACAACCTCTAACAAATATGGTCTTTGAGAAATTGGAAAACCTCAGCCTTGTTTCTTCCCACCACTGAAAGCACTCCTAAATAATTCCCATGCTTTTCTGTTCTAGCAATCCACAAAGTGTGACAAACTTTATCTGCCCTAGTATCTTTTGTGTTTGAGCTGAATACCGAAGAAGATTTTTGAAAATTTATTAATTGACCTGAAACACATCCATAATCATCCAGGCAACCCTTCATGCACTCACTCTCGTCCTTGTTTGCCCTAAAGAACAAGTAGCTATCTTCGGCAAACAATAAATGGGTGATGGACGGTGCTGATCGTGCTATTCTGTAGCCATGAAGCCTCCCAATTTGTTCTTGGTGTTTGAGGATTAAGTTTAAACCTTCTGCACAGATGATGAAAATGTAAGGGGACAAAGGGTCTCTTTGCCTTAATCCTCTATCAGGGTTAATTAGGCCAAGTTCAGCATTTTCACGCAGGATTTTATAGCTCACTGTCGTGACACAAAACATCACCAAGTTAATCCACTTTTCCACAAAGCCCATCTGTCTCATTATGGTGCTCAGATAGTCCCACTCAATATGGTCGTACGCCTTGCTCATATCTAATTTCAGTGCAGCAATCCCATCTTTTCCAGAAGTCTTCCTCTTCAGGTAATGATTGATTTCAAAAGCTAGCAGAATATTGTCTGATATGTATATATACACATGTTTAATTGGTATGTATTTTTGTTTTATGATAAATTAGCGCATTTCTTTGAGATAATTACGTAATTTATTTATATTTTTTTAGCATAAATTTTATTTATATTTTATTTCAGCATACATTAGATTTTCAATAAATGTAGTGTGACTTTTGCAAATGGGAATTCAAGCATTTATTTTCACGCTACTCGATAATTGGCCAATTACATTATATATGCATTGTTTACTATGAAATATCCTGGCATGCAAACAACTTATATAAGTTGAGGATAAAGAACTTATATATCCTGCCAACATGATTTTGATCTACTATTTTCAATTATTTTTATTTATTTTTCGTGTAAAATTATTATTTATTTTTAGGAAATAAAAAAGATATTAAAAAGATGAACATTATTTGTTTTTATTAATAGAAAGGCTTCGGTGTTTAATTTCATTTTGTGGTTACAAAATAGAACCTATAAAAACCATTATTGACTAGTCATTATTTTCCGAATGTATGTAACATCTTCACCATTCATTTAATACTAAAAGTGTAAAATACTCAACCTAGACATTTCACTGAATACAATTAATTTCATCTAAAAAAACTCACAATTAATGAATTATTTACACTTATAAAAGCTTAACTCTTACTTTTTCAGTTTGATAAGCACAAAATAAGATAAACATTGAAAAGGTTTTCGAGTTTTTGACATATGCACCGAAAATTTTTTTTTTTTATTTTAGAGTGTAGATAAAAAAGTAGATGATCAGTTGATTAGAGTCATTTGTTGGACGTTAATGGGATAGCAATCCCTTGGTGTTCCGCTAAAGGCCCGCTGGGCTAGAATGGTATTCACAGCCTGTGTTGGATGAAAGGCATCCCAAAATATATACACATTTCTGTTGGAACATGGAATCGCAAAAGGAATGCATGTTATTTGACCTTGGTTCCTTCCAATCCCACAACAACCTCTATCAACCACACTAAACCCTGAAATTAATAAACTAGATTAGTTTCTAATTAGGATAAATAAATAAATAAATACTCCAGTTGAAAAATAAATTAAGTAGCTGATAATTTTTTTTATAAGATATGATTACCATAAGTGGTAGGATTATTTAGGATGTCTCCAACCGCAGCATAAGTGTTACCATACGCAGATATAACACCATCATGTCTATTGAATTGATCAACAAGTGATCTTAAACCTTCATTAAAGGTACCTAATATCTCATTTACGTGATCGACACATCTGTCTGGAGGGGCTTGACCGCTTGCTCTTTGGTTAGGAATGCATCCCAGGGGTCCAATCCCAGCTATCAGGAATTTTCTTAGTCCCATACTATACAGCGTCTGCATCCATATTATTAGCTCTTATTATTATGCGAAATATATATCATCATTAAGCCTTAATTATTTTACCTAATTCAAAGTATTAATTACACACCACAAGTTGACGGGCATAGCGATTGAGTAGAAGGTTGGCAAATTGCGGCGGACTATAATTGTAGCTAGAGGAGTAGATTGACGGCATGAGATAATTATTGATGTAATCATTACTTCCAAAGACCAAAACTGCTAGAGATTTGGCTAGGTACTCTCTAAGATCAGTTCCATTCATCATTGTTCTTAGTTGATTTAGATTAGTCTCAAAATTTAGCACTTGTTGGCTCAAACTGTACCTTTCTCCCTGAGAAATTATTTCTTAGATATATATTATTAGAAAATAAATAAATAAAAGTTAATTTAATTAATTCGGTATTTGAATATATTACATAGTGTTGGCCAGTCTCATCGAGGATGCCAGCGGCTGCTGAGGCATAATTAACTCCTCCAAGGATTCTGGCTCCAACCGTGTTACGATCTGCGAAGGCTGAAGGGTAAGGCACACCTATCATCTCTCCTGCAGCCATATATATACAATTAACAAATGAAATTGACAATCCAACAATGTTTTCATATATATATATATATAGTAAGAAAATTAATAAATTAATAAAATGTCTGCACCTAGTATGTCAACAAAGGTTTTGGCATTGGAGAATCTGCCAGTAGGGCCTATGTTAAAGTCAATTCCATAAGGAAAGTAATTGGCCTTGGCCATGGAGCTGAGATAGTTATTGTTGCCAACATCCACCAATGAATCTCCAAACACAAACATTGCTGGAACCCTCGCTGACTCTACACATCTATTATTACATTTCGACCATCCTACGATAGTAATCAGCAGGCTTATAAATGCCGCCTGTTTATAGCCAATATCCATCATAATCATCTGTACAGCCAATTAAAAACTCTCAACATGTATGTTTGTTGAAGTAATTCAAACTAATCTGTAGATAAATATATACTTGCAAAAAATGGATGTAGGAGTATAGAAAATCATGGAAACGGTCAGGAAGATAAGCATTAATCAAGTTGATTGTGTGCCCATCTTGAAACGGTTTTAAAATATAAGCGAAACCCATATGAAAAATGCCATTTTTATACACTTTATTCCTGGTTTTGGGATTCTCTTTTTAACGCTCCTCTTCTTTCCATTTTCTTTCTAGTAACTGGTAATTTGGGTTGTTTTTCATCGTCATTCTATACAAAATGATCTAACTACATATGTTCATTAATTTTCCATTTTTATGTTTATTTAGGATTTATTTTTATATTAGAATTTAGATAAACGAACATGCTGTGAATTTAAATTTGAGCTTAAACAGTGATAATAACAGTGGTGGCTATAATATTCATGGTACCTATAAGATGAATAGTCAAACTTTTTTAAGAATTTTAAGAACATTTCAGTTTAATTTATAGATTTAATGTTAGGATTTGAATCATTGGTAGATTTCAATTATACATTATTATACAACTGATTACAATCCACTTAATTATAATGAAGATATTTATTAATTTTAGTTGGGCATTATTTGTCTACTTAAAGCATTATTTGAGTAATAAAAATAAAAATTATAGTGAAAATATTTTTAAGAGCATTTCTTTGTTATAATTTGTTTATGGTTTAGGTTAATTTTCAAAACGGTTTGGAATAAATAATAAGAATCCCTTAAATTATTATTATTATTTTTATAATCATAGTGCATTTATCTTCTTCTTTTTTCAAAAAAGCTCATTATTAAAAATATTTAACTCCTAGTAAATAGTAATAAGATCTTAATAATGTAAAACCAAATAAAAATTTTAAAAAAGAAGTCTTAATATTTTATTCCTAAGTTCAAAGTTCAAGCAATAAAATACAATATTAAGTAACATAATAAAATTAGCATTAATTCTTATATTATTAGGTTGCCTAAAAAACTATATTAATTCTACACTACAATGCTCAACAAGCTGGCACAAATGCTTCAAATTTTCAATTTCTACTCCATTGACTTTCTTAACCTGCCCAATAGCTGAGATTGATAAGCAGACAGACAGATAACAGCTGGTCCCAAGTTCTACATGAAACAGCTAATCTAAGAAATAAATTTTGCACCCTTCATGGAAACAGATCAAATGTTGCTAAAGCAATGCCCTTATTATATATAATGCATGATACGTTAAAAACAAAATTGAATACATGTGTAATTGAATTGGAAACATGCTGGCACCTGTAATTCTGCAAGACGCTCATATCCCGCATTTATATCATCCATCCGCACCTGAACCAGATAAGTATAGATAAGTTACTAAAGTCAATAAACTTCCAGGCTTTTACCTTCTGCAATAAGAAGCTATCTTTCATGGGCAATGAGATAGCAATCACAGAATTGTAAAAGCTGCTCAAAAAGAGGAAACATAGATAAATAACATGATCCAGTGCCTTATGAAGTCCTATAGATAAAATGAAATGGATGTGCTTCTTGGCCTGCTTTACAATCTAAATATTTGTACATTAAGATACAATGAAGTCCTAAGGACCGATCAGCATATTCTATGATTTCATTTTCACTATTTAAGTTTGACATTCTTGAAAATTATGAAGATCCTCATATCTTAATTAATTATAAAGTTGTTTCCTGAAAGCATATAAATTTCATACTTAAGCTGTAAAAGCATACCAGGGAAAGAATGACAAGTTGCTCGCCAGCATTCTTGGGCAGCTCCCTTAATGCACACTCACAAAATCGACGAGGTGAAGTATTATACCAGTCCTCTCCAGTGGCGGAGCCAGGACCTGGCTGAAGGGGGGGCTGGGGGGCTGAGGGAAAAACAGAGGTGCATGGCACTGGCAGGGGATCTGGCTGAAGGGGGGGCTGAGGGGGGGCTGGGACTGAGGGATTGAAGGGCTGAGATTAACATCTCCGGCGGCCGGCAAGGGGGGTCGTCAGCCCCCACACGACCCCACCTACCTCCGCCCCTGGTCCTCTCCATACTCATGAAGATATGGCTGCGAGAGTGGAACAAAGACCAGACCGGCAAAGATGTAATAACTAGTAGACTTATCAAATTGGTGAACTGGAACAAGTGGCTGCAACTGAAAAATCCATATAATTAAAGATTAACCCTTAAAACAAACAATTGAAGTAAAATCCACAAAATTAAAAAGATTAATCATTAAAACAAACAATTGAAGTTTTAAAACAATTACAAAGATATAAATGCAATGTTAGGTAATAATCCAAAGATAAGAGATTATAGAAAAAAAAATCATTCATCACATCATAATAGAAACATCCCACAGGTTTCTTTTCTCTAACATCATACTACCTCTTAAACTTTTTTGTTGATGTTACCTTGTGAGTTTGTTGATGGATATGTCACTTATTTTATTAAGGAAATCTGCTACCTGAAGTGCATGTTGGCTTTATATTTTGGAGGGAAGAAGTTATTGTTAAAGCCACTTAATTTTGTATTTTATTTATATTTCAAGCTGTGTACTTATTGCTTATGTAATGTTTATGTAAGCTTAATGATTGTATTTTTGAATTATTAAGCTTTTCTTGTGGTTTGTAATATAAAAAGAAGTAACAGTTCAGTGAATAAATATATTGAACTTCCAATTTGAATTTCAAATTTTTAATGTTTGGTTTAAAGCCCTGTATTCTTCCATCTGCTACTACGATTTTACTGTTCATGTGTCTCTATTAATTTCTATGTTTATGTCCAACCAATCCTTTTCTTCTTCTTATTAACCAACATTTACACTGGTATCAAGATATTGAGAAAATTACGCATATTTTTTTATAAATCAGATGAGTGAAAATTGAAATAACAACGAAAAATAATACACACACAAAATTGATAACGGAGTTTGGCCAATTGTATCTCCGTCTTTGGATCTACTGCAGATTATTTTATTGAAGGAAGAAAATATTCAAAGTATTTACAACACTCATAACTCACAACTCACACCTAAAATTTTATCCAATAATTTTCTTCACAAAATTTTTTTACAAGCTTATTTTTTAAGCTTTTCTCTCAAACTTTCTAAAACTCTCAAACTCTCTAATTTTTTAGATAATCTTCCAAATGAGATATAAAGATTTTATATAGGCTTTTAAAATTAGATTGGTGAAATTTTAATAATGGTTAGGTACCTTCATTTTTAACAAAATTAGGCACCTCCATTTTTGACAAAATTAGGCACCTTCATTTTTGACAAAAAATACGCTTTCATTTTTTACTCTTCAAATGGTGTAATTTTCTTAACAATCTCTCACTTAAAGACTGATTTCAATCTATCTTCACACCTCGATCTATACTGCAAGTCTTTCCAGTTTTGTTACTCTTGCAAGCCAACTGAAGTTGAACACAACTTCAGTTTCTCAATAGTCACCGTCTTTGTCAACATATCTACTGGATTCTTGCTTTCTTGGATCTTCTCCAGTATTAGCACCTCATCCTTCAATAGTGTTCTGATGAAGTGATAACGTAGTCCAATATGCTTGGTTCTAGAATGAAATGTTAATTTTTTTGCCAAGTATATCGCACTCTGACTATTAATGTATAAGATATTTTTCTCTTGTTTGAATTCCAACTCAGCTAGCAAATCTTGAAGTCATATCATCTCTTTATTGGCTTTAGTCACTGCCACATACTCAGTCTCTGTAGTGGATAGAGTGACAATCTTCTATAACTTCAATATCCAACTAAGTTATATTTTTAACAGTAAATATATAACCGGTGGTACTTTTTCGGCGATCTACTTCACCTCTAAAATCTACATCTACGTAGCCTTATACTTTTAACTCTCCTTTACCAAAATACAAATATTTTTCTGTGGTGCCCCCATAGATATCTCAAAATCTATTTTACAGCTTTCCAATGAGTTTTCACTGGATTTGACATAAACCTGCTTATAGCTCCCATTGCATAGCCAATGTCTGGTCTTGCACAGACTATTGTGTACATCAAGCTTCCAATGGCTGAGACGTAAGGAACCTTAGCCATGAGTTCTCTCTCTTTCTCCGTCTGAAGAGATTGATCCTTAGATAGATGAAAGTGACCAGCCAAAGGTGTGCTAACTGGCTTGGCGTCACTCATGTTGAATCTTTGCAAAATACGGTTAATGTATTTTGCCTAGGATAACTACAAAAGTTCTTTCTGCTTATCTCTTGTTATTTGCATTCCAAAAATCTTTTTTGCTAGACCTAAGTTTTTCATATCAAATTCCTTTGACAATTATTGCTTCAATCTTCTGATATCCTCCATATCTGAACATGTTACTAATATGTCATCGACATAAAGTAGTAAAATAATATATTTGGAGCTATATCTCTTGAAGTAGCAACAGTGGTCGACGTTGCACCTCTGGAATCCTTCCTTATGCATGAAGCCGTCAAATTTTTTGTACCACTGTCTTGGGGCTTGTTTTAGTCCATACAAGCTCTTCTTAAGTATGCACACCATGTTTTCCTTTTCTTTTTCTTGAAAACCTTCTAACCGATGCATATATATCTCTTCATCTAAATCTCTATGAAGAAATACAGTCTTTTCGTCTAATTATTCAAGATGAAAATCTTCAATGGAAACAATGCTCAACACCAATCTGATAGTATTGAGCTTCACAACAAGAGCAAAAATGTCAGTGTAGTCAATTCTTTCCTTCTGCTGGAATCCTTTGACAACTAGTCTAGCTTTTTATCTCTTGGAACTATCATGCTTCTCTCTCACCCGATACACCCATTTGTTATGGAGTGCCTTCTTCGCAGCAGGTAGCTCAGTTAGTTTCCATGTCTGGTTAGAGATCAAAGACTTCATCTCATCTTTCATGGCAAGCTCTCACTTACTAGCATCTCTAGTCTAACAAGCTTCATTATAGCATTCAGACTCTCCTTGATCAATGAGTAACAAATAGTTCATATATCTCCTGTTAGGCATATGAGGCCGAGAAGACCTTCTCAATACAGGAGTTAGAGTAGGAGACTATGGTGTGTCGGACTGTTGCACATGGCTTTACTCAACAAGTTCTTCTAGCTGAGGACTTGCTACAATCGGCTTTATCACAAGACTATCTGAGATATCATCTATATCTGCAAATATTGGCTCACTCTGCTCTATATCACTGGCTTCAGTTTTATGCATATCCTTGTACATCACTTTTCATTAAAAATTATATCTCTGTTGCGAATCACCTGCTTATTTTTATCATCCCAAATGTGATAGTCAAACTCATCCTCACTATAGCCGATGAAGATGCATTTTTTTAGATTTGGGATCAAGCTTATTTCTACTTTTATCACTAATATGTACATATATTATACAACTAAAAACTTTCAAATGTGATAGTTTTATCTCTTTTCCGCTTCATATCTCTTCTGGTATTCTATACTCCATTGGAATTGATGGGCCTCGGTTGATCAAGTAAGCTGCTGTGTTGACTGCTTCTACCCAGAACTGCTTTCTGTAGACCTGACTGTATACGAATGCTTCTAGCTCTTTCTGTCAAAATTTAGTTTATACGCTCTGCTACACCATTGTGTTGAGGCGTACCTAGCACGGTGTGCTCATAGCAGAATTTCTTGATTATGCTATCTTCAAATTCACCTCCATTGTCGGTTTTGATCCTTTTAATCTTCAGACCTATCTCATTTTTCACCATATTTTTCCATCTCCTAAAAGTCTCAAACACTTCAGACTTATACTTTAGAAAGTAAACTCATACTTTTCTAGAGTGATCATCGATGAAAGTTATGAAATAGTATTTTTCACTAATGGTTGAAGTTATCGTTGGTCCCAAATATCAGAGTGAACGAGCTCTAGCTTTTCCTTCTTTGGGGTTCTGCCACTTGTCTGAAAGCTAACCCTCGTCTGCTTTCCAAGTATGCAATCTTCACAAATGTCTATCTCAACTGACTATAGACTTGGAAGTTTTCCATTTGAATGCATAATTTTTATTCCTTTCTCACTCATGTGGCCAAGTCTCTGGTGCCACAAATTGAAATTTTTGTTTTCTACTGCAACTATAATTGAATAACATGCCCCTATTGTCATGTAAAGAGTACTACTCTTTTTGCCTCCGAGCAACAGTCGTTGCTCCTTTTAAAATCTTTTAGTCATCACCATGAAAGATTATAGTGAAGTCTTCACTAGCCAACTGCCCTACTGAGATTAAGTTTTTTCACAAGGAGAGAATATGCTTGACATCCTTCAGCTCCCAAATTGACCTGTTTAACTTAATCTTCACTGAACTTTTACCAATAATATCACAAGGTTGGTCATCACCAAGATATACCTTTTTAAGATTTCCAAGGACATACCTCTCAAAGAATTTTTTTTGCGAAGTAGCGTGGAACGATGCTCCGGAGTCTAACACCCAAGACTCCTCTTTTCTCTCTAAAGAGCATATCAATGTATCATCTTTTTTTGATATGGAAGTAATATTTGCCTCTGCCTTCACCTCCTGGTCCTTCGATGCACTCTTGCACTGATTTTTATAGTTTTCGATCTTTCTATTGTTTCAACACTCGATGATCTTCGAGTTATGGGAATTATTGGACTTCTTAGATTTAGACCTCCTATCCTTGGATCTACCTCGGTGGTTAGATTTGTCACTCCCATTTTCACTGGTTGAATTTCTTCCTCTTGACTTTGTATACAAAATTGAAGAGGTTGATGATTCACCAGACTCTCTTCATCGGATCTCTTCACTGAGAACCAGATCACAAACATCATCAAATTTTAACTTTTTGCTTCCCGAAAAACTGCTCACAACTGTGATAGTAGCATTTCAACTTTCTGATAAAGAAGTCAAAAGTATTAATGTTCGTACTTCTTCATCAAATTCAATCCTAACTGAACTCAACTGGGTTGTGACTTTATTGAGTTCATTTAGATGTTGAGCTACCGATGTGCCTTCTATCATTCGCAAATTGAATAACCGCATCATCAAGTAAATTTTGTTAGAGGCCAATGGCTTCTCATGCATATTGGAGAGAGCCTTTATAAGACCTGTCGTGGTGTTTTGTTTTGCTATGTTGAAAGCAATATTGCGAGATAGCATTAATCGGATAACTCCGAGAGCTTATCTATCTAGAAGTTTCAAATCTTCTTCATTCATATCATCTGGCTTTTTTTCACATAAAGATTGATAAAGATTTTTTTGATATAGATAATCTTCAATATGCATCTTCCAAAAGCTGAAATCTGCACCATCGAATTTTTTAATTTTTACCTTTTTTTCATCTGTAGTCATCACTCCCACTCGAATCTGACTTCCTCTGAATCTTTTCTGGCAATTAGAAAAATTTACAGAATTCTCAACCAGCATCTTTGATACCAGTTGTTGAAAAAATTACACTGATTTTTCTATAAATCAGATGAGTAAAAATTAAAATAACAATAAAAAATAATACATATACAAAATTGATAACGGAGTTTGGCCAATTTTATCTACTTTTCCAGACCTGCTGCAGATTATTTTATTGAAGGGAGAAAATATTCAAAGTGTTTACAACACTCATAACTCACAACCCATACCCAAAATTTTATCTAAGAATTTTTTTCACAAAATTCTTTTACAAGCTTATTTTTTTTAAGCTTTTCTCTCAAACTTTCTAAAACTTTCAAACTCTCTAATTTTTGGGATGATCTTCCAAATGAGATATAAGGAATTTATATAGGCTTCAAAAATTGGGTTGGTAAAATTTTAATAATAGTTAGGCACCTCCATTTTTTATAAAATTAGACACCTCCATTTTTTATAAAAAGAAATATACCTTCATTTTTTACTCTTCAAATGGTGTAATTTTCTTAACACAGAGTGTATATTTCCTACGGACCTATGGCCATTTGGAAGTTCTAGAGAGAAACATGTGAGGGAGAGTAAAACAAAGCAAAACAGAGTATTGAAGATATTATATCTGCTGTAAACTCTAGCTCATCAAGTTATGTCCCCTTGATTCCTATGTTTAAGGGAGTCCACTACCATATTTGGGCAATCAAAATGAAAGTCCATCTGAAGTCACTTGGC
The DNA here is from genome assembly GCA_947685225.1 of Garcia nutans. NCBI lineage: Eukaryota > Viridiplantae > Streptophyta > Magnoliopsida > Malpighiales > Euphorbiaceae > Garcia > Garcia nutans. The sequence continues at coordinate 23,689,020 of CANTUV010000036.1, read as the reverse complement.
CTCTGGAAAGTGATAGAGACAAATAAAAACCCACCAGTGCTTCATAATAGTTTTTATTTGGATTTGGATGTAATTTCCTCTAGTGCATATATAATTAAAGAAGAAGAGAGCATCAAGTGCCACAGACGTTTGGGTCATTTTACTTTTAGAACATTGAATTTCATATCAGTTTTAAGCATAGTGAATGTTTTTCCAGAATTGGTTGATAGAGGTTATCTGTATGAAGGTTGTGAATTGGGTAAATAACATAAGCTTCCATTTGCACGAGTTAGGGCCAAAAGAGCTTGGTATTGTAAAATTGACACTCACCCAGTAAACCAAGGATTTAGGAGGAGTGAAAATGAATTTACCTTGTATTTCAAGAAGGTTGATGGTGAAATTTAATTGATTTTTCTATATGTTGATGACCTATTGGTTTTGGACAGTAGAACAAAGCATGTTGTAAAGTTTAAGAAAGAAATGGAAAGAGTTTTTGAAATGTCTGATTTGGATGTTGTGTCCTATTTCCTCGGCATTCAAATCCACCAAACTGACCATGGCATCTTTATTTCACAAAAAAAAAATGCCATTGATGTATTGAAATAATTTAGACTTAAAGTATGTAAACAGGTTGCCACGCCTCTGGTATAAAATGAAAAGTTGTCTAAGGAAGCTGGTGTCAAGCTTGAAGCTTCTTCTGTTCACAGAAGCATTGTTGGTATTTTATTGTATCTCACTGCAACCAAGCCAGACTTAATATTCTCTACAAGCCTCCTGTCCAGATTCATGAGCTCTCCAAGTAATATTCAAATGGGAGTAGCTAGAAGAGTGTTGAAATATTTGGAAGGCACTTTACATGAATGTATTTTATATCTAGCTGGTCAAGAACCCAAGTTGATTGGTTATGTTGATTTAGATTGGGCTGGATGTATTGATGACATGAAGAGTACATCAGCCTATGTTTTTATGTTTGGTGAAGGTGTGATTTCCAGGAGTTCAAAGAAGCAAGAGGTGATGGCACAATCTACAGTAGAGATTGAATATATTTCCTTAGCTACCGCTGCTAATCATGTTGTTTGGCTTAGAAAGGTTCTGAGAGATTTGGGAATGGAGAAGCTAGAGGCAACAAGAATTTTCTGTGTAACAAGTTAGCGATAGCAATTGCTGAAAACCCAATGCAACATGGGAGAACCAAACACATCAGCGTCAAATTCCATTTCATTAGAGAAACAGTGAAAAATAAAGAGATTGAAGTTGTTCATTGTTTCTTATGTGACCAGTTTGCTAATCTATTGACAAAGCCTTTTGTCAAGAGCAAGGATTAATGAATTGAAAGGGAAACTTGGTGTATCCAACAACAAATTCAAGGAGGAGTGTTGATGTTATCTTGTGAGTTTGTTGATGGATATGTCACTTATTTTGTTAAGAAAATCTGCTATTGGAAGTGTATGTTGGTTGTATATTTTGGAGGGAAGAAATTACTGTTAAAGCCATTTAATTTTGCATTTTGTTTAAATTTCAAACTGATATAATTATTGCTTATGTAATGTTTATGTAAGCTTAGTGATTGTATTTTTGAGTTATTAAACTTTTCTTGTGGTTTGTAATATAAAAAAAAGTAACAGACCAGTGAATAGATATGTTGAACTTCCAATATGAATTTCAAATTTTTAATGTTTGGTTTAAAGCTCTATATTCTTCCATCTGCTGCTGTAATTTTACTGTTCACGTATCTCTATTGATTTCTATGTTTATGTCCAACCAATCCTTTCCTTCTTATTAACCAACATTTACACTTTTTACATGAGACACTAACCAGTAGCCTCTCTTTGGATTGTTCTCTGATCTAAATCCAATTCATTTAAGAACTGTCGGCAGCATTAAGGAAGTTACCAACTTACAAATATGATGGAATCCATTAATTAATGAGCTAATAGATCAAATATGGGACGTTGAGCAGCTTGTAGCAACCCTTAATTTGTACTTTCAAACTTCAGATATCATCGGACTACAAATCTCTCATCTATATCCTGTTAAGGACCACACGTTTAATGCTCCAGCCAGAATTCATAAAAAAATTGTTTGAGTAACTTGATGCAACCCCTTTCTGTTTTCAATTTGCAGGTGGCACCATTTTTTATGAAAAGAAAAAAAAGGGGTTATTAAATAAAAGAAGAAAAGATTCTATGCCAATTCAGAAATGCTAGATTAAGATAAAAAGATTATATGCCAATTCAGAAATGTTGTTTTAAAATGATTTTCTGAAGGTACTGGAACTATGTATTTCAAAAATATGGGAAAATTTACAGATCTGACGGTGACACTGAATTCATGCTCTTCACCATCCCTCCAAATTCTTAGTAAAGCTGTTTGATTGGGCTTCTTCATTGATACCAAATGATCAAATGTTATCCGCTCTCTATTTCGGAAAGGAACTGCACAGTGCAGTGGCGGAGCCAGGAGGGCTGAGAGGGGGGGGCTGAGGGCTGAGAGAGGAGGGCTAAGGGGGGGGCTGAGCGAGCTGAAACAGAAGGGCTGAGGAGGCTGAGGGAGCTGAGGAGGCTGAAGGTTTTCACCTCCGGCGGCCGGCAGGGGGGGTCGTCCGCCCCCACTCGACCCCACCTGCCTCCGCCCCTGGCACAGTGTGTAAGTCATATTACAAATGAAGAACACGAAAAGGAAAACCACTGTATATTCAAAAGAGCACTAGAAACAAAATTACTGACCAAAAAGGAACGTTTTAATTTTGCAACTAGAACCATCCTGACAACTGATAACCCACATTTTGTGAGAAACTATGACAGCTTATTGAAAAATTTTAAGAAACCTTGCTATAAAGAATTCACAGACGCTAATGAAATAATGCACAGCATTTGAACAATTTGGAGTCCTAAGGATGATGTCACACATATATCTGTCGTCAGTTACGTAAGACTACACCTAATCGCACTTTTATGGTCAAGGTTTTCTAATCACACTGTTATGCTGAAATTTTTCTGGTTCTTTTATGTAACCATTGGTTCAAAACATAACCCCTTATTTTCTTATTAAAACAATATGCATTTCTATTAAGTATGCTACATGCATAAAATACAGATAGATTCAAAATGATATAGAATTAAAAGTAATTTGACAACTCCAAGGACATGGTAGTAAATAACATAAGTTCTTGACTAAATTATTTAACTAGCTTGCATATCCATGATATTTGCCAATTGCAAACTGAAAAATACCGCTAAATATATATCTCACATTAGCACTAAGGCAACTCTTCCACCTGAGGGCTCTTCTATTCCTTTCCTTGGAAGAATCCATAAATTAGGTAAATGCATTAAACCTAACAGTCTTCTCTTTCCCAGACAATAGTACATAACATTCAAGTTCTAATAATTAATTCTCAATCAGCCCCCCAGTGAACCAAGAAATTATCATGACAAAATAAGCCATCTTCCAAAGTTATTAAGCCAAATAAACCTATACACCACAATAAGACTCCAAGTCTCCAAAATGGCCTCCCATTGGAAATTTGCCTTTGGATCTTCAAGATATATTGATGAAAAATAATCCTAGAAAATAATGAAATTTCTATGATAAACCAGAATGGTCTAATTTTTATTGTCTTTTTTTTTTCCTAAAGTGATATGAAAAGAGAAGAACGTAAGACTACAAACCAGATTAAGAAAAATGGATAGGAAGAATCAACAATTACCTAATAATGGAAAAAGACTTAGAAAGTGAAATACCTGTTCCAACATTTGCTATAGGTACACCATCAAATCCAAGATTATATCATCTTTTCTTATGATTTTTTATGCATCTGATAAAGGATTAATTTTGCTCACAAGTACCCCTGTCATTTCTGGGTGCATGCGGAAGTGCTTTCTCAAATGAATATTTTCAGCTGGTTGACATGATAGACCCAAACAACAGAATCCAGCATACTTGCCATTTTCTTCCACACCGGCTATAAAATACTTAATCACAGGAACAGAAATTATGTAACTGAAAATCACAAAATGGGCAAGAAGTATTAACTACAAGTAATATTTAAATATATAGAACTATGAACTAAGAAAAAAAAGTTGTGAACAAAAGGATAATAGAAAGAATTTATAGCTTAAGTATTTCACTATCTTTTGCTCTTCCTTTTATATAAATTGTAATAATGTTATGGCAGAAACCATCCTCTTTAGGTTGCAAACAAATATGCGAACTCCAAATTTCATTAACCTATCAGTAAAAAACTTTAAAAACCAAGATATTTAGAAGTCATATGACCCAAAACATAAACATATGGCAACTACTCACCCTATGTTCTCAGCACCTGAAAGATTTTGAAAAGCACCAGCAACTTTATTGCCCATTATCGCTGGGCCACCACTATTCCCTGGATTTATGGCTGCATCAATTTGTATTGCCATCAGCTGGGTTGCACCATGAACATATTGTGTGGGTTCAACTCTAGAGACAACACCTTTAGTAACAAAAATGTTGTCACCACCTGCCACCAACCACCAACCAAAAGATACCATGAAGCACAATCATGTCTGCACACTGTATAAAGTAACAAAGAAGTAACACCTAACAGCACAAAAATAAACTTCATACTTAGCACCCTATATATGCATAGTGAACTTCTCCAAGAACTTCTCTTTTAGAAACTACCTCAAAGCAAAAGCAAGATAACTTAGATGCATGTTTGATCTTCACCAGTACTACAAATAAACCTTGAAATGTAATATTGTATGACCTAATTTATGTTTTATGTTTTTGTTTCCTCTATTTTCCTTCCAACCATGGACACCTGAACCAATTCTCATAAACATGAGCACCCTATATAACAAAAAAGCCGTTATACTTTCTTTTCCTATCCCATGCATTGAAAGTTAACAATTTGTTTCAACTCCAATCAAACCACATAATCAGGGATTCTAATATAAGCAATTATACAAAGATCTGTCATATAGTATGAGAATGAATCTCAAAATCAAGTTGTCCATAGATTATGTATTGCTTATTGCAGCAACCCTCAATTAAAACAGCTACTACGTAATATAATGGATTATTCCAAATAGTGCTATGTTATGTTTTTACCCTGAGGACAACTACAGCAACAACTTCTTGCAGAAATGGGATGTCTCCTAGCTCCAAGAAATTCATGCCCTCCCAAAACTCTTCATTTTCAACAGACAAAATAGCTAAATCACATTCATGACCAACAGCTTGAACTTCTGCTTTATATTTGGTGGAGACCCATGTCTTCTTACAAGTACAAATGTATGATCAGCCACTACATGAAGCATTGGTAAGAATCTTTTTTCCAGGAATAACAAATCCTGCATTATGAGTTCAAAAACAAAAAACTAAAGTTAGAAAATATAATAAAATGAAAACTAATATGTATTTACCATTCTTAGTTTAATCCTTGATGTTTCAGGGCTTATAAGATTATGGTTCAAGAAGAGGATATTAAGGAACGATGAAGAAGCTATTTTGAGAAACTTCTTAATGGTAACCATAGTGATAACATTGAGGGTTTAGACGTTAGGCCAAAAAAAAAATGTGAAATACACTAGACGGATTAGATTTTCGGAAGTTAAAGAAGCTTTGAAGGGAATGAAAGTTGGTAAAGCCTATGGATTAGATGGGATACCTATTGAGGTTTGAAAATGTTTGGGAGATACAGGAGTTGCATGGTTGACATCTTTATTCAATAAGATCTTAAATACAAAGAAAATGCTAATGAATGGAGACAAAGTAATTTCATATCTATTTTTAAGAATAAAGGAGATATTCAGAATTGCTCAAATTATAAAGGTATAAAGCTTATGAGCCACACTATGAAATTGTGGGAGAGAGTTGTGGAACACCATTTGTGATTAGATACTTGTATCTCCTCAAATCAGTTTGGCTTTATGCCTGGTAGATCAATTAAGGAAGTTATTTTTCTTATAAGAGATTTAATGGAAAAGTATAGAGAGATGAAGAACTTACATATGATTTTTATTGACTTAGAAAAGGTGCATGATAAAGTCCCTAGAGAAATTTTATGATGGGTCTTAGAGCATAAGAAAATATTTATACGATATATTCAAGTCTTAAAGGATATGTATGAGGAAGTCATCACTAGTGTCCGCACTGTGGGAGGGGATACTAACGATTTTTTCGTTTCTATTGGATTAGACCAAGGTTTAGCTTTGAGCCCTTATCTTTTTTTCTTGGTCATAGAAAAGCTAACAAGACATATATATGATGACATCCTTTGGTGTATGATGTTTGCGGATGATATTGTATTAATAGATGAGACTCAAGCATGGATAAATTAAAAGTTGATCATGGATGAGCTAACAAGACATATACATGATGACATTCTTTAGTGTATGATGTTTGCGGATGATATTGTATTAATAGATGAGACTCAAGCAGGGGTAGGTTAAAAGTTGGAGTTATGAAGAAACACTTTGGAATCTAAGGATTTTAAGCTAAGTAGGACTAAGACTGAGTATATGCATTGTAGATTTAATAGCAAGAATAGAGAAAGAGGCAAAATTATTTTAGACGAAATAGCAGTACCTCATAGTACTTATTTTAAATACCTTAACTCTATTCTTCAAGAAGATGGGGGTTGTGAAGAAGATGTAAATCATAGGATTAAAGCTGGTTGGATGAAGTGGAGGGGTACTACAGGAGTTCTATGTGATCGAAAGATGCCAATTAAATTAAAAGAAAAATTTTACTGCATTACAATACGGCCTGCAATGATGTATGGTAGTGAGTGTTGGGCAGTAAAAGGACAATACATAAGTAAAATGCATATTGTGAAAATAAGAATGATAAGATGGATGTAATAGTCATACTAGGATAGATAGAATCCGCAATGAGTGCATTAGAGAAAAAATGGAGGTAGCCCTAAATCGTATTGAGTGAAAAAAAAAATCAATATAGCCGATCCCAATTAACTTGGAATTAAGACTTTGTTGAGTTGAGTTGAGAGTTGAAGTTCAAATGCTCCTAATCACTAGCAGACAAAATTTGTGGCCAAAACATATTCAGCACATACCACAATTAACGTAAGAGAAATAAATTTCATATTATCTTTCTTGCTGTGACTCTATCAAGTATACAGTGCTTCATGTGACTAGAATTTCAAAATTTTCATAATTTTACTAATTTAAGGTGTCAAAGCGTTATAATTATATACTTGAATATCCTTACCCGGCGAAGATTTTTGAAAACAAAGTGAAGAGACAGGAGTTATAAGTATAATTGATGTTGGACAACCCCATATATCTAATTTAAGCAACATGATTAGATGGAAAAGAGTTATCATAAGAAAGGCGCACAAACGGATAAGACTTTTTAAAGGCGCACAAACTGATAAGACTTTTTAACTATTTTATCAATTTTGTGACCAATGCAAGTCCACCCAGAATCATAAAGAAATTAGTTTGGCTAGCAGCATAAGTACCTCAAAAATCTATTGTTGGACCAAAAACACATGAGAACTAAAAATGATTAGCAAATTTTTCATCTCATTTTAATGAATCAAATTGTCGTGGAATTGAAGAATGCAGAAAAAGCCAGCAGATTGCCAAGTATAAATCCACAGCAGAATGGAAATGTCAATGAAATACTGTCAATTCAAAGTACAAATATTTACAAATGAAAAGCAAGCCAAAACTTCAATGCATTATTTAAATAAAGAGAAATATAGATACCGGAACCCATAGTTTCGTGCTGCGGCTTGTTCTGCCAAGGAAGGAAATAGTTGGGGCTGCTGGATACGGTAAAGGCCTTAACAACTGAGTCCAGAGCTAAATCTATGGCTGAATATGCATCTGTCAGCTGAGGATGATGATTCGCAATTGAACTAAAGGAGGAAGTCTGAGCTGAAAAATTAGAGCGTAACAAGTTATTCATAAAGAAAGGACTGATTTTGTTGAAGTTCGATGAAATAGACCAACTAGCTCTTTCCCTTGCGAACCAGCTACTGTCACTAATACTATGCCGGTGGATGTATCTGATAAAAAAAGGAGGAGCGCAATCTCAGTACTTTGCCGGCGGATGAACCCATTATCACCATTCCTACTTTCCCGCTTCGGCTGGAGTACTTCAGTGAGTAAAGTGCAGTTATTTGAGCTCTGAAGTCTCAACAGGGACAGCCTTTTCCCTGCCTTTTTATTTTTAATTTTAGTTTTAAAAATTAAATAGTTTGGTTGGTGGTTTGTGTGAATGATTATGGGCTAAATTTTTGGGTTCAAACCCATTTATATATGGAAGGTTTGGTTTGTTGATTGTGTGTATGTTATGGGTTAGGTTTTTGGGCCCTAACCCATTTATAAAAAAAAATACTCTTATCATATTTTTAAAAAAAATATCATATTTTTAAAAAAAAAATTATCTTTTTATAGAGCTATTTTAATCATTTTATTATAAATTTATAATAAATTTATTATAAATTATATAAAATTTATAAACTTATAAATTTATGATAAACTCATTGTAAACTCTTTATAAACTAATAAAAATTTAATATTTTAATAAATATTTTATAAATTTTAATATTTTAATAAATATTTTATAAATATAATAAATTTAAAATTATTTTTTAATTTTTCTTATATTTTTATCAAAAAGCCCATTTATTTGAAGGTTTGGTTTGTGGAATTGCGTATGATTATGGAACAGGTTTTTAGGCCTTGACCCATTTTCATATGGAAGCTCACAACCTCAATCATACACTAGACCGTCTGAATCTGATTTTTTGGGCCCATTGACAAAAATAGGTTTGCAGATTTTAAAAAATAAAAATAATAAATTAAGGGCTTTTTACAAAATAATCAAAAAAAATTATGAAATTATAAAATTTATGATATTTTCAAAATATTTTTATTTTTACCAAAATTTGCAATTAACTTACAAATTTATCAATTTTTATAATTTATTATGAATATAATAAGTTTTATAAATTTATTATGAATTTTTATAAAATGATTAAAAAATCTCCAATAAAACATATAATTTTTTTTTAAAAATCTAACGGAAGTAATTTTCCCTTAAATTAAATCGGCAGGCCGGATTTTTGGTTGGTTCGAAGACTCCAAAAATGCTAAAGAATCTGAATTTGTCTTGTTTGGTATTTAAACTAATAATAACTGATTCGATGCCTCGTGTTATCTTGTAGTTTAGCCACAGTAGAAATTGCCGGCCTCAATTCCATAGCATGCCACATATATCGCCTCTTCTATATAAAAGAAGCTGTTAACTTGAATGCAAATTTATTACTAGATCGCCATGAAAGCCGGTGGGTTGCCATTCAACGGACGAAAGGGCAGAGACGAAGACATCCTCCTATTCAAGGAGTTGCACAAACGTGAAAATGACCGCCTTGCCAGCCTCCTTCAGCCCGTCTCCGATGAGTTTGAGCCCAACGTTATTGCTGGTACGTACTTATGTTTGTTGCTGACATGATAGTAAAAATTATCTTTTTAATATTAAAAGTTGAAATTAATGCAGGCAATTATGCACTCTATAGAATTGCATCTGGGAAGAAAGGAACAGGGTATGAATTCTTTGGCGAAAATGACAGAAGTGATTATGACTGGTAAGTAAAGAAATTTCATATAATATAAATTTCGACCAAATTCGGCGTCGAATTCTGAATAATATAATGCGCATATGAAGGTTGAAAACGCCACCAGCAACGCCTCTGTTTCCCTCTTTAGAAATGGAAGCAAATGCCTCGCAACTAGTCCTTCAACGGGAGATACCAATTGCCCAACCTCTTTCACGGGTATATATTTAACAACCCTTTTCAATGTTAAGAAGAATTCATTAACTGTTCATTAGAATCACTAGCTACTAATTAATTAAAAAATCAGTTTGCAGCCAGCAATTCAGAGGCATTGAAGGGAACTAGTGCAGCACCTAAATCTCCTAATTCAAAACCAAAGATCCCTGTGAGATCAGCTCAGACTCTTAGTAAGAATGCCAAAGTGGGGAACAAAAAAATGGCCCAGTTAACACAAAACCAAACAAATTTCCCATCTAAAAAAATCACAGTATCGGATTCAAAAACAAGGAATACAAGTAAAGGTGGAACCGGTGTACGGTCAAGAATAATTCCTGCAGGATTTTCCAATGATACGCCTCCTAATCTGAGGATAGATCGTGCAACATCAGCTACAAGAGGCCGACCTAACCCAACAGTAATATCAGTAGTTCATCAAAAAACAGAGCCTACTTTAAGGTCAAGGAGGCAATCATTCTCACCAAGTTTGACGCGGGGTCGAAAACAAACTAATGAAGAAACTTTGATGACTACTCAAAAACCGAAAGTTCAAACAGCAAATCAAATTTTTGGAAGCAGAATAGTGGACAAGGTAATGAATGCTAGAAAATTGAGTGCCGAAGAAAGAGAGGCAAAGCCAAAATCTCAAGCAACTAATCACAGTACTGCAACTACTTACGGTGGTTTTGGAAAGATGGTGTCGTCAAAGAGTTCATTGGACATGGCTCTTAAGCAAATGGTATGCCTTCTCTTATGCTTTTAATTTTGCATTTCACTAATCATTATACATAGATTGAAAAAATTATATCAACTAGTGGCGGAACAAGCCCCTTGAGAAGAGTGGGCAAAATTTATCTTCAATACATGTAAAAAAGAAGATGAGAGGACTGAGAGGCTGGCCTCCACCTCCGCTGCTCCGGTCGGCGAAAATTTACCTTAAAAATGCATGTCGGTGACCGGTCGAAAAGGGTTGTCAGCCTCACCCGACCCCAACTAGTTCCGCCCCTGATATCAACTATGTCGAATTATTTTATTTTTACTATTCTAGTGTATAATTTTTTTTCTTAGATATTTAAACTTTTTTTATATTTATTTTGATGTCTAAACTTTTATTAATATAAATAATTTAGTTATTATTACGGGCAATATATAGTAAATCGGTAGAAAAAAATAGATCGAAATAACTAAGTTATTTATATTAATAAAAGTTTACGTATCAAAATGAATAAAAAAAAAATTTATATGCCACAATAGTAAAAATAAAAAAAATTCAAAAACAATTGATGTATTTTTTTTATCTATTTTTTCCATATAGATAAATAGATAAATTATTACCACGCCCCACTACCACACACGACATGCATCTTCTTAATTAATTTGGTAGTATAATATACAGAACCAAGAGCAAAACCAGAAAATTTTGTTTGAGGGATGAAGATTGATAGAAGAAAAAAAAATAAAGTTTAGTTTTTTATGTAATTTTCTAATTTTAATTTTTGTTTTAGTAACTAATTATATTTTTTCATAAAAATATATTTTTAATTAAATAAGTTTTTATTGATAAATGAAAATTAATTAAATAATTTTAATATTTGAAATTATTTATAAAAATTCAATTTGTGGAGATGAATTAGAAATTGTTGAAGGACTAATAAAAAAATTATATTTAATTATATAAATGTAGTATACCTTTCATCAATGTATAGACAACGTGTTATTGCTCATCATATAATAGTATTACATTAATGTTTTTTCTTTGCTGTGTTATTCATTTGCAGGAAATAAAACGAGATGGGACCAATTCCCGTCTCATTGGGTTTGTACCTGGAAGAATGTCCACCAGGGACTAATTAATAAGCTATTTATATTTGGTTAATAGGAGTATATAAATAATTAAATATATAGAGAGATAGACACACGTTGTATTAATTAATATACTAAGAAAGCTGCAGTTACCTAATTTGTATATGTTCCAACCATTTTCTTGTACTATAATTTATAGAAGTTTATTTTTTTTCTTTTTCTTTTTTTGCAACATGCTTCTCAATAAGAGAGAAAAATTCTTGCGACGTGACAAAAGGTTGATAGCAATAGTTTCTGAATCATATTTCATTTAATTGATAAAAAATTCTCATATTGCTTTTTTTCCTTGACAAAATTTCTTTTTTTTTCCCATATTTTTGTGTCGTATTGAAGTTCATTATAAAGTCGAAGTGTCTAGTTTGAGTTCATCAAAGTCAAATTTATCTGAAATTAATAAACTAATTCGACATGCTTATTAGGATATATTTAACAAGGACCCTTAATTGCTAGTATATATTATGTTCTAGCTATTAGTTGAGCAGAACTAATGTATAATTATGAATGTGACTACACATATTAAATCTCACTTTCGTTCAATCTTGGGTTTCACTGTTTTTTTTCTCGACATGGGAGATTTTGAAAATAGAAAAAACAAGAGTGTTAGAATTTAAATTTTTCATAGTTTGTTTTATATGCACATATTTTCTAAGTTCAAAAGTAGTCTTTTTTTTTATTATTATTGATAATTGTCCATAAATTAGAAAAGAAAAGTGAAAATATTTTTAGAGAATAGAAAATGAAAAACGTAAAATTATCTTTCATAAATTAACAAGCCATAAGGACTTCTCAACTTGGAGAGAGAAAGTTAATAAAATATCTTACATTGACCTTAATAATTCATGCTCTGATAATAATTTCACCATGTTCTTTAAATAACTTATATTTTTTTAGTACTTCTTATAAGTTTTTAAATAACTTATATGTTATGCTTCTTATAAAGAAAAAGTTGTATCAACTAATTTTGTTGAATTGGTTCACTCACAAATATATAGTCAGTATAGCACAAGCTAACGACAATGATAATGTAAGTATTAATTGTTTGATGATGATGAACCTAGTTTACGATTCAGAAATATTCCTCCTTGCCTATTTACGTATATATTTATTACAGAAGAATAAGGGGGTATATAGCCAAAATTAACAGCAGCAGTAATAATAATAATAATAATAATAATAATAATAATAATAATAATAATAAAAGAAGGTTTGTATAGTAGTGTATTCTGGCATGGAATTGACTAAGAAGGTAGAGCTTTTGTTGAATATTTGGCTCAGCAATTCAGTGGCATGCAACCCTAAAGATACATTAAAATGATGCAACATATTAATGAGTGGGAGAAATGAAATAGTATAACAATTGTTGTTTTTTATTATTAATATTATTTAATATTTGAAATAATGGATGGATATTATTAATTATATATTGTTAAAATTAATATTAATGACTTTGCTTGAACAGAGAGGTGGTTGGTACCAATGGTAATAGAGTGGGTATGGTATGGGCACAGATGATGAGTTGCACACACCCTGAAAGGCTAAATGAATGGAAGAAAAAAAATGGTACCATAAACAAAGAAAGATAGATACTTTCTACTACTACTACTAATAGTATGGCGTACAGAGAGAGAGAGAGAGAGAGAGAGTTAGGAAATGTCATGTCAAAACAACACAACATGCTCCAAAATCTCTGAGTCTGAATGGAGAGTAATAATAATAAGAACAAACAATCACAAACTCTATCTCTCTCTCTCTCTGTCTAACTCCCTGTGTTTCCTTTCTCCGCGGCTCCTTAGCCTCTGGTTCTGGGGGAACTTTCCCCTTCTCCTTCGCTGAGTGATACTATAAACCCTTCGTTGTCCTTCTCTTTCTACTCCTAGCTATACGTTAGGAAGGCCTTATTCATCATCTTCATGCCATTTGTTTCCGGCGAAGAAATAGAAGCGATATTTGAGAGCCAAAAAGAGACTATTTTTGCATGAACCCACCACCACCCTTTATTATTATTGTTTTCATCATCATTTAATTTTTATTTCCAACTTTCCAGAAAGCAGGGCATCAAAGAGGGGTTTCACATCTTTCAATTCGCTGCTTCCAAGGTAAAAAAAAAAGTACATATTCAAAAATTTTTGCCAAGAGATCCGTTCTTTCTTCTTCGTATAAAGAAGTAGACTTGGAACGAAGAAATTAATAAGTTTTGACTGAACAAGTCGGTCGAGCTGGTAACTGACCTTGCACCTGCACTACAACTACTACAATTCCTTCGGGTAGATGCATCCTTTCTCTTTTCTTCTTCTTCTTCTTCTTCTTCTTCTTCTTCTTCTTCTTCTTCTTTCTATAAAAGACAAAAAGAATAGAAGAGAATTAGGGCAGTTCTTTTTCAATATCCCAAGATCTCTCACAGTCCAAGTCAGAGCCTTTCTTTTTATTCTTTCCATATTTCTCTCTTCTTCTTTACTTATAAATTACTATAAATAAACCTATGTAAAATATATGATTTGATATGATAAAGCTACAGCTTGCTTAATTAATAATTACTCGTTTGCAATGTAAATGTTTATAATTTTTTACAATATATGGGGTTAGGGGTTCATCCCGAGATCTTCCATTTGTCTCCTCCCTCTCTCTCTCTCTCTTAGCTATTATCATCATCATCACTACTTTAATTACTTGACTTTGCTTAACAGGTTATATGATATATATATTAATTAAATTTGTTTCTATGAATTTCAAGAGAGATCTGCTCCCCTCAACCTTCCCATTGAAAAAAACGAAACAAATTTATAATTAAAAACTTTACTACACGAGATCCAATCCACAAACCTACCTCTAAAATCAATCAATTTTCCTTTTCTATCCAAAACTAGTCCGTTTTCGTACAGCTAGTCGCTACTAATTGTTAGGGTTTCTGGGTTGGTTTGGTGGGTAACTCAGCGACAAAGAGAGTGATCAGATAAACACAGGATCATTTTGGTATCAGCAGCAATTCACTACACAAGATTTTTGCTCATACACATATTACCATATTTATCCTCTTTGAGCTAGATCTTCGAATTTCCAGCTAAAATAATCACAAGTTAGTAATTAGTAATTATAGTTACAGATCCTGCAGTAAAGGGTAATCTTCATTTCCATTTTTTAAATGCATAAAATTTTCCAAAAAAAAATATTCTTTCTTTTGCATCATTTTAATTTAAGTTATTCCTTTTTCATTTGTGATATTATGAGGATCTCTCTTCTGCTAAACCCTAAAATCAGTCATTCCCGCCAATAGATATTATAATATGTATTTTTCTCTCAAAACTCCATATTTTTATCTTCTTTTTTTATCCTTTATTAAATATTTATCGAGCATATCGTGTCTAATGTCTTTATGAGCAAATACACTCATTAACTTACGGTTTAATTGTTTATTGATTGTTGCTTTATAATGGTGTATATATATATGTATGTACTTCAATTACAGAAATTTTGTGTTTAATTACTTGATGTTATATGGCAGAGGAGAAAGGGGAGATCATATATGGCATCATCATCAAATTCTCCATGCGCTGCCTGCAAATTTCTGAGGCGAAAATGCCAACCGGAATGTGTTTTTGCTCCGTACTTTCCACCGGATCAGCCTCAAAAATTTGCCAATGTGCACAAAGTGTTTGGTGCAAGTAATGTGACAAAACTTCTAAACGAGCTGCACCCATCCCAGCGCGAGGATGCTGTCAATTCCTTGGCATATGAGGCCGACATGCGTCTTCGCGACCCTGTGTATGGGTGCGTTGGGGTCATCTCCCTCCTCCAGCACCAACTACGTCAGCTACAGATGGATCTCAGCTGTGCCAAATCTGAACTCTCTAAATATCAGAATCTAAGCATCACCGGCAGCCATGCCGGTCTATTGGCTCCCGCTGCTGCTACCACCCACCATCCGCAGAACCACCTTGGGATCAATCTCATTGGAGCAAGCGGTGGAGGAAGGGACCACCACTACCACCACCAATTCTTCCCCAGAGATCATCAGCAACAGCAGATGATGAGGACCTTTGATGCTGCCAACAATTACGATACAAGCCTTCTCGCCATGAATGTATCTGCAGCAAGTATTGGACAACTCAGTCAGTTCCAGCAACCCAGGGCTGCTGGTGGAGATGATCGCCGCACCATTGATCCCTCTTAAGTACTTTCATTTTCTCATTTTTCTCTGGTATGTGACTTTTCCCACTTCCTGCTATCTTTATCATTATTATTATTCACTATTTTATACAAGTACACATAATATCAACAAATTAAAAAGGCAATATAATGATATACTGAGCCAAAAAATAAAATTGCACTCCATAATATGGATTTCTGGAATTAGGGTTAAACAAATCAAAATCTAGATATTAATTATATATATATACCTGAATGTCATTGTGATCATTTAAATTTTCATACATATTTAGAATTTAACTTTGAGTTGAGAATTCAAACTCATAATTTCATAATTCTTAGTACTGCAAAACAAAATCGTTTATTAGATCTTTATAGATTAAATACTTATTATTCTTAATTATTGTTATAAATGCATAGACTTGGTCAATAATATAGAAAAAGTAAAAAGATAGTCAAATCCTTTTGTTGACCGAAAAAACTGCCAAGCATTATTCTAACGCAAATTAATTAAAATATATTTGAAAGGCATAGTTGGTTGGTTCGGAGTGACTATTATCTAAATCTGGAATAATTATAAAATACAATCGTTGTATTGTAACAAGCCAATCGAATATCGACATGTAGCAGTATTTTAATATTATGCCGATATCAATACTGCCACATGTCGATATTTAATTGACTTGTTACAATACAACGGTTGTATTGTATAATTATTCCTAAATCTGTAGCAATGTAAATCAATTTACTAAATCAGGAATTGTCCTATAATTCACAGGTCAAATCTTAACAGCTAATTTTTTGAATACATTAAAAATACAATATACTCATCCAATGAAATTTGAATTTTAATTGGCATATATCCTACAACACTGTTTAGCTTTGAATTCATAATTTCAACACTTAATTGTTTTTTGACTAAAATTATGCAGGCTGGGCATTGAAGGATTCAGTGAAACAAGAGAGGGCGATATAATATTTATCTTAACTTAAATTAATACCCGTTACATAGACAAATTTTGCTATGTCTTTAATTTTTCTCTATTTCAACTCTCTATTAATCATCTAAAGGAAATATATATTTATAACTATATAAATATATATATATATATGCTTGCCTTGCCAAAATTGTACTTGCACCTCCAGCAATCACAGTAACACCAGTAGTTCGTGGGATTTTTTGCCTCTTAAAATGTGCCATGGCATGGCAGGCATATATATATGGACTGCTTTTGTTTCCATCCCTTTGAAATTTTCTCTTTGAACAGTTAAACAGAGAACAATATTATTTTCAATTTGAAGATAAGCTTTTCCTTTTTTTCCTCTTGTTTCCTAGTTGATGCCTTAACCGTGGATTGTTGCATATGCTTTCTTTAAATGGTTTGGAATCCCATGTGACCAACTCATAATTAAACTATTGCATCAATAGCTCCCCACTTCTTTCTTGTACATAACCATTTTTCAAAGATTGGAATATTAAAAATTCAACTCATAGTTTATTATTATTATTTTTTGTATTAATTACTAGGAAACTAAATTAAATCAAGAATATGCATTATTGGACAAAATTACTATATATATATCCATATTTTAAGCTTTTCCCATGATAATGAACATCGGAAACATTATATTATGATTAATGATTATCAAATTTAATTTTCATGGTGCAATTTGATTTGTGCAAGGTTCAAGCATTCATAAGTGACTTTTCATTTGAGTGCTTTGCTTGTTATTTGGTTTGTATTTCTTTATACTTTCAATTTGCCCTGGCTAATTTTCTGTTGTTTTAGTATATTATCCATTAACAATAATTCCTTTGTTTATATAAAAGAAAAAGGTATGTCCACAATTTATTCTTTGTAAATACTTTAGATATATGGATGATATTTCCTTTAGACTTATGAATTATCCTCAAATTACCACTAGATTAAAAGCATCCGTAATATATATGCATTTTGTTGCTTTTTTTGTGAGATTAGTTAAAAGCATATAATATTAAATATTTTTCCAAAATGATAACTTACATATATGCTCTTTTAATATTTCTAAATTATTATTTGAATCTTGTTAGTATATTAACTACTAACTAGGGTGAAGCTTGTCTTTGAAGAGCGGATTTCGATTGCATTGTTTTATTTTATCATAGTTTTTTTTTTCTAAAATACTACTACTATTATTAAATATTATTTTTTTATAATTTTAATATTAAGATAAAGAAAATAGACGAGACATATATTATATATAGGCCCACTGAAAAAATAATAAAGATATATATATATATATATTACTCGCCTTATTAAATATTTTATTTCTGTGTATTTATTTGAACTATTTTCTTCTTTTAGTGAATTTCGATATCCTTTCTTTGTTTGAGTTGCATTAGTGTTTATTGAATACCCTTAATTACTATACATTATTTGACTTTCTTTCCAAATTTTCGACAAAGATTATTTAATGCCCATTTTCTGAATATTCTCTACATAAAAAGATTACAAAATTAAGACTATTGTTCTTGAAATTAATAGATTAATAGTGACTTTCGCTTCCCTAACCTTTTCTTTTCATGTTTTCAACATGCATATATAGAATTAAAACATAAAATTAATCTTCAACATAATTAATTTGTCAAAATATAGATTTGAGTCATATAATCTTCAATCTAAATGCATGCTGTATCTTAGATTTCTCATGTTGTATAAAATATATTTGAAAATTGAAATTTGTGTTATTTTAGATTATATAAAATTATATAATGGTATAAGAATATACTAGAAATAACAATAGTAGAAATTCGACATTTTTAGCAACACTGGAACCACAAATAAATTTGAGGAAGATATGTAAAATTATTGATAATAAATAGTAATAATATAAAGAATATATGCATATTTTAGGAATATTTGTAAAATTAAGTAATGAGAAGTCGCTAGCGAAGAGTATATATATAATAGAGATGAGGTGTGTGTGTGTGTGTGTGTGTATATATATATATATATTAGATGGAAATGAGGGATAGAGAGTGTTAAGCAAAAGGCATTTCCGGAAGAAAACACAAGACAAATGAATAAGACAAAAAGGACATTGGTAAGAGGTCGGTGAGAAATTAACTCTCTCTCTGCCAGAAGCATGAAAGGCCGTTGCAGAGCAAATGTCAACACAGAAAAATGACTCATTTAATACTCTCACTGTATGAATGCTTAATTTCTTTTTCTTTTTTTACTATACAAAGCCAAAATCCAAAGCACAGAAAAAAAGATGGGAGTTGAAAATTGAAATGAAAAAAGCTTTTTTTTTTCTTTTGGTTTAGAAAACGAAGAACTAATTAAGCATAAAATGGAAGACTGGTTTTAAAGCTTTCTTTGATTCAAAACGTAGTCAAAAACATGACATTATTTGCATGACAATGATGACGTACTTTTGCAATGATGTCTCTACCTTTAAATACATGGCCAGGGCCAGCCTTGCTCTCTCTCTCTCTCTCTTATTCATCAACACACAGAAATTGATGACGCATGCATACATTACGGATGGTTATTTTATAGGACACATATTGTATGTGTATGTATCATATATATCTCACTTATACATACATACAATATGTGTCCTATAAAATAACATAAGAGGTCGGTGAGAAATTAACTCTCTCTCTCTCTTTCATCCATGCATGTACAATTTTCATCACTTATACTGGCATACACTTTGTTCCTATTATAAAGATTATCTATTGTTCTATTTTAAAATATTTTAAAATAATTATCTATTTTTATTTATGAAATATATTTAAAGTTTTTTTTTAGTTTATTATCTAATAAATTCATATTTTAAACTAAAAATATCATAATCTAAAAACAATTAGAGCTAGGCTTTCAAAAAGAATTAACTCCACAAGAGCAAGAAAATGTGGCATTTGATAGAGAAGAAGTTTTCGTTGTTAGCAAAGGACAGCTGTTATTAGTTGGAAATTAGTTTTGTTGGCCACATGTAATTAGTTGGCTTTGCAATTCTGTTATTTGGCTACATCAATTACTGTTTACAGCTGTGAGATGAATTGCTATTCTGTTAAAGAAGTGTAATTACACAATAGCAAGTAGAGGGAAAACTCTTCTATAAACAGAAAGTCAATGTTAACATTGGAGATAATCAATGAATATTGCAAATATAATTTCTCTCTAAATTTCTCTATCTAAAATGCACATAAATTATCAATACATTAATTATATTTTTTAAAAATTTATAAAAAAAATTATGACATCTTTTTTGAGACAAAGAAAGTATATATCTTATAATTAAATATCTATCCATATCTGCTACTTCACTATTTCAAATACAAGAGTAGTATATATATACACGTGTAAATCATTTTTGTTGAGAATAAATTATTACAAAAACATAATGTATAGTTTTGGCTTGGTTGAAAAGATTAAAGATAATCTTATTTAATTAAGGTTTATACATACATAATATTCAACAATTGATATAATTGATCCGTTTAATTATTTTATTTATAAGAGAGAACAAATTGGCCAATCATATCAAGTGTTATATATATGTGATGTTAATGAAAATGCTAATAAGTATGTAATTTAAAACACATACATTTCACACATTATATTTATCTTGTTATATTTTTAAATTAAGCGACAAATATATGCGAGAAAAGTCTAATTAAAATGTCAAAATAATTATTAAATGTTTATTTTGATATGTAAATTGATCAATATTATATATAGTATCAACTACTAAATCAAGACTTTAATTAATAAATGAAAGTTGTATATGTTAAATAGGTTGTTACGGATAGATAAACAAAAAGAATAAGAGAAAAGGAGTTAGATAGAGGAGAGAAGCGCGCGAGAAGAGGTGAAAGGGAGGGTTTTAAAAAGGCGGGGGGATATCCCGACAGTTGCACGCCTCACGAAGAAGCCAATACAAATTTTTTTGAAAAAAAAAATTGCAATAGAAAAGACTTTAAACTTGTGCATTTATTTCGGGTTGTCCCTCGGAAGACCCCACGCTCCCTCCCTTCCCTAGTAGTGGTAAGTATATACTCATAGTATTTTATAGCATTTAAGATATGCGATTTGTCCAACTCAATGACATGCCATTTATTGAGACAGTGCCAACACTATGCTAGGACCAACCCCTTTCTCTCTTCATTCATTCTTTGATCATAGTATGTAAATAATTTTACTTTAAATCAATTTTTGACGAATGACTTGACACTCTTCCTTAATCTAAAATTCATTGTGAGTTGTGACATCAGATCATCCCTTGACTATTCTTTTTCTTTTTCGTCGTTCTTGGAGTTTGGCACTTTGCACGCTCCCACCTTATTTACTTTATTTTTTTATATTCATTTCATTAAAATCAATAGGGAGACATTTGCAGTGAATAGTGATCACTCTTTTCTTCCTTAATTACGTCCCTTTTGTCCCCCTCCTCTCTCTCTCTCTCTCTCTCTCTCTCTCTAAATTGTCAATTCTTTTTTTTTACCAATTTTTTTTTACCAATCTCTAAATTGTCAATTCAAATACTATATTTTCTTTCTTTCTTTCTTTATTAAATATAATACTAATACTAATATATATATTCTTCAATACAATACCTTTTGGCTAGCCCTCTATTCCATTATTTTCTATTCTATTCTATTTTATATATTCAATCCTCTTTCCTCATTGGTTATACTGTTATTTATTAAGTCCACGTCGTACATTTGTCATCTAAATTCTATGTATAAAACCTCAACTTAGAAGTTTACAATATTTTTTTTTAAATTTAATTCTTATTAACTCAATTGATTAAATTCTTTATTATATTTTTATATATCTCAATTTAATTAATAAATTTCTATTTTTCTTTTAATTGATTTATATATTTTAATTATATTAATATTCAAAATTATCGTAAGATAATAATAGTAATAATAAATTATACTTACATATTAAAATATTTTCAAAAAATAAATTAAATAAGAAAAATATTATCAAAATCCACACAAATTGATTGATCAAAATTTCATCAAAATATGATACACTTATCATATTGTCATATTATCAAATTAAATTATATAAAATTCTTTATCTTATAAGCAACAGTTATAATATATTATATTTATCGTGATGATTATTCTTTATATTATAAGTTACGCTAATTGAATAGAGGCGCATTTGCTGTTGTTTAAAAAAAAAAACAGATGAAATTCTAGAGGTGATTTTTTTAATATTTAAGAGATATGGAGGTTAATTAAATATACTTCCTTATATACTACTATATATTTATCATATATTAAAAAATTAAAAAACAATAACAGGTGTAACCTCCTGGACAAAACCCAGTATCGATTCCCTCTCCCCAATTGTAATACTAAAAAAAACAATAACAGGTTGTCAACGTCCATATACATATATAAAAGCTAAAGGATATAATATATTTTTGGATACATATGTAAGGAATGTTTTTATCTCAATAAAAATGAGTATTAATTAAAAAATTTAAATGTGAAAAATAATAATATAGTTTTAAAATAATTTTATAGTTTTTATCTCATATCTACTTAGCTGGAAAAGATATGAGAGCCATACTCTAGGGATGAATTCCTCCTATAGATGATTGTTAGAATTCGGATATCAAACCATAGTAGCCTATGCTAATAGGAATAATGATTTTATTATCTTTTCTTTGATTAAATGATTTCATTCTTTTATTATTATTATTATTATTGTAAAAAGAATTTAACAATAATAAAATCATTTCAAGAATTGAGAGAAAATCTATACAATTATGTTCAATATTTTGTCAAAATTTTATAATTCAATTTTAATTTAAAAATTGACAATCCCAATTTATTAGTTCGGTCTGGAAATTGATTTATTTTTTCACTTTATAATCCTGTTTTACCATTAATTAAATATCTCTAATTAATCTCATGATATAATTATTGATAGTATGGTAGAATTTTATAGCAGCAAAAAAGACGACCATGGAAGCGAGGTTAGAAAAAGAGATGCTAGCTTCAAACATAAATTGAAACTTGGAAGTGTTTGAAAGGTTTTGCCTCTTTTAATGCAAAATCTCACATACGCAACATGGGCTTTGGGAGCTGAGACCTGAATGCCTTTCTGAATTTTTTTTAAATTACTATAATAATCTTAAAGTTTAATAGTTTATCTACTTCAATGCTCTAAAAATCTTACACTTTCTATTCCCAAAATCAATATAGAAACTAAAAATATTAAATTAAAAAAAACACTAAATTGTTAATCAGGATAATCAGTTGCGTTTTCTAATATACTTGGTTTTGGTAATTTAATAGGATATTTAGTAATTTACTTGGTTTTAATACAATGACGGTCCCACCTTTATTTTTTATCTTTCTTTGTGAATGCAGAAAGTAATTGTTCCAAAGAGATAAAATTGAGACTAATACCCAGGACCAGAAGGTATATTTATTCTCAAGTCTAAAGAGAAACAGAAAAAAGTTAAAACTACTTATAAAACAAATGCTTTTACTCTTGTAAAAATCCCATTTGCGCCTCATTATGGTTGAACCACCGAGGCAGGGAGATGGCACTGTGAAATTGCTGCTACTTGCAAACCCCGCATCATATCCACCAAGTAAAAGTACAACCCCCAAGATTCCAGCAACATAAATCCATTAAATTCCGCAAAAGGAAACCCCCAGAAAACCCCTCTCTAGTCTCTCTGGTCTGGATGCATAACCAAGCCAATTGCCTCATTCCATATACACCACATTCCCAAGATAGATGCTCTCTCAACTGTGAACCAAGAGAACCGTCTTCTTGATTATCACCACTCAGGCTATATACAGTTTCTTCCCCTTATTTTTGTGATATTGATGGAGGCAATGTTTCTACATACAAAATATATCAATATACAAACCTCAAATCTTTCTCAAATCACACTACTTTTTATGATTACGTAGATTATAGATTGAGAATCATATCATTCCCCACTTGTTCCATCAAATTCCCCATTTTCTTCAACACAACCATTTTTTTCCTAATAGTTTCAAATCCCCCTGTTTGCTACCTCTGAATCTTCTTATTTCTTATCCATAAATCATATAAATAGATTCTCCATTAGCCTCAAGAAATTACTGGAATTTCTGCATCATAACCTCTATACTTGAGGAATTTCTTAGTGCTCTTTGTTTGGATAAAGTATGCAACTATGTGGTAGGAAGAAGAGGGCAGAAAAATAGTAGAAATCAAGAGTCTGATCTGGTAGCAGTAAAGGATGACAGAAGACCAGCTGCTTGAACAGGTAAAATATCACCAAATGTCGACATTGCAGCTGCTGATCGGTCTTTAAATATGCCTACTTGCCCATCAGTTAACATGGATCCCAACTTTAGCGTGCTCTCTCCAAACCGGCTGCCAACCTGTCCAAAAATAAACAAAAAAATCACATCCCATTTTTTTTTCAACCAATTGAATTAAGCAAACATTTGCCTATTTATAGAATATAATGACAGCCAGATTATATCCAGATTTCCTTACTATGACAAACAAAAAAAATAAAATAAAATTTAGAACTGCTTGTATTTTGTCTTCTGAGACCAACTCCTATGTAGTCAAAAAGTAAATAATCAGAGCATATAGCAGAAATATTTACTCATCAACATTAGCAACTGAACTAAACACAAATCCATCATAATAACAATGAGATGCTGGCAAGATTTAGACATTATTTTAAAATAATTCTAATAATCAAAATTCAGACTTTTCTTGCAAATTTTCTGTTAGGGAAAATGATTTCATCAAGGATTCTCTTATTCAGAAAGTTCACTTCTGATTTAATATTGGTTTAGAATCTCCAAATTTGAGATCCTGATCAATTTTATCTTGTTAATTCTCATGTTTAGAAAAGGTAAAACATCTGCAAAATACAATTCCATGGTCTTGAAAGACAGATTTGCAAGCAAACATCTCAAAAAAATTGCAAGCAAGCCCATTAATTTGGAAACTGAAGTCTAGCCCGACTGGCAGGGTTTTACATGTCAGAATGAATTGCCATTTGTTGTTATAACATGTAAGGCCTTTCCTTAGAAATTTGAACCACAAGATTAAAAAATAAAACATTTTAAGGGAAGAAGACCAGCACTGAAAGCATACTTGCATAAAAGACTTAAAAATAGGTGCTGCTACACCAAAACTTGAGTTGTCATCCAAATCAATCTTTTGCGAAAGCTCCCCATTGGTATAGGCTTTCCAGGAACTTCTTGCAGAGATATCATTTGAAGTTGCTGGAATGGATATCCTAGGTGTTCCTCTTGAATACAATGCCGGCGCACTGGATGGTTAAAGATGAAATTAAAAACTCATTCCAAAACATAAATGAACTTGAACTTTGATAAGTGTGGGCCTTGTGAAGTGGCCCATGTGATTAAGCACAAGAAAATGAGCCACTTCACAAGGCCAACGTAAAAGTAATTTGATGAAAATTAACACGGAAGAGCTGAGCTGCCATAATAAGTAAAGGCAGCCCCTGACTTTCTTCTAATCAAAATGGAACATTTCTCACATCTCAAGATTTATAAAGACAAGGCACGAGACTCCTCTTTGCTAATTTGCTTAAAGTAGTTTAGACTTGAATGGAACAACAACTTAACCTGCACTAATTGGTTATTTCTTCATTTGGATGGACAATCTTAATCAGATTCATGGTGATAGATCCAAACCACATAAGAACTGAAGAAAGAAAACTTTTATCATTTCCACAGCAATCATTTATTCAATCTTACTTCAAATCACCAAAAAAGCAGTCACAGGGCAATTTTCTCAAGAATAGAAAGGCAGAGGTAGTTTAACTAATTAATTTCAATGGTAAAATTAGAAGATAGTCTTTGCAAGACACATCATGGATAAACGCTTGTCTACTTGAAAACTTGAGAGCAAATTTTTTCTCAACAATTTGTCCCCCGTTGACAATTGATAGATAATGCATCTCTTTTTTTTTAGTTTTATTGCAGCTTATATGGGGAATGATCCCACAGTGACTGGATATTATCTAAGAAGGAATCCCTCCATTTTAAATATGATGAAAAGGAGAAACTTAAAAAGCTGTAGTTTGTAGTTTGTACTGATGTGAATTTATTCATGTTGAAGCAACATACACAGGGGTTTAATTGGTGAACTGTAAAAGTTTTAAATGGTAAAACTGAAACTGAACCAGAACACAGAGAAATTGGACAAACGAAAACTTAAAAAAAGTCCAAAATTTGTTTAGTTAAAACTTTTTTTATATATTCAATTAGGTTTTTTGTTTTAGGCTTTTTTTATCACCCCTGCTGATGAAAAATATGCTATAAACAAAGAATTAACCTGATTGGAAGGTATTTGAAACGAGGAACAGTGGAGCATCTCATTATATTTGACTCTGGATTAGAGGGCAGTTTCTGCACAGTATCCGTGTACATCCGATTCAGTTGCACAAAGAATCCAAAGAGTACTGCATGTCGTAGGTAAGACTGTCTCTCATTTTCCCAGAGGTATGGCTCATACCTTCAACAAATAAAATAAATCAGAAAATGCAGATACCCAATCATCCTTAATCAGGTTCAAAATGTAAATAATATAAAGACATATACCAAAGAAAGAAACCCCTTAAATGTAGATAACACAGCACGCATTTAAGAGCAACATTAATCACATAGGAAAGCTAAGAAGGATTGAATGGATGTCTCAAGTTAAAATAGGCAGCATTGGAGCATGTTACTTCAAGGAGACTTAAAGGACTTAAGTCTTGCACAAGTGCCCTAGAGCTTAAGGATTCTCAAGGATATGATCAAAAGAAGATGAAGAGAATCAAGTCCAAGGATTCTCTTTCTAATACATAGGTATTCTCCAGAGCTCTCTTAACCTTAATTTCTTTACGCTCTCAAATTTTCTACACCTAATCATTCTTGCTTTCTTGTTTGAGAAAGCAAAGGAATGATAAAACAATCTAAACTTCAAACTCAGAATTTATAAGGCATCAGCCCATGGTTCAATGGACATCATAACTAAGATTTGGATTTCATAACTAGGATTTGGATTTATTAACTAAGATTTGGATTTATTGTGAATTTTTTCGAGTTTTGAGCTCAATATTTCAGAGAAACATTGGATGGCTGTAAACTAGGATTGAGCTGGATACACAGAAATTGATCACTATAAATTGGAAAAAGGCATCCTATCTATAGACAAGGAACCCCCAAAAAAATTCTAAATATATGTGACCATTACATGTGAATAGGTCCTATTTCTTAGGGCCTTATAAATTAGAAATTATAAAATCAAACCCAGACAGGGCATATATAATAACAAGAAAAACTTTTCCCTTTTTTTTTTTTTTTTGAGAAGAGGGAGGTGGGAGGGAACATTTTTGGATCCAAGTTTTGTATGATACAAATTTGGAACCTAAATAATTTGTATAAACATATGCTAAAGAAAGCAAATCAATCTCATCTATACCTTGCAATCTTTATGTTAACTTTCAAATCACAACAATTCAGTAATACTAGAGCAAACATCATGCTCTTTCCAAATATGTGATGTCTCATTTTCCATCTGTCACCATGGTTTCAAAAGAGAATACCAGCCATGTCTCTTTTTCCTACTCAGCCATGATTCTTAAGGCAAAAATTTTGGGTAGTCCCTGATAAAGATTTTTACTTCTTCAAGGGTACATCATGGTTGATCAGCATGAGATACAACCATGATGAGTAAACCTAACAACTATCATCACAAATCTTTAAAATTGAGGAGTGATACAAGCTCATATATTTCGACACTTTTTTTACATGTGTAGGTAAGTTCCTAACATAAATAAGAAACAGAAACTTACGTTTGCCAGTCTATAGGATCCAAATTTTGCGAAAAACGATTGATTAACCCATCAATACGTTCTCTAAAGACAGACTTCGATTGTATTTGCTCTTGCTTCCTTCTAAAAGAGATCTTCACCACAGGACTTTTAAATAAATCCTTGGTCATATTGGAATCACCCCCAGAGAGAACATCTGCAGAAAATTTCAGGTCTAACAGGATTTGCAGAACTCCTTTCTCTGACACTTGAGATGCATGAGACTCTCTAGTACAAAGGAAGTCCTCATATATTTCAATAAGCTGCATGAAATAATAGCATTGAAGATAGTATATTAGCGAACCTTAGGACAAAATCAATTTCCTCTGAACATACTGAACCTCCTCACAAAAAAAGAAATTGAAGTGAAATCCAATACAAGGAAAAAAAATTGTAAGTGAAGGTAGGGTGGAAGGCAAAACAGCAGTACATGAAGTTAAAAAACCATTTTCTTGCAGTGAAGGTAAACCATTCAAGAGCACAAAAGAACAACAATCCAGCTTCAAGAACATAAAACTACTTCAGTTCTTCAGAGAATATAACTTGAAGTAATGAACCAGGTGAAAGAAACACCTAAAGAATACTAACTGTCAGAAAATACATATTATGATCATCCAAAAATTGGGTCTATGAGTAGAAGCAATTTACAATGAAAGAAATTGGCAAAACAAAGAAGATAAGCAGACGGCAGGTGGAAATAAGGTAAAATTGCACTATTTTCTTTGCAAAAGAAGGGTATGGAAAACAAATACTCCAATCATCTGAACCGAAAACTCAAATCAACACAAACCAGCTATACAGGCACAAACAAACTTTCCTTTGTACAATGCATAACAGGCCAAAGCCAAGGCATGGAGCAATACAACATTCTCTTGAACATTAGAAACTTTATAGTCACTTGTGAATCATGCGAGAGCTTTGCTTGAGATGAAACATAAAGGATAAAGCTTAAGCACTATGAAGCAAACCAAACCAAAGAAAAAAGAAGGGAACTCATCAATTATTATTATGAAATAGGCAAAAAAAATTCATTATTTATTATTATGAAATAGGCAAAATTCAATCTCTATTTTTAGTGAGAGAAAAAAAAGTGAGTTTACTAACCTAGAAAAGAACTTATAGAAGGAGACAAGCTTTCCTCTTAAAAAGAATACAAGAAACTAACAAAAGCAGAATAAGAATAAGGATTAGAATAGAAGCATATTATAAGGTAGTCAAATATGCCATAGTGTAAATGCGAAACAGATGCTAATCCAAAAAAATCTTGAATTCCTTTCCACCCAAATACACCAACAACCAATAAAAATGCTTCTTTTTAAAAAAATTAAACCAGCATTTCATAAGCCCTCTTGCTTCTACACCAGAATGACTAGACATTGCACAAGGAAAAGAAAATGGAACCACAAACAGAGATCATAATTCCACAACACACAACCACCAAAATGTTCAAGGGGTGGTAACTGATGAGTCTAATATACAAGCACTAATTACACAAGAACCATTACAATAAGATCAAATATTACACACCTACAAAAACATGCACCCATACAAGTGCATGGGTTGGTGAGAGTGCATGTTCACATGTATCTTGAAATAGAATCTGCCATTTATGTAAAAACAGTCCAGTCAAGTAGCATACCTTTTCCAGTAGTCTTAATGCAAATTTTTGGAGAATGGACTTGTCAAGTACATGACCCCCAATCCGATGGATTTCCTCACTTGCTCGAAACAAAAAAGAAATGATATAGAGAGAAGGCATGGACGGAAGTGATATTTTCATTTCAGAATGGTTCTCAACAGATTGTTCTTGCTTGACTACTGTCTCATCCCAGCCCTGCCCAACATTCAGTACATGATGCTTCAGTAGAATACAACAAACGTAAATTCCTTCAGTTACTTTATGTGCAATTAATCAAAGAGAAGGCTGTATTTACCTCCTCACTAAATTCATGCTTTTCATGAAAAAAAAAAGGCTGCAATATAGGCACCCATGTATCCACTGGCACACAAAGCCAACCCTGAACACTTATTAATCATAAATTTTTGCACTAATTTGGAATCCCACTAACAAACAATCAAAAGCTTTACATTGACAGAGAATCATCAACATAAAAGTAAAATGCATAATTCATGAAGTGCACAAAAGTCCAATCTAATTAAAATGCTCATGAAAGGGGGAAAATGAAAGAGAGGTTTTCCTTTAATAGCTTTTGTTTCAGAATTAAAATTTTTTTCTGGCTTTACTTTTATATTGTTTTAATTTATTATAATTTTCTTCATACCATTATCACCTCAGACAAAAAATATTTGCATAATATGGAGGAACCAGAAATAACATATGCACCAAGCTAAATTACTATAATCTTCATTAGCATATGTGTCCATTTACAATGGTTAATAGAAATGCACATGACATGAAAAAGTAGAAAAAAAAATGATAACTAACTTGTCCAGCAAAGACGACCTACCCTCAAGGGGATTGTTGCTGACAACCCATCATCCTTTCCAAGATCCCGAGCAAGAATGCTTGAAAGTTTGTCAGATAACCAGGATATCCACAGGTTATGAGCTCTGATGCATAGATCCCTGGTGGTTCTCACTAGCTCTTCAAATTTTGGGCTTGCATTTTCATTTGCTCCAAGTAAAGCAGCAGTAGCAGATGAAGTCTGTCGTCTAAACCCAATGGCTGTTTGCCTGCCTGGACTATCAGCAATGGGAGAATCAGCGCTAACTCTAGATTGCTTCAACACAGATGGCAACTTATCAAAAACAGCAGCCACAGTATCTTTTGCCCAAAACCTTGGAGAACCAAGTATCACTGGAATGTGTTTTGTGTGGTTCTGAAAGGCAAACAAGAGCCTTCCAATGAAAAGCGATCTTTCAACAACCATAGCAGGAGATACATATTGACTTCCCTTCCCAGAATTTCCCATGGCAGTGTCTAAATTATCAAGGTATCTCTTGAGCTCTGCCAATATAGTTGACATGCTATCATAACACTTATCTTGTAGAAATGGTCCCAAATCTTTTAGCCTGCTTACTGCCTTTGGAGATTCCAAGAAACTAAGCAGGTCCTGGAGAACACTTTGACAACGGCTGTCCACTGCATCTCTAATACGACTAACTTCAGGGCCAAAATAGGCACTGAGACAACTTTGGAAATCATTTTCTTCAGGTGATGCCTTGTAACCTGATGCTTGATTGGTCTTCTTCAAGTTGGGTTCTATAAACCAAACTCCACCACCTCTGGAAGTTCTATTCAAGTAAGCATGGAAGTCAATATGTTCACCAGCAGTCTCACCAATGGTGGAAATGGAGTCCTCCAAATTAATGCCTCTTGCCAAATCCTCAAATGCAGAGTTGATAAAAGTTTTCATCCTCTTAACGAAAGCATCTTCAAATATCTCATCCCAGAGATCTGAGTCATCTTCTAGAACTAGCTCTCGGATCCTGCTCCAAGGCAACTCAATTTCTGACCCAAAAACACTCTTAAGCCAGTCCAAACTACCCAGCAAAACTTGTTTACTGCCCATAGTCTTTCTTAACAACTTTTCAGCCAATGCAAGTTCTCCGCCAGAGGCAATAGCATCAAGCAAGTACTTACCATTGGTCTTACTTACAACCTCGCCACCACAGTCTCTCAACCAACTCAGACAAGTCGTTGCAATGTATTGTTTGTCAAGAATAACCATTGCGGACTCCAGTTTTTCCCTAAACAATTTCCACAACCTCACCTCCCCATCTGGATTAGGAATTCCGCCGAACAATTGAGAGGCAGGAGGGGAACACAAGATAACTTTGTAAAACAGAGGCATGTCATTCAAAACTTGCAAAAACAACTCGCCTACTTGGCCTATACTAACCTGAATGATCTTGAGAACTTCACAGAACACAGAAACCACAGCCTCACCGGTGGCAGCATTATTATCATTACCGCCAAAAGCAGCTAATTTCTGCAAAATCCAAGACTTCCTAGTATCAAGAAACAAGCAAAGTACCTGCTCGGGGTCTAATTCATCAATTACAGCAACGGCGGCCAAAGTATCAACATAGGCCCCAATGTCAAGGCCCGGATCCAATAGCCTCTCGCGACTCCGCTGTGAAATCTGGGCCTTGAAGCTCTCAACGATCTGCCACTGATGTTGCAAAAGAGGAAAATTGGACAAGATCTTGGTGTGATCCCATTCAGCGACGGAGGTAGTATCAGCAGAGTTGGCTTGCATGAGATTGTAGTGGATGTGCTTGGCACGAATGTATCTCCCTGCCGCTTCCAGAAACATGGACTCGTCGACGCATCCCCAGATGTTCTCTGGAGTGTCAACTAAGTACTTGACGCGACAGGCAATCCCGTAGATTCGGATGCGGGCAGGATTAGGATTGGTGAATTTGGGTGTTTCTGATACAGGAGATGAAGAAAGGGAACGGATATTAGTTTGGATAGAAGCTATATTAGAAGATATGGACTCGCAGGAAGACTTCATGAGGACGACAGAGTCGGCAGAGTCTATGAGATCACGGTAGCGGTTTCCGACCAATTGGCGGAGCTCCTCCTTCTTGTCCTGAATCTGTTTTCTCGTTGTTGCTTCCGCATTCCGAATTTGGGAAATCGGTTTCGTCCGAAATAGCGTCTCGGCATCTCGATAGCCTCCGCCACTAAGAGTGGCAGAGCGGTCGTCGGCGGAGACTGTCATAGTGGATGGTTTTGATTTCAAAGAGTTGTAAATAGCAGAAAACAATTTCAGTCGCTCAATAGATTGTATTTTGTATGCAGAAGAGAAGAGATTTCAGATCTGCATCAAAGAATACAAAAAAAGTAAAATCCATACGCCTCTCTGCCAGTGTCGACACTCAACCAAAAAGCAGCTATCGTTATAACAAAAATGAAAATGCTCTTCTATACTCCTTCTTGTTCAACAAAAATGAAGATTGTTGCAAAAACGAGAATGAGAAAGATGGATGCGTGGAATGGATAGAATCATACATTAACGTTTGACAATGTAAAGTGAAAGATTTAGCGATGTATCTGTTAAAAAATTAAAATCGTTAAAAGAGATATAGCTAAAAGAGGATTAAAGATATTTATTAAAAAAATAATTTTAAATTAAATTGAGTGAAAAAAAAACTATATAATCTATTTTAAAATAATTTAGGATTAAGGTTTTATTGTTACTGCAGTAGTTGTTGTTGTTGCAGATGTAGAGTTAATAAACTGTTTTGAGGAAGTGATTCGTGAACGAATAATAATATTCAGCCGATCTCAAAAATAATAATATTCAGCCAAATGGCCTGGACAATATGGTCCATTAACTCTATTGTGGTAAAAATGAAATATTTGTAGACATGGATAAGGCCCTTTATTTGATGGGCGTTGACAACATGGGGCATTATTACATCTGACAAGGAAAGTCTATTTCTGGTCCAATTGAAATTAAAAATATTTGGGCCTTCAGTATTCTGTAGCCATGGAGGAGGCCCTTCATTTGTTGACTTTATTTTTATATTTTTTCCAACTCATTTTTTCTATTAACAACAAAATAATAGAATATACTGTATAGGTTATCTGGATTTTAGAGGAAAATAATTTTTTTTTGTTAAGGAAAGATTATTTTCAGAAGCAAACTAGTATTTTTATAGAAAATATTATAACACATCTAAAAAATTATTAGATAAATCAAATATAATTTAAATATAATCATTAAATTTGAAAATTTCACATAAAAATTTATAATTTCATGAAAATTCTCAACTGTTTTGTAATTGAACCATTTGAGCCTCAATATCTATTTTCTCTTCAATTATTATTAATAATATTTTATATAGATCAACAATCAATAAATAAAAATTAAGATAATGGGGTTGTGCATGTCGTTTTATTATATATATATACTGTAGATGTAATGTACACCGGTTTAATTTCCCATGCGCTAATCACTGCTTGTAATTTTTCAACTAAATAGCCAAAAATCTAGAAGAGTTTGTTAGACAAAGGTGTAGATGAACATTCTCTCTCATTTGAAAAATTAGATAATATATACGATTATAAATTAAACAAAGTGGTTTTGAAAGCCTAATCATAACTAACGTGCATACACATTGCTCTCATCATGGATTTATTTATTTATTTAAAATATAGTTTTAAAAAAAGCAAGCAATTAGCATCATATATGTAAATAAATAATAAAAACAAGAGAGTGAATAGCTAAAACGACGGACAACAAAAACGACACAAACAAACCATCCTAAATGTAACTTTTTTTTCATATATTAACATTTTTAATATGTAGTCAGATTTAATCTAAATTCGAACGATGTACAACGCTAAGCAAAACAATAAACAACAAAAACAAACCATGGAAGGCCTAGTATTAATAGACATACAAAATTACAAATACAATATGACTTTTGAACATAAAGAAATGGGATGAGTTAAGCTAGAAGGTCACGTCTCTCATTTTCATAACCAGCTAAGCTAAGCTTGGTTACAGTTTCTTTCTTTCAAAATAACCAAAACCAGAAAGCCTTCAAGCATTTAAAAAAAAAAAAAAACTCCGTTTGTCTAAGTCAACTTTCTCCTTCTGCTCTACTCGCTTATGAATTGTGAGACTTTTGCTACGCCTACATTGAATCATTCTTTTTAATTTTTATTAATTATAATAATCATAGACAAGAACGACTTGACCGCTATTGTGCAAAATACTCATTCTTTACTGGTTACAGCCTTGAATTTCAAATTAATATAGAGAAATGGCAGAACAAAGTTTCCATTTTTTCCTGTAAAGTTTCCATTTTTTCACAAGTAAACAATTAATTGCCAATATATATATCTATACATATATATATACAGTACTGTTCGAGATTCAAGAAGAAGAAGAAAGGAAAAATGCATTCAAGAAATAACTGGGGAGGATCGTTTGAGATAATAAATGGAGCAGAATCAGCAACAGACGATGAGAGAAGCCGGAACATGGAATGGGACAGAGCTGCTCTGCAATCTCATCAACGTTACCATAATAATAATCTGGATGAAACACAACAGAGCTGGTTACTGTATCCACAAGAGACCAAGAAGAAGAAATATGTAGACTTGGGTTGTATTGTCTGCAGCCACCAGGTTTTTAAATGGACTCTTTATTCCATTCTCATTGCTTTTTTGGTCGTTGCACTGCCCATTATCATCGTTAACACTTTGCCTAAGCACAAGTCTCTCCCTCCTCCCCCTGACAATTACACTCTTGCTCTTCACAAAGCTCTTCTCTTCTTCAATGCCCAGAAATGTAAGTCAACTACTAAACTTTTGATTAATTTTTAATTACATCACCAATTATATTTTGATAGATTTTTGAAATGATTGCGATGCAATTGCAGCTGGTAAATTGGGCAAGAATAATGGCATACCATGGAGAGGGAATTCAGGGCTACAAGATGGAAATGATACAGGATTTAAAGGAGGGCTTGTAGGTGGATACTATGATGCTGGAGAAAATGTCAAGTTCAATTTCCCAATGGCATTTAGCATGACCTTGTTGAGCTGGAGTCTCATTGAATACAATCATAAATATCATGCCATTGGAGAATATCAGCATATTCGAGATCTCATCAAGTGGGGCACTGATTACTTGCTGTTAACATTCAATTCTTCTGCCAACACAATTGACAAAATTTATTGTCAGGTTGGTGGATCTCTCAATGGTTCAACAACCCCAGATGATCATTTCTGCTGGGAAAGGCCTGAAGACATGGACTATAGGCGACCTTCTATATCTGTAAACGCAGGCCCTGACCTTGCAGGGGAAATGGCAGCAGCCTTAGCAGCAGCATCAATAGTTTTCCGAGACAATAATGCCTATTCTAAAAAACTTGTAAAAGGGGCAGAAACTCTGTTTGCCTTTGCCAGGGATTCTGGCAAACGCAGACCATATTCTCGCGGACAACCTTATGTTGAACCTTTTTACAACTCTACAAGTTATTATGATGAGTATATGTGGGGTGCTACTTGGCTGTACTATGCAACAGGAAATGTTAGCTACATTCAATTGGCAACTAACAAGGGCCTGCCTAGAAATTCCAAGGCATTTTTGATGTCCCCAGACCGGAGTGTTCTGAGTTGGGATAATAAGTTACCTGCAGCCATGCTGTTGTTAACCAGGTTCAGGATATTCTTGAGCCCAGGTTACCCTTACGAGGAAATGTTGCAAATGTATCACAATGTCACAACTCTCAACATGTGTTCTTATATTCAGCAATTCCATGTCTTCAACTGGACTAAAGGTACATAAGAATCTATATACTCTACGACAATTAAATTGTACAGGATAATACACATATTCTAAATTATTATAATAACTTGCAGGGGGAATGATCCAACTGAACCATGGAAGGCCACAGCCTCTTCAGTTTGTGGCTAATGCTGCCTTCTTGGCATCGCTCTTTGTTGATTATCTGAATGCCACTGCTGTTCCAGGGTTCAATTGCGGTCCTCAGTTTATTTTACTGGATAAGCTTCGGGCTTTCTCCACCTCCCAGGTACCTAGCTGCATATTGCATTTCAACTTACTTATTGCTCTCTCGCGAGTCTAGTTTTAATTTTGATGTATCGCTTGTTGATACATGCAGATAGACTACATTCTAGGAAAAAATCCCATGAATATGAGCTATGTGGTCGGGTATGGCACCAAATTTCCCAGACATGTGCATCACCGTGGGGCATCAATACCCCATGACAAGAAGAGGTACTCATGCACTGGTGGGTGGAAGTGGCGCGACAGCCGCAATCCTAATCCCAATAACATTACAGGAGCCATGGTTGGAGGGCCTGATAGGTTTGACAAGTTCCATGATGTCCGATCCAAATTCAACTTCACAGAGCCAACCTTAGCTGGAAATGCAGGTCTAGTTGCTGCACTTGCCTCCCTCACCAACAGCGGTGGCCTCAGTATCGATAAGAACACAATATTCTCAGCAGTTCCACCGCTGTACCCCCAGAGTCCACCACCTCCTCCACCTTGGAGACCTTGAACTGCTAATGTGTTTTGTTAAATACACTGTGAGTTCTGTTCTATAGTTACTGTTTACTTGTACATTGGATAACATACATATGATGATTTTCTTTCATCTTGGATTGTACTCTTGAAACTTTGTTGTTTACATACATACTCTTCTAAACAGACTATTGCAGTGCTCTCACCTATTTCTCTTGTTCATATTTTCTTAATGAAAAGTTCGGTATCTATGCTGTCTTTTTCAAGAATATCTATACTTTTGCCAATAGTGAGCCATCAAAATCCAATTCAAGCACCCAAATCCAATTTACGCCATGGTATTCCCTTGCTATGAGATTGTAATCCACGGTCAGGTAGTCTGAATGCTGCATTTCATAGTCAAGGATCCTTAATGTCATATTAATTTTTCCCAAATGCTTTCAAATTCAGCTTACAGTTTTTTATGCGCCAAGTGCGCACACACATGAAGTTTCAATAATATTTTGGGGCAAGAGCAACACAAACCAATAGAACCAGAAGCAACTTAATTTTTTTAGAATGCATTATTATGGTGTCATTACAATTTACAAATGAGTTAATTGTGAATGAATTTTAGTTCACCCACACAAGGTGCAGAGTATGGTCACTGCTGCGAGTAGCAAGAACCTGGTTCTCGAGGGGCATCTCGACCATATCCAGCTAGTGGAGCTGCTGCTACTCCTCTTTGATTCAATAAACACCTGCTGCTGCTACTCCTCTTTGATTCAATAAACACCTGAAGTGTGATAATCTTCTAACAACTTGCTTTGCATCCTTAGCAGGCTTGTCATAAGGTGTCCATAGCCGTTCTTCAATCAGAGATATTTGAAGCAGAAAACAAAAATGTGGTTATTTAAAATGTCAAAATGCCACTCTAGAACAATAGATTCAGAAAAACAAGAAAGAGATCCAACAATTGGAAGTTCTCAGCGTCAAACAACCATCCACTTCAAACCAAAAGCTCTTTTCTGTAAAACAAAAATATATTCTATCACTTCCCTTATACAAATGTAGCTCTCCTTTAGTAGGTTGCACATGTGACATGCATGTCAAGCTTACTAAAAGTTTAACAAGTATTTTACTTTTATATTTTATTAGAGATACATAAATCAAACCAATATGTATTTGTCTTGAAAATCTTACTAATCAATAAAGAAATATCATTTTGGAGTTCCCGTAAGTTTTGCAATAGTCAAGCATGCTCAAGGCATCTCCCTGTGCATCTTAGAATGACACTGCTAGTCCAAAACTAAAAAAAAAAAACCGTCTGTGTAACACCCCTTCCCAACCTACATATGTAAGCTGAGTAGAGGCGCCACACTAACCTAATGTTGCTACCAATTTTACTTAGTCAAATTTTAGTTCCGATTTTTACAAAATTTTTGCCATAGTTTCGCCTAAAAATTGAGTCCCAAGTGTCGACAAAACCGGTTTTTTTCTTATTTTTAAAAACATTTTACACAAACCAATGCAAACAAAATCATTCTCAGTACACTCCCAATAAATCCCCCTTGTAACCTCAACTATAACCTGCAAAAAGGATTTACACTTCTAGTACAACATAAAATAAAGGTTTTGTGACAACCCCCATATTTAAATATTACACAGCGGAAGTTATAAAATATTTACATATTTACAAATTCATATACATCAAAACTCAAGTTTTACAACACATAAAATTTATACATGATTAGCAAGTCTGCTCTGATCTTTAAGCTCCCAAAATGGATTCTTCAAGGTCTACTCTCACTAGGTCTTGATGAACTCTCGGGTTCAACTCTATCCACTCTACTACCTGCGCGATTAAACACTATCGCGCTAAGCCAACGGCTTAGTAAGATAAAACATGCTAACGGTATGCTTTAATGAAATGCAATGCCACATATGTTATTGATAAGATCAACATCATAAATATAAAGTTAACCACACAATTATGCATTTCACAAATCATAGTCATATGAGCATACCACATTTAAACATCTTTTCACATTCAACATTAATCAATCATACTCCATAACCAACATCTCATTTCATTAAACTCATAACATTATTTAGGACATTCATATAACCTTGACACCTATGGGCCCAACAAGTATTTAATACGATATTCAGAGTTCAGAGTTACTGCTTTGGTTCATAGTCACAATAATCACGCCCGTAGGCAATGTATATACATGTATCTCTATCCATGGATAGTGTAACAGACCCAGTCTCTTGGATCATCAACTCAACACATATGAGGAGATCCTCAACCCGGCAAGACTGTTACAAATCATATATCTCATAGTGTAACAGACCCAGTCTCTTGGACCATCAACTCAACACCTATGAGGAGGTCCTCAACCCGGCAAGACTGTTACCTTTCATCATTTCTTAGGCATGCCACCCAAATCCAGAACTCTGAAACTGAATAACATATTAAACAAACAATTCATTTCCATTCTCAATTCTCATCACATTTAGGCAAACATGCCTTTTTTCTTTCAATTACATCATCTTAGCCAATAACAATGGCTTCACATTTCATTTCACAATATAACATCTCATTATTCAAGTATATATATATATCTCATCCATGATCACATTATATCTCACATAGCATCATTCATAAATATCAACATTTCATTCCACATTACTCATGAAACACATTACCATTCACAATGCACAACATAACATTGTTCAATCTCAACAATGCAATTAGGGCAAAGAACAATTGATTATAACATTCATTGATTCAAGTGTGTTTAAAGTGTTTAGGGTTAGGTTTAAGGACCAACCTACCTTTGGAGAACCAAAGCAATGCAAGAAGAACAAAGAATTAAAACCCTAACCATAAATAGTACATTCTGGTTTTAAACTCCATTTTATCCTTATTTTGAAAAATTGTATAAAATAATCTACTTGACTAAAAATTCTAAAATTTTTACAGAATTTAGTTTTGTATCTTAAAATCATCCCTTTAAAATTTCAGATCAAACTGAACACAAAATCTTGGTCAAATAGTTCACCTAACCAGACTGCCCCAATTGCCCTGCATCCTGGCAGCAGTTCTGAACTTTGTGAATTCCATAAATCAAATTCAATCAACGTGATTCCAAATTATTTTTCTCAAATACTAAACTCACTAAGCAACAACATATCCAAAATTTGATTGGATATGATTTTTCTACATTTTATTAAAAATCCCGAAATATAGCTGTCTTAGTTAAGGTACCTGCTGGAACAGGTCTAATAAAAATAATCTTTCTAAACTCATAACCATTCCAAAATCGAATCAACATATTTTTCAGTCATTCTAGACTCATAGAGGCACAACATATCAAAAATTCACTTCAAGAACATTTTTCTATAATTAATTAAAAATCATACAAATCACAGCCTTTACTAATTGTAAAACAGAAACAATTTCACTAAACACAACTCTTACTCTTCCATCACCAACACCAACCTAGCTTCTTATCTATAATTCCATTTCAACACTTTTACACAAACACACTCCATCAAACTCAAACAAAATTCCAAATAGAACAAGAGAAATCAAGAGAAAACTTACCTTAAATGAAGAATTTGCACAAATCTCTAACCAACACCCTTGATTCCTTCTTCAATTTGCTTCAAACCTCAAGATCACCTCTCTTTCTCTCTTTGTCTATGGAGAATCCGGCCACACATGAAGAGAAGCAGAAAATATGAAGAGCAAAGTCAAATTTGGCTTCTTATATCCATCAAGTGTTTTTAACCTTGCAATTACTAAAACACCCTTCACCATTTAACTAACCTTTTGTCTCATCTAAGCCCTTATATGTAATTTCATTAACAACCAAAAATATCTTCTTCCACTTAACCATCACCTTGACTCTTCATTTGACCAATGTATATGTTAATTATATCATCATATAAACAACATATACATTTGTCTCTAAACCCTAAATTTCTTCTCCAAAACACATATACATATACTTCCTCTTCTCAATTTCTTTTCTCTTACAATTTAACACATATATTCAATCCAATATATAACAATAACAACAACAACAATATGCAAAACTTCTAGGGCATAAATGAGGATATTACAATTCTCCCCCTCTAAAAAGAAATTTCGTCCTCGAAATTACCTGATATCAACTCTGAAATAGTTGAGGATATTGCTCTCGCATAGTTTGCTCACTTTCCCAAGTTGCTTCTTCTTTTGCATGATTCTTCCAAAGAATCTTCACCAATGGCGCTTTCTTGTTCCTCAATTCTTTCACATCACGTGCCAAGATAGCAACTGGTTCTTCTTCAAATGTCAAATCTGGGCTCACTTCGATAGACTCAAACGGCAACACATGAGATGGATATGACCTGTACCTCCTCAACATAGAAACATGGAATACATTATGAATACGATCCAACTCAGGTGGCAAAGCAAGTCGATATGCAACTGGCCCAACTCTTTCTAACACTTCATACGGCCCAATGAAATGAGGACTCAATTTTCCTTTCCGACCGAACCTCAAAATCTTCTTCCAAGGAGATACTTTCAAAAACACCTTATCTCCAACATCAAACTGAATGTCTCTCCTCTTCAGATCTGCATAAGACTTCTGTCGGTCTGAAGCTGCTTTTAACCTACCTCGGATCAACTTCACTTTTTCCTCAGTTTCTTGAATCAAATCAGGTCCAATTATTTTACCTTCACCAAGTTCACTCCAACAAAGAGGTGTTCTGCACCGTCTACCATACAATGCCTCGAACGGTGCCATACCAATGCTAGATTGGTGACTGTTGTTGTAAGCAAACTCCACAAGAGGTAAGAATCTATCCCAACTTCCAGTGAAATCGATGACACAGCTTCTCAACATATCCTCAATAATCTGTATCACCCTCTCTGACTGTCCATCCGTCTGTGGATGAAAAGCAGTGCTGAAGTACAGTCGAGAACCCAAAGCACTATGCAAACTCTTCCAAAATCTTGAAGTAAACCGGGGATCTCGATCAGACACTAAAGAAGTTGGAACACCATGCAATTTCACAATCTCCTGAATATACAGCTCAGCCAATCTCTCCAAAAAGTAATCCATCCGCACCGGAAGGAAATGAGCTGTCTTAGTCAATCTATCCACAATCACCCATATGGCATCATGCTTCTTTTGTGTCAATGGCAAACCAGACACAAAATCCATTGTCACTCTTTCCCATTTCCATTTTGGCACTGACAATGTTTGAAGCAACCCGGTTGGAACTTGATGCTCTGCTTTAACCTTCTGACAAGTGAGACATTTAGATACAAACTCAGCAATGTCTCTCTTCAACCCAATCCACCAATAATGCTGTCTCAAATCATGATACATCTTGGTATTACCCGGATGCATAGCAAACATCGACTGATGTGCTTCTTCCAAAATAACTCTCTTCAAATCAGCATCATTGGGTACACACAATCTGCTCTTGAACCAGAGACTCCCATCATCTCTCACAACAAAATCTCTAGTCTTTCCATCGTGACAATCTGAAATAATCTTCTGAATCTTCATATCAGTCAACTGAGCCTCTCTGATCTGATCCAATAAAACTGGTTTCAAATGCAATTGTGCCAACAATGCACCATCATCACAAGATACAAAGTTAGCACGCAGAGCTCTCAATTCAACAAGCAACGAGAGCGAATAAATTGTTAAACCAGCTAAAGACTTCCGACTTAAGGCATCAGCAACAACATTTGCTTTACCTGGATGATAGTCAATCAAACAGTCGTAGTCTTTAATCAATTCTAACCATCTCCTCTGACGAAGATTGAGTTCTTTCTGGACACCCAAATACTTCAAACTCTTGTGATCAGTGTAGATGAAACATTTCTCCCCAAACAGATAGTGGCGCCAAATCTTCAATGCAAACACAATGGCAGCCAATTCCAAATCATGGGTTGGATAGTTAAGCTCATGCGGTTTCAACTGTCGAGATGCATAAGCTATAACTTTGCTCGGATCAACTCTAATACCCTCTGCTGAAACTATATGTCCGAGAAAAGCTACTTGATCCAACCAGAACTCACATTTCGACAATTTGGCAAATAACTGCTTTTCTCTCAAAATCTGCAACACAATCCGCAGATGCATATCATGTTCCTCTTCATTCCGCGAATACACCAGTATATCATCGATGAAGACCACTACAAACTGATCCAAATAGGGCCTAAACACCCTATTCATCAAATCCATAAAAGCTGCAGGTGCATTCGTTAGACCAAAAGGCATAACTAAAAACTCATAATGCCCATACCTGGTCCGAAAAGCAGTCTTAGGAACATCTTCACTTCTTACCCTCAGCTGATGGTACCCAGATCTCAAATCAATTTTGGAGAACACTGACGCTCCCTTCAACTGATCAAAGAGATCATCGATTCTAGGCAAAGGATATTTATTCTTAATGGTCACCTTGTTCAATTGCCTATAATCGATACACAACCTCATAGTACCATCTTTCTTCTTCACAAAAAGCACAGGAGCTCCCCAAGGAGAAACACTGGGGCGAATAAATCCTTTGTCCAACAACTCCTGTAATTGCACTTTCAACTCCCTCAATTCTGCTGGTGCCATTTTATAAGGAGTAATGGAGATAGGAGCGGTACCAGGCAACAATTCAATACCAAACTCCACGTCTCTTTCAGGAGGCAATCCTGGCAACTCCTCTGGAAAAACATCTGGGAACTCTGCCACTGTGGCAATGCTATCAATTTGAGAACCTTTTACTCTAGTATCTACCACATGAGCAAGATAGGCATCACACCCCTTCCTAATCAATCTCCTGGCTGCAACAGCTGAAACAAATAAGGAAGCTAGCTGTTCTTGCTCATTAGATACTATTACCTCTCTACCATCACCAGTTCTCAAAGAAACAATTTTCTTTTTACAATCCACCACAGCTCCATGTCGAGATAGCCAATCCATGCCTAAGATCACATCATATTCCTTAAATGGCATCTCAATCAAATCTCCAAAGAACTCCTCACCCTGCACCCTCACTACACTATCCCGGTGCACCTTACTCACAACCACACTATGCCCTAACGGATTTGTCACTAACACATCAAATCCTAGGGACTCAGCATGCATATCATACACAGGCAAAACAGATGCACTAATATATGAATGTGTGGAACCCGGATCAATCAAAGCAAGTACTGGAGTATTAAATAAAGAAAAAGTACCAGCTATGACTGCCGATGCACCCGGCTGCCTCTGCATAACATACATCCTCTGGGAAGATCCAACCTCCTCTGGTCTACCCTCCCTGGATGTAGCACCTCCTCTAGAACTGAACCCTGGTCTACCTCCTCGGCTGGCACCTCTGCCTCCTCTGCCTCCCCTCACACTAGCTCGAGAAGCAGCAGAATCAACTGACATCTGCTCCTGCCTCTCAGGACAGTCTCTCACAAAGTGGTCAGGTGATCCACACCTGAAGCATACCCCTGATCTACTATGCCTCCAACAAACGCCCCCATGTCTTCCACCACACTGGTTACACAAAGGTAAGGTGGATCTCTGAACTCCAGGAGTAGGAGCACTCACTACTGAAGCTGCAGGTCTAAATCTCTGCCTCTGGGACTGCACTGACCTACCCGCTGGTCTCTGGCTCCTACTACTCCGAGGAACAAAACTTCCTCTACCCCTCTTCGCAGAAGAAGACCCTGCCTCTAACTGGGGCCTTCTAACCCTAACCTCCTCCTCTGAAACAGCTGCAATAACTTGAGCTCGCTCTACACTTCGAGCTGCTGCCACAAGTTGTGAGAAATCCTGATATCTGGATCCAGCCACTAAGCACATGATCGAGGGCCTCAATCCCTCCTCAAATCGCCGACATCTATCAATCTCATCAGCAATGATGCCCCCAGCATACTGGCTCAGTCGAATAAACTCAACCTCATACTCAGTTACGGTCCGATGATCTTGCTTCAAATCTAGAAACTCTCTTTTCTTCCCATCTTTATACTCCCTAGGAGTATACTTCAACTCAAATTCTCTCAGAAAATCCGCATAAGACAGGGTTGGTGGATCATCCATCGAATGTGGCACCGTCTTCCACCAATCGTAGGCGTCCTTCTGTAGCAAAGATCTTGCATAGTCAAACTTTTCCTCTGAAGTGGCTTGTAACTGAACAAATACCCTCTGTACTCTGTCAAGCCACTGCTCTGCCACAGCTGGATCAGTAGTGCCTACAAAATCTTCAGCTCCATACTTCCTCAGTTTGTCATAATGCCTCACAGAAACTAAAGGCTGAGGGGGTGGTGGCTGTGGTTGCACAGGTGCTGGTCTCATAGCTTCCATCATATTCCTAAACCAG
The DNA here is from genome assembly GCA_947685225.1 of Garcia nutans. Lineage (NCBI taxonomy): Eukaryota > Viridiplantae > Streptophyta > Magnoliopsida > Malpighiales > Euphorbiaceae > Garcia > Garcia nutans. The sequence goes on along the minus strand of CANTUV010000036.1, from coordinate 23,644,041 downwards.
GCTGGCGGAACCTCCTCCCCAGCTGGTCTACCCGACACCGAAACAGGTGCCTCCTCAACACTATCAACTCTAGCTCCCTCAGCAGGAGCAATACTCTCGGCACTACCCTCAATCGACTGACGAGAGTGAGAATCCATCACAACCTAAGTCTGCAAACACAACAGAATACCTCTTATTAAAGATCAGAGACTGCCAATCCCAAACATGTATTTTTGTTCAAAAACTCACTTTTTAAGTAAAAATAGTCTTTTTCTTACATTTTACCTAGGTTGAGAATCTCAAACCTAGGCTCTGATACCAAAACAATTGTAACACCCCTTCCCAACCTACATATGTAAGCTGAGTAGAGGCGCCACACTAACCTAATGTTGCTACCAATTTTACTTAGTCAAATTTTAGTTCCGATTTTTACAAAATTTTTGCCATAGTTTCGCCTAAAAATTGAGTCCCAAGTGTCGACAAAACCGGTTTTTTTCTTATTTTTAAAAACATTTTACACAAACCAATGCAAACAAAATCATTCTCAGTACACTCCCAATAAATCCCCCTTGTAACCTCAACTACAACCTGCAAAAAGGATTTACACTTCTAGTACAACATAAAATAAAGGTTTTGTGACAACCCCCATATTTAAATATTACACAGCGGAAGTTATAAAATATTTACATATTTACAAATTCATATACATCAAAACTCAAGTTTTACAACACATAAAATTTATACATGATTAGCAAGTCTGCTCTGATCTTTAAGCTCCCAAAATGGATTCTTCAAGGTCTACTCTCACTAGGTCTTGATGAACTCTCGGGTTCAACTCTATCCACTCTACTACCTGCGCGATTAAACACTATCGCGCTAAGCCAACGGCTTAGTAAGATAAAACATGCTAACGGTATGCTTTAATGAAATGCAATGCCACATATGTTATTGATAAGATCAACATCATAAATATAAAGTTAACCACACAATTATGCATTTCACAAATCATAGTCATATGAGCATACCACATTTAAACATCTTTTCACATTCAACATTAATCAATCATACTCCATAACCAACATCTCATTTCATTAAACTCATAACATTATTTAGGACATTCATATAACCTTGACACCTATGGGCCCAACAAGTATTTAATACGATATTCAGAGTTCAGAGTTACTGCTTTGGTTCATAGTCACAATAATCACGCCCGTAGGCAATGTATATACATGTATCTCTATCCATGGATAGTGTAACAGACCCAGTCTCTTGGATCATCAACTCAACACATATGAGGAGATCCTCAACCCGGCAAGACTGTTACAAATCATATATCTCATAGTGTAACAGACCCAGTCTCTTGGACCATCAACTCAACACCTATGAGGAGGTCCTCAACCCGGCAAGACTGTTACCTTTCATCATTTCTTAGGCATGCCACCCAAATCCAGAACTCTGAAACTGAATAACATATTAAACAAACAATTCATTTCCATTCTCAATTCTCATCACATTTAGGCAAACATGCCTTTTTTCTTTCAATTACATCATCTTAGCCAATAACAATGGCTTCACATTTCATTTCACAATATAACATCTCATTATTCAAGTATATATATATATCTCATCCATGATCACATTATATCTCACATAGCATCATTCATAAATATCAACATTTCATTCCACATTACTCATGAAACACATTACCATTCACAATGCACAACATAACATTGTTCAATCTCAACAATGCAATTAGGGCAAAGAACAATTGATTATAACATTCATTGATTCAAGTGTGTTTAAAGTGTTTAGGGTTAGGTTTAAGGACCAACCTACCTTTGGAGAACCAAAGCAATGCAAGAAGAACAAAGAATTAAAACCCTAACCATAAATAGTACATTCTGGTTTTAAACTCCATTTTATCCTTATTTTGAAAAATTGTATAAAATAATCTACTTGACTAAAAATTCTAAAATTTTTACAGAATTTAGTTTTGTATCTTAAAATCATCCCTTTAAAATTTCAGATCAAACTGAACACAAAATCTTGGTCAAATAGTTCACCTAACCAGACTGCCCCAATTGCCCTGCATCCTGGCAGCAGTTCTGAACTTTGTGAATTCCATAAATCAAATTCAATCAACGTGATTCCAAATTATTTTTCTCAAATACTAAACTCACTAAGCAACAACATATCCAAAATTTGATTGGATATGATTTTTCTACATTTTATTAAAAATCCCGAAATATAGCTGTCTTAGTTAAGGTACCTGCTGGAACAGGTCTAATAAAAATAATCTTTCTAAACTCATAACCATTCCAAAATCGAATCAACATATTTTTCAGTCATTCTAGACTCATAGAGGCACAACATATCAAAAATTCACTTCAAGAACATTTTTCTATAATTAATTAAAAATCATACAAATCACAGCCTTTACTAATTGTAAAACAGAAACAATTTCACTAAACACAACTCTTACTCTTCCATCACCAACACCAACCTAGCTTCTTATCTATAATTCCATTTCAACACTTTTACACAAACACACTCCATCAAACTCAAACAAAATTCCAAATAGAACAAGAGAAATCAAGAGAAAACTTACCTTAAATGAAGAATTTGCACAAATCTCTAACCAACACCCTTGATTCCTTCTTCAATTTGCTTCAAACCTCAAGATCACCTCTCTTTCTCTCTTTGTCTATGGAGAATCCGGCCACACATGAAGAGAAGCAGAAAATATGAAGAGCAAAGTCAAATTTGGCTTCTTATATCCATCAAGTGTTTTTAACCTTGCAATTACTAAAACACCCTTCACCATTTAACTAACCTTTTGTCTCATCTAAGCCCTTATATGTAATTTCATTAACAACCAAAAATATCTTCTTCCACTTAACCATCACCTTGACTCTTCATTTGACCAATGTATATGTTAATTATATCATCATATAAACAACATATACATTTGTCTCTAAACCCTAAATTTCTTCTCCAAAACACATATACATATACTTCCTCTTCTCAATTTCTTTTCTCTTACAATTTAACACATATATTCAATCCAATATATAACAATAACAACAACAACAATATGCAAAACTTCTAGGGCATAAATGAGGATATTACAGTCTGCCCAGTCACCTGCCTCGTTCCAATGACAGCAGTCTTCAAAAAATTACTAGGACTGCCTTCATGTTGTAGGCACAACAACTTCATTAATTTCATAGGTAATTTCCCAAAAATGTTTAGGCTCACTAATCCTTAAGTTTTCTAGTGGAAATCCTCCTAGAATTTGATGATTTTGATTCTCGTGTAGCATGTAACCAAATTCATCATGAGAACTAAGGTTTTTTTGCTTGACTAGGTTTTAGAAAAGCATAATGCTCCATTTTCCATAAACATTATTTCTACAATACACTACGCAACAATGCGAACAAGTAAATATGTTTCTTTAAGAACATGGCTTGCTAAATCAGTAATTTCATTTGACATTGACATGAATTATGATAAGTACCTGCAGCTGCTGCAGCACGTGGCCATATGGTTTGCTCAATATTTGATTCATCTACTGTTTCCCCCCACATGCATACCTCACCCCCAAAAACCAGATTCTCTTGCTCAGTGTTGCTGATATTTGCAAGTGGTTCATTCATATAAAATTTTTCCCAAGTAGTATCCAAGTGATCCAAATACCACTTGTCCTGGTTGCTTACAATGCACCGCAAACCAGAAGCAACAACATGCTTAGCAACACCACCACCAAGCCTGCAAGGAAAACTGTAAGCTGAAAGGGTACACATATGGTAGCTCTCCAAGAATTATCTAAGGATATGCTCTGAGATTCAATCAATTCATAAAAACAGTGCTTCAAAAAAAATGTTGCATTTTAATTAAATCTTAATCAAGTACGTTACATGGAAAGAACATGCAATTCAAATTTCAAGCATTCAAAGGAAAGTTTGGATGAAGATCCTAAGTTAAACTAGCAAGAAGTGGGGAAAATATTCACAAGTATATTCTAGTTCAGTTTCCACAGCTCCATGTAATGATGAAAAATTTACATGTCAAATTGTAAACTATTTCTCTCCATAAATTTTGGAGGGAAGACATGTGCTCAAGTCCATAAGAATGGAACCAGTTATTCTAGAGTCGAGAAAAACTTCATTTTTATATGGGTTTAACAGGCTTTTTCCTGCTAGAGATCCCAATTCAACTAACACAGTGGAAGTCCATAAAGAGAGAGGAGGTTACCACACTGTTACTACACGCAACAAATAATTCCTTGCTTGCACAAATTTCTCAACAAAGTGAATTCAAGGAAAAGGATTTCTCATTAAGCAAAAAACTGATAGGCTCTTATTTATGGAGGCAAATAAAGAGAAAGAAAGATAGGAATAACGGCCTATTGCTTACTGTCCACCTCTGATCACCCTCTATTTCGACTCGTTCTTTACATAGTGATGAGTTTCACTGGTGCTATTAAGAATCAAAAACTAGAATGTGTGTTATAATTTGAATTTCTCATACCTATCTCTTTGATCATGTTCCACTTCCACCACCCTTTCTTTTAATATTCTTGTTCTACTAATTATTTGAATGTAATCCCCTTAACTTTGACCCATGTACCTTGAGAAAGAAAGATAGGAATAACTGCCTATTGCTTACTAAGCATAGCAACCAGAATTACTCAATAGCTTCAAAACTATAACTTATTCTGTTGCTGGGTGGCAGCAGAGGAATAACAGCTAGCAAAGCTATAATCATCTGTATTAAACTTCAAGTGTTTCAGCTGAATATATATGGACTTGTGCTAGGTGAGCGGGATGGTAGATCTTCAGAAAAAGAAATATTGCAAAGCATCACTGGTGGCAGAAAATGAGATTAAAAGACACTCAGCACCCACTTTGCTCACATATATACCATATCTAATGCTCATTACCAGTAGCATTATAGATGAACTTTGAACATGGCAAAAAAATCTTTTCTCTAATCAAGCCTAACAGTACCGATTAACTGAAATTAATCTTATACATAGAGGAGCAACAGTCTAACATCAGTTTGATTTATAATCTTCACCTAAATTCTTTTATATCTAAAATTAATCAAGCAAAAGATGAAGACTAGAAAGATGGCAGGATATAAAAAAGATATGATACTTGTATTTATTTATTTAATGACCAACAGGGGAACTGAGTAAAGATGAATTGGGAAACTAATAAAATTATACTGGAAGTGTAATTCATATAGGATATGTAATCAAAGGAAATACCAGTTATGCACCACAGTTTTCCGGCTCAATTTACTGCTAAAATTGTTGAAGGTTTCTTCCCTGTTACATTTTATTATTAGATACGATGTAAAACTGTATAATTAATATCTACCTTTGTTCATAAGGTTATACCAGTTGACAATTTCATATCCATGCGACAAAGCTATTTTCTGTGCCCGCAGGACAAAGTACTGATAAGCTTCAGATTCGTTCATACCATGCTCTTCTAACCTGCATTTTGAGGAGAGTCAAAACTGTAATAAGCTGCCTCCTGACAGTCTGAAGGCTAAAAAAAATTTGTTGTTAGGAGTTGAATTTCTGTACTCTTTTAACATTCATGGAATTTGAATATGAAATTGACTAAAAATATATAACATGAAGAAATTTAAAAATAACAATTATAAAAGATATCCATGAAACAATGTTGGGGTTGGAACATCCAGCATCTGGGTTCCTGTTAAACATACTTTTTGCTGTCCTCTATATCTTGGTAGATTTCTTAGTCTATTATCTCAATCAGGGCAAATCCCATTTAGTCTTCCTCATGAGGAAGGAAACAGATAGATACACTATAAGAATGGACATTACTGTCAATGCCCAATAATTCATGGACACAGAAAACAGGATGGCCCAACATAGTTGTATCATAAATTAATAGGGAAAAATCAACTTCTGTTCCCTGACAATGTATGCATGTAATGGATAGTTTATACAAACACATATCATTAATAAATATGGGTATTACAACCATAAATAATGTCAAAGGATTGTTACCACTTCATTATGTGAGAAGTTGACCTCCAACAACCTGAAATGAATGATGCAATATTCGACCAAGTTATTAAGTTCCACATGAAGATAGAGAATCGAAAAAATCATATTATTGAAATTTTAAAATTAAAGGAACATGGAAATCACCACTTCTTTTTACTATTGTGTAATTTTTTATCTTCACCTTCACACATTTGAACTACTTTTCTTGGCTATTTCTACACATTCTTGCAACTATTTTTACCATTGGTAATCTTCAACCACTTGAGGTGGCACTTTTTTACGCTAAAGTTGGTATCAATAAGAATAAAGATGCAAGGAAGTTAAGAAAATAAGCAGTCTTGATTATGTGTCACTGTGTCTGATAATAATCTGAAGCTGAGCTTCAAGATCATTATTCCCACTCTTTATTGTAAGTTATGCTTCTATTCATTATCATAAAAAATTTATAAATTCCCTTAGCGGAAAGCCATCGTTGATCACCTATGGTGCTTTACATTCTAAATTTGATTACTTTTTGCTGCCTGTAAAATAAGCTATAGCCTTTGCAGCTCTATAACTTTTATCCCAAAAGGTTTGGAAAAATATTTTTAGGTTTGCAATCACAAGGACTATCACCTCGAAACCTTCTGAAAGAAAGAACAGAAACCTAAGCCATGAAAAGTACTAAGTGATGTTTTACAACATTAAATGATAATGGTGCTGAAAACCAAACGTAGTCGTTAAACTTACTTGTGTCGACTTCATCGCCTCCCAAGTGAACAAATTTAAATTTAAAGATCTTACTGAAATCTGAAACATAAAAAATTCGATCATGTTAGCCGTTCTCTATATTGAATTACACATACTCTTTGACCAGAAAAGCTGAAGCGCCACTTCATTTTCTTTACATCATCTTCACATGATAAGATTTCCATCATGTTTGTAAGTGGAAATGAGGAATAACCTGAAAGAGTCCCATCTATCACTTTGAATGTAAAGTCGTTGCTGACATCAAGAGGCTGCTGACAATCCTTCGATGGCCATAGAGCAGGATAGCCCTTCCCCCTAGAAAGGAAAAGAAAAAATTGCTATTAAGTTACTTGAGGAGGGTGTGTCATATGCGTAATTTGTCATATAGCATACTTAAGTCACTCTTTTTTTTTAAAAAAAAATATTTGCAAGTTTATCATCTGGTTTTCCTTAAGGAGCACCCATAATTTACAACGCCAATCTGGACTGCTTTGAGTTTTTCATTAAGCTGACTATCTAAAACTTTGACTGAAGCACCTAACGTATACCATCCTACCGTGTCAGCACTTTTGTATGATAAAACTAGTCAACATTTGCAACCTTCTAGTTGCAAACCTAAGACTTTCACTGTAAGACCAAAAAACGAACCTTAATTGTTTGTCATGTTTCCCATTAAGGTGATTAATGATACTTGTCAGTTTGTAACTTGTGTATAAATTTAACTATGCTCAATTTTAATAGATGCGTAAGAAACTGACATAAGAAAATGAATTAAAGTCATTCACTTCTCTTTTGACACCCAATAAATCTTTCAAGTTTTAGCGAATCTGAAATAACAATCAATAATTTACTGTTACTGGCGCTGATTGTAATTAATACACTTTAATTATCTATAGTACTGAGCATTCTTCTTAGTGGTGGCGGAAATTCTCCCGTTATGCGACGGCCATGCTCAGAGTCCAAATATAATTCCTACATTAACCTAAAGTGGATACAGATTTACCACATAAAAGTTATAATAGAAGTTGATATTGGATGCAGAACAAAAAAAAAGGTTCAAATTTCTGATCGATACTGATTTGTCTAATTGATACCAAAACCCTACTTATGAAAGGAAGATAGAAACTTTGAAACAATGACAGTCACTACCATGACAGTGCGTGTCCAGGAACATCAATTTCAGCCAATACATTAACTCCTCGCCTCTGGGCATAACTGCAAAATTTTAATACAAGATTAGAGATAATATAATCAAGGAGAAAATAACTAAGTGAAAGGTAAGACAGCAGAAATCACTTGCCCAACAATTCCAGCGGCATCAGCAAAAGAGTACCGCTCTGAATTTTGGATATGAAGGTATCTCAAGAGGAAAGGATTGAGTATCTACAATGTGCCAGTGCAAGACATTCTGCATAAAGCAAGAAAGAATCAATGCCTGAAGACTGCTTAACCTGGAAATTGGAATGTCAATCAATAGACTAATTTGCCATAGCTGAACTCATTATATTGATATGACAAGATCCAATAAACTGTGTCCCTGGCCTAATTAAATAAACAGACATATAAACGACATGCTAAGCAGAATCACGGCAAGAACCAAAGGCTACAGCTTATTAGAACAAAATAGCTCCCACCTATAAAGAATTGAGAAATTACAGAGATCTTATGATTAATTCTTAGACTTCTGATAACAAATTTTAAGCATTTCTTATGTGATATGAATGTATAAATGGCTTTTATATATTCTCTCTTTTATATATTCTCTTCTCCTTTTTCTTTTTTCAAAAGTTCTCCTTCTACAATTACCTAGAAATTATATCAATCAACCACTATCATATCAATTTAAAAACTCTAGCCCCCTTCTCATTCAAATTCATCAACTATCCAAGTTTGGTCCACCATAAAGAGGTAGAAGGTGGATGCTTGACCTGTCCTACGTCAGATGTACGGGCATTCACATTTCAAAGAACTTCAGTCCATGTGACACCAGCAAAAAAAAAGCAAAAAGAAAATTTTCTCCATATAGATGGTCCCAACTAACTTGGGATTGAAGTTTTGTTGAGTTGAGTTGAGTTGTAACATCCTGCATTGTCTGGAAATGGGGAAAAAGTAGGTGAAATAGACCGATATTGAGTAAAGTGATTTGGACTCGGTTTTGTAAAGTAATGGAGGCTATGTTGCACTCCATACTAGGTTTTGTAAAAGGAACGGACTAAGAAAAGAAGTTGGATCACACTTCAGTAAAATCAATAAGGAAACTGTTTCTTACAGGTAATGCTTATAACAAAACACCACTGGCTACATTTCGGCAAATAGAAGTATATCAAAAACCTTTTAGAAATGTCTGTGTTAAAAATGCTTCACATACCAGTTTTGCATAAGCCATAGAATCAATCACTTTCTTGATCATTGCCAATGGCTGATAATGTCGTGAAGTATCTGGACAAATTTGGTTAGTATGTTAGACAAGCACAAATTTTGAAGTGACCTTATTTCAGCTCCATGAGACATTGAAAGAACATCAGGTAAACTGTCACCAAACTTAACAAATAAACCAGCATATATTAATCTAAAGCCCTCAGTGACCTTGCCCGACTCAGAGGTTGTATAGAATTCAGAAGAAATAGACAATAAAAAAAATCAGTTTAAATGTGTCACTAAGAGGAATATTGAAAAATAACTACTCACCAATCAAGAGCCCCCGGTAAGGGAATCTTGGCTGATCAATGATAGTCCACGGGACCATACGAACTTGAATACTGCTGCTTTCAAAGTTAAAATAGCATAACTGGCTAAATGTCTGCAATATTTTATGTCTAATCAAAATGTATTGAGAATCTTGAATTTGGTATTAACATCAAAAACAGCAATAGCTCCATGGCCTAAAGAATTGCACTTAACCCGAAGCCCATGCAAATCCCCATAAACTGTCTGTGCCTGCAGTGTTTCAAAATAATGTTTTGAGTAATTGAGTTGATGAAAGAAATTATACATCAGTCAGAAGTTATCACTGTTGGCCAAACTCCAGTGAATTTTCAATCTACTGTAAATGCTACTCCACCATATACAGCACCTTAACATAAAATCCTTCAGATATTTATATCGAGCACCAATTTCAATTTCATTGTCATTTATCATCATGGTAGATATTGATGAAAACAAGGGCTTCCGACTTCCTAGTTAGATTTCCTGTTAAAGATGTCAGAAATCAGAATGGTCCATGCAAGTTAATGTAGCGGGAGCCTATTGAGGAAAAGCCATAGATTTGACTGTGAAAAAAGGATCAAATCTTGTTCTGATTGTGAAGATTATAAAGGTACAATCAAGCCTAGTTTTCCCATGGGAATTGAATTCTACAAAATTATTAATATGAAAATTATCCAATATATGCAATACCCCAATATCATTTTTAACTGCACATAGCATTCAACAAGAAAGCTTATTTCAAAGTAATTTCTCAAGATATTGGTGAACGTAATACATATAGCAGCCTAGAATACAATCTTGCATTCCTTCTGAATCTCATTCTCATTCCCCAAAAGGAATAAATAAAAAATTCTTATATAAAAATAGAATTTTAATAGAAAACAAAAATATTGACTTTTTATCTTATATATATTTGATTTATGATGGTATTCCTCTAAATATTAATATAATTTATTATTAAAAATATATATATTTATTATTAAATTATACTTCCACTCAAAAATCATGGATAATTTAAAAATCTAAATTAAGAGAGAAATATATTTATAATCTATAAAAAAAATAAATAATTCAATTAACACGCTTATAATTTACAAGGAGATTAATATGTACTTATCTCAATATGTTCTATTAGTAAATTATGAAATAAATAACATATCGATGTATAATTTAATGATAAATATTACATCTCCTTTTAATATATTTAAATTCAATTTTTTATCCCTTATTTTATAAAATTCAAAATAAAGAAATAAATAAAATGTCTTGCCAATTTTATATTTAGAGGTTAACTCGTTTGACCGTATGAATGAAATGAATCTATTAATCTGACATGTTAATAAAGTTTATCACCATCACACTTTCACTTGGGTGATTATCTATAATCCAAGCAAAAAATTTCCTACTCCAACCAGCTCATTACTCCCAATTTTTAAAAGATGTTTTTGCTTTATTTGTTTTTCTTGTGTGATTAAACCTATAAATTAGTTGTATACCAAAACATCATTTCAAAATAAAATATATATTTTGGAGAATAAAATCAGAATAGATTCTCCATTTTTTATACCAATACTAAAAAAAGAAAAAAAAAAAGAATGTATTTTATTGAAAGTCTAAAAGAATGTTCTTTGGCGAATGGCATCTAATAAAGCCCAATGGGAATGCAAATGCTAATGTTATTGGTTAAAATTTTTACAACTTTTGATTAACTTCGGCTGGGCCTTTTATTGTTTCTTAAATACTTCGGGGATGCCCTTTGGAACCCATTTTTAGGTAGGCTCCCACTCCCACATTGACGTTTAAAACGTCGCCGTACTTTCTCTTGTTAGCTTTTTCCCTGATGCCTGAGCATAATTACTGGCGAAACTATCAATAATAATAATAATGAATTCTGAATTACTAAAAAACACATACCAATTCATAATCATACATAAAATGCTTCAAAAGTAAGGTAAAAAAAAAAAAATTATTTTCGTGTTAATTAGAAATTCAAAAAAAATATATAAATATATTATCAAGAAAGTCAAATTTAAAACAAGAAAACGCACTAACAACTTTCAATATCTAAGCCCAAGAATTCGGCATGTTTATTTCAATATTTTATCTATACCTACAATTTAAATGATCCTTAAATTGATGTTTTTCCTCTATAAATTAATTAATCACGTACAAAACATAACTTTTTAAAGAAATCGTGAACAAAAAAAGCTTTTTAAAGAAATAATAATTATTGGTAATATTTTTGCGAATAACATACGTGCACGCAATAATCCTTTCATATCAATTTTGACAAAAAGAGAATATGTAAAGAGATTTGAAATCAATGAGGTAGAGATTGAGAAAAAAAGAAATAATACATATCTGATATTTACGGCTCCATGTAAGGAAGAAGAAGGTTTGCATGCATGTTGAACAATTTAAACAAAAAATAGCCAGGAATGAGATTAATCAAGATGACAAATGCGGTGATAATTAATTAAGCCGGCAAGGGCAATAAGAATTAATTAAGACAGGTTTGATAAAATAGATAATTAAGGTAAAAAAAATAGAAAAGTAAAGGACGGCTGAGAGACCGGGTGGGACGGGGACGGGGACGGGGACTAATGTTTAGTTTTTATTTAATTCATTATTAATTTAGTGTATAATATTAGAGAACAAATAACATATTAATTATTCAGTTTATGGTTGCTTTAATTTTTTTCATTTTTGGTGTAAAAATTACACAGACTCTGCGAGTGTTGGGCCAAATATACAGTGACCATATAAATGGGTTTGAAACATCGTCTCAACACAAAATTAATTGGCTTTTGTTAAAGCCCAATCTACACCACCTTATATGTCATTGTATTTTATTATACTTTTCAGATGTGAGATTCATTTATATTCTCCAACACTCTCCTTCAAGTGCAACTGGGCCTAGTCCAATTATCACTTGCCAAACATGGATGACAATTTTTTTTTTTTAGATCCATCACAAATTGCCTAGGCCTATTTTCACTGAGGCCCTAGGTTAACAACAGAGTCCAGGATCATTTGGCGGTTAATCCATTAACTGGTTAGGTCTGATAACATGTAGAAATTACACAGGCTCTGCGTCTGATAACATGTAGAAATTACACAGGCTCTGCAAGTGTTGGGTCAAATATACAGTTACCATATAAATGGGTTTGGAACCTCATCTCAACACAAAACCAATTGGTTTTTGTTAAGGCTCAATCTACACCACCTTATATGTCATTGTATTTTATTATACTTTTCAGATGTGAGATTCATTTATATTCTCCAACATTTGAAAAATACAAATTTAAAGAAGAATTATATTTGAAAAATAAAGCTCTGTTTTTAGTTGTCGTACATAAACCAAACCATAAGCTTTATTTTAGTAGTTGGGAGTTGAATTATTATTATTAGTTTTATGGTTTTATTCATTGAGATTTATTTTTATTTTTAGGTTGTTTATGGCTTTCTTTGCCGACAGAATCCATAAAAAATAAACAACAACAATACACGCATGTCTGAAAAAGGAGTTGGGCTGGCAAATGGCAATGGCGTCCAATAGCTAATGATTGGAGAATTCACGTATTTGGACCTAATTGAGTTGCGGCCTAACATTAACTCTACCTGCATATTAATAATGCTACCACAGCGCTCCTATTTTATTATTTTTTCAATTCTATTTCTGTTAATTTTCAACTCATAATTTCAATTTCCAACAAATAATTAACTGCTTTTCATTTTATACTTCTACCATTTTAAATTAGACTAAATAATTATAAAATATGTGAAATTTTATTTATTATACTAGTTAGTTTTTATACTTTTAACATTTAATTTTTATATTTTTTAATTTTTAAAAATTAAACTATTTAATTTTTTTGTTAATATTTTTATTTTAACAATATTAGTTAATTATTTTAATATTATAAAATTATTTATTTATTTTTTTTATATATTTTTTTATTATTTATTAAGTCATGGTTATTTTTAATTTTATTTATATTTTTTATACATAATTTATTTTAATTTTATAAATATTATTAAAAAATAATTTTAAATCATACGAATAATATTTTTTATTATTTTGCATACAATTTATATATATCATTTATTTTAATTTTATAGGTATTACTAAAAAAATAATTTTAAACAATATAAATAATGTCTTTTATTATTTTACAGAAAATTTATATATAAAATAAAAATAAAAATAAAATAAATTTAATAAATGACAAAAATAAATATATATAAATAAAGAACAAATAAATTATTTTATAATATATTTATCTTTGTAAGAATATATATAAATTAATAATATATTTATCTTTATAAAAATAAATATAAATTAAAATAACTTATTAAAATATTTATAAAATTAAAATAAATTATGTGTAATAAATATAAATAAAATTAAAAATAAATATGATTTAATAAATAATAAAAATATATATATATATATAATAAATAAATAAATTATTTTATAATATTAAAGTAATTGATTAATATTTTTAGGATGAAAATATTAACAGAAAGATTAAATAGTTTAATTTTTAAAAATTAGAGAATGTAAAAATTAGATGTTAAAAATACAGGGACTGACTAATATAACATATAAAATTTTATAGACTTTATAATTATTTAGCCTTTAAATTAATAGGCACATTTACTTTAAATTATAATTTATTTTTTATTTTAATAAATTAATTAATATGATAAATATTAATTTTTATTAATAAGAAATATATAAATTTATATTTTTAATTAAAAAATAATTAGCGTATAAATTAAAAATGTGTTTGACGATGTAGTCATTTGATAGATTGCCAGCTTAATAAAAGTTTATAAATGGAATTATGGAAGTTGTATTCTTTTTTCGTTTCTCAACGGAGGAACAGAGGGGGGGTGGCGGCGCTACTGTGTCTTAAAATCCCAACACTACTGTAAGAAAAATAATAAAAATAAATATAAATATTTTCCGTTCCCTTCCTTTCTTCTCGGCCTCGATTTCACCTCACTAGATTTTCTCGCTCGCTGTAACCACTACAAGTCGTCTCAAAAATGGAGCTAAACGACGGCGTTTTCTCCCCCTGCACTCATGATTCCGCCGTCCGTACACCCAAAATCTTCGACCGTTACCTCTCCTCATCGTCGTCTTCCTCTGACGATGACGACTCTAATTCCTCCATGGAAGCCACTAGTAAACGCCTCGATTACATGATCCAATTCTTAGACCGCAAGCTTTCCACCACACCTAACGATAATAAAACCACTGCTTCCGATAATGATAACAGAAACAAGTCTTCCTCATTTTCGCCATCACGTTTGCCGGAGTTCATAGGTAAAGAAGGCGGGACTGGAGTTTTTAGGCTTCCAGTTAGAGGAGCCGTACACCCTGCCCGCCCTCCATGTCTCGAGGTTCGACCCCAACCCTTCAGGGAATCCCAAATCGGTTCTTTCCTTAGCTCAATTGTGGCTGGAAGTGAAAATGGCTCTCTTCATGTGTGGCAATTCAAATATTTGTACGGTGGAACTGACGACACGGCGCCAAATAAGAACTCTGTGGCTGTCGGGTCGGGTGTGATGTGTATGGTCGGGGATGAGGGAAGCAGAATGGTTTGGAGTGGACATAGGGATGGCAGAATCAGGTGTTGAAAGATGCATTTGTGTTCGGATCGATTCAGGGAAGTTCTGTCTTGGGTTGCTCATCGGGGACCTGTTCTCTCCATGGTCATCACTTCATATGGTCTCTCTCTTCTCTTCCCATTTGCTTCTTCACTCTGCATTTCTAATTTTTTTATTCGTTCATTATGTAAAACTATGGACTGTTTGATTTTAACTTTAGATTTAGTGAATCCAATCCATTTCAGGGTAGTTATTAGAGCATGCAATTTAACTCCCGTTTACATTTTATCATTTTTGTTAAATATGATGTCAAATTTTGGGAAAGTAATAATCTTTTCTTCTCAAAGTAAACTTCGCGCCTCACAAGGGAGTTTGTTTGCTCTTTTTCTGGGAACTGGGAAACCAAATATGCTTTTTGCATTCCCTTCCTTTCAGCAATCTCTTTACTCCTACAAGCAGGAGTCCAAGGCTCTTTCTCTTTGTATATTTGCAACTCCCAATGTATCGTGGTCAGTTTCTATCCAAGGCATGCAAACCTCTATGAATTGGCAGTTCAAACTGTGTTATTGTGATATTTTCTTTTTGAATGGAGTACTTGGTGGCTACGTGTTTATGTTTTCCACGCATCACTCAGTGGCCTATTGGTTTTCCAAATGCCTAATCAGCTGTATTCATTTTAGTTATTGATGAATATCTAGTTTGAGACAAATTTGGGATGAGGGCTTAGTTGATTAGTGTATTTTTGGAGCAAAATGCCAAAGGATCTTAAAGTTTAATTTTATTTGCTTTAAATTGTTGGCTTCATTTGTTTTCTTATCACTTTGTCTTTGTTTCTTTTTGGACCAGGGGATTTATGGTGAGGTTCAGAAGGTCGCGCTATCAAGATATGGCCATGGGAAGCTATTGAAAAATCCTTTTCTTTTACAGAGGAGGAAAGACACATGGCTGTCTTGTTAGTAGAGAGGTCATATATTGATCCTAGAGGCCAAAACATTGTAAATGGCTTCTGCAATGCGCTAACTTCTGATATTAAATACTTGATATCTGATAAATCTAGAACAAAAGTATGGAGTGCAGGTTATTTATCATTCGCATTGTTTTATGTCTTCAATCTAACTGCACTACTTTAAGCTTGATAATATACTACTTTTGTATCGATTATCAGAAGATTTGTATTTCGTACTTTTCAGGATAAGAAACTACGAATATCTAACTATAAAGCATTATAAATTCGTCTAATCTCTTGCCAACTCAGCATTTTTGCCGGTTCTGTAGGAAGTTTGACTCTGGGGGCAAATAGTAATGATTTTGTGCATGAAACTGTGATTCAAATACCCAATGGATGGTGAAAAAGCTTTCCTGCACGCGGGAACCTTCCTTCTTGGTCTTTTTAAATTCTACATTATATCTGAACATATTTAAATTTTTTTAAGTTAGTCAAATACAGCAGGTCTTGTTCAACAAAATATTAAGATTTATTTATTAGAAAGAGAATGAAATTGAATGATCAACTGGAGAAAAAGGTACCTTCTTGATACAGTAACCTGAAATCAATAAAAAGAAATTTAGCACAACAAAAACTTCAAGGACACCCTTTGCAATAGTTTTTCAAATTTGATTAGTGATTTTTTGTTGGTAAGTACTTCAGCTTAAGTTTTAAATTTTATCAATTGCCCATTTTGGGACTTGTTCCTTGTATGGTGAATATTGCAGCTCCTATATTGAATTGCATTTGACTAAACTTCCATTCTTAAGACCAAAAAAAGAGAGTAAAAGTGAAGCAGAGACACAACTCCTGTCATATATTTGTTTTCACTCATGCTTATTTAATTGATAGGATCCTGATTACTCTTACTATTTCTTTGGTGAGTTTTATGGTGGGTAGAAGGGGGCAGAGAAATAGAAGGGCTTTCAAGCGATTGAAAAGAGTGGAAAAACCTTTCTCTGTTCTCATGGTTAGCTGGATTGAAATTTGCGTAGAAAAAAAAAATACTTTGTTTATGTTCTTAATGCATTATTCTTTACTTGTTGCCCAGAACATATGACTTTTTATTTGTTATTGGCTTGCACCCTCTTGGTACCCTGATTAATTCTCATTATCCACAAGAAACAAAAGAAGGATGGAATTGCTGAGAGTTATATTTTACAGGGATGCCCATACTCGGGAGTTGCTGAAAGTATTCAACATAGATGGTCAGATTGAAAGAATGGACATGTTATCCTTACAAGATTTTACTTTTGAAGATGAGATAAAGATGAAAATTGGTGCTGGTTCAAAGAAAGAAAAGGTTCAAACTTCATTTGGTTTCTTTCAGCGATCACGTAATGCTATAATGGGAGCAGCTGATGCTGTTCGTCGATTTGCTGCAAAAGGTGGCGTTGGAGATGATAATCGGAGAACTGAGGCATTAATTATAACTGTTGATGGAATGATTTGGACTGGTTGTGCAAATGGCTTATTTTTGCAGTGGGATGGAAATGGCAATCGTTTGCAAGATTTCCATTACCACTCTTTTTCTGTTCAATGCCTTTGTACAGTTGGGCTGCGACTATGGGCTTGTTATGCAAGTGGTACTGTCCAGGTGCTGGATTTGGAGGGTAATTTGCTTGGAGAGTGGTTCGCTCATAGCAGTCCTTTGATAAAAATGGTTGTTGGTGCTTGTAACATTTTCACCTTGGCTAATCATGGTGGCATACGTGGATGGAGCATAATGTCTCCTGGACCTATTGACAACATATTGCATGCAGAATTGGCTGGCAAAGAATTCTTGTATACGAAGTAGAGAATTTGAAAATTTTAGCTGGTACATGGAATGTAGCACAAGGAAGAGCATCTCGTGACTCGCACATATCTTGGCTGGGTTCTGCAGCTGGGGATGTTGGCATTGCTGTTGTTGGGTTGCAAGAAGTTGAAATGGGTGCTGGCATGCTGGCCATGTCTGCAGAAAAAGAAACTGTAAGTCAAACTTTTTTATGAAATTTCTTACAAGCTTTGATTTTGTTGTTTCATGAAGCCTTCACATAACAATTGCTTCCTACATCTACAGCAGGCACCAAACAGAAAGGGTTGTTGTTCAGAACATTGAATTTTTATCCACTAAAATGGAAGAGAATAATAGGCTTCTTATGCTCCAATTTTAAACTACACTGCTGTTAGAGTTGATAAGTTATTATTCCTAAATTTTCTTTCGTGCCAAATAGTTGGATGCTGAGGTCTACTTTGAAATAGACTGTTTAGATGCAATTCAAGAGTCATAAGTTGTGGAATTTATCAACCTAGAAATGTGGCAAATAATCAATACTGCAGTGGTAAATTCCATGTTAAGTGATAAGTTGTTACTGCTTTGAGTTGAATGAACAATGATGCACTATTGCTATTGGGTGAAGCATATCCACTGTGGCGGTAAATTATAGTAACTTGAAATGTTTACTACTTCTAAACCAAATATAATGAGCAGTTCTCTATTGGATTTAAACTGTGACGAAAGAGAACAATTTTTCTGGGATGGATGCAGGTTTGCTAATTTGCAGCCTCAGAACTTGTAGTCCTATACCTTGGAAGTTGCTGTCTTTCTAATGAATTTGGAGCAATGTCATCAATACTCATACATGCTTGGCCAAGATATTGTTTAGGATAAATGAAAAATAGCTCTTGCAGTGGAGCTGAAGAATAAGAAACTTTTTTCTATTCATGTTCATCATTTGAAGATCTTTAAAAGGTGAATAACTTTTACATGAAGCAGTGACACTGGGAGGGAACGCCAGGAAGGCAGCAATGGAATTGTATGAGGAGATCTAGGCTGATGCTTTATTTACTTTGCTGGGCAATGAATAAGATGGATAGATCAATCTATGCTGTAATCTGACAGTCAGATAAGGATTGAGCTATTGTCATGCCATGTAAATCCAATCAAATATTCCGAATTTTATTTTGTCACTATATTGGCTTTAATAGCTTAAGTCCAAGCATCTTGTCTAAAAAGAAAAGAAGAATAAATGGGAAGCATTGTGGTAAACAGCTTGTATCAAGTATCAACATCATGTTAATACTTATAATTATTCATGCTTATCCTCATTCCTCTTTCTTTCTTTCTTTCTTTTTTTTCCTTTTTGCTGTTTTATTTTGTTTATAAGTTTTCTTCTTAAATTCAGGTTGGGCTTGAGGTAGTTCTGTTGGGTAGTGGTGGCTGGATATGATTGACAAAACATTGGATGAAGGATCAACATTTGAGCGTGTTGGTTCTAGGCAGTTAGCAGGCTTACTGATTGCTGTATGGTTGGTTTTATGATGGGTTTCTTGGCTTTCATGATTTGGTATTAGGTACATTTTCATGTATGAGATATTTTGATGGCCGAATATTCAAATGATATCATTGACTGTAACTCATCCACTATGTGTATTCATTTTGTTATTTCCATTATATCAGCCTTTATGTAACCATTAGAAAACTGCCATTTGAACATGTGGTTAGTATGCATAACTTTTTTTTGGACCTTTATTTTAAGGGGTTAATCTTACTGTTAGTCTCTAAGCATACAACTAAAATTTCAAATTAATCATTTTTCAATGACAATGAAAAAATAATTCAATTTTATTTTATGTTTCAGTAAGGTCTCCATTGTCAATTCCAAATACATTTAACCATAGGACTTTCTTACTTAACCTATACAACAACAACAACAACAACTAAGTCTTAGTCCCAAACAAGTTGGGGTCGGCTGTATGGATCCTCAACAAAATAAGCTCAAAAGACACCAAAAAAGATACTCCAGCCTTAGGCCCCTTCCAAGACACGGATTTTACGTCTCCATTCAAGTCTGTCATTAATTAAATCCGCATCAAGATCTAAGGCACGTAAGTTTCTTGCTATCACCTCATTCCACACAGTTCTAGGTCTTCCACGACCTCTAGCCCCCTCAATCAACAAATTCTCACACTTACGAACCGCAGCATTAGGAGGTCTTCTTAAAACATGCCCATACCATCTAAGTCTTCCTTCCCTCACCTTATCTCCGATATCCGCTACTTGGACTTTTTGTCGAATATGAACATTCTTAATTTTGTCCAGTCTGGTATGTCCACACATCCATCTTAGCATCCTCATTTCTGCCACACTCATCTTATGCAAATGTTGCCCCGTTGGTGCCCAACACTCACTACCATAGAGCATCGCAGGCCTAACAACCGTCCTATATAATTTACCTTTCACTTTCAGAGGTATTTTCTTATCACATAGAATCTCAGTCGTACCCTTCCACTTCAACCACCCTACCTGTATTCTGTGAACCACATCTTCATCTATACGGCCATCATTCTGGAACACCGAACCCAAATATTTGAACTGCTTGGTTTTAGGAACCAAAACTCCATCCAACTTAACCTCATGTTCCTGCTTCTTCCTTAGACTGAACTCACAGTGCATATATTCCGTTTTACTCCTACTTAACTTAAAACCCTTGTCCTCGAGGGTTTTTCTCCACACTTCCAACTTACGGTTTACACCAGCACTAGTCTCATCAATTAAAATAATGTCATCAGCAAACAATATACACCAAGGAACATCGTCTTGTATGCTTCTGGTTAGCTCGTCCATAACCAGGGTAAATAAGTATGGACTCATGGCCGAACCTTGATGCAATCCGGTAGTAATGGGGAAAGCCTCAGTGTCTCCACCAGGTGTTTTCACACTAGTGGATGCATTCTCATACATGTCCTTGATGATGTTGATATATTTGCCGCTGACTCCTTTCCTCTTCAAAACCCACCATAACACTTCTCTTGGTACTCTATCATAGGCTTTCTCCAAGTCAATAAATACCATGTGGAGATCTTTCTTCTTCTCTTGATACAATTCCATTAGTCTTCTTATAAGAGAAATAACCTCCATGGTAGATCTCCCTGGCATAAACCCAAACTGATTCTCCGAAACTCTTGTAAGCTTCCTCAATCTGTGTTCAATAATCCTTTCCCATAATTTCATAGTATGACTCATAAGTTTGATACCTCGATAATTTGTACAGCATTGAATGTCTCCCTTATTTTTATATATGGGTACCAGGATACTCTTCCTCCAGGCATTCGGCATCTTACGTCCTTTCACAATAGTATTAAAGAGTTTAGTTAACCAGGCAACTCCTACCTCTCCAAGATTCTTCCAAACCTCTATAGGAATACCATCCGGGCCACAAGCTTTACCAACTTTCATATACTTCAAGGCTTCTCTTACTTCACTATGCAAGATCCTCCTAGACCAGCTGATATAATCATTTGTTGCAAAAAGACCTTGAAAATCTTGTTCATGTTCAGGGTTGAATAACTGCTCAAAATAAGCCTTCCACCTCTCCTTAATCTCAACATCTCCTGTCAACACCCGTTGATCTTCGTTCTTTATACATTTGACTTGGCTTAAATCTCTGTTTTTCCTTTCTCTCATCCTTGCAATCTTATAAATGCCCATTTCTCCCTCTTTAGTACCTAACTTTTGATAAATCCCTTCTAAGGCTCTGCCACGAGCTACACTAACAGCCTTCTTTGCCTCTTTCTTAGCCCTCTTATATTCCTCAAAGGCCTCGCTATTAACCGCATTCGGTAACTTTTTATACCATTCCCTCTTAGCCTTAATAGCCTTTTGAACCTCCTCATCCCACCACCATGCATCGTGCGGTCGAGGCCCTGCCCCTTTAGAGATCCCAAGCAATTTACTACCTGTTTTCTTAATGCCACCTTCCATTTTTGTCCACAAGTCCTCTGTACTAGCCTCAAGGTTCCAAATGTCTTCCTTTAGTAACTCCTCCTTAAAGGTACCTTGAGCTAGGTCTTTCAATTTCCACCATCTTATCCTTGGTTCCAATACTTTCTTATTATTCCTCCAGCTACTTTTATTCTTAACATCTAAAACCACAATACGATGTTGCGCCGTCAATGCTTCACCCGGAATGACCTTGCAATCCTTACACTTACTTTTGTCCCGTCTTCGAGTAAGTATGAAATCTATTTGACTTTGGGTTCGTCCACTCTTAAAGGTAATCAAGTGTGACCCCCTCTTTTCAAAGCAGGTATTTGCCAGCACTAGATCATAAGCCACCTCAAAATCCAAAATGCTCTTTCCCTCCTCATTCCTGTTGCCAAAACCATAACCCCCATGGACCCTGTCATACCCATTACTGTCCTTACCAACATGCCCGTTAAGGTCCCCACCAATGAAAATTTGCTGATTATCCGAAATACTTTGCATGATTTCATCCATATCTTCCCAGAACTGAACCTTGGATGCTTCGTCCAAACCTACTTGAGGAGCATAAGCACTAATAACATTAATAGTGTCATCTCCCAAAACAAGCCTCAAAGAGATAATCCTGTCTCCCTTTCTCTTCACTTCCACCACCTTGTCTTTAAGCGTAGGCTCAATAATAATGCCCACACCATTCCTATTGTTATCCAAGCCACAATACCACAGCTTATATCCTGAGTTACCAATCTCTTTTGCTTTATTTCCCTTCCACCTGGTTTCCTGCAAACAAGCAATACTAACCTTCCTTATTTTCAAAGTATCCACAAGCTCTATAGACTTCCCAGTCAGACTGTCAATATTCCAACTACCTAATCTTAATCGGCTCCTTTGGACTTGCTTCTTTAGCCGCATTCGTCCATAATGCGGTAGCCCTTTCCTGTCTGACACCACATCCGGACGCTGATATGGCGGGACTAACTTTTTTACCCATACCCGTCCATGGCATGGGAACCTTTGCTCATACTCCACCACACCCAGGCGTCGATGTGATGGAACCCCTTGCTCATTTAACACTACACCCGGGTGCCGATGTAGCGCGTGCCTAGGTGAGCACGTCCCAACGGTATAATGATAGCTTTGAGGATCCATAAAAAGTTTGGCAAAATTTTTACACTGGCCGCCAACCTACCGCAACCCTCATCTTTTATCCGGGCTTGGGCAGGCGGAGTTTTCTTACTTAACCTATATGTAAGAAATTTAGCAAAACCTCTGGCAGAATGTTGTAGTGATCTCATTGGAACACAAATGAAAGTAAAACTAATGTGACATATTGTAATGTGGTGACTATGCTGGAATTAGTGATAAATTTAGTAACTGGAGGTGAAATAAACCCATATTCTGTTATAGCTGTTAATTGGATCCTAAAATTTTCTCTGCACATACCAGTTACATTTACATACAATGTCCTGTTTAGTGCTTTCCTTGACTTTTATCTAGTTAGGCATGCGTGTATGTGTATGGACATGCATGTATTATTTTTCACATGCATGTATTTTTTTCCTTTGAATCTTATTAGTCTCAGTCCTTGTTGGTTTATCTTGTTTCTGATTGGTGAATAATTGCCTTTCAGGGTTCAAAATAATCTCAAAGCTCATGTTGGCGATGTTGATGCTGCTGCAGTCCCATGCGGCTTTGGGCGTGCAATTGGTAACAAGGTAAGGGCAACTCCTTTTGGTTTTGATATTTACCCTTGCATGATTTTTGGGAACTGTGAACCTACTTATGTAGTTTCTTTTTTAAACAAACATTCAAACAATATCCCGAGTCTCACATTAAGTTCTGACCATGACACAGTTATTCTGAATGATACCCAGGTTATATGCTTCTCTGGTTCGCACTAATTATTGGTATGGCTAAATGTTGTTTTGTGCAGGGAGCTGTTGGTTTGAGGATCAGAATATATAATAAGATAATGTGCTTTCTCAATTGTCATTTTGCAGCACATTTGGAGGCAGTTAATCGTCGTAATGCGGACTTTGACCATGTGTATCAAACAATGACTTTCTCTCGACCTTCGAATATCTTGAATGCTGCAGCTGGTATGGTGTCATACCTGTTTTTGTCTTGCTCGCTTGCCTGCTCAATGTATTTATTTTGGCTTGTTTATAGATCTGGCTTGCCATTGCTCCTTTGTATTGCAGTTGGCTCTTCATCAGAGGTCCAAATGTTTCGTACTTCAAACGTATGTACTTTTATCATGGAAGATTTCTTGATTTAAATTGCCATTTATAAATTGTTTCACTTTAGCTTAGTGTGATAAGTGTTGATTATGTACAGGTCATGGGTGCCTATTCTGGGGAGGGAATGCCTGAATTATCTGAGGCAGACATGGTCATATTTCTTGGCGACTTTAACTATCGACTTGATGGTATATCTTATGATAAAGCATGAGACTTTATTTCTCAGAGGTGCTTTGATTGGCTGAGAGAAAGGGATCAGCTGCGAGCAGAATTGGAAGCTGGGAATGTTTTCCAGGGAATGCGGGAAGCAGTCATTAGATTTCCACCCACATACAAGTTTGATAAGCACCAACCTGGTTTAGCAGGTACTACTTATAGCTAAATTGTTAGGATTGGCTATGCTAAACCTAAGTGACCTGTTTAAGAAGTTTTTATAACATCATAGATTGTGCAAGTCTATGATCTTTCACTTAGTTCAGTCAGTCTATTGTTTGAATAACCATTTCTTGCATCTGACTTGTGTGTGTGAACTGTTATGAAACTTGTTTTGATCTATAAAGAAATGGGGAAAGTAAAAATTCTTGCATGTGATAGGCGTTCTGTTACCTTTTCTGAGTTTTTATGTTATTGGACATGTTGAAAGTTGCAGAACAACAACTAATGTGAACTGCCTTTCTGCAGGGTATGATTCAGGCGAAAAAAAAGCGTGTTCCTGCCTGGTGTGATAGAATACTTTATCGCGATTGCCGGTCTGCTCAGGGGTCTGAATGCAGTTTAAATTGTCCTGTTGTCTCTCTGATATCACAGTATGTTTTTTTTTTTATGAGGTTATTTTATGAAAATTATAGGGTCAGACAATACCTAGAAAAGATACAAGTTATCTTAAATAATGTACTGATCCTTATCCTTTGCTAGTGTCGTACTTACTTTGGACTTCATTAGCTGATATATCCACACTGTAAAGTATTTGTAGCATTTTTGTGCACAAGCATGTGGCATATGTATGCATGTAAAACGGCTCTAAATTTTTAATTTGTCCATTGAAGGTATGATGCATGCATGGATGTCACTGATAGTGATCACAAGCCTGTGTGTGCCATATTTAGTGTTGATATTGCACGAGTTGATGAATCTGTCAGAAGACAAGAGTTTGGGGACATTATCAAATCAAATGAGGAAATTAGATACATGATTGAAGAACAATGCAAGATTCCAGAAACTATCGTTAGCACAAACAATATAATCCTTCAAAACCAGGAGACCGCCATTTTGCACATCACAAATAAATGTGAGAAAAGAGATGCTTTATTTGAAATTATCTGTGAAGGTCAGTCTACAATTAACGAAGATGGACAAGCGCTAGATCATCATCCAAGAGGTTCCTTTGGCTTTCCACAATGGCTTGAGGTAAGCTCCCCTACTAAAATTAAATATTCAAGTGGAAATGTCTATATTGTTTGTTCTAGCAAAATAAAACCGCTAATTCAATGATGCATCTTATCCATTGACTTATTTGTCCTCCAAATGATATCTGCTTGATTTTGAAAATTTTTCTGAGTTGGAAGGCAATAAGAAAAAAAAAATTCTTTTATTTCTTAATTCCCATCTGAATTTACAGTAATGAGCTCTGCAGTTTTTGTCTGAGATTTAACATGGTAAGCATTCTTGTTATCAATATTGTTAAATCGACTTCACCAGTTTGGGCATTTGAAGAATTTTTGCAACTTTAACCAGGTCACTCCAGCGATTGGTGTAATTAACCAGATCATGTTGCAGAGGTATCTGTTCATCTTGAGGATTTCCCTACCCTGGAAGAGTTTGTTGATGGTATCCCTCAAAGCTCATGGTGTGAAGATACCAGGGACAAGGAAGCTATATTAGTGATCAAAGTGCACAGTTCAAATAACGCAAATGACTCGAGAAACCATCGAATTCATTTGCGCCACTGTTGTTCAGCACGGACAGCAAAAATTGACCCCATTTCCAATTGCTCTAGGCAAGTCCAAGGAAATCTTCTACCCCGGTCTGATTATCAACAGCTAAGTAGTTCTTATGATGTGGTTGACCACCTCTGCAATTTGCATAGTCCTTGATTGAAAAAACAAGTGGTTGAAATGGCAAATACTTTAAATGAAATATCATCCCTACTCAACTTTCAGACACCATTACAACAGGTATCTTGATGTAAATAGGGAGGAGCCATGATGTGGCATTTGATTTAACAAGTTCGGTCTTCATTTAAAACTTCCTGTTCAGTTTATATGTAGAGCTATTATTTGTGCATGTGAGGAATGTGAATCGAGTTTTGAGTCCAACCTTTAATTCTTCTGGGACTGATTTTTGCAAGTGTACAGAAGCCGGGATTGCATCAAGCAGCCTTTAATCTGTTTTTTTTGTCCAATATATATATATATATATATATTTTTTTTTTTTTTTTTGGGTGCTTGTTAAAGGTTTTGTCTAATATTTAAAGCACCCAAAATTACAGATCTTGGCTTAAATATATAAAACGCTTTATATTTGCTGATGCTGCTACATGGTGTAAGGTTTCTTTTTATTTCATTTTTGTAGTGAACGTTTTTGTTGTTTTTAAAGTTCGGGCAAGGGAGCTAAGGAGTTTGAGTTGGACAAGAATACAAAGTTACCGCCGAAAATTCTGACGGGATCTTCTAGCAGGTCAACTGGTAACATGTTTGCGGCGTTGAATGAGGAATTTCCACATAATGAAGGTGATGAGGTTTTTGATTTGCCTAAGATTCCCATGGATAATGTTAAGTCTGCTCAATGGGTCCCTATAATTAGTCAATCAAAATATAAAAATAAAGGAAAATAGGTGGCTGTACAAGACTCCAAAGCACTTGTTCCTCATGACTTGGCCCAAAAGGGGCCCAGCTCTAATACCCGACATGTTAAAGATATGGTTCTGTCCACTTCTCATCCCCTTAATGTGTTAAGCCCAAAAGTGGTGCCTGCCCATAATCAAGTGAATTCGACTGTTCAAGATAATGAATTGGTGGTTTTAAAAAATGATTTTCAGGCTCGTGGATCTAGAATTGCAGCGGCTCAAGGTAGTCATACGGTGGTTTCGGGTGGAGCCAGCAATGATAAAATTTGTTCTACAGTAGTGTCTGATGAGGTTGAGGTCTTGGATCCTGGTGATAGAGAGATTTCGGTGCTTTCCCATCAAAATGGTTTTGCAAGGGATAGGACCAAAGAGGTTTTTCAAGCTATTCAAGCAGGGGATTGTGAGGTCATGGAAGATGATGCCGATGTGTCGGATCAAGACCATTAATACGGTTTGGTTCTCTCTTTGTCTCTTCGTTATTATGATTTTTGTCTGAAATGTTATGGGTGCTGCTGGGAAGAGACGACAGAAAGCTCTCAAGGAGTATTGCAGAATTCATAAGCCTTCTATTTTGGTTATTGTTGAGCCTAGAATTTCTGGGCATGGTGCTGATCTTGTTGTCTCTAATCTGGGTTTTCAACACTGGGTTAGAGTTGAATCAGTTGGCTTTAGTGGTGACATTTGGGTCTTGTGGAATTCAGGTTTTATTTCTGTACTGCACACTAATTCCCAATTTGTTCATTGCTTGGTGGACGATACTGTGGGTCCTTCTTGGGATTTCTTTGCCATTTATGCTAGTCCTAATGAGCAGTGCCGTATACGTTTATTGAGAAATTTATCTCTTTTACTGCGTTGTACTCATCGCCCTGTCTTGTTGGTTGGGGATTTTAATATGGTTATGCATCTTGAAGAAACCACTAGTGTTTGTCCTGGTACGGGTGTGCGCTGTGATAAATTCAGAGAATGGGCTAGCTCTCTTAGACTGATTGATGTTGGTTTCTCAGGAGCGAAATTTACTTGGATGCGTAGTTCTTCCTCCGGTCAGTTCAAAGTTGCTCGCCTTGATCAGGCTTTAGCCTCCCTTTCTTGGTGCTCTTTGTTTTCTCAAGCTAAGGTAACTCACTTGGAACGTGTTTTCTCTGATCACTGCCCGCTGTTAATTGACTTCTCCCCTGTGAATGCCTCTAGTCCTACGCCGTCATTTCGATTCCAGTTAGCATGGTGCAGACATGCTGATTTTCAGAGGTTTTTATCTCATCACTGGAATTCAGAGTTGTCGGTTGAGCAAAATTTGTGTGCCTTACAGCTTCAGTTTTCTTCTTGGAAGAATAATGTTTTCAGCAATATCTACCAGCAAAAAAGGAGGTTGTTGTCCCGGATTAAAGGTATTCAGGAAAAAGTTTGTCATTCTAATTCTGCAGGTTTGTGGAAGCTTGAATGTAAATTGCGGAATCAGTTGGAGACCATTCTTGATCAGGAAGAGATATTATGGTTTCAAAAATCCCGCGAAGATTGGATCTCGGATGGTGAAAGAAACAGGGCTTACTACCATGCTGTGGTTGTCCGTAAAGGGCTCAGAAACCAGATCACAGCTTTGAAAAATGATAGGGACAAATGGATTTCTGATCCGGTTGTTCTTCTTCAAATGGCACAGAATTATTACAAGACGTTATATTTGCAAGAATCTAATTCTTCCTTGCCTTGTGTCACTCAATCTTCCTTTCCTCGGTTGAGTAATACTGATCTTTTGATTCTTAATTCATCTTTCACTACAGAGGAGGTTCGTAAAGCAGTTTTTGATATGGCACCCAACAAGGCCCCTGGCCCGGATGGTTTTCAGGCAGGGTTTTATCAGCAAGCTTGGGGTATTGTGGGCTCTAGTGTGTGTACTTCGGCTCTAAAATTCCTGAATGATGGTATGTTGGATGAAAATTCCTGCTGAACTTGGGTTACATTGCTGCCTAAAGTCACTCTTCCGGAGTCTATCACACAATTTAGACCCATTAGCCTTTGTAACGTTAGCTTTAAAATTCTTACAAAGGTTCTCACTAATAGGCTGAGGCGTGTCTTTCCCAAGATTATAGCTCCTGTTCAGACTAGCTTCATCCCAGGTCGTTTCTTGCATGAAAATACTATAATCCTGCAGGAAGTTATTCATTCAATGCAGCAGAATGGGAGCGCTAAATCCATGGTTATCAAGATTGATCTTGAAAAAGCATTTGACAGGCTCTCTTGGAGCTTTATTGATGAGGCCTTTGGTTTCGCCGGTTTCTCTGATCATTGGAGATTTCTTCTTGGTAAATGCCTTGGGGCTTGTTCTATGCAGGTCAAGTGGAATGGTGCCTTATCTGAGGATTTTGCTCCAACACGTGGTGTCAGGCAAGGCGATCCTATCTCGCCATATCTATTTGTTTTGGGTATGGAAAGATTGGGGCACATCATTCAAGATTCTGTGAATTGTGGTGCATGAGTTCCTTTTAGAGTTTCCAGAAATGGGCCTAAACTGTCACATATGTTTTTTGCTGATGATTTGTTGTTATTTACTGAGGCTTCTGTTGATCAAGTCAGTATTATTAAGGATTGTTTGGCTAAGTTTTGTGATAGTTCTGGAGAGAAAGTGAACTTTGCCAAATCTTCTGTCTTCTTTTCCAGAAGTACTGAAGCTAGTGTTCGTAAGCAAGTTTCTGACCTCCTTAATATTAAGGAAGTTACATCTCTAGGTACCTATCTGGGTGTTCCTATGGTGACGGGTCGAGTTACTAGAGATTTATATGACCCTCTTCTGGAAAACATTGACAAACATTTAGCAGGATGGAAGATAGGCTTGCTGTCTTTTGCTGGTCGGGTAACGCTTGCCAAGTCAGTTTTAACGGCTTTGCCTAATCACGTGATGCAAGCTTCTCTACTTCCTAAATTCGTATGCCATGCTTTTGACAAGAAGATAAGGTCTTTTATCTGGGGGGATTCAGGCACAGCACAAAATTCACCTTGTGGATTGGAAGACCATTTCAAACCTGTGAAGCTGGGAGGTTTAGGTGTCCGTTCTTGTGTTGACATGAATAAAGCTTTCTTTGCGAAGTTGGGTTGGAGACTCATGGCTGATGCAGATGCTTTATGGAGGCAAGTTTTTAATGCTAAATATGTCACAGGGGCTTCTTCGATTCATAATTGGAAGAGGAAGTCTTCTATGTCACCAATTTGGAGGGGTATTCTTAGTGGGTAAGCAAGTCATTCGTGTAGCCTATGAATAATTTTTAAGATGAAAAGATGGAAGCTTGCAGTTATCTGAATATGCAAATAAATGTCAAGATTCACTTTTGAATTGAAGCACGTTAATAATTTTAGAATTTTAATAAATATAAAAAATATTTTCTAATTATTCAAGTTGAGAACATTTACATTTTTTCTTCAGAAAATTTTCTGAAAAACTATATTTGTTTTCCAGAGTCAATTCATTGTTACAGGAAAAAGAAAAGACCATAAAAGGCCATACTCTCTTTTCTTTATTTGGATATTCTTTTCTATATTTGAATTAATAATGTAATTTTAGTTTTATATCATGTGATTCTCATCTCTTTGACTCCGAACTAATCCCAAGTTTTCTCATTTTCCCTTTTCATCTGTCTCAGGTTTGCCTAAAGAAAAACAAAGTCTTAATTTGAAAGAACTCAAAAGTTGCTCTACGTTTTCTCCTTTTTATTATCATTTCATGCTCATCTGTGTCTGGTGTAGAAATTGGCATCGAGAGGCACAAATGTCGTGGTTCTTGGCAACACATTGATCTGGCATTCTTTGGTGGTTCTAGTTATCAAAGCAAAACAGAGCAATGCTACTTTGACAGATAGACCGCCTGAAATCCATCAAAGAGTCTGTTGAAGACCCAAATAACTACTTGATCTCATGGGATTTTAACAACAATAAAGGCTTGTAACTGTATGATTCTAACTGCAAAGGAGAGACCTTCAATGTTTGAGGTGTACCAGTTCCAGCTTTTGAGAGCTATTGGTGAGAGATCAATTCACAACTGATGCTGAAATTATGCTGTCAATTGAAACTGGTGATGCTGATTTTCCAGATGAACTGATTGTTGCTCAATTTGTAAAGAACAGAGAGAGAGAGAGAGACTTTGATGCTATTCGTAGCTGTAATCGTTTATTGTAGTATGTAGGGATATAGGTGGTATATTTGCACTGTATTAAGCTAATAGTCTCACTTTTCTATTATTAGATTGAAACTCCAACTGTATATGCAGTTCCATACTATAGCATTTGTTTTGCCAAATGAAAATGCAAGCTTCTTCATCATTACCTAAAGCGTGCAACAGGTCAACAGCTACGTTTTTTCATACTTTTTTTTATCTGAAGGCAAAGAAGAAACACTTCAAAATAGTTTCCAAAATCGTTTCCTCAAGCTAATGTATCATATGAACATAATGAACATTTGACATTTAGCATAACAGAAACGTGGGAAACTTCAATCTCATTTCTTTTCCTTCCATATCTTAAGGAATGCTGAAAAAGAAAGCACTGGAGAAAATGGATACAGAGCCATATTTGAGATTAGTCCACTTTGAAAAGAAGCTACTGAGGATCTCAAATATCATAAAGGAAGAGGATATCCTCGGAGGTAAGTGGAATCCACACCTGACTCCCGCACCAATGCCACCCTTCCAGTCCGAGCCACCTTCAAGTAGGCAGAGGTAAAAAGAAAAAATCACTTCCAATAATATGAGGGAAAAATATTTATCAGTTCAGTAGTAGCTTAGGTTCAGGGAAAGATTAAAATTGGGAAAGAGTAAAATTCATGTGCAATAGGGTAGAAGTTGGCAAATAAGAATCAGAGGACAGACCTCACAAATCCCATATGGCTCTAATTGTCTCTGCAGGGCGGCCATCTTGTTTAAATCGCCTGTCAGCTGGATAGAAACAAATATAGAATTGAAGTGAGCAGACTATTTCACCATCAAATCCAAAATATTAGTGGCAGCGCTAAAATGAGCTCTTACAGCATAAAGGATAGGATATTTCCCTTGTACGACAATGAACTCTACCTATTATTTTCGATCCCTCAAATTTTTGCACCATATGATATACTGCTGAAAGAACATACAAGACCAATTCCCAACCACAGAACATACCAGACAAATTCTCAACCATCAATGCCATAACACCGGGAAACCAATAAATGAGCCTAGGAAAGACAAGTCCATGCTAATTGTATCTGCCTTCTTATTATTTCATCAAAGCTAAGAACGCCAGAGAAGAAAATCCTGGGGCCCCTCATTACACTAAAATATATTTGCCAAAAATGGATTCTTCTGCCACCCATAGACCTCCACCACAAAAAGGAAAACAGACCTCAGAACTCAAGTCAACCAATTAAATGATTCTTGAACTTATCGCCCAACCATCGATGAAGAAAATATATACATACACAAATAATTGTGAGCTACATCAAAAGCTTGCTAAACTATTTTTCCCTCAAACACAAAATGTAAAAAATAAGTAGAAAATATACAAGAAGCAACCTTGATTAACATTAACCTGCCACTTGAACATTTTAGGCTTTCTATTCCGATGCAAATTCTACTCCCATTTTTTGTCCTTTTTTATTTGGACAACAGGCAGGACCTTGCCAAACCCAGCATGATATTGGTTGTCAACCATAACAATAGATTTGAAAAAAATTCTTGACAAAGAAAAACATGCTAGCTAAGCGTTGAGTGTACTGCATCCAGTAAATAAGAGACGAATTACCTCAAGAGTAATTGTGTGATCAGACACATCAAGTGCTTTGGCTCGAAATATGTTAGCACTATCAAGGACATCTCTTCTAGTAGCGGCATTTACAGCTATCTTTATCAGCATCATTTCTCTTTCCGCGAATGGCAAGTGTGTAATATCACGTACCTGAATAAACACCACCCTCCTTTGTCATCACTTTTCTCAATTGAAATATGAATCGATCCACAGTGAAAATCAATAACCATGATGAGATCAGCTGCTATTTCAAAATTAACGAGAAAGAAAACTGACCGTTTCAATTAAAGTTCATTGCTTTACCAGTAAATAAGTTTAGAAAATGATCACTCAAGGTAAAAAGAAAAACAGGATTCCAAGTATGAACATACAGAAATCAAAGGACAGTGTAAGGATGTAATAACAATTTGTTTGTGATACTAACAAACTTTCAGTAAAGAAATGACTGAACCTAACTAAATTTTGGTCCAGCAACAAGATTAGTACCTAAAAGCCAGCACACCTATAACAGGTTATTATGATATGAATCTCTGGCTTCTAGACTGAATGTTCAGAGCCTTCATCTAGAAATTATAGAACAAAATCCCATATTATCATCTATATTGTGTCAACAAGTGAAGTTTAAATTGCTTGAGGTTCTTCAGACAATTATATTGCACAAAATACCTGAATTGCCTCATAAGAGAACTGCAAGTCTATTTTTATTGTAATATATAGGCTAGTCATTTCCTTTTCCCCCTTTTTGAGCTCTTTTTTTTCGCATATTTCTTTGAAAATAACATGGTTACATGAAATTAAATTGATTTGAAGCTTGAGGGTTTTCAGAAAAACTCATTGCGCCTTACCTCGTGCATATCTATCAACTTGTGAAGATGCATTACCAACTTGCCAATTGACTCATCAGTTCCAGGAATAACGGTTGTAATGCGAGAAAGTCCCTCTCTTTCAGCATGACCAACAGCAAGACTCTGAGAGATTGAAGTGTAAAAAAGTAGAGGAGAATAATATATCATGATTAGATGGAAAAGAAAGATGAACACAACTGCACCGACCTGAATGTTATAACCTCTTCGTGATATAACACCCGTGACCGTATTGAGAACACCGGGAGAATCAATCACAAGCATAGATAATGTATGTGACCGAAGTCCACTTGACTGAAATGTCAAATCAACAAAGAAAAGCATGAGAAAGGTTAGGCAATGACTAAGATACGGCTAAGCAAGCTGAAAAAATACACCATTTATTATAGATTAACCAAATATTAGAGCGAGTTAACGTTCACGCACAATTCTTATGGTTCAGAATTGAAATTAAAAAAAAAGCAATGAGAAGAGAACAATCTCTTTAACTGGGATCTTACACTCATACATGGCTTAACGCTCACACATACCAGGGAGACACTGCTTGTGAAAATGAATACAAAAGTGATTTTAGAATTTTGAACAGAAAACAAAATTTCAATGGATAAATTTTGTTCCAAGATGGCATTGCTTTTTAAAAGTTTACACTGAGTCTTAGTAGAATATTTTGAACATAATCATCATTATTATGTAAATAAATTGTTGGTGTATAGTATGCAAAAAGAGCAAATAAACTTATATGGATCTTGAGAGGAAAATCAATGTCTTACATCTTCACCACAAAGAACACCCCAATGAGCATCAAGAACTTGATTCCCTAAGAAGTCATCATAAGGCTCCACAGGATATACATCACCCTTCAATTCAGGAAAAAAAAATAAAAATGAAAAATTTAACACTTGTTCAACACATTTTACAAATGATTAATACAAAATCCACAGCATAGAGAAGCCAAAAGAGAAACAAAATATAAAACAATTATGACGTATATACTGCAATATAAATTATCAAATGAGATGGATTAAGCAAACTGCACATATCAGGACACCAATTCTATCCTGAGACAACAAGGAGAAAACCTTAGACACATGAATCAGTAATAGAAACATCATACAGATGTTTTTTCCCTCTCTCTCTCTCCACATCAAAATTGAGAAACATGGTTCAGCAACTTCATATGATTAGATCCTACTAGGAAACATCATCTGGCTAAACTTGCAATCCAAGGACAGCCTTCTCTGAGCATATTGAAGAAATAGATAAAAC
Source organism: Garcia nutans (assembly GCA_947685225.1). Classification (NCBI taxonomy): domain Eukaryota; kingdom Viridiplantae; phylum Streptophyta; class Magnoliopsida; order Malpighiales; family Euphorbiaceae; genus Garcia; species Garcia nutans. The sequence goes on along the minus strand of CANTUV010000036.1, from coordinate 23,609,255 downwards.
AGAGGAAAAGAGAACATCATCAAACAACAACAGTATAAACTCCAGCCTGATTGGCTGAATCTCATGAAAACATTTCATAGAAGTTCATTGATGTCTTTTTTTCGTATATACCAGTATGCGAAGAATTCCCAGTGACTATAGTTAAATATATGCACCTTAAACGATGAAATGCTGTGTCCATTAAGCGATCCATTTGAATTCCCTGCAAAATTATTTGCAAGATTATAGGAAAAAACTCCACCAGGCTGTGTCCTTTCAAGGTAACGATAAGAAGTCGCACAAAATCTCCAAAATGTAGCTGTCTCACCCATCCTTTCCCGTCTTAGAGCAATCTATAATTAGTATCAATCGAATTGCATAGAACATATCATAATTTAGTATAGGAAAAAAAAGACACGTATATAACATATGCATTCAGACATTCAGTATAGAAAAAAAAATTTATATTCATTCCGATTTAAGATATTTTGAACTTAATACTACTATGTTGAAATATCTAGTTGTAAGAATATGGAGTGATTATAAAATGATTAGTATAATGCCTATCTTAGTTGTATGAGTATGGAGTGATTAGTTGAGTGGAATGACAGGTCGTAAAGAGTAGTGTGTTGTGTACCTTTTCTGTGTATATAACTCAATTGTATTTGTGCAAGATTGAGGAAGAAAATAAGAGAAAAATAGTTCTTCTCATGGTATCAGAGACGGGTGTTTGAACCCAGGACAGTTTCTCTTCACTGCTCTTCTTCTTCTCCTTCTCGTTCTTCCTCTGGTTCTCTGCTTCTCCTTCACCGCCAAGATAAATCACCATTGAAGGGTGATTATTCTCTCTCACCACCCCACTCAGGAGAACCGGCATCTCGAACTCGGCCTCTCCCCAGAATTTGGTCACCGGAATCTTGAGCGTGTGAACTGTACTTCTGACCGGTGATACACGCGCCGGTGCGTGAGCTCTCTTTGACAAGCCATTTCCGACGAAACTTAACCAGAAAACTTGACTCGTCATTCCGCAACCATTGGTGGTGTGTTTTTAATTTTTCAACAACATCTATTGGTGCTCCATCCTTGGCAATAGCTGAAAGTCTCTCTCTTCAACACCAACTGTTGTTTCACCTTGGCAGTAGCAGACATTGAACATTGGGCATTCTTTGTTCCATTTAAACAAAAAGCAGAAAACTCTTCTTTCTTGTTTCTTTAATTTCTTTAACATTTCTTCATTAACAATGGCATCTTTTAAGTCTTTGGTTGTTGGTAAATTCTCTGCTTATCACAATGAAAGCTCTAGTTTTGGAAAAATTATATGCTACAACCGTTGTAGCAATAAATACCTACAACAGACCAATGAAATTTTTACACGTAGAATAAATGATTCATTTCATTGGTCCGTTATAGGCATTTAATCAAAGTGTAAGAATCCCATTGGTCCGTTGTAGGCATTTATTGCTACAACGGTTGTAGCGTATAATTATTCCTAGTTTTGGATCTTGGATGCTAGGCTTCAGTGCGCATCTGATCATCTTTTAAAGTGGCATCTTTTCACTTTATCCTCCTTGGACTCAGACATACGGGGCCCTAGTCAAGTTAGTATACCTAAGGAATTTCAGTATTTTATAATCATTATTGATGATTTTTTTTTTGTTGCGCACGTGTTTATTTATTGAAAAGTCGTTATGAACTATTCTCAATATTTTAAAAATTTTTTATTGAGATTCGCAATCACTTCAATATTTTAATAAAAACTCTGCGAACTGATAATAAAAAAGAATATTTACCCTTTTTATTCTTAAATTTATTGACCTTGCAGAGAATCACACAATAAAACTCTTAGGCTTATATACCCCAGCAAAATGGAGTTACAGAATGTAAAAATTAACATCTTATTAAAACCCCTCGCACTCTTCTTCTTCGCCGTAATGTTCCACTTCATTTCTGGGGTAATGTCGTTCTTACTGCTTGTTATTTAATTAATCGAATGTCTTCTTTTGTTCTGCACCATCAAAGTCCTCGCTCAATTCTCTTTCCCAATGAAGATCCTTATCACTTGCCATTGCGGATATTTAGTTGTACTTGCTTTGTTTATGATCATACTTCAGAAAAAGATAAATTTAATCCAAAATCTACTAAGTGTATATTTCTAGGCTATTCATATCTCCAAAAGGGTTATAAATGCTATGATCCCACAAAGCAAAAATATGTTGTTTCAGCAGATGTAACCTTCTTTGAGTCATCACCATATTTTCCGCTCAAAATTGAAAACACCAAACTCATTTCCGATGTTCTACCCATTCCGAGTCTTCCACCGAATGTTTCCCTTACACAAGCCCCTCTTTAAGTTTACTCACGTTGTTTCCCCAATAATGTTCCTTCTACCAATCATAGTACATGTTCTCTTGATACAGGTACACTGCCAATCCATGATGACTCACCTCTTGCTCCACCATCACCATCCTCAACTCTCACCGTTCTTGTGCCAGAAACAGAAGCAGCTAATCCTCTCATTGCCATTCGCAAAGGTATTCGTTCCACTCTAAACCCATATCCCATTTATAATTTTCTTAGTTCTCATCGTTTGTCTCCTTCATATAATATTTTTGTCGCCGCCTTATCTAATGTCAATACACCCGAGACTGTTAGTGAAGCATTAGGACATCTAGGGTAGCGAGATACAATGATAGAATAAATGGTTGTGTTATATAACAGTGAAACTTGGGAATTGGTTCCACTACCAGAAGGAAAAACTATGGTTGGGTGCAAATGGGTGTTTACAGTGAAAGTTGGGCTAGATGGAAAGGTGGACCGATTAAAAGCCCGTTTGGTTGCTAAAAGATACACTCAAATTTCTGGCCTTGATTATGGGGACACCTTCTCTCTAGTTGCTAAAATTGCCTATGTTCGTCTTCTTATTTCTCTTGTTGTCATGCATCATTGAAGTATTTACCAACTTGACATTAAAAATGTCTTTTTACATGGAAAATTGACAAAAGAAATTTATATGGAACAACTACCTGGTTTTGTTACTTAGGGGGAGTCTGGATTAGTTTGTCGGTTGAGGAAATCTCTATATGGTCTAAAGCAGTCTCCAAGAACCTAGTTTGGAAGGTTCAGTTCAATGATTCAGGAATTTGGAATGACTCGGTATCAATTTGATCATTTAGTATTATTCAGGCATGATATTTACAGAAAATGCATCTATCTAGTCGTCTATATCAATGACATTGTCATAACTGGTAATGATCTTAATGGAATATGTAAATTGATGAAACATCTTTCCAGTCACTTCCAAACCAAAGACTTAGAAAAATTGAAGTATTTTCAGGGCATTAAGGTAGCACAGTCAAGAGCAGAAATTTTTATCTCACAGAGAATGTATATTCTAGATATACTAGAAGAAACAGACACGCTCAATTGTAAGCCTATGGATACTCTTATTGATCTCAATATTAAGTTGGTTCCTGGACAGGGAAAGCCATTAAAAGATCCTAGAAAATATCGGAGGTTAGTTGGAAGATTAAACTACCTAACACTCACACTGCCGGATATCTCATTTGCAGTTAGTATAGTAATTTAGTTTCTCCAAGCTCCCTGCAATGATCATTGGGATGCAGTAATTCGAATCCTTAGATACCTTAAAGGAGCATCGGCACAAGGATTACTATAAGAAGATAAGGGTCACCACCAAATCATTAGGTACTCTGATGCTAACTGGGCAGGTCTCCCTCAGATAGGCGGTCTACTTTAGGATATTGTATCATGATTGGGGGCAATTTGATTTGTTGGAAAAGCAAAAAGCAAGAGATGAGTGCTAGATCAAGTGCAGAAGCGGAGCATCGAGCTATGATTCTTGCCACATGTGAACTTATTTTGTTAAAACAACTCTTGTAGAATTAAGATGAAAAGAAATCAAAAGTATGAACCTGATTTGTGACAATCAAATTGTATTTCACATTGCCTCTAACCCATTTTTTTATGAAAGAACTAAACAATATAGAGGTGGATTGTCATTTTGTCAAACAGAAGATTGAGTCAAGATGTATTGTCACAGAGTTTGTCAATTCTATTGACCAACTAGCATATATGCTTACTAACTCTCTTAGATGACCAAGAATTAAATACATTTGTAGAAAGCTTGAAGCCTATTATTTATATGCTCTAGCTTGAGGAGAAGTGTTGAAATATCTAGCTGTAAGAGTATGGAGTGATTATAAAATGATTAGTATAATGCCTATCTTAATTGTACGAGTACGGAGTGATTAGTTGAGTGGAATGACAGGTTGTAAATAGTAGCAGGGGCGGAAGCTCAGGGGGTCAGCGGGGTCAGCTGACCCCCCCTCCCCTACCCCCTTTAACATATATATATATATATATATTATTTTGATTATATAATTTTTTTTATTATATATTATATATAATTTTATAAAATAATGTTATATATATAATTAATAATTTATATTCATTTAATATATCTTGAAATTATATATAATTATATACTTTTAAATTAAAATTATTTAAATTATATAAAATTAAAATTACATATATATAAAATTATACCCTTTTTATAAAATTATATATTTTTAATATATTCTTTTCAATTATAAATATATATAATAATATTTATTAATATTTTTTTAAATATTAATTTTTAATTTTTAATAAAATTCTATAAATAAATTATTAGATTCAAGAATTAAATAAAAATATATGTAAAAAATTTAATAAATTTTTAGAATTTAATAAATAATAAAAAAAAATTTAATAGTAATTTATAATAAAAAATATAAAATATAATTATAATATAAAATATTTAATTTTATCTTTAGTTCGTCTATAATTTTTAAAAAAAAAAATTGGACCCTCTTACTCGGTTTTTGGTGAAAAATTATTCCCCCTTCGCTCGGTTTCTGGTTCCGCCGCTGAATAGTAATGTGTTGTGTACCTTTTCTGTGTATATAACTAAATTGTATTTGTGCAAGATTGAGGAAGCAAAAAAGAGAAAAATAGTTTCTCATACCACATGAGGAATAACCTCACACAAAAACAGAGAAGACCTTCTTTACTATTTGTTGGATCTCAATTGCTTTTCATTCCTAGAGGCAAAAAAAATATACTTCCTCGTATCTGGTCAAGCTTTGTAATTTTCTCTATAATCTGTTCATCAAAGAAGCAATATTTAGTCCCTTTCTACTGAACAATGCAACATAAACTAATCCAGGCGTTTGACAATTCATAATATCATTCATTAACAGCAGCATCCACCATGCGAGGTTAACTCTATCTTCTTGAGTTTGACCTTGGATAGTCCATTTAATGCAATTACGTAAGTTTGGGGTGAAAAGTTTTTGGCTCTCTCAGGAATCAGAGAGTAGTGGGGGTTGGAATATATCTGACCTAGACTTTATGACATGCACCATTATAAGTTTCAAAGTTATAAGGTGTCCTTAATATTTGGAAACTCCACTTTTGTGCGAACACGACCTTGTATATCACAGGCCTTATATTAATATCTTGATGGTCAATACATGTATATATGCTTCATTCATGTATCCAGACCAAACAATGCAAATTGTATATCATACCTTCCCAGTTCTACTAAGTTCTTTGATCCTGAACTTGCTTAAGTTTCTCAGAACAGCAGCTATCTTCCCAGGGTCTCCAGTGACCTGAGATATTCATATAAATAGCATAAACAGACCAAAAACAATCACAGACCAAATACAAATACTAGCATATATGATGAAATAAAATATCTGGAGTAAAAATTTCTTCAGTAAAGGCCAAGCAAGGGACTCCCAACCAATAAATCACTTCTTTCAAATTTGATATAAAACAAATTAACTCTTGAAACAAGTTTATAAAACAGCCATAGACTACGAAACTGAAGAATGCAGCAATAAAGATTAAACGATCTGACTATATTAAATCACCTCAATGGTCAAAGCATGCTCCGAGATGTCGACAACTTTTGCTCTGAAGATATCTACCAGCCACATGATCTAAAGTTTAAAGCCAATTACAAAAGGATTGGGTTACTCAAATGCAAAAAATAACAGATTGCCCCAAAACTAGATAACTTTCCAATATTTTTACAGCAAAATTTGTTGGCTGATTCAGCCAAATTTCACATATTTGGTAGATAACAAACTCATAGTCACTCCTTATCAGCAAAAATTGCCTCACACATGATAATAAATATGAAACCAACAATTGCAACCATACAGGCAGATAGCATGGCGCACATGTAAAAGATAGGGAAATACCTAATTACGGCGCATTCAGCGATTGAAGAATCAGACTGTTGTATGTGTTACTGAGTCATCTCCAAATGCCAGTATGGCCATTTGACAGTGATGACTTTTCCAAATTGAAACAGTATGCATGATGAAATCTTTGCAGAACACGTTACCACTACTTATGCAGTTCTCCCAGAACGCAAGCATTAACTTAAGAGGGCAAAAGAAACTAAAAAGTATTTAAAAGAAACGATTTGCATTGAAAGATACAAATATAAAAATGCATCTCAGCTTAAAAATGATTACACCAAGCCTAGAATTTTGTATACATTAAAATCTGAAGGCGCTTAAGATATAATTTTCACATTCTTTGGTGCCATTCTTGCATAAAAATCTCCAAATATGGAATATAACAGCTATAAGAAATGCATGCTTCAAATGTTTGATTCAACAGCTCATCTTTCCATCATTTTTCCTTAAAAAATAATAAACAGACTACAAATTTGGAACATCATTACCTCAGGATGAGTACTTGGATCCACGTTAAGTTTTATTAGCATTAGTTCACGCTCTACTTGTGGTTCCTTTGAGATATCTTCCACCTGATGCATCCAAAAAAATTAGTAATAAAAGTAAGGTGCAAACAAACGGTCAGAAACAATTGCTCAAAATGTCTATGCTTATGTCAGAAAAATTGGAATATGTGCAAAGGCAGAGTAAAAGCACAGAACAAGAAACAAAAGTAGTATTTTGTTTGTGGTAACTTAAATCTAAAAAATTGCTGCCATAATTACCAGCTACCACATCGTAATGGAACAAAACTTGTCTCACAAAAAATATTTGGCCTTCTTGTTTATGACTTAAGTTAATGTTGACATATCACCATCCTTGTATGATTTATTGAGGTAAAAAATTTGGAATATCTTCATTTTCTTGAAATATCATCTGATAGTGATCAATTTGGCCTTGTGAAACGAAATAGAGGTTAATGTGGATGAAACTTAACCTTTATGACATTCACAAGCTTGTTGAGCTGCTCTACAACTTGCCGCAAAGCCTTGTCAGTTCCATGGACAACTATGGTAAAGAGAGCCTTGTCCTTGTTTAAACCGACAGCAAGGGACTCAATGTTATAACCCCTTCTGGCTAAAACGCCAGCAATCCGATTTATTATTCCACTTTCGTCTCCGACAAAAACTGACAATGTGTGCAATTGCATCCTGAAATTAAAAAACCATATGATGAATCCATCTATGAATTTCCTTCAGAAGCTTCTATCTTCAATTATTGAAGCAAGATTGTGAAAGCAGACACTATTTTCATCCCAAAGCCAAAAAGCTCAAAACTTTAGCAAGAAGGAAAAATGGGGACAGACAGGAACTGAACTATAGCTGATCCAATTTAATAAACATATAAAAATCTCATAAAAAATTTGTAGAAAGAAAAATCATTATTCCTTGCAACGACAATAATCAACCAATAAAGGAAAATTAGTATAAAGACTAAAATTTCCCGCTAAATCCATAAATGGAAAGATATTATAACAAAGCAGCAACCTTTGATATTAATCTGGTCAAAATGTATAACAGCATTTTGTTGAGACAGCACATTCATAAATAACAGTGGTGAAAAGAATGGGCATGAAAAGATCCAGCAAGATGTAAAAAAAACCAGAGAAAAAGCTAGAAACTAACTTGGAGGAGCGAGCAGGGGAAGATACGGAGTCAATAACAGGAACAGCAGCGCTACCATTGTCTTTGCCTTTACTAATGCTAGCAGAGACATTAGCAGCAAAGTTGTTTTTCCATGTGAGCGGACGGAGAAAATGTAGAGAAGTAGTGCTATTCCAAGAAAACCCATTTCTAAAATCCAGTCTAGAACATGGGTTGTGAAGTGTTGGTGAAACAGTAGCCGCCATTGATGTCTGTTTTCTGTTCTTTCTCTTTGCAGAAAGATAAAATGAGACCAGGGGGACGAATGCTTAGGAGCACATAAGTAGGAATAATTATTTATTGTAGAATGGTTTCATTGTATAATTATTTCATAATAGACACTAACTGAGATTGGTTTTTATTTATTTTTCATTTTTTTTCTATTTAAAGACAAATGTCGATTATTACATTAAATTTGATTTAAATAAAAAACGTGGTCATTTTTTTTATCTACCATGAAAGCACCTCACCCACCAACTGCACGTGATAAATCCATTTTCCAGATTTTTGGAATCGTGTTATGATCTAATTAATGTAGAACACCAATTTTTTAAATTGATATTCTCAAATTCATATTAAAAAACTAAACTCAATAAATTATTTCTAATTTTGAGAAATCAATGAATTTCTAATTATATTACTACTTTTTTCATTTATTTAGTATATTTATAATAATATGAATGATATTTTAATAAGTATGATAATTTATAAAAGAAAGTGCAAATATTTCTTTAATATTTAGAGTAACAATGAACATTAGTTTCACTAGCATTTTTGTGTTTCATAATTTTTACGTGAGAGCCACTCTATTCAACTTTTCGTCATTAAAATACGTGAGGATGACTATCATATAATATTTACAGCATATCATATATTTTTTAAATTCAAAATAAATCTTTATTAATAGATAAAAAATATATATATTTATATAATATAAATAAAATTATATAATTTTAAAATATATATAACTAATTAAATTATTAAATATATATAATTAATTAAGTTACTAGATTTTTTAATATTTTTAATATAAACAGTGAATAATAATAATATATTATGAATAATATAATTTTTAGCTATTTTTCTTATTTCTCATACGACAAGAATACAATCATTAGAAAAAAAAAATAATCTCTATTAAAAATAATAAATTTTAATTAAAGAATGACACGTAACTTTTAAACAATAAATGATAAAATTCTATAATAAAAACTTAAATTACAATAAATTTTATTATAAACGATATAAAAATAAAAATAAATATTAATTTTTAGACCTACCTTGATCTAAAAAAATTATTTTAATAATAAAATAACATAAAATTAAAGATAAAGAAATACAAAAAATAAAAACAAATATTAAATTTTATATTTATATTGATCTCAAAATTATCTTAAAAACAAATAAAAACACAAAGCTAAAATAAGAAAAACACAATTAAAAAAATTGAATAAAAATAAATGAGGCTGCCACATCAAATTATGAGGACAAAAAAAATATGAAAATTTAGAAAAAAGATTAGCATATCCTATAATTTATTTAATTGAAATCCGCACTTTTCTAAACTAAAAAAAAAAAAAAGGAGACGAAATTCTAAAAACTTTTTTGGGCAAATATTTTTATGCATGCTACTTTTTGGTTGATCTAAATCAATATTAATATTAACATTATGTATTTTGTGTGTTATAAATTAAAGTTCGTTACTTTTAACATTACGAGTACGTTGAACATTTTCACCTTTAAACACCAGCTGCTTGATGACATGACCCGCTCGACGTATTCAATATGTATAATTCAACTGGTAATTAGTTTCGATTATGAAAGTGTGCTAAAACTATAACAGTTGAACCTAAAAGTTGCTATATGATTAAAAAAAAAACATGCAGATATGTGAAGTTAAGAGTTAGCTGAGCTTTGGAATTCATAATATGGGCAATGTCTGTGGGTCCATTACTGTGCAATTCTTATATTTTTTTTTATTAAAATTTAATTTAGAATTGTAACCATACTTCCATATGGTTTAGAACCAAATTATTGGATGTTAAATATTATAATAAAATGATAATGGTTGGTTTCCTGTCGGTCTTAATCAAACCATCGGAAATTTTTGAGAGATTCCCTGAAGTTTGTAAAAGTTTCACGACGCTTTTAATTTAAAAAGACTTGAAATCTCAATGCATAATCATTCACTTATATTACTAATTGCCATGCAAAATATAAAAATAAATAAATATATATATATTAGAAAAAAAAAAGTAAAAGATGGAGAGAGGCACAATAAACTTAAGAAAATGTAATGCCATATATTGCTTGGTTCTTAATTATTCGTGTAAATGGGCCTCGTATTGTGGATCTGATGGTGTAATTAACCACTTCTAATGGGCCTTATGGTTGAAGGCTTATGACATGATTGATGTGTTTAACCACTAGTAAATGGGCCTTAAGATTGTAGCCTTATGATATGATTGTTGTATCTGCCCACTTGTAAAGAGAAGCGGTTAAATATTATACACCTCAGAATATTTTAATACATTTTACTTTAATTTTATATTCCATTAAATAATTATATTATTTGTAAATTTTATAAATTACAGTGTCACTATTGAATTATTAATTATAAAGTAATGTTTAGATAAAATGTCTTTTATTACTTTGTTACTGTATAAATTTAAATAAATATTACTTAAAAAAATTAAAATTATAATTGATAAACACACTATTACTACTATAAATACAATGAAAATAAATATATATACTATTAAAATAAAAAAAATTGACTCAATAGTATAAGATACTTGTTGAATATTTATTATAAATTATAGATAATTAATTTATAGATAAATATTTAGACACCAATTTTTTGAAAAAAAAAAAAGAAAAAGTGTCAATAACATATATTAACATATAATAATATATTCTAAAATGGAGCTGCCATGTCTGACCATTCCACTCTCATCTTCAGTGTTATTATCTGAATCCAACGGTTCACATCCAACACCTTATACCCATAAAAAAAAAGCATCGTAATCCTACGGATATAAAATTAACAGGGCCCCAGTCATCCAATGGCTTACTATCAGCAAGATCTACACGGGAACATTTTTCCATTTGTGGAGGAGAGATACTTTCCCCAGCCTCTTCTCTCGGTCTCTCTAGCTGATTCGGTTACCACTTTCTCTCGTAAAAAGCTCGCACATACAACACCTGTTCCTGTTCGACATTTTTGATTCATTGAAGCTTATCTGGGTAAGCCTGTTTGAATTCATTAAACGTTCTATTATCAATGGAACATTGTTCTGTAAATGTTGATATTAGTGCTTCATTCGCTTATTTGAGAGCTCTCAAGGTCAATGCTATGCTTAATTAGTTCATTCTCGATAACCATTAATTCTCTTCTTCAAATGTATTGCATGTTTTACTTTTCATGGTTTATTCATGAATTTGTTTATATAAATCATCCGTAATTTGATTGTTTTTAACTTCAAAATGTGTGGTTTCTTGTCAAGTCCCTTTTTGTCGCTCTGAAATTGGGGATTAGGTAATGGGTTTGAATCATTGAGTCTTGGCTTCTGCCTTCTTACGTAATCATTTCTAAGAACTTGTACTTTCTATTCTATCTTTTATATTTATATATTATTTTCATGAAACCAGCACTTATTTTATATGTCAGTTATTTTTTTCCTATTATGATTGCAATATAGGACTGTCACTAAAACAATGATAATTTGTTACCCGAAGAACTTGAGAAATTCAATTTGCTTAAGCTTTTGTTTGATTATTGTTTCTTTATATAATATTACTGGAAAAACCAAATATCTGATTTATCTAGAAATAGTACTACTAAAGAGGATTTGCAGTTTGACATGCTTTGATATTCTTTTCTGATGCATAATTTTGATGTGTGATTTCAACATTTTGTACAGGCTGGCTAAATTTTGTGGATGCCCCAGATATCTTTCCATTCATCTCTATTAGGGATTGAAATTTATAGTAATGGCTTCAAGAGCAATCTTGCGGAGGAAGAGATTCCTCTTCAGCTCCTTGAACCAACCAACTTTCTTGATTCGGAGTTCTTCAAGTTTCGAGCGTGGGGAGCCTCCCCAGTCAAGTGTGTTGGAACGATCAAGATGGGTTACACTTCAACCTTCTGCAAATAATGATCATACATATGATGGGGGTTTCTCTTTAGGTGTCAGGGATGAAACTCTTTTGGCAGCAAGTTTTCTTAGGCATAATTCTCTTGGATTTTCAACTCTAGGTCATAGGATTGATAGTGCATATTTTGATTCTTCTTTGGGAATCAGGTGGTTTTCACATTATGTTCGTTTTTCTTCCACTGCCACTGCTGGGCAACCTGAATTTGGCAGTGGTAAGGACAGAAATGAACAACAGGCTGCCAAACAGGTGAAGGAAGCTTCACCAGAGGAATGCGATGAAGCTTTTGAAGATTTAACTGAGGTAAAAGCTAAGGCAAAAGCCAAGCAGGTGCAAGAATCACAAAAGAGTTCTAAATCAATTCTGCAGAGGATGTGGGCTACGCTTCTGGGTATTGGTCCTGCTTTGAGAGCTGTTGCTTCAATGAGCAGGTCAAGATTTTACTCATTGCATTTCGTTTGAGTTGAGTCAAGTCATCAATTACTTATTTACCTTCCGCTGTATTCCTTTGTTAGGGAAGACTGGGCTAAGAAATTGCTTCACTGGAAGGACGAGTTTAAGTCTACCATGCAACATTATTGGTTGGGAACGAAACTACTTTGGGCTGATGTTAGGATAAGCTCAAGGTTATTGGTGAAGCTTGCTAGTGGGAAGGGTCTTTCTAGAAGGGAAAGGCAACAGCTCACACGTACCACTGCTGATATATTCAGGCTAGTTCCTTTTGCAGTTTTTATTATAGTTCCATTCATGGAATTCTTGCTACCGGTATTCTTAAAATTGTTTCCCAACATGTTACCATCAACCTTCCAGGACAAGATGAAAGAACAGGTATTTCTTTTTTAAGCTATGCTGTTCTATTGGTTAAGCTTCAATAAGTATTGGAGGAAGTTTAATGATTTTATATGTACAGTTTGTTTATGCTATTCTTTCTAACTTTTTAAGTTTATTTTTATTTTTATATTTATCTTAAGTTTTAGTTTTTTGTATATATGATAACTTAGGCATATAGAATTTTATTGCTTAATGCTACTCAGTGACTTGTGGAGCAGTAAGATTGTTCTGTGATAAGATGTATAGTTTTTCATGGACTCGCCTCATAATAAATAACACTAACACAAATGCACTTTGCTTTGTTTTATTGTTGTCTATTATTGTTTTCATTGCATGGTTGTACTGCGCAACTTATATCTGTAACTGGCTCAAGTCTGTTGACATGCGAATTAGGTTAAACTAGCACTATCATTCCTGTTTAATTGGCAGCTGTCCAGTTTTCTGGTAATTGTATCACTCAAATGTTTCATAAGTGGTCTTTGAGAGGGTTACGCTCTGCAGTTTAGGCATTTTCAGTACAAACTAATATATATGTGTAGGCATTTATATTTTCTTTGGCTGTTGCACAGTTCTCTTATGAAGAAGAAGATGGTCCTCATATAAATGCTTAACTTGTAGGAGACACTGAAAAGGAAGCTAAATGCTAGAATAGAATACGCCAAGTTTCTTCAAGATACTGTTAAAGAAATGGCAAAAGAAATCCAGACCTCACGAAGTGGAGAAGCTAAGAAAACGGCCGAAGATCTTGATGCATTTATGAGCAAGGTATTTTTCTTTTGATCTTGTCCCTCAAACAACGGATGTTCTCCTAATAACAAAATGTAATGTTTTGTTTTATTTTCCAAATTAACAGGTTAGAACAGGTGCATGTGTTTCCAATGAAGAAATTTTAGGCTTTGCCAAGTTATTTAATGATGAGCTTACTTTGGATAATATTAGCAGGTTTTTCTGTTGTCCCCTCAGTTTTTTTTTTAAATTTTTTGAAAGTATCTTTGCCTTTACTTGGATTCCTTTCTTTGAGTGTTTTGATGTTTGATTGATTGATTTACCACTTTCTTTGTTAAATACAGGCCTCGACTAGTAAACATGTGCAAGTATATGGGTATCAGCCCATATGGAACAGATGCATATCTACGTTATATGCTTCGGCGGAGACTGCAAGAGTAAGATGAATTTCTTTAAGTTCTCTTTTTATCGACTCTATTTTAAGTTCCTTGGATCTTCAAATCATGTTGTCAGATTAGATGTTTTCACTATCTGGGTTATGGCTTTGACTTATAACTATGAATATTTTATACACGATTGGTGTAGAGAGTCCTGAAACTTATTGATTTGTTGATAATTTGTTTGTGGTTTTGGGATTAATATTCTTTTGGTGCATGTTAGTGCCTTTTGGGTCTGTTTAGAAGTATATTCAAATATTATATGAAAAAAATGGGAAGTAAACTATATTTCAATTTATTAGTTAAACATTTCTGGTATATTTAAAGTCATTTGATTCATAAAATGATAAACAACTCTTTTGCATCACATGTTTTTGTTTATTTTATTTCCTTTGTAAGTTTGGCTATGTACACATTTTACATTTTTCTCCTCAGTAACAGGCTGTATTTGTTTATAATGATAAACAGTTTTTGGTTAAATGTGTTGCTTCATTTGCCTTTTGAATATTTGGTTATATAGGTGTTAAGTCACAAGCAGCTACAGAAAACACAGGATGATGCAAAGCATGCTCTTGTCCTGAAATCAAGCGGAATACTAGAAAATCAAAGAAGCCATAAGCCATTTTACCACCAAAATTGTCTATTTAATATTAAATGCTTCCTTCTTGTATGAAACAAGCGTGAGGAGTATATCTCTATATAATTTCCTTATGTTGTGAGTTGTACTAAAATATTACTTAAAAAAAATGCTATGAAAAGTTTAGCATTCCCTGAATATGGACTAATATATGCTACTCAACTAAACATAGCTGGACATTTCCTACATGATTCAGAAATTTTAATAATAATATACTTGATAAATAATTTAAAATTATTGCATCATTTTCAGCAAGTTGTGGTTGTCCATGCCTTAAGAGAAAACAGATATCAACTCAACACAACTAAGCCTTGTCGAACATGAAATTGGAGATATTTAAAATTTTTAACTAGATAGAAGAAATTTTATTGTTTTTCGGAGAAAAATTAACATCTTGAAATTCCAAAAGATTGATTAAACTTCTATATCAGAGAACTTAAATTGTTTGAATTTGACAGGATTAAGAATGATGATAAAATGATTCAAGCTGAGGGTGTGGAGTCCCTTTCAGAAGCTGAGCTTCGTCAAGCTTGTCGAGAACGAGGCTTACTTGGATTGCTTTCAGTTGAAGAAATGCGGCAACAGGTTAGTTCTTATTATTAAATTTAAATTTCTGCATCTCTCTCTTGACTTAACTGAAGAAATTGTGCAATCTTGTTTTACAAATGAAAAGGACAAAGTGAAGTCATTATTTGAAAGTTGTGTAAGAAAAATTGTCTAAATTAAAATCTATTTTCGGCAATTACTTCTATTTATGAGCATATGTCAGCACTGCTAAGCTACAATATAGTATTTTGTGTTTATTTTGTTCCTTTTTCTTCACCTAGGTGGTCATGAAACTTATATCATCATGTAGTGGCCTCACATTATGGTCATTCCACCATTCGTTTGATGAGTTGCACCTCTCCCATGACCTTGCCTTTCTCCTGAATAATTTTGAAAGTTCTTCCTAAAGCAGTTAAAGTTATTTTTCTTTTGTATGCAATATATATATTAACTAGAAACAGCTTTCATCTGGTTTCCTCTAACAGTAGTCTGAATCACATCTATGTATTGGTGAATCTCATTACTGAATTTCCTAAAATGCTATGCCCAAAGAAAGGAAAGTCTGTTGTTTTCAGTTATTTTTATACTGTGATCCTTATAGTGGGTAGAAGGAGGGATTTATTTTGTCCTGCCATGTGAGTGATAATTTCTCTGTGCAGCTGCGTGATTGGCTGGATTTGTCTCTGAATCATTCTGTTCCATCTTCTCTGTTGATTCTTTCTAGGTAACTTAATATTTCACATGTTCTTTTTTTTTATCTTGGACATGGGAGCACATCTAATTTTTTTTTTTTTAAATCTTTTACCAGAGCCTTCTCAGTTTCTGGAAAAGTCAAGCCAGAGGAAGCTGTTCAGGCTACACTCTCATCTCTTCCAGATGAAGTTGTGGATACTGTTGGAGTTACAGCACTGCCATCTGAAGATTCAGTTGCAGAAAGGAGAAGAAAGTTGGAGTTCTTAGAAATGCAGGAAGAACTGATCAAGGTTGATTATGTTATATTTCTTTATTGTGCATTTCTCTAGCCTTCTGCCCCCAAAACTCAATCCATAAAGGTGGTTTTTTCACTTTGAGGGGCTTCTTGAAGTCAAAGATATATGGCAGGCACTTTTAATATTTTTCATTTTTCGCATGGCCATATACAGATTAGTGATTACATTCATTAAATGTTTGTTTAATGTTTCCCTCCCTTTTTTTCTCCCTTTTGTTCTTCAGTCTTTGAGTATTGGAGAAGGCCTTTATTTACTGGGTCCCATCGAAGAAGGGTTTGCAGTCCGTCTTATTCTTAACTAATTTTCTATAAATTGCTGCTTTTGGATCTCTCACATGTAATTGAAGTTGCAAGCCATGACTTTTACCGTTGCACAGGCCATTGCCTTTAACTATACTCTCGGAAACATAGAAATTCTGATTATTTCATACATTGGCTGCATATATGCTGATTGTTAAGCTTCGAAAGTTACGTGTTGCTTGCTGTATTGTGCGGCATTTAAATGCTTTGCTGGTTCTGAAAATATTAATATTTAGGAGGAGGAAGAGGAAGAAGAAGAGGAGCAGGCCAAGATGAAGGAATCTGTTGGCCACCAAAAGGATGTGGCTTTGGAAGAGATGACTATTCCCACAGCTTCAGAAGCACGGGAACAGGCAAGAGCAAAAACGTTGGAGAAACATGAGCAGCTTTGTGAGCTCAGTCGTGCTTTAGCTGTTTTGGCTTCTGCATCTGTGAGTACCAGAACCATGTATTTGTTATATATATAAACAATTCTTATTCAGAATGGTTATTTGGTTTTCTGTTGCCTATTCCAGTCTGTCAGCAGAGAGCGTGAAGAATTCCTGAAACTTGTTAAGAAGGAGGTAAAATAACTACTTTCTTTTCTGATGTCACTCATGCGTTTTGCTAGATAGTGTGTGAGTTTAATCTTTTTTTTATTTATCTATTTTTTGTTGGAGCTTGTTGTAATGCTCTACATAAGTGCCTGAACCAGATACCTTTTCATTTTTGCTGGTATTCTTTGTGGAAGTTATTTTGCTGAAAATATTTATTGTCTGAGGTTGTTATTCAAGTCATCTGTGTAACTGACTGCAATATTACTCTATAGATCAATATTTATGCTTATTGATGTATGCTTTTGTTCCATGCATATCTTGCCCTAACTTTGATATCTTTGTTACTTGGGCTCCTCACGTTGAGAAACTTAGGATGTGATAAATTTTATCAAATTGCATGTCCTCTACGCTCACGCTTTGTTGCCTAATCTTTTTCGTTCATTCCCAGATAGTCCTGTACAACAATATGGTGGACAAAGAGGGGACGGAACATGAGGAAGAAGCTAAAAAAGCATATAAAGCTGCCAGAGAGGAGAGTGACCATGCTGCTGAGACAGCAATAGGTGACAAGGTTTCTTCTGCACTGATTGACAGAGTAAGTAAATATCCATGAATTCTGTTTATATTAGCTTCATTTTTCAATTTGTCGTAGCAAATCGCCTTGTTCACTATCTCCATGCTGGATTACTCATTCAATTTAAACTGGAACAGATGTTAATGATGTTGTTATGATTTGATATGTTTCAGGTAGATGCTATGCTTCAAAAGCTTGAAAAAGAAATTGATGACGTGGATGCTAAAATTGGAGATAGATGGCGCTTGCTTGATAGGTTTGTTCATTGCTTCTTGGCTGTTTTATATCTTGATTATAGAACTTACTGCAAAATTTTGATGTCCACGGTGGATCCACCTGTAAATAGTTTTAGACTAGTTCGTGAAGTAACAGAGTTATATGATAATTGAATTCAAATTGGAGTTAGAGCTATAGTTGCAATTTGTTCAAAGATATAATGCATTGAAATTATATACATACATTCTATTCAACATCTATTATATCAATCAAATCCCATGTATACACATAGCTCTAGTAATTTATTCCCATGTATGCACACAGCTCATTGGCATTATTAATTTCATCGGTCTAAAGCTTTCAAGTTTTACAAATTGAGGAGGAAACAAATTAAAGCTGACTCGTGTGGTGGTGGGGATCAAACAGCTTGGTCTGATTTTTTTCCCAGCAGTGCTACTTTCTGTTATCTAATTTAAGAGGCAATCAATGCTAAAATTTCTCTGAATCACCCCATAGTCTAGACCAGCCTCCTCTTGTCCACATAACTTGGAATCTGGAGTAGAATTTGTTGAAATAAATTGCTGATTTATCTATCAAAAGAAACATGACAATTTGTCAAGATTTTGAGACCCATCTTTGATTCCTGCAGTTGTGTTTTAATGGTCAGACAAGCATGAGCTTATCTGCCCTAGATGTAAAAAACACTAGAATTCAGTAATTTGTGATTACCGTATTCTTCATTCACTGTTCATTTCACATTTTTCCTTGTCCATCAAGTATGAGGTTTGGCCACCATTAGAAATTCTCCAGCCTTTTGATCTTTCAATGTTGATTCTATCTCCATTGTGATATTACTGTTTGCATGAATTTTCCACAAATTTGTCAGACTTCTGTCATTTGCATTTATTTTTTCTTTTTGGCCTTCTGTAACTGAACAGTGTTATCTTCATGTATTATTGCCACGTCTATGTGATCCGTTAGTTCTTTTATTACACATGGAAATGGCTTCCTATTCCATTGAGACAGTGTTAAAATGGCTTTTAGAACCAGTTTGCTAAGTAAATTGATTTGCCTGTTTCATTGTGTTGCCAGGGATTATGATGGGAAAGTGACTCCTGAGGAGGTTGCATCTGCTGCTATGTACTTGAAGGACCACTTGAGCAAGGAGGGTATCCGAGAACTTATAAGCAACCTCTCCAAAGACAAAGGTTGGTGAAACAAATTTCTCTCTTGTATTTTTCAATATTTTCTCCACTTAAAGAATGTAATTTTTTAAACTGCTGCCTTTGTCGGTGATCCATCAGTGTGATTATATGCAAAATGAGATAATGGTAATACTATAGAGAGATTGAACTTTATATTAATTATATAATTTTATTTTGCATTTCCTTGTCATTCATTGGGAAGACCTTTTGATGTCATATGCAGAAGAGACATTCTGTGCACCCAAAGGCATAGCCTGGTGGTAGGTGCCTCTTTCTACTTGGGTAAGGTCCATAGTTTGAGTGACCTCTCCTCTTTTAAATCAAAAGAGGAAAAAAGAGAATTTTCTGTGTTAAGTTTTTGGAAGGACATTTACATCTACATCATATTTAGAGCCCCCCAAACAACCTGCTCCTGATTCTTTTACTAAACACGTGGGGATAATAGTAGAGCCATTTTCAATTATTTTTGAGAATTCTAAGAACATTATTAAAATTGTTTCTTGTCCTGATGTAAAATAAACAGTGAAACGATCCCATGGCAATAAGATTACAAGTGTTTGCTGTGTTTCTTGCCTTGTTTTAGAGTTATTTATTCTTGGCTTTGTTAATTATACTTTTTATTCACCAAGTACAATTTGCTGTTGCTATGTTTTCTTTTCAACAGAAGGAAAAATCCTTGTAGAAGATATTGTGAAATTAGGAAGTGAATTTGAAGAAGATGGTACAGCTGATGAAGGAAAAGCATAGAGGATAGTTGATAGCACCTGATTGAGTTGCTGTCTGCGAAGATGCTGCAGCATTTTTCTGTTTTGGGACAGCGATTTCTCGGGGATCTATAAGATAACCAAATGGGGGGGTGTGCGGGGGGGAGAAAATGGAAAATTATGAAAAATTGTTTGTTGCCGTGCTTTTGGAATTTGTATCATAAAAGCAGATCAAACATGTATACACAGCTCATTGGCACTAGTAGTTTCATGTTGGCTAAATGTATTCAGAATGCAGGAAATGAGGATATATGAACGTTATAAGAAGGAAACGTCATTGCAAATGTGATTATGATTATTCAGAAACCAAAAAAACAAGAGTAATGCTAGGTGCGGTGAGTCGGAAGAGCGGAACGCTTTAGTTAATAATTTTTGTGAAGGATTATGCAATAAAGATCCATTCGGATTTTGCCATTTTGGCATGTTGTCGATTCCTTATAATCTTTTTATCTTTTTCATTCACTTTTTTAAATCCCTTTTTATATCTGAGAAAATTTATCAAGTAAATGTTCTTTCGAAAATTTTCAAAGGATCGTAACTATTGGGATTTGTATTAATATCTTTTTTTTTTGGGTTTGTGGGGGCGCTGGGAGGGGGAATTAAGAATGACAAGGAAATTGGAATATTTTAAGAAGTGAAGGAGGTAAGAAGTGCAAGGAAAGTGGTAATTTTATACTACTTTTGTTATACTGAAATTGTGAATTTTTATTAAAAAAAAATTGTCCTATTAAAATTATTACTTTATGAAATAAAAAATAGTTAATTAATAAGTTCATTAACGAAATGAAAATATATTAATCTATTTTAATACTGAATAGTTTACTTCATTTAAAATAATCTATAAAATTATGAAAATATAATATAATTAATTTAATATTTATGCACGAGGGACAAGAGATGGAGTTCAATGCACAATTAGCAGAGAAAAGGAGAGTTCCGTGGATTCCAACTTCAAACTCTCAGCTCAAAGGCAGGCAGTGAACGGATATTTATTATTTTACAATTAAATTTCAAAAACAACAGTGGTGAGAGTCACCGAGACAAACAATTCGAAAATAAAATTTAAAAAAAAAAAAGTCTGAAACGAGGAGCGCTCACCCTCTGCAGCCCAACTCTTTTACTATTTTTTTTTTTAATTTCGACTCTGTTGCCTCTTTTTCCTAAAAAATTTTAGTTTTTAGATTTTTAGATTGCCTCCTCTCTCTCTCTCTCCGATCCGTCCCTCAAATCGAATTCTACTCTTTACTCCCTCTCTACTTCAAATTCCCCTAATCACCTTCTACTGCTTCGCTTCATGCCTCCTTTCCACGACGTCGTTCAACCTCGCAAACTAGGGTTTCAATTTCTCCCTTTTTCGACTTGTCAATTCTCCTACTTCTCCACCCTTTGATTGCTAAATTCTGTGGCTTTCCTCGAAATGAAGCACCTTTCTTCTGCTTCCAGGCTTCTTGGCTGGTGTGGTAGCTGACCACATCGTTGGGCTTTTTTTTTTTGGCGTTTTCTCATATCTGTCTAGTCTATTTGGCATTCCAATCGAAGTTTTGGTTTGTGGGAATACGGAATGCTGTATTGAGATTAGGGTTTTGATGCTGAATTTCGAGTCTTTTCGTCTCTATTCCATGTTGGGGTTATTTAATTTAATTGGCTTTTGAGTATGAATTCGGGTTTAGGGTTTTTGAATAATTCGGAATAAGCAGGTTTTGCAATAGGAACTGGGTTTCTGTTTGTAAATTACGTTTCCTTGTTGGATTTGCTTCTTTTTTCCAAATTCACGGTTGTGAAATAAGATTGCTAGGAAGCTAAGCTATTTTTGCGGTCTCTTTGTTGCTGTGGATTCAGAATTTTCTTGTAGCTTATTATTTATTGGTGGGTTGTAGTTTGTAGTCCAAGTTTTAGGAAGACCTGGAGAAAGTCTGTTGTAAAATTGAGATTTTTAGTTTCTAGATAAGAAATGTTTTATTCGCAATTTATATTAGCCAAGAAAGGGCCTTTGGGAACAATATGGATCGCGGCTCATTTGGAGAGAAAGCTCCGGAAGAACCAGGTCGCTGACACTGATATTGGTGTCTCTGTTGGTGAGTTTTATTAACATTCTTGTTTATGTTCAGCTCACCGCTTTGATTTTTTTTTCCCGAAAATAAGAAAAGTGGCACTAGGCGCAGTCAAGCAATTTGGTGTAACATAAAAGTTCCATACTGTTAATTGTTTCTCATATTAATTGCCTTTTCTGTTTATACTATATATTTCATTTGGCAACTGGAGCATAAAGTAATTGATAACTAAACTAACAAAAAAAATTCAAATAAGAAGGAAATAATTTGTAATAAACCTTCTTATCATGTGTTAAGGCTATCTTTAAGATTGTCTAAGGCTATCTTTAAGATTGCCTTTTACTTCCCTCTTTTATGTGGGATATGTACAAATAGTTTGCTTTGAGTTTATTATTAATTTATGTGCATCTGATTCTACATTTTCTGGTATCAAACAAAACAAGGACCATGAGCTTGCTTTTTTCTTCCATTATTAAACTGCCTATTTCTTGAGCTATCATGTTCTCTTTGTTTCATGCATGCTTAAGAGTGAAAATATATATATATTCCATGCATGTCAGTTGTGTCCATCTTTGATTTAATCAATACAATCTAATTGGGTTATATCTGTAACAATGTGCAGAGTATCTTTCATAAGGTTGAATTTATGGTTGAGAAAAAGAATATCTGTGCTCTGGGCTGGATTTTTTTTTTTTTTGATAACCAGCTGTTGAGAAGTAGCTTTTGTTGAGTTTTTTTTTTAACACGAGTTCAAAGTTCTCATATAGGAATCCCAATTGTACTCCCTTGCTAATTCCTGTTTTTGATGATTAACTGTGTCTTTGCTCCCTTCTAACTACTTTTTCTCCCACTCTCACAGATTCCATTCTTTTTCCCGATGTACCTATTGCACTTAGGTTGTCCAGTCATCTTCTGCTTGGTGTGGTGAGAATATATTCCAGAAAGGTGAATTACCTTTTCGATGACTGTAGTGAGGCTTTGCTGAAGATAAAACAAGCTTTTCGCTCCACTGCAGTTGATTTACCACCAGAAGAATCGACTGCTCCATATCACTCCATTACATTGCCAGAGACTTTTGATCTTGATGATTTTGAGCTGCCAGATAATGATATTTTTCAAGGGTTAGTGTTCTCTTTTGATCTTTTTAGGTCTTGGATTATACTAATGGGTTAGTGCTCTCTTATATAAAATCACACCAGTCATCCCAGTGGGTTTTGAATATATTCCTTCTTTGAAATTTCAAAGTTCACACCAGCAGGTGTTACTGTGAATGTTTTGTTTGACAATTATCGGATGCCCAATAATGGCAAAATAACCTGTTTTCTCGATTAGTTATGGGCCCAGGCTATATGTTGTTGCACTTAGATGGCAAATTCTTGTTACAAAATTTTGATACTTGTAGAAGATTATTCTTTGTTTCTTAATTTTTAGCTACCCTGCAGTAACTATGTTGACCACCATGTCAGTACAAGGGAGCAGATTACACTCCAAGAAACCATGGAGGGTGTGGTTTACTCCACATCACAATTTGGGTTGGATGGTTAGTGCACTTTGCTTGTCATGGCTTAATGGCAAATCGAATCATGTGATAATGATTGCGCACTCAGTGAATGCCATTTCTTATATGTCTTAATTTGGTTTCAGAGCGATTTGGTGATGGTGACACTTCTCAAGTTGGTTTGGACCTTGAAGAGGTAATTTTTGTTTTTCTGCTTGCTTCCCATTATCTTGGAAAGCAAGTTGGATCTAACTTCTTAGACAGGAAGAGTTTGGGCAATATGGTTGTATCTCTAGTTGCATTCAGACCCTGTTAAAATTTACGATCCTCAATCATGCTACCTGCATGGGTTCACATGTATGTATGTATGTTAGTTCTGGATCAGTGTAAGTGGGCTTGTAGTGCTTCTTTTCCTAATTGTTCAGTCTACAAAAACCAATTTGTTTTTGGTTTGAAAAATTTAAGACACCCAAATACACTGATTCCTCTGACCCATGGAGGTAATACATCTGTTATTTTGTGAATCACCAAACATTCCATTTTTTATCCACTTGGCATTTATTGGAAGTTACATGATTCATTTATTGGTATTTTGTTAATTTTTTGCATGGAGCTGACTTGCCTTTTTCTATCGTATGTCTGTCAATTATTAAATTCTTTTTCTTGGGCTCATCATAAGCAGGACTTGTTCCTTGATAAGGTTGCAGCAGCAGGACGTGATGAAGTTTCCGAGTAAGGCTTTCATAACTATGTTGTTAATATGTGGTTCCTTCTTTCGTAATTTTTTTTTTCCTTTGGATGGGAATAAATTCTTATGTTTTTCTCACTAGCAGTTTGAAGTTATTTCAGACTTCCTATCTTTACTCTCCAAAAAATCCATTATCATATGTTTTCATATCTTCAAACAAAGAGAAAGAAAGTTGTATTATTAGGATCCTTAGGGATAACAATTTTGCCCTGCCCACCGGGTACTTGACCCAAATGTGGGTGGGGTTGTCTTACCTATGTTTAACATTTACTTAGATGTCTCAAAGGTGAAAAATAATGGGTTACCTGCATTAACTTTTGGCTGCAACGGTGTTGTGGGTAGTTATTCTGTAGTTGATTTCTTGATTAATTTTCAGTGTAAAAGATTTCTGAAGGTTGATTCTTAAATTTTTCTTCTAGTCTTCTAGCAGTTAACCTGGTGGTTAATTCAGACAACAACTTGCTTGATCAAGACTTGCTGATGTACTATATTTAACTTTTCTGATTGCAGAAATGATGCTCAGATATCTACTGAACCAATGCAACAACCAAAAAGAGATGAACATCTTGAAAGGATGACAGGTGCTTCCGAAGACATGCCATTGAATGGTACTACAAACAAGGTTGATATGGATATCCGAAATATCTTATTGCTAAATGTCACTTAGTTTCCTGGTTTTGGTTCTTCTCCCAGTTTTTGTTTCCCTTTTTATCTTCCTGTTCATTTTTTTATTTAGCTCGTAGGAGTGATAATTTTCTAATTATGGGAGGATATTGCTGCCTCAATCTGATTAAAAAGGTTTGCCCTTGTGATCAGGGTTATGGTCTTGCAGCAAGTTTGGAAGTCATTGACTATGCTCAGGCTCCATCTACCCCTGGATTAGTGGAAGAACCAAATGTGTCTAGTGTTAAGGATGGTCTGGCCTGTGATGATCATTTAGAATCAGAAGATAACAGTTTAAGAGAATTAATAGGAGTAGAGAGCTCAGAAAATGTCTCTTATAAGTCAAATCTTTATCACAGTGATGATGCATTGTCTTTGGGTGATCATCTAAATCATGATACTATTATAAGCACACATGCTGAGGAGAACGACCATCTTTCTGGTGCCTTGGAGATCAATGAAAAAGGAGATTTGCTTTCTACTTCAATGACAGTAGAACACATACCAGCAGATGTATCTGTTGGTGCATTGGATGGGTTGGACAAGGTAGAAGATACAGATAAAATTGTTTCATGCAATAAAGAACAAATTGTTTCCTCTATAGGTCAAATCAATGGCGAGTGTGAAGAATCCTTAGGAGTCAGGTTAGAAGGAACAGTGGAAGTTGAAGTTGCTAATAGCTTTGAAGAATCACACTCAAATGGAAAAACTGCAATGTCAAATGCTGTCCATTCCTTGGAATTGCCTAGCTTTCCAACATGTATTAATGAAGGCCGGGATTGTCAGGGACTGGAGTATACCGAAACATTGAATGGCCATGTTAATGATGAACAGATGGCACCTGATTCCACAGTTGTGCTCCGAGCATGCAATTCCAATCTTAGCCAGCCTGATACTTCATCTCATGAAGTTGGTAATTATAATTATGTGGCTACTTCTGACTTGCAATCAGCAGATGTTGTACCTTTGTCATTAGAGACTCATGAAAGAGAGGAAGGATTCCATGCTTCTGGAGCTTCCACTGAGGTCCAAGGTTTGTTCTGCAAGCTATATCAATGAACTTACATGCTATCAATTCTCTATCTAGTTTGAAAGTTGACACAGCTTAGCTTATTTCATTTATTAAATACTTTATCTTTTTTAGGTCAAGAGTGCCATGTGACTCATGTTGTACAATCAGAGGAAAATCAAATATCTGAACCCACTTTAAGTGGAGAAATTCAGGCAGATGGGAAAAAACAAGATGAGCAGCTGGACAATGCAGTCTCTAATGATAAACAGTGTGAAAATTTGGATGGTTCCATGACTTCTAACTTGCCTGCACCTGAAAAGTTGCTTTCTGTGCCCCAGATACTTCTTGATGAACCTCATGACTTGCTAGTTGAGACAACTAACAAAGAAGTCCAGGAAGTGGCTGATGGAAGTGCTGCTGGGACAAAATTTTCTGGAAAAAAGTGCAGCTTTGCTGAAGGTTCACTAACTGTGGACAGTTTAAATTCAGTTGAATCATTTGGAGCTACAAGATCAAAAATAACAGCTGTAGATTCTATTCCTGATGATGATGACTTGCTTTCTTCTATCCTAGGTATGGTTTTCTTTTGTTGATGCCTTTTCACATGCAGTGGCATTTATGATAAGCAAATTTAGCGGTAGCAAGTCTTCACTTGACATGTTTATGTCGACATGCATTAAACCTGCAAAAGGTATTAGAGTCAAACTAGTATGAATGGCACAAAAGAATTTATCTTTAATTGAAGAATTCCAAAGTTTGACAAAATATTTGCTAAACAAAAGCTCAAAACAATTTAAAAAATGGCAGAAAAGAGGACCTGAATAACATTTACCTGAACTGTACTTGAGCAATGAACCTTATTAGAACATTCTGAATTTTACCTATCACATTTATGGGGCAACCTGAACATCAACCACCTGAATTTAAAATTAGCCAACTGGAACCCTTAGGCCAACCCAATTGTCATTGCTAA
Source organism: Garcia nutans (assembly GCA_947685225.1). Taxonomy (NCBI): domain Eukaryota; kingdom Viridiplantae; phylum Streptophyta; class Magnoliopsida; order Malpighiales; family Euphorbiaceae; genus Garcia; species Garcia nutans. The sequence goes on along the minus strand of CANTUV010000036.1, from coordinate 23,582,459 downwards.
ATGAGTTTTCTGAAATCTAAACTCAACTAAACTTTAATTCCAAACTAGTGCAATTGGCTATATGGTTTTATATTTGAAAGAACTGAAAAGATAGAGAGAGAAGGGAGAAAGGTAATTATTTTCTTGGAGAAGTTTGTAAGACATTGATTTATAATGTCTGATTCAATAGAATATATTATTGACTATATATATATATATATATATATTTGCTGTTGTAGTTGGGAGGAGGTCTTCAGTTTTGAAAATGAAGCCCACTCCATCTGCACCTGAAGTTCCACCAATGAAGCGTCTCCGATCTGCATCTCGACCTAGCACATTGAAGAGGAAGGTGCTTATGGATGATTCAATGGTTTTGCATGGCGAGTACGTCTTGTTTTACTTTTATACTCTTTTCCTACTATGTCTGCTCGAAATATTAAAGTTAAATGTTTCTATTTTAATAATGAACTGTCTTGTATACATCCTTAAGTGGCTGCTAGCAAAGAAGGGTCTTGCTTTGTGCTTTTGGCTACAAGTCTTCAAATATTGGTTTAATTTGTTTATGATCATTATTAGAACAGTACCTAAATATGATGAACAAATAAAAGCGTTCTTTAATGTCTTGAATCCCTTGGTGATATTTTCTGTTTATTTTGTAATTATTTGAACTGAGCATGCTAATTTTTATTCATTTAATAAATCCTTGATTGCCTTGGATGTTATCTTATGTGGTAGAATACTTACAAGATCTTTCTTAATTCTCCTATGAAGCACTATACGTCAACAGTTGACCAACACTGAAGACATACGTCGCTTGAGAAAAAAGGCTCCTTGCACATGCACTGAAATTTTGATGATTCAAAGGCAATTTTTGGAAGAGGAAATTTTTAGTGAACCAGTATTAACTGGTAAGCTCGTTGTGCAAAAAGTTCAGTTTGCTATTCTTCCTATATTTTTATTTTATTTGTCACTGGCCTTATTTATGTCTCCTTTATGACATTGCTAAAAGTAATGTTAATGTGCCCCCTCCCCCTATTATTTTGGGTTGTGAAGGGTAAGAGATTGTTATTTTGGGCAACATGATTGGAAGTTCTAATGATATGCTATGAACCTTAAAAACGAGACATTTGGAACCAGATTTTCATTTTCATGTATCCACCTTAATGAAAATGAACTTCCAACAGCAAGGATAGCGCCATTGTTGAGAAAGTTACTATTGCATAGGCAGTACCTGTTTCCAACTTCAAGTCTGTATTTCATCGGCTGGTGTAGTGGTGTTTGTCACTTGATTTGTCATCATTGCAAGCTGCTTGTGAACACAAACCAAGTTCTCTGCAAATTTTATTAGGCATGATTATAGTTATAAACTTGAATGACTCTTGTTGTTTTTTGCATGAAAGGTCCATATGCTTATGAAAGTATGAGACTTACTAGGTGTTGGCCTTTCAGGTATGTTAGCAGAACTGACCCATTTACACAGAGAAGTATTTGATTTGAGTAGAATCAGGGTTTCTGAACATCATGGTAATAATAATGCTTCACTGGAAGTGATGAATAATAAAGATTCTGCCAAGCAAATTGATTTGCAAGACAGTGAAATTGAAGGGGCCTCAGTACCTGTTAGTTTCAGAAATGACACTGCTGGACTACCCTCTGACCTTCCCATTCAGGTTGATCATGAGCAAGTTGAAGACCACTTAGGTTCTTGTGTCGAGAATCAGGATCGTATGAATGCTAGTACTGGTGCAGTTGATCATAGAACTTCAGAACATGTTCATCTGGGAGAAATAAGTGAAATGGAGATTGATAAAGTGAATGTAGATGTTGCTGATGCCACAAATCAGTCCGCTCTTGGGTTGGAACCATTGTCTGCAGATTTTTTTGAAGTGCCAACAGGTACTGTTGATCAGTCTGCTGCCAGTGGCAAAACAATTGGTGCAGAAGATTATATGCAGATGGATGCTCCAAACCTACCATCTGAAGAGATTGATGCTCTACTGATTGAAGAGGTAGCTTTCATAGGGGATATGAACAATGGCAGAGAACTTGATGGTATTGAATTTGCAGACCGTTGTGGAGATCAAGCTGTTACAGTTGAAACTGAATTTGGGACTGGGGAAGGAATATTGGAGGAAAGCAAAGTTGGTGTATCAATTGAAGTCAGAGAAGATGCTGGCACTTCTTTTGCTAACTTGTCTTCTGAAGCTGGTGCATGTATCAACTGCGATTCTGTGAATGTTGACCAAGCTTTGGAAGATATTGAAAATGATAAGCATGGGATTCGTAGTGAGGATGGAAATTTGACTGTGAGCCTAGGATGCATTGATGCGAAGGACCAAACTTCCAATCATTTGTGCAATGAAGAATCCAAAACAGAATCTACATATCCAGCACTTGATGAGGATTTCAAAAATGCTTCCATGAATGGAGATCATACAGAACGCCAGCCAGCTGATCTTCAGAGCACCATGGATGTGCAGAATGCTCCTGACCATGTTATTGCTGGAGATTGTGGTGTAAGTTGGAATCTTGATTTCTTGAGTATCTTTATCCTCTTGTCCGCGTGCCAATTCCTTTTTTCTCTTCAACTTTTCTTTTGTAAAACTTATGGCATCTGTTTGCAGATGTAGTTAGTTGCATAAACCTTTTCTTTTATCTACCTAGTTTTTCCTTGTGAAACAAGATCGCTTATATGTTAATGTGTTGCCAAATTCTACGTAGAGGTGAGCACTATATAGTTCAAACCAAGAAACCAACTGAACTGATGCCTTTTGGTTCTTAAAAATTTGGTTCTGTTGGGTCTTAAATATTAATAGCTTCAGCTATTTTTGTTTGGTATGATTTTGATGGCAAAAACTTATATATATTTATGTGTATTTGGTTTGTTTGGTTATTTCGGTTTATGAAAATTAATGCTCACCCCTGATTCTATTGCTACTAATTTGGAGAATGCTAGTTTATCTAATGCTATGCTGAAAAAAGTGAATATTTTCACATTAATCTAGTGGTTATAGATATTTGCCGTGGTGATGTCTTGTATTTTAGATAGATGTGGTTAATATATTCGAGGATTTTTTGCACTAAACATGTAGTTTTTGTGATGCAGGATTTGCAAGATGATACATATGCAAATGATACAGGTCCACTTCACTTTCTTATTGCCGTGTTTTCAAGTGTTCCAATTTTCTTTAATATTTGGTAACCTAATTGCATATTTTGCTACGTTGATACATGTTAATAGATGTGCTCCACTTATGAGTGTACACATATGGTGTAAAATGGAAATTTATGTATAGGCTTGCAGTTCATGTTGTCTTATAAACAGATTGTCTCAACATGTAGGTATGATACAGAAATGGCGAATCCAAACCTCTTCTGTTTAATAAGTTAGTGTCAGGATTCTGATTTTGAGAGTTATGGTTGCTGAGTTCTGGATTTGATGTCTTTGAGACAGTAACTGCCTTTAAATTCTGGGACTTGAATTTAAGTGAAAAAAAAAGCCATGAACATTTCTCCCATCGAATGACTTAAGATTTTCTATACCAAAGTCTGGCATGCAACTTGTTCTGCATCAATATCATTAATTTTTGTTAGTTTCCCATTTTTAGAGGGTCTGTGTGAAAAACCTGTTTTCCTGCTTGTATAGTGTTCTTGGGGATTTTTTGTAATTAATATGATTGCTGGGCCCTTTTGCAGAGTTTTTAAATGTAGATGATGATGAAATAGGTGACGATGATGAGGAAGGCATGCCAGATGCTGAAGATGCTCACGTTCTTGATAATAGTGGGTGGTCTTCTCGCACCAGGTTTGTTGCTTCATGCGATTGGGTTTGCCTAATATATTAAGTTATTCCCTTGTTTAAGTGAGCATGTGATATGGCAAGTTATAGCAAAATATTAGAAGAAAAATTCGTTTATTTGTATGTAATTTTTATTAAATTCACTGAGGTGTACCGATGTTACTTTTCTAAAATTATTATCAATGTTGCTTTTTTATTTTCTATCGCTCCTGTATTTTTTGCAAATACCGAGGCTAGTGTGAGAAAAATCGGTGTATACTCCCTTGCAGGGCTGTTGCCAAGTTTCTTCAAGCTTTATTTGAGAAGGAAGCAGCACAAGGAAGAAAGGTCCTATCAATGGAAAACCTACTAGCCGGTAAAACTCGCAAGGAAGCATCAAGGATGTTCTTTGAGGCATTGGTATGGTCCACAAACTTGAGCTTAGAGTTGCTTGTTATCTCATTTTGTAGCCTGCAATATAAGCAGAATATTATAGTGAAAAGAATAGCATAGCCAACAAACAAATAAAATCAGTCTAGCATCATCTGCCATCTCATTTTCAAATCTTTAATCATTTGCATCCTGCTTATGCTGTCCCTCTTCCTGGGTTCTAGTTTTAATAAAGAAAATTTCTCTGATAAACAGGTGCTTAAAACAAGGGATTATGTCCAAGTTGAACAGGCAAAGCCTTTTGATAACATCAATATAAAGCCGCGAGCAAAGCTAATGAAATCAGACTTTTAACCTCTTGGATGGGGAAGGCAGATGCATTTGTTGAAGACTTGAAGTATATGTAATCCTAGCTTCGCTGATGTTTGGTCAGAGCAGAGGATTCTTTTGTTGGAATTTTTTTTTTTTTAAGATCTCTATATTGCTTTTATATTTTGTTCATGCAGCTGGTAGATCAGTAGTGGGGTAAAGGTTGCACATGTTGCCATGTCGATTATAACAAAATTGTTGTAATGTAGACAATATTTATGTGTAAATATATGTAAAATATTATCATTTGGAAGTATAAATGCTAATTTCAATTGTTTGCCTGTATAAGACTGTTAGTGTATGTGCCCTAGGCCATTTGTTTGGATCTTTATGTTATACATTCATTATTAATAAATGAGGTTTTATTATCATTATTGTTGTTTGCATGTTACACAATTTTGATATTTGTCCCTGGTTTATTATTGTTATAGAGATAAAAAAAATAAATAATTCTTAACCAGTATGAACATTGATTTGATGATCATCAGATGGTTATGTGTATAGTGATACAAATCAATTTCATAAATACTTGTTAGAGAACAATGTATTGGATAGACCCATCATGAGATTACTACATGGGTTAGTGTCATAAGTAAATCTCATGATAGTTATGTAATAATTCTTTGACTTGAGATTGTCATAGTTTCCAATATAAGGACTATTATATTTTGACATGATCAAACATTATCCGTAACTGGATAGTAATAAAGGTTATGTTCATATATGATAGAAATTATGTAGAGGATAATGAACAATCAAGATAGAATTTGTCCCTCTCTTTGAGAGAGATATCTTTTGGGCCCCTCGATAAGTGAGACTGTGAAATGCATGGCCGTGCTCAAATGAATTGATAATGTGATCAATTTCATTTGTTTTTATCAGTCTACTTGGAGATCGAGTAATCATAAGTTTGGACAATATAAGTATGACGTTGACCATGACTTATGTTCAAGCTAGATATCGTGTGACAAAAGGATTAATGCATATACTATTATTAGGCAAATTGGACATTCCTTATATTAATTGGGTAGTTGTAACGCCTTGCTAGAGGCCAATTATGACTTGTTGATTTAATAGAGATTAAATTGACTGCCAATTAATATGGGCCTATCGGGTCACACACAAGAATGCGTTTTGGGCTGGATATAATATTAATAATATTAATATTAGATATTAATATTTATTATTATTATTATTTTCGTTTTTATATATATATATTATTAGATAATATATTCAGAATCCTAATTAGATTTGGATTCTGAATTTGACTTACCTTATCCAATTATATTTATTATTAGATAATGTATTCAGAATCCTAATTAGACTTGGATTCTGAATTTGACTTTCCGTATCCAATTTTGAATTGGATTCTGGAGTGATTATATTCACTCCAGACGTTAAGTCTTCTCAGAGGTAACAATAAAAACAAAGAGGAACGAAAAAGGTAACCCTAATACGTTTTTAGAGAAAACGTTTTTCCAGCCTTCGCTGTTGCAGAGAGCTAGCACTCCAAACGGTAGCATTCGTGTGGATACGCGATAGAGGGTGTTTCGCGATCGAGGCATCTCTTCAAAACTGTGATTTCGAATCATCAACAGGTTAGTTCTTTGAACACTTTTGTCGAATTAAACGAACAGCATGGATCCTGGTGGGAAATCAGAGATCAAATATTTTTCCGCTGCGTGTTTTTGTTTGCAGTGATCTCCTTAATTTCCTACAGTGGTATCAGAGCCACTTGTTGTTTTCGTTTAAGTCGAAAATGCCATGTTGATATGATTACATGAGATATATTGATTTCGTATGGCATGTTAACTATAAAACCTTAATTCGTTTTTCATATGATGAGAAAGGATTGGTTTTTGGTTTCGTTTCTGTAAAACCTTAATTCGTTTTTTATATGATGAGAAAGGATTGGTTTTTGGTTTCGTTTCTGTAAAACCTTAATTCGTTTTTCATATGATGAGAAAGGATTGGTTTTTGGTTTCGTTTCTGTAAAACCCTAATTCGTTTTTCATATGATGAGAAAGGATTGGTTTTTGGTTTCGTTTCTGTAAAACCCTAATTCGTTTTTCATATGATGAGAAAGGATCGGTGTTTTTAATTTTGTTTTCATGAGATGATCACGTATATATGATTGGTTGATTAAAATGATTTTCATATGATGAAAACGATTAAGTTTATATGTGATATAAACATTTGGTAATGATTCTGTAATGGGTTGTACATATTCGAAATAAAACAGTAAGAAGGTTAATGAGATTAACGGTTCTGTTTTAGGGTTTCGCCAAAGAAAAATGTTAATGAGATTAACGTTTCTGTTTGGCTTCGAGGGGCGCTGCCCCTCGACCCCGCCCGCTGACCGGCCAGCGGGAGCCCCGCCCGCTAACCGGCTAGCGGGACCGCCGTATGTTCGCGCCCTATAGTTCGTTACAGCGACATTAAGAATGTCAATATATTTGTTTCTATTTAACATGTTGGTGATGAATATGTTATGTTTGTTTGATGTCTTGGCATGGTGCATAGCATGGCCTTATGACTTATGTGATTGGTTTTCATATCTTTATTTTGGGTAAATACGGCCTGCGTGTCGTTTATTTTGTTGTAATTTATTTTACTAGTAGTTAGATTTTCTTTTATTGTAATATATGAAGATTCAAGCTACAATGTTTGTGATGGAGATTCATACCAAGGAGAAGATGGTTCCATGGTGATGGAAGCACAAGCTCAAGTTTTGAAGATATGTAATATTGCAAGTGTTGTAATAGATAGGTTTTTCACCTAGGGTTGCCTTTATGATCTTCATTTGGTCTCTTGAAGATCATATTTAGTTTGGCCATGCTATGTCACGTTTACATATTTTGTCATTTGGTATATGATGCTTATGTGATAAATTATATATATGCATATAGGATGCTAAAATATAATGATATGTAATGCAAGACATGATAATAATTTAGTTGAACCCTCATTAATAATTTAAGTCTAAATGCCATCCACGTTTTGAACACCTATCAAAACTAAGATTGTATTAAAGTAGGTATTGCCAAAGCAATATGCTTTAAACATTCCTAGCTAAGTAGGATGAGTAATAGTGCTACTCATATGTTTTAAAATTGGTTAGACTTAATTAGGCTATCAAAATGGTTTTGGGCCTAAGGCATTAGATGGAATTCAACATGCTATGATATATGATGTCAATATTCCATAATTACTAAGAGTTACATGAGATGTAATTGGTAAAGATGTTACCTACCTAAATAACTTGATTTTAAGCGTCACGCCAAAGCTGAGTTTAGAATTAAGTGAAATACGGATCTTAGCCTACTAAAATATTTCTTTAGAGGGTTATATTTTTTAGTAGGAGTTTAAATAATTTTAACCTCATTATTAATTAAAATTTGACTTTGCATATTTATCAACAGATGGCTGCTAATAACAATTCCACCTTATCACTGCGATCTATCCTTGAGAAGGAAAAACTGAAAGAATGTGGGACTAATTTTGTTGACTGGTTTAGGAACCTGAGAATTGTTCTCAAACAAGAGAAAAAGTCCTACGTGCTTGATGAAGCTATCCCTGACCCACCTCCTGCCGATGCTTCTAATGCTGCTAAGAGTAAGCATAAGAAGCATGTAGATGATTCCAATGACATAGGATGTCTTATGTTGGCTACTATGTGTCCAGGACTTCAGAAGGATCTGGAACACTTAGAGGCTTATGAGATGAGTGTGCATCTCAAACAAGCTTTCCAACAACAGGCTAGGCAAGATAGGTTTAACACCGCTGTTGCATTATTTGACTGCAAAATGTCTGAAGGTGAATCTGTTAGTGCTCATGTTTTGAAGATGAAAGGCTATCTAGATCACCTTGCTAGACTTGGATATCCCCTGAGTTTAGAACTCTCCACGGATTTGATCCTACATTCATTGCCTAGCAGTTTCTCACAGTTTGTCATGAACTATAACATGAATGACATGGAGAAATCCATTCCTGAGCTACATGGTATGCTCAAAACTGCTGAGGGGAATATCAAAAAGCCTACCCAAATATTGAATGTCAATATTAAACAAATGAAAAAGAAAGCCAAAGATACTAAAGGCAAGGGTAAGGCAAAAGGTGCTAAAGGGTCCAAGGGACAAGCTAAACCAAAACCTGTACCTAAGGCTAAAGTTCCTAAGGAAGGGACTTGTTTCCATTGCAACAAGCCTGGGCATTGGAAGAGAAATTGTCAACTCTATTTGGATGAGTTAAAGAAGTTGAAGGGTAGTGCGACTACATCTTCAGGTATTTATGTTATAGAAATTAATTTATCTATTCCTTCTTCCTGGGTATTAGATACCGGATGTGGATCTCATATTTGTACAAATATGCAGGGACTCAAAAGGAGTAGGATGCTGAAGAAGGGCGAAGTGGACCTACGTGTTGGCAATAGAGCAAGAGTTGCTGCTATAGCTGTAGGAACTTATGAGCTTGTTATGCCCAATGGGTTTTTGTTAATTTTGAACAATTGCTTTTATGTTCCTACTATGAGTAGGAATCTTATTTCAGTATCTGTTTTGGATGATGAAGGTTATTCATTTTTTATTAAGAATAAGAAATGTTCTATTTTTGATAAAAATGATCTGCTTTATGGTATTGCAAATTCTTATAATGGCCTTTATATCCTTAATCTTGATGATTCTAATGGTAATTATATCTATAACATAACTTCTAAGAGAACTAAGCCAAATGAGTTAAACCCTACTTATTTATGGCATTGTCGCCTTAGCCATATAAATGAGAAACGCATTTCTAAGCTCCATCAAGATGGATTATTAGATTCATTTGATTTTGAATCATTTGAAACATGTGAGTCTTGTTTGCTTGGTAAGATGACAAAGGATCCTTTTACTGGTCATAGTGAAAGGGCTAATGATTTATTGGGCTTGATACATACAGATGTATGTGGTCCTTTTAGCATTAGTGCCAGAGGAGGATTTCGATACTTCATTACTTTTACTGATGATTTCAGTAGGTATGGCTATGTCTACCTAATGAAACATAAGCATGAGTCTTTTGAAATGTTTAGAACTTTTCAAAATGAAGTACAAAATCAACTTGGTAAAACAATTAAACTACTTCGATCAGATCGAGGTGGTGAATATTTGAGCCAAGAGTTTGATGATCATCTAAGGGATTGTGGAATTGTTTCACAACTGACTCCTCCAGGAACTCCACAGTGGAATGGAGTTTCTGAAAGGAGAAATCGAACTCTATTAGATATGGTTCGATCAATGATGAGTCAAGCGGATCTTCCTTTATCTTTTTGGGGTTATGCCTTGGAGACAGCTGCATTCATTCTGAACCGTGTACCATCTAAGGCGGTTGAAAAGACACCATATGAGATATGGACAGGTAAGACACCTAGTTTGTCTTTTCTTAAGATTTGGGGTTGTGAAGCTTATGTGAAAAGACCAGTTTCAGATAAGTTAGCTCCAAAGTCTATCAAATGTAATTTTGTGGGGTATCCTAAGGAAACTAAAGGATACTATTTCTATACTCCTTCAGAGAACAAAGTGTTTGTTGCTCGAAATGGGATCTTTTTGGAAAAGGAATTTCTTTCTAAGAGAACTAGTGGGAGTATAGTAGAACTTGAGGAAACTCAAGTACCACAAGAAATCATTGAGCCGTCTATAGAGCCTATTTCAGAACCACAAATAGTTGTGGAGTCTGAAGATGTAACACAAATCCCTCGCAGGTCTGATAGGACACGTCGTCATCCAAAGAGATATGGATTTCTTGTGACTGATGATAGTGAAGTAATGCTCATAGATCAAGATGAGCCTACTACCTATCAAGAAGCTGTGTCAGGTCCAGATTCAGACAAATGGCTTGGAGCCATGAAATCTGAGATGCAATCTATGTTTGACAACCAGGTTTGGTCTTTAATTGATCCTCCAGAGGGTATTAAGACTATTGGTTGCAAATGGGTTTTCAAGAAGAAAACTGACATGGATGGGAATGTGCAGACCTATAAAGCAAGGCTTGTTGCAAAAGGTTTCAAGCAAACTCATGGTATAGACTATGATGAAACCTTTTCACCAGTTGCTATGCTTAAGTCTGTTAGAATTCTCATTGCCATTGCAGCATACTATGATTATGAGATATGGCAAATGGATGTCAAAACCGCTTTCCTTAATGGAAACTTACTTGAGGATGTGTATATGACACAACCTGAGGGTTTTGTAAATCCTGAGAATTCTACAAAGGTTTGCAAGCTTCAAAGATCCATTTATGGATTGAAGCAAGCATCTCGAAGCTGGAATCTTCGTTTTGATGAAACAGTTAGGAACTTTGGTTTCATCAAGAATGAAGATGAACCTTGTGTTTACAAGATGGTTAGTGGGAGTGCAGTAGTGTTTTTAGTCTTATATGTGGATGACATATTACTCATTGGGAATGATATCCCTACCTTGCAAAATGTTAAGACTTGGTTAGGGAATTCTTTCTCAATGAAAGACTTAGGTGAGGCTGCCTATATCCTTGGTATAAAGATCTATAGAGATAGATCTAGAAGGATAATTGGCCTGAGTCAAAGTACATACATAGATAAAGTGTTGAAGAGGTTCAACATGCAAGATTCCAAAAAGGGATTCTTGCCTATGTCTCATGGCATTCATCTCAGCAAGAGTCAATGTCCTATGACATCTGATGAGCGAGATCGAATGAATAAGATTCCTTATGCTTCTGTTATAGGATCTATTATGTATGCCATGTTATGTACTAGACCAGATGTCTCATATCCATTAAGCGCAACTAGTAGATTTCAAGCTGATCCTGGTGAAGGTCACTGGACAGCTGTCAAGAATATTCTTAAGTACCTTCGAAGGACTAAAGATGTATTCTTGGTTTATGGAGGTTTGGAAGATGAGCTAGTTGTAAATGGTTACACAGATGCTAGTTTCCAAACTGACATAGATGATTTTAGATCGCAGTCAGGTTTTGTATTCACATTGAATGGTGGAGCTGTTAGTTGGAAGAGTTCAAAACAAAGCACTGTGGCTGATTCTACAACAGAGGCTGAGTATATAGCAGCATCAGATGCAGCTAAGGAAGCAGTCTGGTTGAAGAAATTCATCACTGAGCTAGGAGTGGTGCCTAGCATTGCAAATCCTGTGGACATTTATTGTGACAACAATGGTGCCATAGCACAGGCAAAAGAGCCTAGATCTCATCAAAGATCTAAGCATATACTCAGGCGTTTTCACCTCATTCGAGACATTATCGATAGAGGAGATATCAAGATATGCAAAGTTGACACAAATGATAACATAGCAGATCCATTAACAAAGCCTCTCTCACGGGTCAAGCATGATCAGCACACTAGATCTATGGGTCTTAGAAATTTGTAGGCCTAGTGCAAGTGGGAGATTGTTAGTGTATGTGCCCTAGGCCATTTGTTTGGATCTTTATGTTATACATTCATTATTAATAAATGAGGTTTTATTATCATTATTGTTGTTTGCATGTTACACAATTTTGATATTTGTCCCTGGTTTATTATTGTTATAGAGATAAAAAAAATAAATAATTCTTAACCAGTATGAACATTGATTTGATGATCATCAGATGGTTATGTGTATAGTGATACAAATCAATTTCATAAATACTTGTTAGAGAACAATGTATTGGATAGACTCATCATGAGATTACTACATGGGTTAGTGTCATAAGTAAATCTCATGATAGTTATGTAATAATTCTTTGACTTGAGATTGTCATAGTTTCCAATATAAGGACTATTATATTTTGACATGATCAAACATTATCCGTAACTGGATAGTAATAAAGGTTATGTTCATATATGATAGAAATTATGTAGAGGATAATGAACAATCAAGATAGAATTTGTCCCTCTCTTTGAGAGAGATATCTTTTGGGCCCCTCGATAAGTGAGACTGTGAAATGCATGGCCGTGCTCAAATGAATTGATAATGTGATCAATTTCATTTGTTTTTATCAGTCTACTTGGAGATCGAGTAATCATAAGTTTGGACAATATAAGTATGACGTTGACCATGACTTATGTTCAAGCTAGATATCGTGTGACAAAAGGATTAATGCATATACTATTATTAGGCAAATTGGACATTCCTTATATTAATTGGGTAGTTGTAACGCCTTGCTAGAGGCCAATTATGACTTGTTGATTTAATAGAGATTAAATTGACTGCCAATTAATATGGGCCTATCGGGTCACACACAAGAATGCGTTTTGGGCTGGATATAATATTAATAATATTAATATTAGATATTAATATTTATTATTATTATTATTTTCGTTTTTATATATATATATTATTAGATAATATATTCAGAATCCTAATTAGATTTGGATTCTGAATTTGACTTACCTTATCCAATTATATTTATTATTAGATAATGTATTCAGAATCCTAATTAGACTTGGATTCTGAATTTGACTTTCCGTATCCAATTTTGAATTGGATTCTGGAGTGATTATATTCACTCCAGACGTTAAGTCTTCTCAGAGGTAACAATAAAAACAAAGAGGAACGAAAAAGGTAACCCTAATACGTTTTTAGAGAAAACGTTTTTCCAGCCTTCGCTGTTGCAGAGAGCTAGCACTCCAAACGGTAGCATTCGTGTGGATACGCGATAGAGGGTGTTTCGCGATCGAGGCATCTCTTCAAAACTGTGATTTCGAATCATCAACAGGTTAGTTCTTTGAACACTTTTGTCGAATTAAACGAACAGCATGGATCCTGGTGGGAAATCAGAGATCAAATATTTTTCCGCTGCGTGTTTTTGTTTGCAGTGATCTCCTTAATTTCCTAACAAAGACATGTCTTGAACTTGGCAAATTTTTTTATATCACATTGTACTGAGTTGCCTTGCGATTATTAATTCTTATTGTGCCATTCAAACCTTTCAGGTATTCCTTTGAGTTGCCTTAATATTGCTTCATTGTCCGAATATCTGGATAAGGAATTAAGCATATCCGCGTATCATATGGACAGAACTAGCCATTATTATGTATTTTTGAGAACTCCATGATGCAATTCAGATTATAAATAAAAAGTATTTAGTTTTGAATATTGAGTCCCTTCCCTTCTGCCGGATTTATTCAACCAGCCACGCGTATATAAGGCTAGCTTATCAAATAACTCTGTAATGAAAAGCTCTGAGCTCAAACCAGGACTTCCTGATAAACAATAGCAAGAAAATACAACTTAGTCACTCTTCTTTCCCGTTTTTCCCTTCACCTCCTTTCAAGAGCCTCAAGAACCAACAAGCAGAAGATTTTGGGTGCCGTGCAAGCCCATTCTTGTAATCCACGTAGATCAGACCAACGCGCTTTGTATAACCTTGAGCCCATTCAAAGTTGTCAAGCAATGACCATGCAAAATATCCCCTCACATCCACTCCATCCCTGTCAAAAGCAATTAATAAACATGTCAAAATCCCTTCCTAGAAAAAATAGCATCTGAATCATAAAAAATGTTTATAATTGCTAAATGTACACAAAAGAAAGCATTTCCGTGAACTTTTATGTAAAATTACAAAACAAATTTTGAGAACAATTGGCAGAGATGCAATGTATATACATTATAAATTCAATAACAGCGAATGGATAAGAAGATAAAATTGTTTTAGAAAGAGTGACAGTGTCTTATAATACTCATTTTAAGTATCTTGGCTCTATTATTCAAAAGGATAGAGATTGTGAAAAAGATGTAATTCATAGGATTAAGGCAGGTTAGATGAAGTGGAAGGGTATTACCAAAATATTATATAACCGAAAATTGCTAGTTAAATTGAAAGAAAAGTTCTACCGTACTGCAATACGGCCTGCAATGATATATAGTAATGAGTGTTGGACAGTGAAAAAATTACACATGAGTAAGATGCATGTTGCGAAAATGAGAATGATAAAATGAATGTGTAGACCCGCTAGGATAAATAGAATCCGTAATTAGTACATTAAAGAAAAAGTAGGGGTAGCGTCTAACGATGATAAGATGAGAGAGTATAGATTGAGATGGTTTGGTTATGTAAAACGAAGACCTAGCGATGTGCATGTCAAAAACACTGAACAAGTTAAAATAGAAATAGCTAAAAGAAACAGAGATAGTCCAAAACTAATTTTGACAAAAATGATCCAAAATGATCTTATTATTTTACATTTATCAAAAGAGAGAGTTCTAAATCGAACCGAGTGAAAAGGAAGAATCCATACAACTAACCCCAATTAACTTGGGATTAAGGTTTTGTTGTTGTTCTTGTTATTATTGTTATATATATTGGGAAAATACAAAAACAATACAAAGTAGAAAAGGGAAAGCCAAGAAAGTTTTCAAGAAGCCTGCTAATCATTGCCCATTTGTATATGATATTATATGGACCCTTTTCAAGAATATTGCCATTTTCTAGACTGTTTTCCATGTCTTTAAATAAGTTTTCAAGAAATAACTAAATCTTATACCTTGCATTATGCCAATTTAAATGAACACAGAAGTAAGCATTTCCGTGAACTGCTATATAAAATTGCAGAAAAATTTTGAGAAAAATGGGCAGAGAAAAGAAAGGCATCAAACATCAAAATACTGAGGAAGCATCAGATGTCTCTTTGAAATGACAACCAATATTAATTAATGATATGCACGACAAATAACTAGTGCAGGGACAAATTTGGTTGACATGAAATATTAATCTTTTATTATGTATATAACTGCAGATAATTCAGGGGAGAAGTTCATCAAAATATCAAAATTCAGGGGAGAAGCTCATCAAAATATCAAATGAATATGACTGCAAATGATATAAAGGAGAGGCTCATCAAAATATCAAAGATTTCTTTTGATGCACATATCCATGTATGGTGAACTTACTTGGCTGCCTGGGCAACTGCAGCAAGGTATCCTTTATAATACTGAACTCTCAGTTTGTCATCTAGCATTTCATGAAGTGGTCATTGGAGTCTTCGTCATCCATACCTGTCAAATGATGTGGAATAGGGGTTAAGAGAAAATTAATATCATTGCAGTATAGCTGGAAACTTTTATTTTCCTAGGAATGGTAGATGCTGCAGCATGAAGTGATTTCACTAATCAATGGCCTGCAATCTTACACCCCAACTTTTATCCCAATAAGAGATTTTTCACATATTTAAGGATTGGCTGATTACAGAACAAGGCTACAAGCTAGCATAGCATGGTTTAATCTAAAATATGTTGAAATCCTTGCATCAACATCAAAACTACAAAATCTAACTGATGAGGAGTATTTACCATTCTCTGTAACATAAATTATTGGATTTTTGTATGTCTGGGCTATGTAATTGAGAGCCTTTCGGAGGCCCCAAGGACAAACATAAAGCCATTCTGATGCTGCCTGATTTGCATAAAATATTTCATCATCAGCCAGGAAGCAACATATGCACAAAAATGACCAAGACAAATTATTGGACCATACCTTCTCACCAATTGGTTCACCCCCTTCCCATTCAACTGATGACAAACAAAAACAAAAGCAATTGAGAAATGAAAAAAGAAAGACAAGGAAATAAACTACAGTGATATTAATATTTACCACGTCTCTACATTGCTTGGGCTTTATAGTAATAGATGGCTTCAGGACTCTCAGGAGCATGAGAAATAAATCTTGAAGTATAGTGATTTAGACCTAGAAAGTCAACCGAGTTTCTAAGTAACTTCATATCTTCCTCTGAGAATTTTGGGAGTTGACTTTCAAGTACTTCACGCGTAACTTCAGGATAGTCTCCATAGTAAATTGGATGCAAGTACCTATATTGGAAAGTGTAATGGATGAATAGTACTAGAGAGAAGCCATTCAGGAATGACAGACGATATAAGAATTTTTCCAGTCATCTCTATACTACCTCCTTTATGTTGATTCTCAATACAGTATCAGAGCATGTTATTGTAACCAGAAGTGTTGAATAACCTATGTGAGTTAAGTAAAATTTGGTGTGGTTTTTTATGGTCCATGATTCTCTCACCCAGTAGACTATTAGCTTGGCTTATCATAACTCATGGGTCTCTACACCAATGGGACATAGGGTGTTCTAAAATAAAATTGACCTAAAGCTATAGAAAGTTCAACTGAGTAACTCATTTTGCATTCAGATTAATGAACTGCAAATCAAAGAGGTTGAAGGACAATTTGATATCTCCTCATCTTTACCACGCCTTTCGCTCTCAGCAGCCAACTGCAACCCTGCCCCAGACCCGTTGAGAACTCCGCACACAGAAATTGAATATGTTTGCATAGAATAAATCATTGTCAAATCAAGTGACATAAGGGACACTCGTCCCAAAACAATGGCAGGAGAACTACCATCCAAGATGGAAATCAATGCGCCTCATTGCAACGGTTTTATCCTCAACTTCATCTGAATTAGGTTCTGCCCATTCAAAGTCCACCATTAAACCTATTTGCCCTCCTTGATTGTCCTGAAAAGAAAACAGTGGCAAGAACAGGATGCCATCCTTTGAATGATACAAATAACGTGCAAGTAATTAACATAGTTCTTATTGATTCTTTCCCATTGACAAGTTCATCCACTAAACTGCAGAGGTACTACTATTGCCTGTGACAGATACAAACCTTGGTTCCTAAAATTTAGACAGGTTAAAAACAGGAGCTAAATGGTAGATACCTTTCATATAGAAAATTAAGCAGCTGCAACAATCATGGAGGACACACATTTTTTATTGAATAGACAACAAAAAGGACTCTTAGCATATTGAGAAAATGGAGGATCATGCAAAGAATCCTATCATTTTGACAGACGAGAGATGACTGTGAAAGTGCAATCAAACCCATTAAAGTCAAACTGGTTACTCATGGTCTTGGATTGCACATTAAAACAAAAGCACGAGTCCAGCGGATGAAAATTATATTACAACCTATACATTATTTATCCTGATAATATAAAGCTCAAGGTACAGAACAGTTAGCTTCCCTTGTTCTTGCTACGATTTATGGAAACAGCTGTTGCATGGGCCAAGAGCTGGTGGTGTGCAGCCAAATATGGTTCTGTTGCTGTTTGCTCACATTTTCCAGGAGCAAATATTCCTGAATCATATCCATTTATAGGGGTTCATTTATCGCAATCCAATTCTTGATTCTGTCACCAAAACTTGCAAAGCACGTTTCTGCATAGATTGCAAAGTATTTTTCTGGATGTTTTCAAAAGAAAGAAGCCATATAAATGTTAATGCATGATCAAAATTAACTCATTCAAAAGTTTATAATATTTTAATCTCAAAAATGGAAGCATACAAATGAACATTATAATATTTTAATCTCGCAATGGAAACATACAAATAAACAATTTTGCTAAATATATATATTTAGGAGTCACATCGTAAATCTAACATTGCCTGAGCAGAGAAATATTATTTATTTCTTATATGAAAATATTTTCACTTGCATTAATATTGACTCTTCAAGATGCAGGGGAAGATCCCAATGGTAAAGAGTTATATATGGCTTGATACCTACATAAAGTGGTAAAATATAAATTATTGCTGCCTATTAACAGCAACTAAGCAGATTCAACTTCATACCCTTTTCAAGAAGGGCATTAATGATATTGTTATAGAATGCAATTCCTTCATCATTCACTTTGGTCCCCAAACCATCTGCCAGGATATAAAATAAATGTATCAATAACAGAAAATCAGTACTGAAGATACAGACAAAATGTACATTAGGAGTCACGAGAAAATGATGGTTACCAATTGAAAAGGAAAGACAAAGTACAGAAACTAAAAAGGTAAAACTGCACAAGTTGGCAAATAAATTATAAGCTAGAAATGTTTAATAAAATAAAAAGAAATTAGATCTGGAATACCATGTAAAATTATCTTTCAGCCTGACACTCATCATCTCATTTCTAAGCTTCCCATAAAACTCATTAACACTTAATCCGTCTGAAAACTCAAGAGAAAATGATGGTTACCAATTGAAAAGGAAAGACAAAGTACAGAAACTAAAAAGGTGAAACTGCACATGTTGGCAAATAAATTATAAGCTAGAAATGTTTAATAAAATAAAAAGAAATTAGACCTGGAATACCATGTAAAATTATCTTTCAGCCTGACACTCATCATCTCATTTCTAAGCTTCCCATAAAACTCATTAACACTTAATCCGTCTGAAAACATCATTTGATGCTCTATTATTGTGATTGATATACAATTTGACAGCTGAAGTGAGTGTGAGACCAGATGAGACACTTTACATATCATGCTTAAGTTGCCCTCCAGGTGAAGGTTGATTTCTCATGTGCAGAGCCATGTTTAATTTGTTGATGGACAGAAAGAGAAATTGAAACGAACATAAGTTGCTGACCAAGCATAGAACAGCTGTATATTGTTCTTCAGAGGAACATATACCAGGGAAGATGAGGAACATATACCAGGAAAGATGCGAGACCATGATAGAGAAAATCGATAAGCATCAAATCCCAACTTAGCTATGAGTTCAATGTCTTCCTGCACATTGATAATGAGTTGTGAAAGCAAAAATCAGATTAGAAAAGGACATAGCACAAAGGATGAGCTAAAGAAGTAATAAAAAGAAGACCAAATATAAAAAATCCAAGTTCCAAGAATAAAAGCTTAGCAATAAACAAATCTCGCTAAGCATATGTTCATGCATCCCAAACATAAATCATCAGGGTTGGCTAATGCAAAAGTTTAGCCACGTAGCTGAACACAACAAAATTTAAACATGTTGTTTGTATGATTTGGGAATGGTTACCTACAACTTCGATATGCATAAAGGAAAATAAAAGTTCCAATTACAAAAAATGTGATCAATAGATGAAAGAGCATAATTTTAGTAAGTTGCTAATGATAATAAATCTGATAAGGTGAAAATGATAAGAGAAAAGGCCAGAAACCACTCACTCCCGGGAGTTTTACCAACAAAAAAAGACTGAACAGGACACAAGAAAGAAGCATTTGTGGCAAGTTCATAGAATCAAACATTAATAAAATGCTGCTGAGACAGGGAAGAAACACAGAAAACTCATAGCCAAATTCATTGACGTTAACCTTGTAACGATGATAATGATCCACTGCCACATCACCATTGCTTCCATCAATAATTTTTCCTAATAAAACAAGATAAATAGAATGTATTCCTTAACAAAATTCATAAAACGAAGTGAGAATTAAAAACTCAGGAATGATATAGCCCAGTAAATAAACAAACAATGAATTTATGCAATTATTTATTTGAAAAGACTGTATCTTCTCTGAGTGAAAAAGCATCCCATATGCTAGGACCTCTATTACCTTGCAGCCACCTTCAATCTGCAAATAAGCAACAAAGAGTTAAATTGAAGGATTTTGTAAGTTCTCCAAAAGTGCAAGAAAAGCAAGCGCTGTGGCAACTTTGCCGGAGTTATTTCCCAAAATAAATGCTTATATAAGACTGAATCATCATATGTAAGACAGAATAGAATGATTAGATTTATTAAAGAGAAACAAAGACAAAATTCACAAAATGGCATTGCCCAATACTAAACCATGAAAAATATATAAGACAATTGCAATCATGCAGGAAAAAACAGAATGTGCATAACCCCTTCTCTTAAGTTTAAGACCAAACAATATAACCAGTACAAAGTAAGATACTCAGAAAGCAACCCAAACTAAAGAAAAAGAGATGTCATCAGAAACATGACAGAAATTTCATAAGGAAAGAAACAACTTGAAAGAAAGTAGAAAAACATAATGCACAACTTTTCAGCGAATGAAAAGGAAAAGCAGTAGTGTACAGGGAAAAGTGAGAAATACCCAGATCAACAAAGGAAGAGTGTAGAGAAGGAAAAAAGAAGTGGTGAGGAGATGGGTACCTGATAGGCAGAAGTAGCAACTCCAAAGAGAAAATTAGGAGGAAAATCAGGGCGAGAGACCTCCTTTCCCTGCAAATATTGATGTTCCTTGAAGAGTTGCTCCTTTGGCATTCTTGCAGATGCAGACTCAAAGTGAGAGAGGGAAGGGATGTGAAAATGAGTCAGAGACTACACATAAAAAAGATTATTGATTAAAGAATTGTTCATGAGTCATTGATCTACCACTTCAAATGTTTCCACCTGCAATTTGAAAGTATCTTTTAATAAAGAAAGAAAATAACAAAATTAGCTAATCTCTGTGCCACACTTTTTGCCTCCCTGCATAAAGGAAGGAACTTTATAATAATTTTAAAGATTACATTATTGAGGAAGGAACTTTATAATAACAGTTTTTTATTTCTATTTTTGTTCCCAAACCTTAGAATTTTAATAACACAATATTAACAATGTTACTACGGCTAACCTGATCAAAAGCAGCATGCCTGATGACGCTAAAGTTTTTAAACTTGATATTTAGAGTTGGGCAATCAAAGGGATCAAAAGAATTTGCCTTTTCTGAATGAATCCTAATCAATCTTAGTGCTTTTTTACAAAATTTTAATGAGATACTCAATTTCAATATTAGAATTGAAAACAAGGTGATCATTGTAGCAAATTATGACCCTTTACCATACCTTCAACACTGTATATTTTAAAATTTGTTCTTTAGAATATTTTACTATTCTTCACTGTTTTAAAAAAATATTAATTGCCTTTATAAACCACAATATTTAAAATAAAATAGTTAAAAATTCCACCTTCCCAGCACCAAACACAGGCATCAAGGGGGTTATTAAAACGGGTTGATGATTGTATATGTGTCCAATTAATTAAACAGGCATCAAGGGGGTTATTAACTCTAATTATATAATTAAAATTAATATTAAAATAATTAATTTATTAATCGTGTCAATATAAATATAATATAAAAATTAAACAGCGTATAACTCATTTATTTAATTAGATTATATATAGATCATTTATTCTGACTCATTTAACTCATATGATATTTTTAATTTAAAATAATTTTATATTCTTAAATAATCAATTAAAATATTATTTATATAATAAAATTATAATTAAAATAATTTTAAAATATAAATGTATTAAAATTTTTTAAAAATATAAAAAAATAAAATTTATGACACAATTAATATAAAATAAATAATAAATTTGTATTATATTTAGTATTAAAGATAATATATAATTGTCAATACAAATTTTACAATAAATTTTTTTAAAAATTTTATTTTATTTTCTGTTATTTTTCTATTCTTTTTTCTTTTATAAATTTTATTCTAAATTCTAAATTTAAAAAAATATTTAACGTAAAATATAAAATATTAGATTTTTTTAAATCATAAAAATTATTTAACTTTTAATATTTGAATACGAAAAATAATTTTTAAAATTCACAAAGAATTAAATTTAAATTAATTAATAATTAAATTAATAAAATATTTAAAAAATTTTAGTAATTAGATGAAATTAATAAATTTTTAATAAGAATATTTAAAAACTTAAATAAATTATTTCCAAATAAATAATAATGCATCATACAATAATAGAATTATAATAATATAATATATATAACATTTATTTTTATTTTTTTAATGCAAATAATAATAAAATGACGTAGTATTTAATTATATTAAAACTACGTCATTTTAGTTAAACGGATTATAATGGTTTTTTGTATCAACCCGCTACACGAACACCCCTTCCACCAATCATTCAAATATTCAACTCAATTTTAATGTAAAAAAAAAAAAAAAAAACCTCCCACAAACTTGCAAACTTGCCCGCAGGGATTCATTTTTTCACCATTTCACCTCCAATTTTATCTCCAGTTAAATGGGTTGGACAGCAAGCAAATCAATGGATAAAAAGGAAAAACAGAAGGGAAGGAAGAGGTAAATCAACACAGTTGTGAACTTCAGAGATGGTAAACTGCAATAGACATTGTAAAATCTTATCAGTTAACCGCATTGCAGTCACCACCAACTACTTGAAAGAAAATTGGCAAACACAACATAGAAGCATAAGCATTAGCATCAGTTTGTCAAATAATATGTAGTTATGTACACTAAGACATTTAATCGGATTTCACAATAGGAAATAAGCAAATAACATCAAACACCAAATATAGTTCCAGATTTACATGTTTCTTTAACATTGCTAGCTAGCAAAGATAAATCACTTCAATGGTTTCAAACATAGGGCTGCTAGAAGTTTATTAGCCTCTGCAAGCTCAGGATCTGGGTGGTCTGTATCATCATCCTTCTTTTCCTTTTTCTTCTTCGGCTCTTTTGGTCCATCCCCAAGCCTTTTAAGGCTGCTACTACGTCCATGTCTCTTGCGATCCCTACTCCTACTTCAAGTCCTTAAATAACTCCTTCGTTGGCCACGATCCCTATCTCGCCTCTCCCTTTCCCTACCTTCCCTCTCTCGTTCTCGATCCCTCTCACAACTATAATCATTTTCTTCTCTCAAGCGATAGTGATCCCGATCCCGATCTCTATCCCTCTCCCTATCTCAGCCTCTGTCTCTGTCCTTATCTCTTTCACGCCCACGCCCACATTCATAGTCCCAATCATAGTCTCAATCGTAGTCTGTGTCCCTGTGTAAATAGGAAAATCATCATTAAAACACAAGGACTATCTTTTGATCAAGCCAACTATTATTGGATATCGAAGTTCGACATGAAATGCAATCCTCTTCATATGGAAAAAAAAAAAAAAAGTAGGGTGGAATTTATTCTAGCACTTATAATTGTCAATGAAATTGGCATCATTGTAACATAGGCCTTGAAATATTGAAAATAACAAGGATGTGGAGATGCATTATGTTTAAGTATTGAAAATAATAAGGATTTGGAGATGCATTATGTACTCACGCGGCATTTCAATAACAATTTAGCTTCATGTACTCACGCAGCATTTCAATAACAATTTAGCTTTTATAAAGAGGAAGAAATACAACAGAATGTTTAACATACACTCAGTACTCAATAGAAATAGAGATGGAAACAAACAAGAAATACAACAGGATGTTTAACATACATTCAATACTCAATAGAAACAAAGATGGAAACAAACAAAGCACATGGTGTTGTACCAATCACAAATCAATATTTGCCGGGTAAAACAAATTTGGTGATTAATATGAATACCATTAACCATGAAATTAAAGTCATGATAAAACTGTCTGATCTATAATACTTCTCACTGCACACTGTCGGTGCAGAGAAACCCGGCAGGATCATAAAATATCAATATAGGAAGTTGTTTTAACCATCAGCAACATTAAATGCCATGATTAAAACGTTCTTGTTACTTATATATAAATAAGTTTATTACCTAAAAAAAACAGCTCCATTGTCTTTTCGTTCACTTAGAGTACGATAATGTAATAATAGATTCACAAGGATGAAAACCCACTAGTTTTGCCACATATCTTTTCACATATTAAGACACCAATCCTGTTCAGACCCCTGAGTAATCCACCAATGCACAAAAGATCTAGAGAAGTATAACTATAAAGAAACTTCAATTAAATTGAATTTGTATAACTACAAAGAATTAAACACAAGACTACAATCATGTGCATAATCAAGTATCATCTTTGGTTGTCTTTTTTTTCCTCAACAATAATAGTTACTAAAGCACCCTTCTTTAACCATTGTCACACTTACATGCACTAAAATAATCTCATGAAGTTCAATCCACAAGGGACTTCAAATCTATGAACAGACAGGTAATAGAAATTTCACCAACTTACTTAACAGAATATACATTGAGGATATGCTATGCATGACATAATAAAATCAAATTCAGCAACCATTACTAGGTAATCAGTTTACCTGTATCTATGGCTTTCATGTCTCCTATCCCTATCCCTATCCCTATCCCTATCCCTCTCACTTGTGGGACTTCTTCGATGATAATAATCCTGTCAAAATTTCAAGACCATAATTATAAAAAAGTTCTGAAGTGATAAGTCCTAAAGAGCAAATAATAAATATTAAAATTGAAAATTTGTGCTCAGATAGAAAGAAAATTCTTTCATCAATCCCATTGTCTAATCCATCAATTTGCCCATTCTCCTCTTTCTCTTCCTCCTCTTCAAAATTATCTTCCAACACACTTTTTCTAGGCTCAAGCGAACCAATTGACTCAAGAGTCCATGTGATTAAAGAAAGGGTGAAATCAAAACCTCATAGTTATGTTATAACCATTGGCATTCAAATAAACATGCAAAAGTAGCAAAACCATAAACACAAGGACAGTTTAGTTTTTTTATAACTTGAAGAAATATAACTATTACAATATTATCTGTTGCATTTACTTTTGGAATTAATTGACCAAGATCTGTCAAACAGACCATAGAAAAGTTACCTTTTCCTAATACGCGGCAGAGCAATATCATAGGAATAATCTTTTGTTAGAAGCTCATCTATAACTTCGTCCACGAGTCAAGGAGAATTCTGATGATTTTGAGTATAGAATCCAAAAAAAAAGTTACTAAATATATTTAAACAACTATAGATGTGCATAAAATACAACTTGACAGTGTTTAGAAAGTTCCTGATGACGATGTGGACTCCAAGGACTCCTGTTCGGGTTCTACTACGGCCAGCACTTTTATCTGCAAGACAAGAAAAGGGACCGGACTACAATAGAAAGACTCCGATGCCTAAGTCAATGATCAGTTTGTCTGCAAAATAGATTAACTTAAGAAGTGAAAAAGGTTCATTTACTTATGGGTGTCTATTCTTATTTATAGTTAAAGGGTGGGGAGCAAAATATGTAGGTGTCGGCGGATTTTCCGGATGTGTTAATACCATAAATCTGCTGTGTTAGAGGTTTGTCTATCGGACACCAAGAAGCTCAGTAGAGGTGGGAAAGCTCAATACCGAGGCCTAGCTTTCAAAAGGAGCTCAACTGTGGTACAATAAAATTACTAAATTTATCTTATTAGTTCGGTAAAAAGAGGTCGAGCTCAGGTAAAATAAGGGGGTAGTACCAGTTCCAATAAGAGAGCGGTAGAAAGGGTAAACAACTTGCTTCCATAAAGTAATTTTCTCCTTAATTTTCGATAGTCGTTGCATAAAGGCTCTAGGTACCGATACACATCAATATCAGTCCCAGTAAGACGCAGATAAACAGCACCAAGTATACGCACAAAATTGCACCCAGTTAATAAATGTCAATAGAGCTATAGGTTAAAAAAAATAACAGGTTATCAAATGACAAGGCATGTATGGGAAAAAAAAACATCAAACGGCAATGACAACATTAACAACAAATGACAACAATAATGGTGATACAAGGATTTGAAAACCAAGCAGGCACACATAAGCATTTTGAAATAGATAATCCAAGATACTACAATAAACAACCAAAAGATGTCATCTTATTTTCCCATTGCCTTAATTTAATGTATAGAGAGCAAAAATTGGAACTTTCCTAGCCTACTCAAATGCATAACTCGACAATAAGTAAATTAACAATGAAATGAAAGCAAATAATCATAATATTTACTTGTAATCGTCGTTTTTAATGAACTCGACAACGATGTCCTTCTCGAGCGGAATTTGGAGCATCTTCATGACCAAGCACATAAAAGGTGTAGGTTTACGGTTGCCAAAGGTACCACCAAGATGATCGAGCTCCATGGCCTTGTCGACAAGCGTCTCTGTCGTTAAACTAAAACATTACTCCTTCCAGTAGGTGTTCTGATAAATCTTAGACCTAACAATCTTCACGACCAGATTTTGGGGATTCGTGCCCCTTCTTCGTCGCCGAATTGGTCCGGTTAGCCGTAGATTGATGGAAAGATTGGAACTTTCAGAGAAACTCTAATCTCTGGTTCCTCAAAAACTTCATATACGATGTAAAGATGCGTTTTAAGGTGACGGAGACACAAAGGAAGAAGACGATGCATATAAGGACCAAAATCAAATAGAGAAACAAGGTGTATATCAAGTCCCATATTTTGGGCAGCCAGTAAAAACTCAACGTCATCAGCTCCTATATGACGCCCTGCGTTATCTTGTTGGAGGTAGATTATCTTGCATTGATTGTTATAGGGCCGATTATCTTTAATTGCAGGCAGTAAATACTAGATGAGTTTATCAAGGATTACCTCTTTTGTGATTGCAATAATAGCTTTAGTTTTCATGGTCACTGCTGCCCGATTCTTACTTTTTCTTTGTGCAGGTTCTTCATGGGTGAACGGCCAAAGACCAATCTTTCCATCAAAAATAACATTGTCGTCTTCATTGAATCTTAGTCGGGCTGCTGCTGCCAAAAATATTACTTTAGTTATGAAGCGTTTTGCTTTGGCATGATCGTTGCGGTTCTACCTCATCAAGAGCAAGGTAGTACTTTTGAGATGCATTGAACATCATAAACCACATTTTTATCTATGTGAATCACATTTTCCATATTAACAAAACAAGGTTTGACAATAACACTACCAGGTTCAATCATTGAGAGATAAAATTTAACTCGTTCAATCTTGTTCTGATCTTTTAAGAGGGGCTTAATAGCATTTGAATGAGGTTTGATCTTTCTAGCTTGATTAGCCTTTGGATGCTTGATAATGAAATGTTCAATTGGCTAGCTAGACCACGCATATTCCTACGATTACTTAAAGGGATAGCTTTTATCATTTCAAAACTAATACATACCTTTTTCTTTCCTCTAATCCAACCACATTTCATTCTACCATAGTTGATTTGACCATCCCTTTTAAATTTGCTCACAATCTTGTAAACAGAATTTGCTGAAATATCAAATATACTTGCAACTTTCAGAATTGTGCGTCGATTGAACTTTCTCTGATATAATTTGGAGAAGAGAATTTCACAAAGAGATTTTTTGATGGCTTTTAAAATGTTTTTCCTTTTATTTCCTGACTTTTTGTTTGCACAAGCACCGTCATCTTCTTCAACAAAACCATTTCCATGTGGAGATTCAATACTTTCAGAAATTTGGAAATAATCTTGTGGAATTTCATTAAGGTCAAAGGAGATTCGAGGGAGAAGAGTTTTCATTAGTAAGCTTGAAGGTTTTAAGGTTCTTCAAATTTTTTGAAAATTCAATTTTCCATTGTATTTATAGGATTGCAGGGTTTTCCAGTATGCAGTAGCGTTATTTTGAATTAGAAGGGTATCATCGTATGAGTTCAAAATGTAAATGGTAAATTTCCCTCCAATCTAAAAGTGGAAAGTTTTGGCTCTAAGGTTCAATTTTGAAAATGCTTACAGTTTTCAAGACTGTCAGCAGAAGCGGGAATGTTCAAAATGACAATGAAAAATTTGCTAGAATGGCTACTGTTATTTGGGTATGACATAAATCATTCCCGCTTCAAATATTAACTGAGGGATAATTTTTTTTTTCTCAATATTTCAGGAGTATTTAAGTCAATAGAGATGGAAAAGTAAAATTTCTTTAATTTTTTTGTCCATTTTACTTTTTCTGTGTTAATGAAACGGAGGGAGAATCTTTAAAAATAAAATATATTTTTATTTTTAATATACCTAATATATATAAAAATATATCTTTAAAAAAATATTTTTAAAATTAAAAATTAAAATACACAAAAAATATTTTTATTTTCTAAGATATTTTTAAAAAATTTCAATCAAATAAATCTTGAGCAAAGCCTGGGCCTAACAATTGGCCAAAAATGAGGCCCGTTTCTTATTTTCTTTTTTTTTTTTATTTTGTAATTTAAAAAAATATATATTTTTATTTTAAACAATACCTTGTTAATATTATAAGTGAATATTACTTAAA
Source organism: Garcia nutans (assembly GCA_947685225.1). NCBI lineage: Eukaryota > Viridiplantae > Streptophyta > Magnoliopsida > Malpighiales > Euphorbiaceae > Garcia > Garcia nutans. Next base: position 23,554,204 of record CANTUV010000036.1, on the reverse strand, counting down.
ATGAAAAAAAAAACAAAACAAAACAAAACAAAAAGACTATTACATATGTATATATATATTTAACGCTTAGGTGCCTTAAACAAGGATTTTCTAGGGAAAAAAAAAACCTTTGCTCAATAGAAAATGCATTTGAAAGCATCTCATCTAATCATTTTTACACCATCTTCGAGTCTAGAAAATTACAGAAAGAAATGAAGTCTCAAATTTTTTTTCCCTACTTTTTCAGGACACTATATAATAAACTAACCAAGATAACTTCTGTATTTTCAATACAATATCCAGACAAAATTTGGTTCCTTAACATATATTCACTGTCACTGCGACGTGCATATCAACTTAGTCAGCTTTGAATTCAGCTCCAAACTGCTACTCACTCAGCTTCGAGCTCAGCTCCAAATTGCTCCAGTCGAGCAGCATCTTCGCTTAAATCCCGGACCAAAGCATGATTAACTAACCCATCATCCTCCACTGCATGCACCTGTCTACCACCAAACCTAAGAGGAAGCAAGAAGAAATGAGAATTAACAGCAGAAATTTCAAATAACAAAAAGAAAAATATCATTGAGAATGATTGGCCCTCCATCAATCACAATCACAAATATCAGATTCCAATAACAATGTGGTGCATGCGTCCCTGCCAAGAGAAGCTCTCTACCTGTGTCTGGAATTATGGACAAAATGCTCTTATCAATATTGATATTTGATACTTTACAATAACAGATATCTGATGCTTAAAATTAACATGGTCTCAATCTCAAGTATCCAGAGTTCTGTTGTATGGATCTTGTGCTCCATCCATGATATAGTTTAAGATTAATCCTTCTTGATAGAAAAAGCCAAATGGTGAAAAAGAAAGCCCGCTTGTGATCATGCAAAGTACATTGCATTGCACTTATATGACAGAAATCATAACGAGTGACTAATCATCATTATTAAACAAAATAGTTTACCATCGTCCCTTCATCAACTCTATGCACTTCTGTGCATCCTTCCTGTCCTTAAATTTTACCAACACAACACCTCGTGGGTGATTCTCACAGACCTGCAAGCAAAACCAAAAGACAACATGGCAACTCAGTTTATATGGTATAATTTCTGACAATGAACCTAAGAAAATATATATAGAGAGAGAGAATTATTTCAGTTACCTTGACCGAATCAACTGGACCAAGCTTTAGACATTCCTCTTTAACATCCAACTCTAATTCTGAACGTAAATTCTCATCAGCCTATTAAAAGGATTGATCATAATCAATAGTTGGACCAAAGATTCTAATTTTTTCAGTCAAGAAAAAGAAAAACTACAGCATATAGGCCACAAAACCACCATAACAGTTTCTTTCTCGGCAAGCATAAAAGCAGGTCCATTTTGTAGCAATTCAATGGATTTATAACCCAGCAGCATATCTATCAAGGCCAGTTTGCCATTGATTATGGCAAAAACTGATTTTTTAACCAAAAAAAAAAGAAGAAACCTCATGGGCCAACAGATAGTTGTGCTTTGGATAGTTGTCCTTTGGATTTTATGGGCCTAAAGTTGATTTTGGACAAAGCTCATATTTGAAGCTTTGTTCAAAATAAGTTATAAACTCATGAAAACCAAAATCGTTGGCCATGAGATTTCTCTTTTTTTTTTGTGGTTCAAAAGCATGCCAAACCAGGCCTATGTATTTACTAATGCCATATATGTGCAAATATGTACTAAGAATAAATAAAACGCCATTAGAAGCTTTCAGAGTTACCGTATAGAAAATAAACAACAAAAAATACACAATATTGCAACATAAACAGATAAATGATGTTAACCTCACAAACTCCCCAAAGATTTTACCCTGCTACATATGCTTATGGCTCTATAGAATTTTAAGAGAGATAAAACTCATCTCCAGTTAGGGTATTAGGCATAAGAAAAATCTTGAACGTGATTACATGGACAAGGGCAAAAGGAAATAACATTAAACAAGAACTTGTTCTATCTTTCTAGCTAATACACCATCATTAGATTTCCATTCAACAAACCAATTACTTATTGGAAGAAAGATATACTGAAACATATAGGTCACCCTTACTCTCATTTCAGAAGGAGCAAACATGTTATGGAGAACAACAGTAGCTGGAATTGACACCTTTGCATCATCACGGCCACCTGTGCCATATAAGGAACACATACTGTTAGTTATCCACATAGAACGCAATTAGGTCAACCACCATAATCATCTACAAAAGCATTTAAGTTGAGAACTTACCCCAACCAAGTATCTTCTCCTCAACCCGTTTTAGCTTCTTTTTCTTCTTGTTATCTATGTTTTTGGGTACAAATCTATCCCCTACATTTCTCACAAACAAGGTTTGTTAGTATAAGATGACAGCCTTTGATAAAAACGCAGTAAAATAATTGCAAATGCTTGATAATATAGTAATATCTTCCATATGAGAAAACTGAAAAAAAATTATAAAATCCTCATCTAAACCACCAACCAAGACAGAAGTATGAAGTATCAGGTCATATTCATTACCCTTCTGCTCAAACTTGGCTCGGTTGACCGACATAAGGATTGTTCCACCAGGGCGTAAAGGCGTGCCATCCAAAATTTGTATAGCCAGATCAACTGATGGTTCCTAGGGTACAATCATAAAAATATATGAAGGCAAAAGAATCTTGAGAGTAACAACTCCGGCTCAAAAGGACAACATAAAATTACCTTTAAATACGTAACTAATGCATCTCCTTTTATTTTTCCTGTCTCTTTGTGGACATAGATCTTCACACGAGGCTTTTTTGCTTCAGGATCCTGTAAATTAGAGAACTTTATTTATCAGGTGAACAATTCAAAAAGTTATATTGTACTACATGAACATATAGAACTGCAAAGCACAGCAGCATTTTAAGCATTTGACTAAGAGATTTTACATCTTAAGAGTCCATGCTAATTTCAATCCTATTCAACTGCATCAGTTCTTTCAAGTTTAACAGGATTTATCAATCTAGATATCACTTCACAAAGGATTTCAAACATTTTTTGAAGAATATGCCAAACAAACCTCTGATGTAGGTCCATAAAAAAATGATCAAAGCCTCTTAAAAGGAAATTGGCTCTCTCTTTCTTTCTATCCTTCTCTTCACAAGAAAACTGAATCATTGAATTCTCATGATTTCAGATTGCAGTTCAAGAAACTGCACTCCAGTACCACTAAGGTACAAGCTTATTAATAATTTTTAAACAAGCTTATTTCCCAAGGAAATACAAATAAACACAAAAGAATATTTTCCCGAGTTGATTATCCTGAGACAAGTGTTGCTGCTCATTTGGTAGTAGGACATAAGTGTAACACAAAGGTACCAAATTCCCACCATGTAAGCATCGCAAGAAAAAGGAAATTTAAGCCCTTCAACCATCGATAGAACTAGGGGTAAGCCGTAATGGGTTATAACATTATGCAATCAAATGCATCTTTTAGAACAAGACTAAGTGTTTTTTATTATGATATCAGCTCTACCTCTTTGATTATGCCACACTTGGAAAACACCTCCACCACCTGCAACAAATTTCCAAGAATAAATTTCTTGCTGAGAAAACTATGGTAAAACAGAATTAAATAATGTGCATGAGTTACTTCATCAGTTGTGACATCATCAGGCAGTCCAGTTACATAAACATGCGTATTGACTTTCAATTCAAACCAGCTATCAGGGGCCTTATTGGCTTCCTGCAAAAGTAAGAAAATAATAGAGTGTTAGAACAACAAGAAACACACATGACTACAAAGCCCATCATGAAAACTGCACCATCTTTTATAACATATATTCATAATAGTTAATACATCTTTATTTTTATTGTCCTGAAACAGTAAATTAAAAAAAATTGCCTGGAGCCATCTTCCAGTACTTATAACACATGAAATGAGAGAAAGGAGTGCAAGGTGGCAGGAAAAGAAAACCTTCTTATCAGCTTGTTTTTCCTTTTTCTCCGGTTGCTTTTCCTCCTTGTCAGTTTGCATGTCCAGTAGTTTCCTCTTGCCATTAGATTTTGTTTCCAGTGTCTCACCAGTACCATTAACTTCTTCTTTTGAAGCAGCATCATTAATTCCCACAGTTGAAAAAACGTCTTCTTCTTGCAAAAAGGTCATTTCATCCACCCCATATTGCCCAGTCATCCTTGATGTGTTATCCTAGATATCAATCAATCAATTATGAAAATTCTAATAATTTAGTAATATCAGAGATAATGTGCCTTTAGGCTGCATAGTCAGCAAACTAAAATGAACTCCAGACAAAATAAATAAACAAGTCTAAAGCATGTACTATAATTTGAAGCTCACAAATAGCCTCTCAGTGGTTTGCCTCTAGAGAAGTAGATCGTTAGGGTATTCCCTCCACCCAGAAAAATGAGAGAAGACATATTTATGTGCACACACAGAACGTTCTCAAATCGACAAAAATCAATATAATCGATATACCTGGCAGTAGCACGGAAATTTCAGAAGTGCTCTTTGACTAGACAAGTTTGTTGTGTTAATATTCATCATAGACATTTTTTTTTGTGCGCACTAACCATATATCCAAATTTATCTCATAACAATAATCTCGCAATGTCACCCATAATTTGCTACCATTAAATGAAATTCATGGATGACAAGTAGAGAGAAGTACAAATTGCTGAGATATATATTAAGTGCATTGTGCACAAACACACACAAAAATAAGAAGAATTTCTAGCATATACAGTTATAAGTACGCGAACACAGTGAACATGGTGCCTACACAGAAAATTCAAAATTTTTAGTTATAGTTCTTGAACTAACAGGACTTTGTAAAACTAGAAAAACCAGAAAGTTTTTAAAAGATCACAGCCAACCTGAGGAACCCATGCTCTAAGACCTCTATCCCACTTGTATGCAGTCCCATCATCATCTGTAAACTCTTCCTCACCCTCTGGTGGCAAGGAAAAACTATCATGATCATCTAACCCAAAGTCACCACCAAAACTCCCAGAAAAAGACCCCTGTTTCAACAGTTCTGCCTCAGCCTCAGCCTCCCTAACCTCCTTCTGCCATTTTTCAAACTCAGCATCATCATCACTGACGGGCACTGCAAAAAATATCACCACATAAAGCACTTTCTGCAGGTAACAGAAGAGGGAAAGAGAGGGAGACGGAGACAGAGGTAGAAGAAGGGGAGAAAAGAAAACAAATAAAAAGTAAAAGCATTCACCTGCAGAAGAGTTATTAGCTTGATTTTTACTGTTAAAATGAGGTTCATTTTTCAAGTCAGTAATGCCTGCCTCAGCCTCTCTCACTTCATGCCACTTCTCATTATCATTGCTGGTGGGTGCTGGATGGAAAAAAAAAATCAGAGTTAGAACCTTCAGTGAAGAGATGGAGACACTGCATCTGTTAATGGCAAGCACATAAATAAATAAGATACACAGAGCCTTACATACACATAATAAACATAGTTAAAGCAAAATGAAGAAAAAACGATAATCTTTACCTGCTATAGAAGAATCAGCTCTCGCTTGAGAAATTCCTGATGCCAATTCTGGTATTAATGAGAATGGCTGCCATACAGTTCTTCCTTCAGACCATACAAGTGTACTTTCTGAGAGGTATCCATTTAAGAAATGCTCTGCGCAGGCGCAGTAAAGAAGCAAAGTAGATGTTTCAATAGCTCATTAGACCAATTGAACAAGTTACACATGGAACAATTGTCCTGAAACCGTGCTATTGACTACTGGTAGAACTGAAATTCAAGGAGAGAAAATTCACCAGGATAAATTTGAGCTCTCACAATGGAAAATCAAAAAGAAATTTAAATCCCAAAACAAACAAAACACCAACTTGATTCTGTTCCTTATCCCATCTTTTTCATTTAAAAAAAAAAAGAATTCAAGCCTTTTCATGAAAAAGCACAAGATTCAAGACACAACTATTCCACACTTATACACGGACAACTAAATCAGCATTCAGTCAAAAACTCACCACGCAGTTCAGAAGTTGCATAAGGTCCAACATGCTGTTGATTTTCACCCAGAATAAACCATCCAACTTCTGCAACAGCACCATTAGTCTCATCAAAGCTATTTCCGACAAATGATTTTTTACACATCATTTCCCATATCTTAAAACTCAACCGAAAAATAAAAACACAAGCAAAATTTCAGAACACAACCATCTCATCCAAATAAACACATTCTGAAAAAAAACCCATTGCGGAACACAATAAAGCAAAATTTCATGTTACATGAAGAGTCAATTATTATTAAGAAAATAAAAAATAGATCGAAAATCCGGGCAAAAAAATCACAACCAATTTTGCATCTACCGATTTCATTCAAAAGGAAAATAAGTAGTTTTATTTCATTTGGATTAAGTGGTGAAACCCTACTAACAACTAACTCATCATGCATATTTAAGGCGCTAATTGATAAAAAAAGAAATCACGATTCAACTTTGCATCTCTCCGGCTACCACCATTAGCAACTAGGAAATAACTTGCAAGAACAAATTTAAATAAATTCGGGTTTATGTTAATTAATAAAAAACTTCATCGACCAAAACATATATTGAATAAATAACAAGTAATAATACTAACCAGAAAATTGTTCAGAGCTTTGCGCAGGCCGGTAATGGTTATCTTGAGAAGCAGTAGACGACATCGTTTTGCGCTTCTTCCTGTGGAAACGAACGAGTTCTTGCTCCGAAGAAGCGGAAGGTACGAAATACAACTGAAAAGGAAGACGCCAGAAAAATATTGGGATGGGCTTATTAAAGCCCAAAAGTTACACCAAAACAAATTCAAAGCCAATTTAATTTTGTGTAGCCCATAAACTATAGCCCAAAAGACTCTCTTTCCTTTGCACAACTAGACGTTAAGTTGGGGGTCCCTTTATTCCCTTTTTCAACGGTCACTTTAGTCGATATGACCGTTGGCCTCGTCATCTGATCTGAGTCTCAGTATATCTATCTTCACAGCCTTCTCTTCTTCTCCACAAAGAAATTACCATATCAGTCTCCATTGCCTCTCAAATCGCAAAGATCAAATAATACCCATTTGTTAGCACCTGAAAATCACCAGTTTCTCAGCCAAACAGCAAATGGGTGGCATCACTTTTGGCAACACACAATCAGTTTCTCATGAATCTCATTATCATACTCGCAAAGTCTTTTTGTTCTGCAACTACATTCTTCTTGGTGCAGCTTCTAGTTGCATATTCTTAACTCTATCACTTCGTCTGGTGCCTTCGATATGCGGGTTCTTTCTCATTCTCCTTCACGTCTTGACAATTACTGGAGCAGTTTCAGGATGTGCTGCTGCCTCATCAGGAACTAATAGGTGGTATGCTGCTCACATGGTGTCCACAGTGCTCACAGCAATATTTCAAGGGTCGATATCAGTGTTGATATTCACAAGAACAGGGGATTTTCTAGGGAAATTGAAGTCGTATGTAAGAGAAGAGGATGGTGAAATGATATTGAAGCTTGTCGGTGGGTTGTGTGTTCTGATTTTCTGCATGGAGTGGGTGGTTCTCACTCTTGCATTTTTCTTGAAGTATTATTCTTATGTGGAGGGTGATGTTAGCGGTTCCAATACAGCTATGAAGAGGACTGCCAAGGTGCAGGAAGAGGAGAATTTGAAGAATTGGCCATTGCCTTTCCAACTCTAATTTTGGGTTTTATTGTCTGTGGTAGTCATGCCACATTTTCTTTTATTCTATTATTTGTTAATTTTTTGTAGGATTTTTTTTTTCCCTTTTTCTATCAGCTTATGTATGAATTAGATTGTCCAAAATTTTATTTCAAAGAAACTCATGCTATAAGATACTGAATAGCATTTTCATCTTATCTTTAATAATTTTTGTACCCTCTCTTACAACTTCCAGATACCATTTCTTCCAAAATGTTTTCAGATGCATATCGTTAGCTTACGAATCATTGAAAGATTAGATCTTAAAAGTTAGAAACATAAGCTCAAACAGATGGGCCATTTCTGTTGTCTCCAACTACGTGATGTATGAATGCATGATCAATTGACTCGAACAGTAGTGAACCTAAAATTGACTCTAGAAAATACCATCACTTGGAAAGCATACCCACACCAGTCACCAAGATGGCATAAGAGCTTTGAAGCATGTTTCTCCAAGCTAAAGACCCCAATTGTTGACATCACCACATATATTTTATTTCATTGGATTGAGTATATAAAGTTACATTAACAATCTGACACTTGAAAGAAACAACAACCTTCTTCTAGAGTTCATCAGTTGGAAAAGGGCAAAGAAAATAAGCACCACTGTATTGACTAGTTGTCCTTCTTTACCAAATCGCAACCAATGCAAGATCACATGTATCTACAAGGCCTGTTACCTTAAACAAGTAACAATATCTCACACAACAGGCATTAAAATGTAACTAAAATTGGGAAATCAGTTAGGTAAATACCAAAAGCATTTTGTTCCCATGCTTTGCTCAAACCTTAAGTTCTCTACCAAAAATCCAGCTAAAAGGAACGCTGGATGCTTCTTTGGCCCTTCCCTGAGCTCTCTCCTCCAACCATCTATCTAATTCTCGCAGGCAATCACCAGAAAGACCTGTTAGGTTCTGTACCTTCCATCTTCCCACCAGAAATTCAAGAATGTCAGCATAGTCCTTGGCAGTGTAGACCCCAATCCGCTGGGCAACAGCAGAGTAGTTTTCAAAAAGATTATCATCCTTCCCATCAAACATCAAGTGGGCTGGCATGGAGATTTTTTTCCTCATCATGTCAGCTAAAGCCAAGACAGTGCCATCTGGATCAATCTCAAACAGCTTCTCAACAATCTTAGTGTAGGCAGTCTCATGGCGTTTTTCATGAGCAGCAATGGTGCCACATATCTGTGCCAACTTCATGTCCCCATGCTCCTTAGCTAGTCTAGCAGTGTTTCCATGGGAGATGAACGTTGCCTTCTCTTGGAATGAAGTATAGATGAAACCAAGGTATGGGTTGTTCTCTGTTTTTGGATCCTACAAAGGACAAACATATAAAGAGAAAATCAACCAAAGTTGGATAAGCTACAATTTGACAGTACCATACTAGAAAAGAAGATCAATCATGCTCATTAGATAACTTGTCCAGGCGGCTTCTAATTTTCATTAACTCTTCTCACTTTGAAACAACTAGAATTATCCGGAAGCTAGATATAATAATTAAAAAGAAGCATCATCCTCCTTTTTGAAAGGAAACAGAGACATGAATTTACATTTGATTCAGAGGCGATTACATCCATCAAAAGGAGGTCATGAATACTGGATATAAGGTCCCAAGTTTGACCAGACAACTACCAAATTCAATAAAAACTTGTAACTTGCACGCATATGGTTTTCAAAAGAAAATATAGACTCTAACAACGCAAAGATGCAAAGATGACCATATGGGTGAGCAAGGGATCTTACCATTCCCGAGCCAATCAGATACTGAATTGTTTTCTCAATTTGCTTCATGTCCACTCTTCCTGAGAGGTAGAGATACTTGATGAGAAGGTCACCATGCCTATTCTCTTGTCCATGCCCTTGTCCAGATTGCCCAAGAAGTAAGGCTCGCACCAGTCTCATCATGAACTCCATCTAGGGTGTTAAGCATGGTCTGGTAAGTTGGAAGGGCCTCTTCAGTGATCATATCTCCAACGCACAACAAAATAGTCATCAGGAAGTTCCCTAGATCTTTCCCTCAATTCCTTGACTTGCTCATAGAATCCTTCTGACTCGGGCTGTGGAAGAAGATATTGCAGTTGCCAGCATTTCTCAACAGGTTTTAGATGTGTCAAGATGTTATTCTCAGCCCAACTGTCCAAGGACTTGAAGATCTCCATCTTTTGTGGAAGCATGGAATGAGTCACTTGAAAATGAGCCTCTCGTGGAGGGAAATAGGGCTTCTTTGGATTCTCAACCTCTCTATGACCAATAAAAGAATGATGATACACTTTCTTGATATGGATGGCATGACACTACAACTACTAACAAAGCTTCCAGTCAGCGAAAGTTACAACTATGTAAATAATGTTAGCATGTTACCCAGTTGATGGTGCTAAAATTAGATGGATGGCATATTTGGGTAATATTCTACCAAAAATAAAAAAAGTTCACATTTCTTTTTTCCTGGGAGGAGGTTCAGGGTACGAGTAATATAGAAAATCTGGCATGTCAAAGTATCATGCTGAGCATAGGTGTGTTGAAGCAGAAAGCCAACCCAATTAAAGCTTCTTTGAGTTGAGTAGAGGTGTGGTTGACAGATTTTAAAACCCCGATTCCCAAAGTCATCACACTTTATTTGCAGGGATGTTGATTTTGATAAATTAGATTATTATAAGAGAAATGACATGGAGAGAAGTTAACAGCAAGAGACATTGATTAAGCCATAGCATATTTAGCCGCACACAGTTGCCATTTAGATCCCAGGATTCAGGATAAAAATACTATAATGTCTTTTCATTATTATATGGTTTTATACTGTAGTGTCTGGGCACACATACTTGATGTTGAATACATAACATTCATTAAAATATCTACTCACATACAACTGCAGATTTTAGGATAGGCATTGCATCTCGATAAGATGATCATAATAAATAAGTGCAGAATCAGTCTATCAACATTTCCTTATGATTACTTCAATAGTAGTGACCCATCAAATTGCATCAGCATAATTACCTACTCTTGACAAGTAAATTGCACACAATAAATACTGGTGATTCCTCAAAAAATTTGATACCCATATAACACACAAATTTGCATGAAAAGCAATTGATACCCATATAACACACAAATTTGCATGAAAAGCAACCATGTCTAGTGCATTGTTGTAATCTGACGAATCTACACAAAAAACCATGTGAATTATTACGTGCAATCACTCCCTACAACATTAGATGCAAGGGGCAAAATATAAAACACAGTCAAATAATTTTCACTTTTCAGAGAAAGGGAGAGAGAAATTGCACTTTATTGATAACCAACCACCGCCATATAGACGGACAAACAAAACAACCATCTAGGAACCCAATTCTGCAACGGTAAAGCCATAAACCAATTGAGAGACATAATCAACTCAAGAAACAACAATCAAAGAAAAATTAACAGAATGTTCATATGAACAGTATTAGCAATCTTCAGAAACAGAAACCTTCCAATGCAATGATAAACCAAAAAGAGGAAGACTTTTCATTTGCTAAGAGGAAAAAAAAAAGATGGCATTTCAACTACAAGAAATAGTAGTCAAATCAACCAACCCAAAATTCTAAATCCCGAAACAAGACATGCTTATTGCTGCCGAAAACCCTCAGGGTACTTGTTCTTTACACAAGTACATATAGCAATAATAACAAAGCAGTCATCTATGCAAATGGTTGTTGAAAGGCATCTTAAGACTCGCTCAAATAAGCAGTTCAACCACATAAAAGGTGAGCATCGCAAAGATTTTGAAAACTAGAACATGAAAATTAGAAAAACAAATTTCATCATTGACTTTAATTTTACTACAAAACCACAATTATAAAAAAGTGCTTATAATTATAAAATACAATTATAAACACTTCTTTTTGTGTTTCACTTTTCTTCTCATTTCTATTATCCTCCTTTCTTTTAATGTGGTATTTTACAATAGTAAAAGAGAAAAAAAACTAAATTAAATGAACAGCAAGCAAGCAATTTTCACCAAAGAGGGAAAACAGGGATATTTAATATTTTACACGCATATAACTCAGTCAACCAACAGGACCAAGTTCCAAAAGAATAAGTTAACCTGGAATCACACCTAAATCTCAACAAATAAAAACATAAAATCAAATAATGAACCAATAAAATCAAAACTACACAGGACAAATAGAAACAGAAACAGCCTTGTATAATATTAACTCGGTTTCACAGTTCAAATGAAAAAAAAAAACCACTTAATTCATATTCAATAATAAAGATATTGATATAAGATTCTTTGTAGAAAATTAAAAAGAAACAGAAACAAAATTTCTATATAAATTCAAATATTCAGCACCAACTCCAGCCAAGGTTTAGGAAAAAAATGCATGCAATTAAACAAACCTTTTATATTAAATTGCTGAATCAATGTATCCATATAAAAAATGAAATCAGCTGAGATCACAATAATAAAATAATCAACAGCATGCATGCTCTCATAAACACTAGCCCGACTTATAAAAGTAATGGCAACATGGGAGAGATTAAAATTATTTAAGATGAAAAAAAAATGAACGATCCACCGAGTTAAGATTAAATCCAAAAGACAATTAAAAAAAAAACTGAAATGGACACAAAAGGACAAAGAAAATCCACTTAACAAAACAAAAATTCACAGAAAAAACAAAGTCAAGGTTAGTTTAATGAGATCACAGTAACAAGTAACCAATATTAAGCTTATTAAGAATCAAACTATAAGTGTTTAGCTGAATATAATCACGAAAAGATCAATTTTTGATCAATTAAAATGCAAAAACTAAAAATTTCGAACCATTAGCAAAACTGAAACAGAGAAAAACCATAAATACAATCCCCCAATAAATTCATTTATAAAATGAAATGAGAAAAATGAAAAAAAAGGACTCACTTGGTATGAGTGGAGCCAAGAGTGGCAGCCATGAAAACTGTATTAGGAGATCTCTGTGAAGAAGATCGCGAAGGGAGCTTGTGAGCTGATGGAAAGGTAATTTGGTTAAGTTTTAGAGCCATTTTTCTCAGTTTTTCCCTCTCCAAACGCTCTTTTCCCTTTAGTTTAAGCTGAAAACAATGAAGGAAAGGCAATGAGAGAGAGAGAGAGAGGCAAAAGAATCAAAGTGAGTTGCAACCGTGCAAGCTGAACATGGAGATGGAGTCTCCCATTATAACTAGCTTGCTTTGCAAATCGCCATGTCTTCCTCATATTATTACATTTTTTTTGCCATTATCGATTTTTATTTTTTTTAATATATAATTACCAAATTTAAAATTCTGCTTGTTTGTTAAGGAATTTTGTGATTATTTATTGAAAGATTACTTGTCCTCTTTAAATTGAATTTTGTTATTATCTAACATAAGTTATTTATTATTTTTAAATAGAGTAATTATTATATAGAGGTGATTTAATTTTTTTTATACATGATAAATGCAATAAGTATTTCACTGAAAAATATATTATTCGATTTATATTTCTCATTATTTATTATTTGCATCAAAGAAATTAAATTATATTTATATATTTTAAGTGGTATCTGATTCAAATTTTATAATCGAAATAAAAATTGAAATCTAAATGAATTAGAATCATAATAAATATTTGTTCATTTTGTTTGATAAATAAAAAATTAAATTAATTATATTTATTTGATTTTAAAAATAAAAAATAAATTTTAATTTTATTTCCTTGTAAATAAGTCTTTTTTTTGTTAAATAATACGTGGATGACTACTTAATCTTATCTTATTAAGATTATAATTAATGTTATTTTATTCAAATTATAATTTAATTGTAATCTTTTTTCTCATCTAATTTCTACTTATACCACTATAAACACCTCATTATAAATAGTTCATTAGAAACAATTGATAATAAAAAAAATTTTTAATTTCTCATTCTCTATCTATTTTCTCTCTTCTTTTATTTACAAGATGTTACCAACACGATAGTCTTTTTAAATTATAATAGTAAAGGGAGAAAGATTTAATTTTTTTAATTTGTAAGAAAATTTTATATTTTTTAAATTAATATAGGCTTTTATATTTAATTTATATTTTTTATGATAATTAATTTTTTATTATGTTGAAATTTATGATTTTTTTTTTCAAACAAGTGGTATTAGAGTCATCATATTGAGTCATTAAGAAAATTTTATTTTTATGAAGTTATAAAATATATATTATTTAGCTTTATTGTATCATTGAGTTTCGTATATATAAAATATAATATTGAGTTTTCATAAATTTTATTGTTTTAATGTATATACGTAAAGAAAGATTGACAATTTGAAAGTTGTTATATAATTGGTTAAGTATATATAGGTATCCATGTTGCAAATTGTTATTGGCTAGTATTTGTGCATATATAAAGACAAACTTAACTTTTGCTTAGTAAGATACTCATTCTTCATATATAGTAAATACAATGTTGCAGAGTTAATTTTTTTTATTATTTATTTATTCAAATTGAAGGCTTAAAATTTGTGCATACTTGATTGAACAGATAGATATTTATTAATTTATTTAAGTTGAATAATTGAATTTTACACCAAACAATATATATATTCTTTGATTGCTATAAAAAAATTAATTTTTTTACTCGGTTTTTTATATTGTTTTGCAATACAATTTTTTTAATAAATCATGTTATTAGATTTTGTTGGCAATATTTCATTTTGTACATATATATAGTGAAGTTCTTGTTTATGTATACATATATAACATATTGATTCAATAATATATATGTATATATTAAAGATAATATATTGAGTATATTATCAATATTTATATACTGTTAAAATAAGAAACAAATAAATTTTTAAAATTTTATTTGTGAAATTTAAATTTGATATTTTTACATATTAAACCTCATAAAACTTGAATTTATTACTCTTGATATTTTCTGATGGAATTATATGTTATGGGTACTTAATAATGAAATTCACCTTGATATTGTGAATCTCCGAGATACTATGAAAAGAAAATCAAGCATCATCGCAGGATATCTTAGAAGTAATAATTTTTCTTTTGATTATTCAAATGAGAAATTAAAAATTGATTATCTCATTATTAATTATTACAGCATTTTTGATGAATATTAAATTTTTCATGCCTCAAATATGTTCATGCAGTAACTATATTGAGAGTAAAGAATTATAAAATATTTTGAATTAATTTTTTTTATTTGCCTGTAGCTAAATAAAACTTTTAGCTTTTGATGAAAAATAATCAAACTCGTCCAACTATTTTGACATTATTTCCTGAAGTGAATGTGATATATTTTCAATATCATGGACAATATCTTAATAAAAAAGTTATAGTGAAAAAAAAAATTTCTACCAATTTTAAAATCAAAAGCTCTAAAAAGATATATATTGACATAATTCTCATAATTCTTCATGATTAGAAAATATTTGTTATAGTTAATATTAACAGAAATTAATATTAACATGATATCTGGTTCTGCAAATATAGTTGAAGACTTTAGAAGAGTCTATTTTATATTCTGAATTTGAGTAAAATAATATTTAAATGATGCATTGTATTCAAATAGATCATGAAGAAATCTATTAAATTTTAAATAATATATCGCAATAGATATTCTATTGAAATAAAGTGAAAGAAATATTGAATTTTTATGTGTTAACTCTATGAATTTGAACCAGAAGTTCATATTTAAGAAATTTTAATTTTCTTAACTAGAGTGTACTTTATAAAAAATAAAGATGGTTGAGTTACACTATATGCACCAGAAGTGCATAGATCTCAAAATTTTTATCCTTTGGCATGATCATCTTGGTCATCCATATTCAAATATAATGTGACGTATTGTTGAGAATACAAATGGATATCCACTAAAAAATTAGAAAATAATTTTGCTTGATGATTGCTTTTATGCTTCTTATACTCAAGGTGAATTAATTATGAAATCTTCACCAACTAAATTACATTTAGAGTCCCCTGAATTTTTACAAAAATATATGAGAATATTTGTGACCCTATCCATCAATCTTGTAGACCATTTAGATATTTTATAGTTTTAATTAATGCTTCAACTAGATGGCCATATGTTTGTCTATCGTCAACTTCTAATATTGCTTTTGCTAAATTTCTTGCTCAAATTATAAAGTTAAGGTCAATTATTCTTGATTATCATATTAAGACCATTTTTATAAATAATGCATATGAGTTCACTTGAAAAATATTTTATGATTATATTACCATTGAATATTTTATTGCATATGTTTATACTAGATATAGTTTAGTTTAATTATTATTAAGATTTTATAATTAATTATTATTCTTATGTTTATAAAATCAAAACTTTCAATATATGCTTGGATACATGTTATTATACCTTTAATTTATATTTGATTGTCTGCATATCATAAGTTTATCATTTTGCAACTTGTATTTATTTGAATTAATATTTTATTTAGAATTTGTGATATTAAAATTTCTTGTTGCAATGTATATAATTTTTTTGCTTCCCCTTAAAGAAATAAAATGGATTGTCAATATTATTTTGATATCTATATAGGTTTTGATTGTCTACATTAGATATTATAGACCTTTATCGATAAATTTTCTAGAGCAAGATTTTTAGTGAGTTAGTTTTCACTCCATGAGGGAAAGATAAAAGTAAATGGTCAAAAGCACAATAGATTAGTTGGAATACATCAACTTTATCCAATCTTGATATATGCACAAATCAATGTGAACTGAAAGTTTAAAAACTAATTCGTTTGCATAATATTGCAAACCAGTTACCAGATATATTTACAAATACCCAGTAGGTGTTCAAATCACATATTTCAGCTGCCAATACTCTTGTTCGATTGATTGTCCCTATATGACATCTTATTAGTATGACAGCTAATAGATATAATATACGTCTGAAGCATAGTAGACTACTTAGTTCAAAATATTAATTTTTGAGATAAAGAGAAATGAATAATTTCAAAATGACACTCTTAAAGAGGTCAAAAGCAACATAAGTCAATAACTATATATTTCTAGAGAAGTAGCCCCAGAAGTGGTTCTGGTACCGAAAAATTATGAGATCTCATTAAAATCTAGAAATATGTGGAAAAGAGATAAAATTATTATTGGTAATATGTTTGCATATATTGCTATTGAAATTATTAAAATATGCTTGAGCCTAAAAATATTTAAAATTATCGACATCAAAGTGATTGACCAAAATGGAAAGCAATCAAGGCCGAGTTAGTTTTATTTGCTAAATATATAATATTTAGACCAGTAGTCCAGACACCAGAAGATGTCATACACATGAGTATTGTATGAAAAAGGAAAAAAAATTATATGAGATTGTGAAAAAAATATATTTCCTCTATTATGAATGCAATTACTCTTAAACTTAATTTTACAGGCCCTGAAGGGCTCGACATTATATTATAATAATTTGCTCATATAATTCTTAAGAGAAATGAGTTAAATGAAATTGTGAAATACAAGGCACAACTTGTGACATAATAATTCTCACAAAGACCTTGTATAGATTATGATGAGGCATATTTTCCTGTTATGAATGCTATTACTTTTAGATTTTTGATCAAGTTGATAGCCTGAAGGGCTTGACATATATTTGATAGATGTTATGACAACTTATTTATATGGTTCATTGAATAATGACATATATATGTAAATTCCTGAATGATTCAAGATGCCTGAAGCATCAAGATGTCTGGAGCATATAATATCTTGATAAATATACTACATTGAGTTTAAAGATTATGATATAAGCTAGGTGGATGTGGTATAATCATCTATTTGAATACTTAGAGAAAATGGATATGAAAATAATTTTATTTGTCCATGTATTTTTATCTAGAAGATAAATACAGAATTTATCATAATTGCAGTTTATGATTTAAATATAGTGAAAACTCCATAAAAGATCTCAATTACTACAAACTATTTGAGAAAAGAAATTTGAAATGAAGGATCTTGAAAAAAAAAATTTATCTTGAATTCCAAGTTAAGTATATGTCAAATAGAATTATTCTCTATCAATAATCATATATTGAAAAAATCTTTAAATAATTTTATATGGATAAATCTTATTTATTAAGCACTCTAATGGTCATTCATTTTCTTAATGTAAAAAGAGATCATTTTCGCCCTCAAGAAGATAATGAAGAGATTCTTGGTCTTGAAGTATCATATCTCAATGCAATAGGGACACTTTTATATCTTGCTAACAATACAAGACCAGATATTACTTTTACAGTTAACTTGCTTGCAAGGTTTAGTTCAGCTCCTACTAGAAGACATTGGAATGGAGTAAAACATATTCTATGATACCTATGTGGCACATCCGATATGGGTTTATTTTTTTGAAAGGAATAAAGTCTGAATTGGTAGGATATGCTGATGCTGGATATCTTTCTGATTCTCATAAAGCTCGGTCCTAAACAGATTATATCTTCATATATAATAATACTGCAATTTCATAGCCATTTGTAAAGCAAACAATCACTGCTACTTCATCAAATCATTCAGAGTTATTAGCTATTCATGAAGCTAGTAGTGAATGTGTATGGTTGAGAAGCTTAATTGAATATATTAGAAGAACATGTGGATTACCTATATAAAGCAACCAACCAATAATATTACATGAAGATAATGCATCATGGATTGTACAAATCGAAGGAAGCTACACAATGGTGACAGAACTGAACATAAATCACCAAAAGTCTCTTATATACATGAAAGAATAAAGAAATGAAAAGTTGATATTTGCAAAGTTCGTTCAAGCAAAAATTCAGCAGATTTGTTCACAAAGACATTACCGATATCAATTTTCAAAAATCATTCAGAGTTATTATGTTGAGAAGTTACATGATACATTACCGACATCAAATCATTCAGAGTTATTAGCTATTCATGAAGCTAGTCGTGAATGTGTATGGTTGAGAAATTTAATTGAACATATTAGAAGAACATATGAATTACCTATATAAAGCAACCAACCAATAATATTACATGAAGATAATACATCATGGATTGTACAAATCGAAGGAGGCTACACAATGGTGACAGAACTGAACATAAATCACCAAAAGTCTCTTATGTACATGAAAGAATGAAGAAATGAAAAGTTGATATTTCAGCATATTTGTTCACAGAGACATTACCGACATCAATTTTCAAAAATATGTACACAGTATTAGTATGCGTTCAGTTAAAAAAATGCCTTAGTCAGTTGTATTTTTTAGGGAAAGTTATCTATGAATATTATATTTTTTTCTTCACTAAGTTTTTATCCCACTGAATTTTCTTAGCAGAATTTTAACGAGGCATATTCATAAGGATAGTCATCTAAGAAAAAGTATTGAATAATATGTGGATGACTATTTAATCTTATCCTATTAAGATTATGATTAGTGTTATCCTATTCAAATTAGAATTTAATTATAATATTTCTTCTCATCTAATTTCTACTTATACCACTATAAATATCTCATTATAGATAGTTCATCAAAGACAATTGATAATAAAGAGATTTTTCTAATTTCTCATTCTCTATCTATCTTCTCTCTTCTTTTATTTATAATATTTTTCTAATTTTTGATTTTTGTTATGAATCAAAATTGATTAACTGAACATTATTAATAAGAATAATTTATTCTTATTCTCATTTTTATCCCCAACCAGATATGCCCTTATATGTTTATACATTATAAATTTTTATTTATTAATAAAATTTTATTTTACATTAAAAAACCATCCTCAGTCGAAAACTCATTAAACAAAAAGGAAAAATATGTAAGCCATTCTTATATTAAATACATGCATTACGTGTAAAACTCTTTTTTTTAATCTTAAAACAAAATAATGTTGCATTTAATATCCTAATTAACTATTATACTCGAGCAATGGAGAGATTGAGACTAATATTGAAAACCTCTTAAAATGGACGGCTTAAAAATAAAGTTTAAGAAAAATAATATCGGTTAATTAAATTAGCTAACAAAAGAAAAAAAAAATATAGAATAGAATATTAGTCAAAATATAGAATAGAATAGAATAGAATAGAATAGAATAGTAAAATAAAATATAGAATAGAATATAATATAATACAATAAAATATAGAATTTATCTAATATGTAGTCCTGTTGCAAGTATTAAATAATAATAAATGTTCTAGTTTTATTAAAATATATTTTATTTTCATAAAAAAATTGTTATAACCATTTTATAATATATATATATATATATTTTCATCAATCATTTTAAAAATATTTTAATAAATATTAATATATATATATATATTTAAATAAAAATTAAACTACTTATTACTAAATATTATACTAAAAAAAGAAAAAACAAAGTTTTAAAAAAATAATATTAGTTAACTGAATTAGCTAATAGAGGAAAAAAAAAAGCAGGCACGTACCTAATTTAAAGATAATAAAATAATTATAAATAAAAATATAAGATATATGCCTTTGTGATACACATTAAATAACAAAAAATAATTTAATTTTTAGTTGGGTATATTTCATTTTCACTAAAAAATATAATCGCCTTATAATATATAGTTATCTTATTAAATGCTTTGGAAAAATTAGAATATAATAAAAATAAAACAAAATCAAATTAAAATTAAAATATTTATTATTAGTTAATTTGTGTTTTAAGACTACATGGTAGATTAAAAAAAAAGGTTGTAATATAGATGCAAAACAAGGGCTAAATGGAGCTAAAATGTAAAATGATTTA
The DNA here is from genome assembly GCA_947685225.1 of Garcia nutans. NCBI lineage: Eukaryota > Viridiplantae > Streptophyta > Magnoliopsida > Malpighiales > Euphorbiaceae > Garcia > Garcia nutans. The sequence continues at coordinate 23,533,760 of CANTUV010000036.1, read as the reverse complement.
AAAAAAAAAAGGGTGCTAAAAAAAGAGGTATTGATATAATTAGATCATAATAAATTATATGAATATAGTAAATTTATAAATTATTTATTTTGTATTTTTTTATTTTTCTAATACCTTTATAAAAAAAACTTTTTTTCCCTGAAGCCCATAAAAAAATCTTTTTTTTAAAATTTTTAAACTGCATATATATTTTTTTAAATTTCCTATTTTCCATTGCTTAACATATTGCAAAAAACAGCTTCAAACTCCAATTTCATGGCCATTAATTTCACACGTCCACCCAAGTCCCAAAACCAACTGGTCAAATCCACATATAAGAAAACGAATTTGAAAAACCCCTTTCCAATTGAATTGAATTTATTAACAACCTAATCTCTAGTAAGACTTAATTAAAGACAACTTATTGTTATAAATTATTATTAATCTCAATTACCAAAGGCTGAACCAAGGGTTCCTCGGAGGCAGTGAACCCTTGGTTCACATATATATATATATATATATATATTAAAAATAATATATATAATATATATATTAAAAATAAAAAATAATTATTTCTCATTTAATTTTTATATAAAAAGCATCATGTATGCGGATAAAATTATTATTAGTGAATATAACTAAATAAATTAAATTCTTAAAAAATTATTTTATTTTCGTATAATTTTACTACTTTTAAATTAACTCATATTTTTAAAAAATATATATATTTTACTAATTATATTTTTTTAAATATGAAAATTATTTTAATAAAATTGAATTAAACTAATTTTTTAAAAAAATTTAAATGTCTAAATAAAAATTTATTTATAATTAAATATTAATTAATGAAAATTTATTTTGAGCTAAATTTTAATATTTTATTTATATATATTATATCACATAAATTTATTTAAAATAATTAATTTAAATACTTTTTTAAATATTTAAAAAATATATAAAATAATTAAAATATATAAAATTTATTTAAAAAATAACATATATGGTATAATTTATCTAAATAGCATTTTATTATATTTTTTATTTTGAAAATTTTATCTCTCTCTTAACTAAATCATGATTCCATTACTAACAATTTTCTGCTTGACTGTAAATTGACTCATACTCCAATATATTTTCTAATTAATTTTTTACTTTTTTTTCAAATACAGCAAGAATCAGGGTTCACGTGCTAATAAACAAATCAAAATAAGAGCTCTTGATTCACGTTAAGAATCCAAAAATTACAACTTGTGTTTGTGGTAATTCTTGGAATTTAGAAGTCGACGGCGGTGATGGATTTTCTTCACTTGGGTTTCTCATCTTCAGTCATCAATTAATGATTAAGAAGTGTATTCGAGTAAAGTTGAACTGAGTTTATTCATGAAAAAAATTACACCTTTAATTATTTTTTATATTTTTATTACGGATATTTTAGTTATTTTGCGATAAATTTATAATAAACTTATAATAAATTATATAAATTTATAAATTCATAATAAATAAATAATAATCTGTATAAATCTATTATTTTTATAAAAAAAATCATAAATTCTTATACATATAAAAATATTTTTAAAAGATGGTAAATTTGATTTTTTTATAGTATTTTTTAAAGATCCTTTTATCCCTAATTCACAGCCCAATTAAGTCTAGTTTGGACTTACATATTGTACTCGTAGTTCACTTTTAATTTTGAATGATCCAAGTAGTTAGGATTGGTTATTAAAGTGTACATTATCCAGTTTTGATCAAAAAAGCCAAACCAATGTGATGAAATTCAATTATTTCAGTAATATGTGATTCGAATTTCTGTTTGAATTGATTTTTAATTTTATTTTCTTTTAATTTTCTATTTTTAACTTCACATATACATGAATTTCTTATGCATAGGCGGTCTCAAGCTCTGGTAAAGAAAAAGAGTTGCGGTAGGTGACAGTCAGCGTAAAACTTTTGTCATATCTCATGATATGGATTCTAATAGTAATATTGTTGGAACATTCCCTACTTACGACGCACTACATTGAAATCCGAGTGTAATGAAGAATAAGCAAGGGTGTAGAAAATTTTTCGAATATGACGCGTCATATCGGCTCCCGGATGTGACGCATAATAAACAAGAGTTCTCATATCATGAACGAGTGTGGATAAAGAAGTTAGTCCAAAATATAAGTATTACGAGAGATACATGTTCAAATAATGGTAAAGATTCTATAGGAAGAAGCATAAAAAATAACAAGTATGGAGTAAGATCAAAAAAAGAACTTAAAATATTGGATCTCTTATAAATAAACTGTGAGAACTTATTAATACTATGGAGAGAAGAAAAATTAGTATTGCTTGTATTCAAGAAACTAAATGTGTTGGAGAAAAAAATAAAAAAGTTGAGAATACTAGATATAAAGTGTGGTATACAAGAACAAATAAAGATAAAAATAGAGTAGATATAATTTTGGATCAGAACCTAAAGGAGACAGTTATAGCGGTAAAAAAAGTAGGTGATAGAATTATTTTAATTAAACTTGTGCTTCATAATGAGACTATCAATATAGTCAGTGCATGTGCCCCTCAAACTGGATTGAATGGGAAGAGCAAGCAAAAATTTTGGGATGATATGGATGAACTTATGTAAGAGATTTCAAATTATGAAAATATTTTTATAGGAGGTGACTTAAATAAATATGTAGAAAAAGACATAGTAGATTTTGAGGAGGTACATTAAGGGTATGATTTTGCAAATAGAAATGAAAAATGTAAGAGTATCATTTATTTTGCTTTAGCCTATGATTTGATTTTAGCAAACACATATTTTATAAAAAAAATCACTTTTAGTGACCTATAAAAGTGGGAAAAATAGAAGTCAGATTGACTTCATACTCATAATAAAGAGCCAATAGAATTCCATGCAAGGATTGTAAGGTTATTTTAGGTAAAGCTTTGACCACTCAGCATAAGTTTGTGGTCTTAGATATCAAATTTAAGAGATTGACTAGTAGGTCAAAGATGAACATAATTCCTAAGATTAGGTAGTGGGCTTTAAAAGGTGAAAAATAATTATTGTTCAATGATGAGTTGGTCAAAACTGGAGGGTAAGAAGCAAATATGAGTATATCACCAAATGATATGCGGATAGACATGTCTACAACCATTAAAGGAGTAGCTGGAAAGATTCTTGGAGAATCTAAAGTATGTGGACATCCCTCGAAGGAGCCTTAGTGGTGGAATTAAGAAGCGCAAAACACAGTAAGAAGTAAAAGGAAATAGTATAAGAGTTTGCCTAAATATAATAATAATGATGCTTTTGAGCAGTACAAACAAGCAAAAAAAGATATTAAAAAGGCAATTAGTCAAGCAAGAACATAATCTTTGGAGAATTTGTATGATAAATTTGGAACAAATGAATGAAAAAAAGTTATCTATAAATTGACTAAAATAAAAGAAAAGAAATGTCGTAATTTAAACTAAGTTAAGTGCATTAAAGATAACGAGAATAAAATTTTGGTTCAAGAAGATGATATTAAGAAATAATGGAGAACATATTTTGAGGAACTTCTTAATGGTGACCATAATGGTAACATTGAGGGTTTAGACGTTAGGCCCGAGAAAAATGTGAAGTATACTAGATGGATTAAGTTTTCGGAAGTTAAAGAAGCTTTGAAGAGGATGAAAGTTGGTAAAATCTGTGGACCAAATGGGATATCTATTAAGGTTTAAAAATGTTTGAGAGATATATGAGTTGCATGGTTGACATATTTGTTCAATAAGATCTTAGGTACAAAGAAAATGCCTGATGAATGAAGATAAAATAATTTAATACCTATTTTTAAGAATAAAAGAGATATTCATAATTGCTCAAATTATAAAGGTATAAAGCTTATGAACCACACAATAAAATTATGGGAGAGATTTGTGAAATACTATTTGCATTTAGATACTTGTATCTCTCCAAATCAGTTTGACTTTATACTTGGTCGATCAACTATGAGAGTTATCTTTCTTATAAGAGTTTTATGAAAAAGTACAGAGAGATGAAGAAGGACTTACATATGATTTTTATTGATTTGAAAAAGACTTATGATAGAGTTCCTATAAAAGTTTTATGGTGGGTTCTAGAGCATAAGAGAATATCTATATGATATATCTAATTCTTGAAGGTATGTATAAAGGAGTCATCACTAGTATCCATACTATGGGAGGGGATACTAAGAATTTTTTCGTTTCTATTGGGTTACACCAAGGTTCGGCTTTGAGTCTTTATTTTTTCGCCTTAGTCATGGATAAGCTAACAAGACATATACATGATGACATCCCTTGGTGTATGATATTTGCAAGTGATATTATTTTAATAGATGAGACTCAAGCAGAGGTAAGTCAAAAGTTGAAGTTATGAATAAGCACTTTAGAATCTAAGTGTTTTAAGCTAAGTAGGACTAAGACTGAGTATATGCATTATAGATTTAATAACGAGAATAGAGAAAGAGAAAAATTATTTTAGACGAAATAACAATGACTCATAGTACTCATTTTAAGTACCTTGGCTCTATTATTTAGGAAGATGCGGGTTATGAAGAAGATATAAGTCATAAGATTAAAGTTGGTTGGATGAAGTGGAGGGGTACTAAATGAGTTTTATGTGATCAAAAAATACCAATTAAATTAAAAGAAAAGTTATATCACACTGTAATACGGCATGCGATAATATATGGTAGTGAGTGTTGGGCAGTAAAAGGACAACACATGAGTAGGATGCATGTTGCGAAAATGAAAATAATAAGATGGATGTGTGATCACACTAGGATGGATAGAATTCTCAATGAGTGCATTAGAGAAAAAGTGAGGGTAGCACCTATTGAGGATAAAATAAGAAGAGAGCATAGATTGAGATGGTTTGGCCATGTAAAACAAAGATCCAGCGATGCTTCGGTCAAAAAAATTGAACAAGTTAGAGTGAATATAACTAAGAGAGACAAAGATAGGTCTAAACTAGCTTAGTCAAATGTGGTCCAAAATGATCTTATAATATTACATCTATCAGAAAAGATAATCCTAAATCGTACTGAGTGAAAAAAAGAATCCATATAGCCGACCCCAATTGATTTGGTTAATTTAGGATTAAGATTTTGTTTAGTTGAGATGAGTTGAGTTATTTTCTGTTTTTAGTTTGGTTACCTCAATATTAGTAATTGAAATACTAGCTGAAATAATCAAAATTTATTTATTATAAATTTTTTTTGCTTTTATTAATAATGTTTAATATTTTAATAATATATATTCTTATTCTTATTCTTATATTAATAATATATAAATTAACAATATTTAAATTAAAATTTAATATTATTTGGTTAATTCAATTATAACTAATAACTGAGCAAAAAATATTTAGTTTGATTTGATTATATTTGATTATTTTATTAATTTTCAATTCAGTTTGATTATTATTTAAAGATTAATAAAATTTTTAATTAGTTTAAATTTTGCGTACACCCTTAGTTGGCCAGGCCAGCCGGACTAAGTATTCAGGTTAACAATGGACTTAAGATTATATAAATTCACAAAAATAACTTAAAAATAAATAAATTTGTAAAAATACTTCATAAACAATAATTTTATAAAAATACTATATTTTTCTTAAATATTTTCATTTATACTATCTGTGAGCATATATTTTTGCCCCCACTCCCGGTCGAATGGTTTATGCGAATTCAGTACTGTTATGCTCTGGACTTTAAAGAACACGAACCTAAATCCGGAGAATAGTAGCCACCACCCGGGCAGGATGAGAAGAATATAGAAGGGGTGGATCAATTAATTTTTAAGAAATCCCCAACTTCTATTGGTTTCGAAATAGAAAATATGAGAAATAATCTAGCACTCTCATAACGTCCGGTTCATTGAAACTGACATTATTTTTAAGTCTAAATATTATTAAATTCTTAAATTATTATGATATTATTCATAATACATACAATTGAAGATAAATAATGTGAAAATAATTATATCATAAATCAAATAAATAAATAATAATATGTGCACCCATATAAATATAAAAATATACCCTTACAATATCCAAATGTCCGTAATACAATTAAAATGAGACACCAACAAAAGAGTATAAATATATTCCTTACAATTTTCCCAAAATATAAATTGAATAAAAGAAGCAAATTAAATAAGACACTCATGGAGTGAAAATATGCTTTTTACAACTTTAAAATTCAAGTAACAAAAATTACAATTTACAAACATATAAATAATCATCATATAAAGAATTATAAAATCAATATTTAATTAAAAAAATTAAAATTAATCACAAAAATTGCAATCTACAAACATATCTTAATATTAAGAAAGATAAACGATTTAGCATACTTGTTGAATGAGTTGATACCTCCAGAATATATATTATTAATTTATGGTTTAATATTAAAAATAGGGTTTCAGATCATAATTAAAACAAAATCAAAATAACAAATCAAAACATAATAAACCTGTAAATTTATATAATGATAAAGGAATGATATTTTATTAATTTAAATTAGTATTGCTTATTAAAGAATGTACATATATTATTGACTCCATCAAGTAATTGTATTGAACCAAACCTTGCGAGAGGACTTGCACAATCCTCCATGAAAATTGGTGCTAGGGTTCTGCATCCAGGAGTTTTTAATGGCTTGGTCAATTGTGTTTTGGTCGAGCAATATTGCTTAAAAGGATTCTTAGTTTGTTTTCTGCCTCTCTTATGCTTACTTTCTATCAATTCTTACTTTTTGTGTGTTTTTACGATTTTTGTCCTCTTCCTTTATTAATTTTGCCTTCTTTTTTTACATTCAGTTGCTCTCTGCCTAATTTTTTTGATATTTGTTACCTTTTAACTGCTAATTGTGGCTATCCCTAATTGCTCATAATGACTTTGTATTTATAGGCAATATTAGGGCAACAATCCAGCTTCATATCAGTTAAATAATTCAGATTCAATTAGAAAATGTACTACCTATCTAAATTCATCTGAGTTTAAGTAGAATTATGATATTTAAAACTAAAAAAATTGAATTAGACCTTGGATTAAGGCTCATGGTGAAATGGCCAAGGCATATTCGCCACTAGCATGGTTCATGTCTTCTTTAAATCAGACCGAATCCAGTTTAGGCTTTTTTATTTGGCCAAACTAAATTTATGCCTTTTAAATTAGGACCAGATTTATTTATGGTCAAAATTAGGAGTCTATAAATTTTTTTTTTCTTTTCTCCATCATTTGTTTCTCATCTATTTATATGTTTTTTTCTTTTCTTCTATCTAATTGCTATCATTTAAAATTTATTCATCTTTACTAATGTACTTTATTTCTTTCTTTAATTTTTGTAATGTATTTTTTTAATTTCTTTCTTTCTTTATTTTTTTTCTTTAATCTTGATTTTAGTAATGTGAAAATTATCTCTAAAATCACAAGGGTTTAGTTTACACCTTTAATTGAAACTTTTTTTAAGAATATTAATTGAAACTTTATTACTAAAGTAATTAATGTTTTATCTTACATTTGAATTATAATTTTGAATTAAATTTTCTTTTTTGTTTGCTCTACAATCGACGCTTAATTTTATTTTTCCAAGTCCACTTACACAAACACCGCTCTTTTATAATTTGGATCATTCAAACAAAATTAAAAACAAACTTAAGTAAATTATTTTTACGACAAATTAAAAATTATTTCCAACTACTATTATATTTTGTGTAAATATATGGTTATTAAACTCTAATGACCAAATATTTACATAAAATATTTACTCAATATTTAATTTCATGACCACCACTTCTCTCTTATTTCTTTATTTTAGATATCACCATTTATGTAAAATCTCATATCACAATTATTTTTTGAATTCAGATCTAAAAAACAAAAGTACATCCAAAATCTAAAAAAAAATAATATATATGACTATATGTTCCAATATATATTGAGTATATTTGATAGAATCAAAGTTTAAAAGTTAAAAGTCTTAAGAAATGTCATAAGTATATTAGTATGTGTTGTGTATATGTGTTAAAACAAAAAGTAACAGTAACTAGTATACATTAGATATATTTTAGGTAATTACAAGTATTTTATATATACATATTGCAAAATTGAAAAAACTAAAAAAATAAATTGTAATATCCATAAATTTAGACAAATTAAATAAGTTCATGGATGTTAATTAAGATGTTGGGAGAGGTATATGTGTAGTATATATCTAATATATACACAAGATAAATATAGTGTATATATAGTATATACCTCACATATACTTATTATATATATTAAATACATTTTATACACTTAATATATACATGATATACACATAATGTATATTTTGTGTATGCATAAAATACACATTACATGTACATATAAATAAAAATATACACAACATATACTTAAAATATAAATGACACAAACATATACCCAAGATATAAAAGACATATACATATATATTTATGGATGGAATATGAGAATAAATAAATAAATAAGAAAGTCAAAGGAAGAAGAATAATATGTATATGGGAATTAAGGGAAAAATAATTAAATAATTATATTAATATATATGGATAGAAAATGAAAAAATAAATAAAATAAAGTCATCTTCTTCATTCTTTGGGTGCCATTCCCAAATCTTCATATCGGGAGAGTGTGTGTGTTTTGTTCCAAACACTTCAAATTTACATAAGAAATTCAAAGATTTCAAGTGGATTTTAATGAAAAATCAATAAAAATCAAGTAATTAGTTATTCTAAAGCTTGTTTTTATTTAATTTTAAGGTTGTGTTTGAAATGGCTAAAGAGATAAAGTGGTGTTGAATTACTAAAATAGATAGTAATGAAGTTAAAATAGTGGGTATATGATGAATTAATAGGTGATTGGTTGAAATAGGCATACTTGATGAATTTAGGGTTATTAGAAGATTATGTGCAAATTGGAATTTTTGTGTGGGTGGCTATAATTATTGTAATGGAATGATTTAATATTATTTTAGTGTAAATATTATGATTTTATGGTTGAAAATTTGATATAAGTAGGGTTGGATAAAGTTAGGATTTATGTGTGTTATGTAAAATTAAAATTTTTGAAGGAGATATTTATAATTGTGGTAATGCATTGCTTTGATATTATATTGATGTATTATTGATAATTTTATAGTTGGATGATGAAAATGAATTGGTTTGGTGGAAGTTTAAATAAAGTAACAAGGGTAATTAGGGTTTTTGTTGGAATTTAGGAATAATGTGTATAATTGATGTTTGAATGATTTAAATGACTTGAAATACGATGTTACAAGGTTATTTCTGCACATAATTTGATTTATGATTGAGAAAAGTGATATTGTGAAATTAAACTATTGAAGGGCAAATGGTGAAGTGAAAGTTGGAGAGTGATTAGAGATTGAAACTTGATATAATTAAGGTTAGTACCTACTTTAATAACTTATGTTTTAAATATATTTAATTTGGTGTAACACATTTAGATTTAGTAAATGTGTTATGCTACTTTGATGTTGGTTTTACTTGATATACGCATTGTAATAATAAAAAGTGAGTGAATTGTATATAATTTGAATTGTCAAGCCATTGTAAAATAATTAATGATATTACTATATTTAAATTGTGAAAAATATATAACATGTATTAGAAAAAATGGGAACATTGGGCTACATTGTGAATGTGGCTTGGGGATATATTTTCTATAAGATTAGAAATTGTCAAAAAAGAATAAACAATGTCATGAGAATAAGACATGATAATAATTTATGAAATGTGATTAAAAATGTATAATCGAGTACAAAAAAATGTGTGAATGAAATATGTCATGTTAGTATGAGTTGAAGTTATGCGTGTAATCTATGTTTGGTTGTATAACTATAATATATTTATTAATATATAATGTGAAAGTGGATGTTATTTAGAAAACGTGTAAGTGATCATAGTTTGAGATGATCACTTGAGAAATGTTAAACACGGATATAAAAAGTGAGTGAATATGATATAATATGGAAAGAGTTACATTGTGAAAGTGACTCATGGTCAAGTTATATGGTTGATAAATAATATGTGAAAAATGAAAAAATATAAAAATAGCGATGAGAAAGAAAAAAGGAAATATAAATATGAAAATGTGATAAAAAGTGATGCATGTTGTTTTATTCAATATCTAGTTCTAAAAAGTTATTTTGGTAATGTTTGGCATGCCATACCCCTTCAGGCGAGACACACTGATATCACAAATATAATTACACTAGGCAAGACATGATGGTGTCACAAACATAATTATGCCTTTAGTGAGATGATGTCACTGATATATTGTGTCTTCGGGACTAGACACATTGATGCCACGATGGACCAAATCAATTATTTTTGAATTTGGATATTATATATAAATTTGTTGGGCCTAATGTATATGTTTGTGAAGTGTTTATAAAATTGAAAAGTGTTAAAGATTGTTAAATGAGTATTGCATGGAAATTGATACTTATTGCATAATATATTATTTGTCATGGAAGCATGTAATGATTTTTAAATTGTTTATTTTATTAAAGTATATACCATTAGACTTTCGAGCTTAGTGCAGTAGTATATATCATGCATGTATTAGAAGTGTAGATCAAGGTGAATCGGTGTGTTATTGAGACTTAAAGTTTTGGATATCACGGGACTAATCTTGAGAGTGTTGCATTCGTGTATTATTTATATATTGTGTAATGTGGATTTTGTATAGCAAATAAACATCATTTGTATATTAACTTGTTTTATAAAATATTACATATGTATATGATACTTTTTCATGTAAACTGATGAATTGATGATATATTTGGAGAAGTGATGAATTTTTATAAAAATATGTATTTGAAAGTGTTACTTGATTTGTAGGTTGTGGTTTTAATTGATAATTTGGGATTAGTAAAATTACAGATAAAACTCTCACGATTTTTTTTTAAATTTTTTTATAAAGATTTTATGAAATACTAAATATAAATTTACATGACAAATTAGTTTTCTAAAAATGTAATTATTTTAGTATTTAAGAATAAGAGATTTCCAAAGTCAACTGTGTTGGCACTATTGTATTATTTATATGTACCTTTCGTATACAGAATATATATATTATAAATATATGAGGTATAAATGTATTTCATAAACTATCCAAAAATATTATATGTTAAGTATATTTTTGGTATTTGCAACTATTATATATATAGATTGTAAACTTGAAAAAAAATACTAAAAATGTCAACTCTAAAAAATGTTATATATTAAGTATATTTTTGATATATGCAATTACTTTATACATACAAATTGCAACTTGAAAAAACTAATAATAATTCTTAGAAAATGGTACATATTTAAGTATATTTTTGATATATGTAACTATTTTATATACATAGCAAACTTGAAAAAATTAAATTCTCAAAAAATGATATATGTAAAGTATATTTTTTGTATTTATAACTATTTTATATATGCATATTAAAACTTGAAAAAATAAGTGCAAATGCTTTTATTGGGTAGCTAGTGCGATTGTGACTAATGTATTATATAATAGCAAGGATAATGACAGTTCTGTGAATTACTTACGAAAATGAGTTTTCAAACTTGACATATTTCTGAAAGTTGACATTTTTTATATCATCATTTCTATTCAAATTGTTCATGGAATAAATACAATTATTACTAAATTTAAGAATAATAAAATTTTATAGGGTAGACATTAGACAACATTTTTGGTGCACTCAAACAAACTTTCCATGCTATTCCCATCACAAAATGCGTGACAAAGAGTAGCGTAAAAAAGTAAAATTTTTTTAGTCAAGAAGCTCATTTTATTGTCAAAAGGATAATCTATACAGAGAATTCTCTTTTTTACAGTATACTGCACCACCTATCACCTCAAAACTTTATACTATCTCACAATTCACCCACCCTTACAAAAAAAAAAAATTCTATATCAATATCAAGCCACAGTATTAAGTAATTCCTAACAACACTATTTCATCACCAAAATATACAGTCAACTAGACAGCTTTTGTCAACGGCATAACCACTTCACAACATGCCTTCCATTAAATCCAAATACTCCACCTCCCATCTTTCACTCAATCACTATTCAAGCAACTGCATTTTATGAAATAAGATATTCTTCTGTAAACACTGCCCCTATCTGCAACTTTATTCTGGAAAATTACTGAATTTCTCTCTCCAAATCCAATACATGGTGGTAACCATTGCTATTACTCTCATTCTAGCTTTAGCACATTTTCCTTTTGCTTTCTTTGAGAACCAACTCACCTCTTTTGCCAAGATTGCTTCCTTCTTCTAATTTCACACTTATGCAAAACTTACGTCCTGATGCTGCTTGAAAAATCACATTCAAAGAATAAATGTGAACTAATTTCAGCACTTCTCATGCAAAATACACAAACATCATCATCAACAATTCTCCATTTCAACATCATTGTTTTAGTGGCCAATCTATTCATTATTGCTAACCAGCATATGAAACTTATATACCCCGCACCCCATAACAAACTTCTCCACCCAACAACCTCCTCTCTTTTACTAAGAGCTTCCCAAGCAGATTTCACTGTATACGTTCCACTCATAGTTAAACTCCATTCAATCACATCTGTAATACCCTATTGAACCACATGTTTCCTTACTTCAGCCCAAGCAGCTTCAATAACATCATTCAAGGGATAAGGCAGCATCCAAGTTCCATTTCTCGATACTTCTTTTACCTTTGCTCTTCTTGGAACATATGTCTTTAATATTAATGCTAGGGAATTTATCCACAAGACTAACCCCTTCAACCCATAGATCATACCAAAAAGCAACATCCCCTTGCTTCAACTTATAACTGAACAAAGATTTCAGCCTATCCCTTATTTTCAATAGATTTCTCCATACCCAACTAGCTTCCAAAGGCTTAATTATGCCCCAAAAACTCATTATTTTGAGTTTATTCTGAGCAACCCATACAGCCCATAAAGAAGACTTCTCACACACTAATCCGTAACACATGCTTACCAACAGAAGCATAATTCCGTGAGACTAGATCCTTCACACCTAGCCCTCCTTCATTTCTTAGTCTGCACAATTTAGACCAAGCTACAGCTTCCCGTTTAGCCCCTTCAGCTTTCCCACTCCAAAGAAAATTCATGCATCTTCTATCAATTTAAACTAAAACACTTGCATGCTTCTCAACACAATATTAATTAACAGAATTCTACCTGCATATGAAAGAGTCTTCACAGTCCAAGGATTAATTCTTGCTATAATTTTTTCTATCAACTCCTCGCACTTTTTAAATTTCAGTGGACACCAAGGGAACCCCCAAGTATTTCACAGGTAAAAGTGCAAACTTAACAAGGTATATAAAAAAAAGGGCAGCCCGGTGCATGAATGCTCCCACAATGAGAGGAGTCTGAAAAAGGGTCGGACCCATTGGATTTTTGTATGCGGCATTTCCTTATAATTAATTGCAAGAGGCTATTTTCACAATTCGAATCTGTGACTTCATGTTACACGGCGACAAAACTTACCATTATACCAAAGCTCCCCTTCAAATTAATAATGTATATATGTATAAAAAAACAAACAACCATAAAAATATAAATTTGAATAAAAATGTCGTATTTTACATAATTTTCTCTAAAGATTAAATATGAAGTCTGGTATTTGCACCTTTTAACCCGTCCGATTCAGTTGGGTTGGGTTAGGTTAGGCCAAGTTGTTCAAATTTTTCAGACCTCATAAACGGGCCAAGAAATGATACGGACAGACAATGTCTTAGTTGGGCCTATGCCCAAAAACTACTAGGCCAAGAACCAGTAGTTGGGCTTATAAATTACAACTAAAAAAAGCCGCCAAAAATACGAGCAAAAATATTATCGGAAACACATTGGCGGGAAACGACGCGTATTTTTCCCATTTTCTCGTTAAAATAATTATTAATTCCCTCTCTTTTTCTCTACTCAAACAGTTCATGGCTTTATGCCATCACATTCTTCGATAAAATTTTGAGGAAGGAGAAGAGATCTCACTAAACGGTGTCGTTTCCTGTCCTTTCCTCTCTGTGTCGAGGACTTCTTCTTCTCTTTGTGTTAGGGTTTTTGCATTTGCAAAGAATCAAGCAAATGGCGGAGCCGGTGATGATGGTAATCGACGTTGATGCTGACCCCAAAACTAGCGGCCAAGACCGGCCCAAGAAAACCCTCAAGCGAAAGCGAGCATCTTCAGCGCTGCTTCTCTGCAACATGACGGTTGACCAGAAGGCAGCTCAAATCGATGCTATGAAGAACGAATTGCAGGGGCTTTTTGGGTATTATAGAGAAGTGATGGATCAGAAAGTGGGATTTGGATTGGGGTCGGATTTGAGTGGAAATGACTGTAATACGATAAATGGGATGGTGGGATTGTTGTTAGAGGAGAGCCAATTGGCGCTGTCCAAATTAGTAGAGGAGATACATTCAAAGTTGGAGAAGGAGAGAGTGAAGGACAATGCTACTGTCACGGTGGCGGTAGTGAAGAGTGCGGTGTTGTTTGTGGGACAGAGAGTGATGTACGGAGTGCGCAATGACGATGCTGATGTTCTGGAGGACGAGACTCAAGATTGTCTCTGGTGTTGGGAGGTATTTTTTTGTGCATTTTTTTTAATATTGTTATTGTTTTTTGTTCACTGGGGCTTGTTTTGCTTTTGGTAAGTTTTTAATTGCATTTTTTTCTTTGAATAATGGGCATCCATTACATGCGCTTATTATTATTGTTGTTGAACTTTACTAAATTTTACATGCCAGGTGCATAATTTTGAATATTATATGATAGTTCTAGCTTTTTTGGATTTTAATTTATTGAGCCTCTTATGCTACATACGTATCTTATTTGAATTGGTCTCTTGTGTACAACGAATGCTCTTTCGTTGGTATTGGAGGGTTTAGCTTGAGGCGGTGTTTTTGGCACTGGGTCATGATGGTTTTATCACCCATTTGTTATTTGTGTTTTTGCTCTGAGCTTGAGTAAACTTTCTATTCAAACTGTGCACACTAATTGTTGTTCTGCGATCCATGATGTTGAATGGGCTTAATTGATTTGATAGGGGGATATATATATATATATATATTTTTTTTCATTCGATATTTTAGGGCGTATATTTGTCCTTAGCAACTTTCTATAATTAATGCTGGCTGTATTTCATCAGTAGGGTATTTTTGCACTTAATATTGCAGACAAGAGATCTAAAGTTGATGCCAAGATATGTGCGTGGTGCATTAAAGATTCGGCGTTTGTGTCGGAAAAAAATCCACGAGAGAATTAATGCTGTTTCTGGTGAGAAAATATTTACTTAAATTTATCAATGCTTTTCTGGTTAATCATTTTGTTGCATGCTTATATATAACTTACCACTAAACACAACATTCTAATTTTGTTACTTGTTTACTGAAAAGGGATTCATGATAAGATTTTCTTTTTTTGACTGTCACTACAGTCTGGCCAATGTAATGTACTTATCTTGGCATGAGAATGAAGAGATGAAGGTGCGCCAGGTTTTAATTTAATAAAAGAAATTACACAAACCATCTAATGAAACAAGATCAATACATAATTTTTGTAATATTTGAGTAACTACCTACCATGAAGCAGCTGTTACTCGATGCCTAGGAATTCAACAGAGTCGGACAGTTTGGTGGTTCTGCAAAGTTATATCAGCTTAAAATGTTCTTTTTCTCTCTTGAATCATACGGATATTTTGATTTTTGAGTTTTTGTTGGCTATTTCAGCAATGTTGTCTGCATTACAAAAGTCAGAGTGTGGTCAGAGTTACAAAATTGATTTGATGAGAGCTTTAGAAAAGCTTGATAAGGCATCACAAGAGGCAGATATCCGATTGTCAGTGGCTAATATGTTACAGAAGAATGGCGCAGAGATGTATGTAATCTATCCTAATTTGTTCCTTAAATATGGAATTTTCTTTTATTAAAATATTTGGCATCACAGGACTGGTAAGGAAGCAAAACGAGAGCAGAAATTGCTCATCAAGCAATTGGAGAAAAATAAACGGGAAGCTGAAAAGGAGAAAAAGAGAATGGACATTGAACTTCAAAAGGAAAAGAGGCAAACTGTATGTGCAAGTGCAACTCTCACATTTTTGTTAGTGTATGCATTCTGTCTCACTGGTGTCAAGCCTTTGTTGCATAGTGCATATGATAATGCTTGGCATTGTTAGAGAAGTAAGAACATTTAATACAGAATGCTGTCATTTTTTATCATTTTCTTTCTTGCAGGGAACAAATTGAATGAGCAATCATTAACACGATGTTGAGCAAAAGATGTCTATGAATAAATAAATGAATGAGTGCTCATGCATTTGTTTTTAAGCAACAAAATATATATCATCTGTTTTTGCATATCTTCTAAACTAATAGGTTCCCTTTTGCTGGGTTTTCAATGTGTTCTCTGTTACAAGTGTTTATGCTATTTTATTTATTTATTTTATATCTCAGGAAAAGGAGCAAAAAAGGTTGCATGAGGAAGTAGAAAAGGATGAAAAGCGCCATGAAAGAGAAGAGTCTGAATTGAGGAGGAAACTAAGAAAGCAGCAAGAGGAAGCCGAGAAAGAACAACGGCATAGGGAGAAGGAAGAAGCTGAACTGAAAAGGCAAATCGCTATAAAAAAGCAAGCTTCAATTATGGAACGCTTTCTCAAGAGAGACAAAACCAGTTCACCGTTGTCCCAAAATGATGAGATTTCCACTAAAGAAACCGAATCTGATTTGCCAAGCAATCAGAGTAAGAGAATGTCCGAGGCAGTCACTCTAGCAATGGACAGTACTCTGTCATCAAATGATGATATTACAATTGACGCTATTCGCAAGTAGGTTGCACACTATCCAGCACCTGCTTTTGTTCCTCATTGTCTTTACTTTCCTAGGCATTAAACTCTTGGATCTAATGATTAAGACTGATGTGCTTTGCAGGTTGCACTTATCTTCTTGGCATCATTTAGGGCATACTCTTCGTTCAAATACAAAACAGCATTGGAGCATACGTCAAAAGCCTAAGACTGAATTATTTAAGGAACTCAAGCTAACTGCTAGCATGGAACTTGTTCATGATGATGAATTGGGTGTAGAGAAGCTTGTAAGTGGATGGGGAGAACAGGCTTCTGATGATAGATTAAGTCTGACTAATTTAGAGAGTTCTCTGGATGGTAAAAAGTGGAAAAGGAGGAAGCAATTACTGCAGTTTGATAAGAGTCACAGACCTGCATTTTACGGTACATGGCCTAAGAGAAGGTGAACACTTCTTCACTGAGATTTTACCATGTTCGAAAGCTATAAAGGAAGCTAGATAAATGTAGGAACATGTTTTTGCTGGGAAACTGCAGCCAAATGCACAAAGCACACTTTTTTGGAAGCCCTTGGCACTTAGACATTGTTTTCATGCTTAATTAAAATTTGCATTAGTTTAACATTTTGTCTTATGATATTGATTCTACATCTACTTGGTGTTAACTGTTATTGTCTATGGTAATAGGAGAATCTAAGCCTTTTTGAGCTGCTGAATGAGTCTTGTTTTCAAACAGAACTGAGTTTGGATTGGATATCAAACTGATTTTATAAGGCCTTCTTTTTCAGTAATGTTGTTAGACCACAGCATCCTTTCAGGAAGGAACCAGACTTGGATTATGATGTAGACAGTGATGAAGAATGGGAAGAGGTGTGATATTGAGTTTTCCTATTCAAATTAAAATTATCATTAGGAAAATGCTTCTTAATGGCATCTTTATTCTACAGGAGGATCCTGGCGAAAGCCTTTCAGACATCGACAAGGATGATGAAGAACAAAATTTAGAGGAAGGGTTTTCAAAAGATGATGATGAAGAAGATAGTGAAGATGGCTTTTTTGTACCTGATGGATACCTTTCAGAAAACGAGGTAAGAAACTATCTTGGGAATTCTGAAGTTTCATTTTTCTATATTTGTAGTCTGGCAACTATTGAGAGATATTATTGGTTTCCAACTTGTATAAAAACCATTAGCGCTTATGCAATGTATTATTCAGGTTATTGTAGTATATTGGCATAACACATCTTGACGTTGTTTTTATAGTCATTTGCAGGCTTATTTTTGATGTATGCTTCCCTTTTGGTTTCAGGGAGTACAAATTGACAGAATTGAAACTGAAGTCTCAGTTGAGGCCAAAGGTTCATCCAGTTGCAAGCAAGAGAGTGAGGAATTTTGTACACTGCTTCAACAGCAAAAGTATCTGAACAATTTAACAGAGAGTGCACTTCGGAAAAACCAGCCATTGATTATATCAAATCTAATGCATGAGAAGGTCCCCTTTATAGTGGCAGAAGATTTAACAGGTTCTTCAAAATTGGAAAAGATGTGTTTGAAATTTCTTAGAATGCGTGCTTTCCCTGGTGGGCTGCCTATAGAAATATCAACCGTTGACATACAAGATGATGATAAAGAAGCTTGTGTTTCAAGTGGCAAGGCCAATGGCACACATATCTCAACTGTGTCAGCATTACAGGACTCTGATATGCCCATAGTTGTAAGTTCACAATTTGATTATGGGGTTAAGGATGTCAGCTAACTGTAGTGGTTTCCAGATTTTTTTTTGATAAATCCCGTGCTCTCTGACTGAAAAGCTGGCGACAGGTTTATACTATTCAGTCTTGCTCACAGAGTATCAATAAAGTGGTAGATTCCTTGCAACAGAAGTTCCCAACTGTTTCAAAGTCTCAGTTGAGAAATAAAGTTCGTGAGATATCAGAGTTTGTGGACAATCGTTGGAAGGTTAGTGTGCTGTTTGTAGATATATGTCATTCCTACAAGAAGGATGAGAATCTCCCTCCATGGCTTTTTAATGTATATTCTTGAATATATAGTTATTGAGTTTACGTACTGAATGTAAAACTGATTATTCTGGACATAATAAAATGCACAAAAAGAACATTTCTAAATATTTGTTCTCATGCTGCAGGTAAAGAAAGAAGTACTGGATGAGGTTGGCATGTCAACATCACCAGGTAACATTTTTAAAGTCTAGTTGATTTATCAGTTCTTGTAAATTGAATCATTCTTGTTGTTAACCTACTTACTGAAAGCAGGTAAGGGCAGGGGCAGAAAGCAAAATATTTCCACATTTTTCTCAAAGAGGTGCTTGCCCCCATCTGGTAAAAGTATCAATCCCAATTAGACTTCACCACAATCATCTCTAAAACCTGGTTCTATAGTTGAAGGGCAACAGGGTTGCACCTACTCCCACCCTTAGCATCCTTTTCTGGGTATTGCTTAAAGTTTGCCAAAATCCCATGTCCCATATTATGTAATTACATAAAGTTTCTGATGTAAGCTCAATGTTGGTTAATCTATGTAGTTGAATCTTATGGGGTTCTATAAAATGATACCATATGAATGTTTAGTTAAGCTTTCATTCTTACAGAATTAGATTATAAACACTTGCAGCCTTGGCGTGTGAGATTTTGTTTTATATTTCTCATCTCAAGTCCTACATTCAACATGTTACCATGCAAAGGGCTCTAACTAAATTATATGCTTGTTAAATAAATGAATGCCATTTCAATGCATGGAGAAACTTGCTTTGAATGTGTGTGTATCCAGTGAATATGATACTAATATACAACCATTTGATGACATGATTAATCATTTTTTTTTTTTCAAAAGGGAAAAATTTTCCCTGCATAATGAGCATGTTATTATCTTATATATTTAAACTATTAAGTAAAAAATCAATATGATTATTATATTATTTTTATGATGAAAAAATATTTATACTTTAATGTATAATGGTATTTGGGATGGTGCAATGGAATTTAAGCATTATCTTATGCAATGTGATATTATTGGGTAGCTGAACTTTTTTTTTTTTAGCAGAGGATAGTTGAACTTAATATATAAAATATCATATAATAAAATGCGATATTTTAAATCTATTGACATCATATAATAATATAAAATATATATTTATATTATATGTAGATTCATAATCATAAAGACATGCACTATCAATATCTCAATATATATGTATTCTTTCACATATTATTATTATTATTATTATTATTTTGAGATGAAACGAAAGTACAGTCATATATATAAATATATATTAATTGAGGGAGAGTAATTAAATATATTTATTAGATAATAAATTAATTTATTGCCGCCTCCTTCCGCCGGTGCCACTCTCCCTCTGGCAATTAAAATAAACAGCAGCCACAGGCAAGCCAAGATTATAAAGCTCAGCAAAATCTCTAGTGTTGAAGTTTTGACGCCAACCTGGTTCATAAACCGTCTGCCTTCCCAGTTGCCGGAATAATATGTAAACGAACCGATGAATCCCCACCGACGGCCATGGGCTCTCATAGCACACTACTTCTTGCCCTGCAATTATTATTATTATTGTTATTGTTATACAGGGAGGAGTCAAGGAAATATGTACTTAACATTAGATGTGACGTTTGCTTTTAAAAAAAAATAGATATGGAGTATGCAAAATTTTCAAACTCAACTATACCTAATAAATTTTGGTTGAGTTTAGTCTGCTTATAGTACATATTAAGTTAAAATCGATTGAGTATTTTAAAAAAAATTTAAATTCGATTGATAGCTGAGTTGGAATATAATTTTTTGTTTGAACCTAAATTTGACTGACAAAGTTATATAACTACATAATATATAAATATGTTATATAATTTGATCCAATCCTATTCGACCAATAAAAATTATGAATATATAATATTATATATATATATTATGTAGTATGATATGATCTAACTAAACCCGATCTAATATTAAAATATATACAATTTCAATTGAGTTAGATTGATAATTTTAATATTTAGTTGGGCTTGATCATATTAAAATACATCATGAATCCAATCGAATTCAATTGATGTGCACTCCTACGGTAGACTCTGTTGCAATATATAATTATTATTATTATTTAGTAGAAATATTTTTGATATTTTACAGTGCCCATTAGCATGATTTTGATCGATGTAAGAAAAAAAAAACACTTTTACTATATATTCTTTTACGTATGAAAAGAAATGAGTATCAAAATTGGCAATAAGTCGAGTGAGAGAATGATATTGACATAAGAAACCATTTCTTCCTCACATTTTCATGAAAAAAAAAAATGACAAACAATATTATCAACCTATTCTCTTTCACTTTTCACTGATTTTTCCATAGCTATGTAACTTCTAAGAATATATATATACATATATATCGAGAATAATATATATATATATATATATATATATATGTAAAAAAAAGTAGAAGAGAATTTTTTGAAAATACAATTTGTTGGTCCATATTATTTGCATATGTTATCCAACATATCATTATTATTTGCACCAGTATATTGGCTCACCATACAATAACTCATCGGCAGAATTATTCGGTTTATATTATATAATTAATTAACGAAATAAGAGATTTTTATATAAAAAAAGGAAATAAGATATAATTTTATATTTATAATGAAAAATATTAATAATAATAATAATAATAATAATAATAATAATAATAATAATAATAATAATAATAATAATTAATAATGTTAATGTAAAGTAGTGATGTACCAAAGGTTACCCCAGTAGTTGCTGGAATATCAGTTACCAACCTGCAAAAATTCAGGTAAAAAACTTAGGTTTATATCTATTACATAAACAATAACGTAATTACTTTTGATTGGTCGGACAGAATATCGAAAAAAACAATAATTCAATTATAATGTTACATGATTTTTCTTTTTTCATTGATAAAAATTATCTAATAATTAATTAAGGAGTCAACAACATAAAAACTACAAGGAAAGTAACTATTTTTTCTAGTTTTATTTAAACATCTAACACATAAAATATGGGTCTACATCTCGGAAAAATAAAATAAGGAAATTAAAAATAATAAAAGAACGGAAAATTAATTGAAAAATAAAGATTAATTTCACAAATAATATAAGGATTAATTGTTATTAAAATTTTTTTTATTTGTATTATTAATATTCCTAAACTTTAATTAATTCAGATAAAATTTATTTTTAAATTTTTCATTACAATTCCTAGCTTAAAAAATAGATGGCTAGATTTTATGTGAAACCATGTGTAGTAATACATCAAAAAATAAAATAAAATAAAATCTATAGGTGAAATTTTTATTTTATTTTATTTTATTTTTGAATATATAGTTCTATATCACATTACATGAAATCCACATTTGTTGGGTTTTATAGAAATTAATTTAAAATTTTAAAAAATTAACATTACAAATGCAAAAAATTTAGAATAATAAAAAAAAATAAAGTGAATTTTAAAAAAATAAATAAATAAAAAGGAAAAAAGTGTGATAATAGGGCAGCATCAAATTCATAGGACAAGTAGGACCCAAACTAGTATCCCAAAAAAACCTAGCAAGTCTGAATGCTACTTTTTTGTTTTATTCTCTGCTTTCCTATCCTATCCCTCTCTTGTCTTCTTCTGCTTTCTTTTTCTATACAGGAAGATGCATTGCTTATTAGTTGGAAAAAACAATAATTGCTATGCATATAAATATATATTTATTTGATACAAGTAGATGAAATTTTTACAGATTAAGATTCATATTTCTGTAGGAAATAAGTGCAAAAATATTAATATAATTTATTGGTTTTGATTAGAGTTAACAATTTTAAATAAATTTAAAAAATATATTTTTTAAAAAATAACACATGCATAAAAATATTAGTGGCTGAATACAACTCATAATAAAATTATTTTAATTTTAATATATTCTCTAATTTTTTTACCGATGTAGAAATTCGAAATTTACATTTAAATTCTTTCACACACGGGCTATCATACCAAATTAAGTTTGAAAGATAGTGCATCCCTATTAGTTAAAAAAATAGTCACCGATCATAAGATTAAAGATAAATGTAACAGTGTTCATAAAATGACAAATGAGGCGATAATTCGGTGGAGCCACTGCTTCTCAGCTCTCCCCCATATGTACGGACTTATTTAAAAGCTTTTCTCATTCAAATTTCGTACCACTTTTAATCATTTCCATTAAATCACCTCTAATCTTTGCCAACATATACCCATTAATTACTCTAACTATTCTATTATATTCCATATATTGATCTTGGCTCAGTTTAGATCAAGCCGTATATATATATACATATACAGTTTATATGCAGAGTCTTATTATTACCTATTACGTACATTGATAATGGAATTGAATATGGAGAATTTGATCACAAGTTTGTTCAAGAATCATAAAACAATATCATTCTTTTATGAAACCTCAAAATTCTAAAGAAAATCTGTGTGTTGAGAAACAGAAAGAATCTATAGCTATGCACGTACCAATGCAAGTATTCTCTGAGATTTGGGTCACTTGGGCTAGGAGCATCAGGATCCACCATAACCTGCAAAATTATATGTACATACAAGTTATACAATAAATACAAAAGAAAACCAAGTTATATACTTATCTACATATGAAGAAGAAGAAGAAGAACGGCCTAGCGAGAAGCATTATTGATCCGGTTTAGATCTCGAGTTTGAGTCTTAAGCGTTCTCCTTTCTCCCGCATCTAATTTATCGAAAGAAGAAGAAGAAGAAGAAGAAGAAGAAGAACTGCCAAACAAGAAGCATTATTGATCCCGTTTAGGTCTCGAGTTCGAGTCCTAAGCATTCTCTCATCTCCTACATGAAATTTTTGAAAAGAAGAAGAAGAAGAAGAAGAAGTACCAAAGTGTAGAAAGTTCTTAAATCATCACCACCAATCTCAACTCTAGGTTGGTTGACGACTTGAGAAGGTTTAAGCTCACAGCCATTGTTAACCTCTCTAGAATTGTAAATAACATGAAGAGGAATAGACCTTTGAAAAGGGTCCAATACATCACCTATCACTCGACCAACTACAAGTGGGTCTCTATCTCTAGGCATATTGTTAATAATTTCCCACTACTGCTTCTACTTAGTGTGTTAAATTGAATGTTGCCTAGATTTCTCTGTGATGCCATTGCCCTTCTTATATATTGTTCTCAAGTATCCGCCTTTTTCTTCTTTCTCCATCAATTAGAATTTCTCATCTTTTATTTTTTTGGGTACATATTATAAAGGCATTGGTTTACTACACAGATTATTGCTTTTTGAGTCAGAGAATTTAAAGTTTTATAAATGCATATGTATACTGTTCCATTACTACACTGCATTTAATTTCCTTGTACGTATTGAACAAAAAATAAAAGATACTATTCACTTTTAATTTTAAATTCAATTAGAGATTTAATATCGATTAATGTATAAATTTATTTTAAAATATCAAACTAATAAGAAAATAATTCACCATTAAAATTATATATGGTGTACTTAAATTATAAATTTGTTTATTTTAATTTAACAAATGATCATATATTGCCATGCAATACTGATGCTTTTTGTGAATGTATATAGTGGAGAAACGTACACTCATCAAGTGAATAATGTTGTCCAATTTGCACAATGTATATATATATATTTTCTTGAATTATTTTGTTTTAACTTTCAAATTAAGAAAGAAAAAAAACCCCTTGAATTCTACTATTTATTTATTTATTTTTAATTACATAATGTTTCGAAAAACAACAAGTTCAAATAGAGTGATACAGAAATAGACAAATTAAAACGTGCAATGATGGGATGCGAAGATTTCAAGTTAGTGAGGTTAATAAATAAAAACCCGACAGCTCATAATGGAGGACCTTATGGGAGTCTCCTTTCCGAGATGCTTTGTTAGATAATTTCTTGTTTTAGGCAACTAAAACAGAAAAATCCCATAACATAAACTAAATTGTTCTACTGCCAACTTAAAATAAGCAGAAATGAAAGCAATGAACAAAAGGAACTTCACTTTGTGATTGAGAACAAAAAGAACTTCACTTTGTGATTGAGATTTTTTTTTTAAAATTTTCCTTTCACAAAAGTTTTTTATTCTTCTTTTACAAAAATGTATTTATAAATTCTCTAATAATACTGTTTACAATTTTTGAGTTTATTTTTTTAATTTTAGTAAATAATTAATTATGTAAATTAATACACAATAATAGAAAGCAAAGAATAACCATAAGAATAAGAGATACAAAATTTAACGTTAAAAATACTCCAGTGTAGAAGAAAAATTCACATGACAAACTTCGAGATAAAATTTATTAATTCAAAGAAATCAAGTACAATAATTCTCAAATAATCCACACTTGAGATTACCAATAATAGAAAAAATATCTAAATATCTATTTAGCAAAATTTTCACTCCTTGGATGATCACACTAAAAAACTAAAGAATAATTCTTCAAAATTTAAAATACTTAAAAAAATTTTTCCTCTTATTTATTTCTTTTTCTCTTATTTCTTCTCTTTTGTATGTTTTGAAGTGAATGAAAGAAGGCTATTTATAGGCCTTCAAATATGTGTGAACACCATAATGTGCCTAATTTTTACTATTTAAATTATGGCTACAAAAATAAATATGTGATAAATATTTTTCTTTTTTTTTATTTCATATAGTCAAATATTGCAACTTACCAAACTCATTATTTTCATTTTTGGATAAACCAACAATCTCCTCCTCCAATCCATGAGGAGATGTTCACATATCAATTACCTAATTAACACTCAGGCCCACCATCTTGGTGCAAAACTAATGCTTGTCACGAGTCACCACTTTAATCAATATGTCAGCTGAATTTTTATCAGTGTGAATCTTTTTCAAAAAAATATCTTGATTATTCACTACTTTACGAATCCAATGGTATCTCATATTAATATGCTTAATCCGACTATGGCATGTGACATTCATGTTCAAATCTAGAGCACTTTGACTATCACAATTCATTACATACTCATCACGCTTCAAACCTAATTCTTCTATAAGTCTTTTTAACTAAAATATCTCTTTATTTGCTTCAGTCATGCAATATACTCAGTTTCAATTGTGGATAGAGCAACATACTTTTATAATTTAGACTGCCATGATACAGCTCCTCACTGCAAAAGTAAACACATACCCTGAAGTTGACTTTTTGCTATCAAGGTCACCTTCCATATCCGTATCTGTAAATCCTTCTAGAATTGGTTTTGAGCCTCTAAAGTATAAACACATCTTTGAAGTACCTCTCAAATATCTGAGAATCCATTTGACTGCTTTCTACTGATTTTTACCAGGATTCGAAAGAAACTTGCTGATCAAACCAACAACATGAGCAATATCTTATCGGGTACAAACCATATCATACATTAAACTCCCAACTATAAATGAGTAGGGAATACCTGCCATTTCTTCCTTTTTCTTTCGAGTAAAATGATAATATTTCTTGCTAAGTATAAAGTGATTGGTAAGAGGTGTGTTAACTGGCTTAGCATTTTTTATATTAAATCTGCTTAGAACCTGCTCAATGTACTTCTCTTGTGACAGTTACCGTGGATAGAGCAAAAGAATGACAAATTTACTATCTGAAAATGTCTTGAAGTACACACAACAATTTGCATCTGTTCTGGTATAATTATGACGCACCATGAAAGAGTCAAATTTTTTATATCACTATCTCGGAGCTTGTTTCAACCTATATAAACTCTTTTTTAATCTGCAAACCATGTGTTCTTTCTCTTTTACTTCAAATTTATCTGGTTGCTCTATATAAATTTCTTCCTCCAAATCACCATGAAGGAATGAAATTTTCATATCTAACTACTCAAACTCAAGATCCAAGCTAGCAGTCAAACCAAGAATCACTCGAATGGAGCTCATCTTCATAACCGGAGAAAATATCTCATTAAAATCAACCCTTTTCTTCTAATTGAAGCCTTTTATTATCAAACGAGCTTTATATTTTATTAGCTTCTCTCCATCCATCTTAAGCTTGTACACTCATTTATTCTTCAAGGCTTTTCTATCTTTTAGAAGTTCAACAAGCTCATAAGTATTATTCTTTTTCAAAAAACTTATCTCCTCTTGCATTGTTTTCATCCACTGAGCTTTCTCTTTATGATTCTAAACTTTCTAGAATCTTCTGGCTCCCTATCTTCAATAATTATTACATATTCAGAACTGAGATATTTGATAGATGAATTGTGTGCTCTGGTTGACATTCTGACTTAAAGTTTTTCTACAGTCTGAGGAGGAAGGGGTTGCTCCCCCTGCTCAACATCATCATCAACATCAGTTAGCGCTGGTATATCATCAATTCTATGTTCGTCAAGCAACTCTCCATCATCTGTGACATTTCTGATTGAAGAAGAAATTAATATAAGAAGAGAAATATTATCACTACTTGTAATTTTTTCTGATGACTCAGAGTCCAATAAGATCTTGTGTTCATGGAAGATTACATCTCTAGACCTGATGACTTTCTTCTTCACTGAATCCCATAATCTAATCCAAATTTTGCATCTCCATAGCCTAGAAAAATGCATGAAATGACTCTATTATCAAGTTTTTATCTCTGCTCCTTAGATATATAGACAAAAGCCTTGCATCTAAATGCCTTAGAGTGAGAGTAAGCAACATCTTTTTCAGACCATACTCTCTCAGGTACATCAAAATTCAAAGGAGTTTACGGGGAGCGATTCATCAAGTAGCAGACAATGTAGAGTGTTTCACCCCAAAATGGCTTAGGGAGTTTAGCCATTTTCAGCATGAATATGACTTTTTCTAAGATAGTTCTATTTGTCCTTTTAGCTACACTATTATATTATGGAGTACCATGAATAATTCTCATGTCTGATTTCATGCTCTAGATAATAATTCTCAAACTCCTTTGAAGTGTATTAACCTCTACTATCACTGTGAAGACACTTTAAGGATGTCCTCTTCTCTCTTTTCACCATTACATGGAAATGCTTAAAGAGCTGAAGAACCTGGTCTTTTATTTTCAGAACAAACACCTAAACCTCTTGTGAAGCATCATCAATAAAAGTAATAAAATATCTACTATCTCCTAAAGTTTTTACATCAATGAGACCACATATATCAGAATAAAGTAACTTAATTACATTATTTTTTCTTTCAGAGGAACTATTTAAAGAGACTCTATGTTGCTTGTCATATAAAAAATTATCATAAGGATTTAAACTCATACCTTTAGCAAAAGGAATAAGAGACTTTTTTTTGCCTAAATTTGCAACCCTTTCTTACTCATATGAGCTAGTATCTTATGCCACAAGTCTGGCAAAGCATCATCTTTAACTTCATTTAGTGCACATTTGATCGTCTTCACTTGAGTCTTATAGAGTGTGTAGCACAATATACCTCTAGCAACCACAATTGAACCTTTAGCGAGTTTTCACTTTTCTCACCAAAGATGTTGTAATAACCATCTAGATCCAGGATATGAGTAGAAATCAAATTCAGGGGTAAATATGATATATGTCACACATTCTTCAGAGTCAATGTGTAACCAATATTTGTCTGAACATAGACATCACTAATACCCATTATATTTGTGTAGCCAGTATTATCCATCTTTAATATGCCAAAATCACCTGCTTTGTACATAGTAAAGACATCTCTCCTTGATGTAGCATTGTATGATGCTGTTGAATTAACAATCCACTCCATATCAGAATTAGTAGCCTTGTCACTCTCCTCAATAAGGGAGAGTACAACAATCTCTTCATTATCATCATCTACAGTTGCAATGGTATTGTTATCACCTGCCTTCTTTTAATTTTTCTTATCATTATGTTTCCTTTTTCACACTTTACAATTTCTTTTCATATGTCTCTCCTTGCCGCAGTGATAAAACTAAATTTCACTTTTAATTGTGACTTGCCTCTAAATTTATAACTCTCTTTAGGACCTCTACTTTTACTTCAATCCCTGCTCTTTGTGGTTGTAACAAGAGCCTATGAAGTATCAATGCCTACATCTTTTTTTCTAGTCTCCTTATTATAAAGACTGTCTTTTACCGATGATAAAGATAAAACACCGCTTGAAGCGGAGTTTCTAAGAGACACCACCAAGGTCTCTCAACTGCCTGTCAAAGAACTTAAGAGCATTAATGCCTACAATTTATCATCTAGGGCTATCTTTATGATGCTCAACTGATTTACTAATTCTTGAAACTCACTCAAGTTTTCTGCAATTGATCGTCCATCCCTTAGCTTTAAATTCATAAGTTTTCTAATAAAAAAAGCTTTATTCTGGGCATTTTTTCTCTCATATATGGTTTCTAAATCTTTTCATAATTTTTAAGCATCAACTTCTTTGCTTATATGATAATAGACATTATTATCTATCTATTGTTGAGTAGTATCAATAATTTTTCTGTGCATCTTCTCTCAATCATCATCTCATTTTTCATTTGGCTTATTAGGTCTTAATTTTATATGATCATACAGGTTCTTACAATAGAGAAGGTCTTCCATTTTTTATTTTCAAATTAAATAATTTGAAGCCAATAATTTAATCATAGTGTCTGTAAATTTTTTCATTCTAATTTACACAATTAATTCTACACCCAAAGAACTAAACTTTGATACTACTTGTTGGATTTTTAGTCAATAATTAATTGTGTAAATTAGTGCACAATAATATAAAGCAAAAAATAGCAACAAGAATAAGAGATACAAGATTTAAAGTAAAAAATCTTCAAGTATAGAGGAAAAAGTCACGGGATAAACTCCGAGATAAAATACATTAATTGAAAGAAATTAAGTACAACAATTATCAAGTAGTCCACACTTGAGATTACAAATAATTGAGAAAATATCTAAATACATCTCTAGCAAATTTTTCACTCCTTGTATTATCACACTAAGAAACTAGAGAATAATTCTCCAAAATTAAAACTACTTAAATTTTTTTCTCTCTTATTTCTTTCTTTCTCTCCTATTCTTCTCTCTTGCATGTTTTGAAGTCAATGAAAAAGGCTATTTATAAACCTTCAAATATATGTGAATATCCTAATTTATCCCTAATTTTTACTATTTAAATTATGGTTACAACAATAAAAATATGATAAATATTTTTCTTCTCTTTTTTTTTCATTTAGTCAAATATTGCAACTCATCAAATTCATTATTTTCATTTTAATGGGTTGGATAAACCAACACCGATAATATCAATTTGTTAGAATTTTTAAATCAAAGCTGATCAACTAATTGATTTAAACCAACATGATCAATTGAGTTGATCGAAATAATTTGTCGAGTTAAATTGATTTGGTTTATTTGCTCATCCCTAATAAAAATTCTCATTCACTTAATTATTGCATTATCAGCGGGGTATACCATTGGACACAAAATTAAAATTAATTAATAAGCTTTAACCTCAACACAAAATTAAACATTATATATATATATATCAAATACCAAGATGATGGGGATTTGAGATTTTTTTTGTGAACTCTTTATAAAAATTGTGGTGGGGTTTTATCTTGGTTTGTTGATGATATTGATTGATGAAACTTAGCCCTGTTTTGGTAATGTTAAATTTGGAATCATATGTATCTCATTTTTAATAAAAACAAAATAACAATAATGATAAAAAAATAAAAAGAATGCATTGAAATGGTAATGACATTCTTTATAAATATTGATAAGTAGGGTTAAGTGTAATGTAGTATTCATATATATGGACTAGCCGCGTTTGATCAATTCAAATTTTTTCTACCGATTTCAGATCATTTATATGGCCTCTCATTTATATATATTTATTTATTCATCACACCAAATATCTCAACTCTTTTTTCTATTTAGAAGAAGAAAACCACAAACTAGCAAAGCTAAGAAGAATTCATAGCACTCAAGCGGAGCCAAGTAACACCTAGAATGTCTTCCGTGATGAGACGCTGGACACCTTCTGGAGGTTCATTATAAATCTGTAAACTTGGATACAATGAGAAAGCATTATTCGCCATCCAGTATCCACACCGGTTACCTTCTCTGAAATTGTGGCCAATGAATACCTGCCAGTCTCTATCAAGAAAATCTTTTACAGCTGCCACTAGATTGGTGTTTGCATTAATGGCACAATCAGTACTCCCTAATTTTTGGACCACCAAGTTACTGTCAAGTTCAAGTACTAGATTCTTATAACCCATGTTGCATGCAATCTCTAAACCATCTAAAGCTCCCCATAGCTCAGCTTGGGTGACTAAACAAATGCCAATATTTCGACTATAGCCGCTAAGCCAGACACCATGGTTATCATGAATAATACCACCTGATGTAGCATGGTTACACAATGCACGCAAGGCTCCATCAGAGTTAATCTTGATCTAACCCAAAGTAGGTCGATCCCAGCCAACGAGGATTTACCTCTTATGATGATGTCTACACATCTCATTTTAGAACTAGAGAGCATTTTTTGTATACTTTTGCATACTAAGGATGGATTGAAAGAGGTTTTCTGAACTTTCCATTTTACCTTCAAAAGTAAAATTATTCCTTTGCTTTCACAAAGACTAACAGACAAGGCCAAAAATAATTCTCCAATCCTCAAACTTGGAACACCATCTCCAGCCATTACGCAAATTAATCGCAGAGAAAGCATCTAAATTCTCGATAGGAATCAACTTACGCCAAAGGATCTTAACTTGCCAGCAAGTACCTAAGACTTGGTTGACGTCCTCTTGCGCAGTGCCACATGAATGATAGGAAGCATCATCAGTAAGGTGACCCTAAAATCTCTAATGGTTTGTCAGTAGTCTATGGCGCAAGTCTAATTGAGCCCCAGGCCACTTCCAAATCAGATTCCAATTTCCTTCTTGTGAATAAAAGCTATCATTAGTTAGAAATTGATACGCAGATTTAACACTAAAATTATGTAATGTTTAAAATTTTAAATTGTAAACTTTTAACCAATATCATCATCAGTAAGGTGACCCTAAAATCTCTCATGGTTTGTCAGTAGTCTATGGCGCAAGTCTAATTGAGCCCCAGGCCACTTCCAAATCAGATTCCAATTTCCTTCTTGTGAATAAAAGCTATCATTAGTTAGAAATTGATACGCAGATTTAACACTAAAATTATGTAATGTTTAAAATTTTAAATTGTAAACTTTTAACCAATATTGATAATTGACAGTGTATAGTGATAAAAATGATCTTAACAGTGTACAGTGATAAAAGTGATATGAATAAATGCTATAAGTAAAAAATAGTAAATAGTAGATCTTAAAATTTATTGAAGAAATTATTTTTATGATTTTACGAAACTAAAAATCGAGTTAGAATCAAAAGATAAGAAAAAGAGTGTACCATAGTTAAAATGAGGTTGTCCATACTAGGTTGAACTTATTATATGTACATGAGTATATAGCCTAGAATTTTTTTTTCTTCTCTTCTTTCTCCATCATCCATGCCATCTACCACCACCATCACCATCTTCTCTATTTTCTTCTTCCTTTCATCAACTTAATCAAGAATTAAGGAAAATTCATCTTTTGTTACAAAATTTTAAGAGAATTAGCTAGAGTTTGTGAGATTAACAAGGGATTAAAGAAAGAGGGAAAAGAGAAGGGAAGAGAGATTTTTGAAGATGTATGTGCTTATGCATTTTAATTTGCAAATATTTATTTTTCTTTGAGTTTTAATGTTTAAATTAGTTGATTGAGTTATTTAGAATGAGATATTTCTTAAATATTGGATAAATGAATTGTTGTGTGATATATGTAGGAATTGAAGTTGTTGATGTTATTTTTCTTAATTTCGATTGATGATTGTGAATGTTGTTGATTAGATCATTTGTTAAAGACTTGATTAATTGAAGTTTTAGTAAGGTATTAGAAATAAATTCTTTTTATGTTAAAATTTTGATTTTAATACATTTTTAACTTAGATCTTCAATATGTTTGTGTTCTATGAAGTTAAAAGTGCAAAATACATAATTGTAGGATGCCACGAACGTTACTTAAAGGTGTCATGCGTGTGGTATCAAAGTCAAAATTGCTGGAGGAAGAATTACTCTGAAAATAAACCCAAAACCAATGCCACGGGCATGATAACTAAGTTTCACGACTGTGGAGTTCAAAGTGAGGTTGTTTCTTTAAAATTTTTGATAAAATAGATCCGTTCTGAATGCCACATGTGTGGGCCTTGATGGCTATGACCGTGGGGGTCTACAAAGGCATTTGACAGCTTCATTTTATATCCCACGGGTGCAGGGTTGAGATGTCACGGCCGTGGGGTATCTAGATGATATTTTTCGCTTGTATTTTGTGATATACAGACCTAGTATAAGGCTAATATATTTATATTTTTTACTTTTGTGTTCAGAATTTATGTGTATGTGTTAAAAGTATGAAAAAGAGTGATAAACTTTGAATATGTGACAAATATATATAATACTACATGTTGATAAAAGTATTGTTCCATTGCAATGATATATACAATTCAATGTTAACTACAAACTAATGAATTACCCTAATCATACTGATTTTAGATTAAGCTTGGGATTGAATGACTAGCCAGAGAGTAGATATCCATAGTGATAGTGGTCACATCATGCCATTTATAGACACATTGTGTCTCTAGTGACAGTGGACATATTTGCCATTTTTGAACCTTCGGCCATATCATTGAGATTGGGCATTAAATTACCAACAGTGACTTGTTATCCAAACCTATGATCTGAGTTTAGTGTGTATGGGCAAATTTAAAAAGATTATCTATATTAAAAATAACTTGTTATGTGATTATTATTAAACTAATCAAATTCTGATTCTAATCATGTTCAGTGTTTTATATTTAAATGAATTTATCAATTTTCTCAAGTAATATTCTAAAGTGATAATTTCTATTGTTTGTAAATTTATCTATGTATAGCCTCTTTTCTTTCAATTTCTTGTATATTATAAATACATAAGCACCATTAAGGCCTACTTAGCGTGTTAGAATTATTTTCTGATGCGCAGATCAAACCAAAAGAGTTAGGACTATAGAGTGAGAGATAAACGTTCCTGATCAACTGCATCACAAAGGTTCAGCGAGCAATATTATAAATATTATAGTCTATATGGTTCACATAACAATACTTTATAATTTTGTATGATGGTTGTATAAATTTAAGTGTGGTAGAAGAATTATATTATTGTTTACAATGTAAGTTAATAATAAGAAATTTTGTAAATTAAACAAATATATGTATGTATTACAGGTATGGAAAATAATTATATCATATAAATGTATTTTGAGATTTATTAAATATATTATCCTTATAGATTAGTCATGTGTTCATGTAACATTTCCTATGTAATTATATGTGTGGACTATATAGAGGGTGTTACAAATTACTTGATTGTGAAAGACCCTAAAAAATGCGATCAGGCCTACTGCGATCACTAGAAGTCCTGATAGCTACCATTTGTAAAAGCACTCCTGATTGAAGCAGATTTTGTAAATAATTCCAATTTCACTGGCCATCATCTGTAACCATATCTTTAACCTGCAAAACTAGCTCAACAATAGAAATGGGTCTAAAAGCAAGAAACTTGAGAGGGCCACAATCAGTTTATAATGGTCAAGATTTTAAACATAAAATTTTTTAACTAATATTGATAATTGATAATGTATATTGATAAAAATAATGTGGATAAATGCTATAAGCAGAGAATAGTAAATATTATATCTCAAAATTTACTGAAGAAATTATTTTTATGATTTTACGGGACTAAAAATCAAATTTGAATTAAACGCTAAGGGTGAGGGTGTACCATAACTAAGATGAGATTGACCACACTAGATTGAATATGTTATATATATGTGTGGACATGTGTGTGTAGAACTCTCTCCTTTCTTCTTGCTTCATCATCCACGATCATCATCACCAACACCACCAAAACTCCTTCTTTCTTCATTCGTTTCAAGAATTTGGCTAAAATTTAAGAGAAAATCACATCTAGCTATGAGTTTTTAAAAGAATAAGCTAAAAAAGATGAGATTATCAATAAGTGATCAAAGAAAAAGAGGAAAAAGAGAGAAAAAGAGAGAAATTGAAAGAGATATGTGCTTTTGTATTATAATTTATAAATATATGAATTTTTATGTGTTTTAATGTTTGAATTGATTAATTGATTTATTTATGATGAAATATTTCTTCAAAGTATTGATTAAATGGATTGATGAGTGAAAAATGAATTCAAAGAAACTTATAAGTGATGAATATGATTTTTAATTCAATCTTTATAAGAAATGAGTGGTTTGATGTTGTTTTTAGCTATAAGTGATGGTTAAAGATTAATTAATTGATGTTTGAGTAGAGTATTTGATATAGACTCTTTTTTTATGTTAAAAAAATTAGTTTTTGATTCATTTTTATCATAGATCTTGAATATGTTTATGTTTATATGGTTGAGTGTGTAAAAATATGTAATTTTTACCAGTGACATGGCCAAGTCAATGGGTGTGTGTAGTGACACGGCTAGTGACATGGCCAAGTCATTAGGTGCGTCTAGATACACGACCAGTGACATGGCCAAGTCAGTGGGTGTATATAGTGACACGACTAGTGACACGGCCAAGTCAGTAAGTGCGTCTAGAGACACGACCAGTGACATGGCCAAGTCAGTGGGTATGTCTAGTGACACGGGCAGTGACACGGCCAAGACAGTAGCTGTGTCACATGCTATCAAAAATTTATATTTTCTTTGATGTGAGACACGACCAGTGACATGGCCAAGTCAGTGGGTATGTCTAGTGACACGACCAAGTCAGTGGGTGTGTCACATGCTGTCAAAAAAATTTATTTTCTTTGATAAGAGACACGGCCAGTAATATGGCTAAGTCAGTGGGTGTGTCTAGTGACATAGACAGTGGCACGACCAAGACAGTGGGTGTGTCACATGCTCTCAAAAATTTCTATTTTCTTTGATGAGAGACACGGCCAGTGGCATGGCCAAGTCAGTGGGTATGTCTAGTAAAAAGGGCAGTGACACAGTCAAGTCAGTAGTTGTGTCACATGCTGTCAAATTTTTTTATTTTTCATTGATGAGAGACATGGCCAAGTCATTGAACATAACTTGGCCGTGTTCAATACCCTTCCCCTCAAATTGGTTTCAACAAGTGAATTAAAACTTCATTTTATACATGTTCATACTAATGAAACAAACTAGAAAGCTAATGAAATTACCCTTGTGTTCAATATTAAAGAAAAATATTTTGTCACTTAATATTAAAGAAAATACTTATGAAAATATAGTAATAACACTTAGTTTTAAGAAATATTTCAATACATTAACTAATTTCAATACAAACCAACATAATATTCTGATTACACAAAATAATAACTTTAATTTTATAAAAGTCATCATACTATACTATACTTTCGGTATTTTAACTTTTCTCTATATGGATCATTTTATTTAAGACTTGCTTTCGCATTTGATAACATTGCTCACAGTACGCTTATTTTATTTTTCAATAAGTCTTACTTTTCAATTTCATATATAGGATAATTTCATTCAATTTATAATTTTCAACACTTAAATTTAGTACTGTACTTTGGGACACTTTGTATCTTATATCAGTATATACACTTTCAATCATTACAATACTTATAAAGTTATTGATTAATTCAATAACTTGGAGCATAACATTTATATTTCGTACATTAAAACTTTCACTTTTAAACATTAATATATATATTACCAATCACTTTCATATTGTAACACAGTAAGTCAACTTCAAGTAATTGACTTATATTATTATTTGCATTTCTTCCATTATTCACAACTATCATATTCATATATATTTTCAATTTAGATATCTTCATTAAATATGCTCATGTATACTAAACTCAGATCTTAGATTTGGATAGCAAGTTAGTGTAGCATTTGTAATGCCAAGTCTCAAGAATATATATATATATATATATATATAAAGACAATTATGTCCACTGTCACTGATGACACAATATGTCCATTAACGGCAAAAGATGCTCACTATCACTATGGCTATCCTTCATTTGGTTAGCCATTCAATCCAAAGCTAGATCTAAAATCAGTATGATTTGGGCAATTCACTAGTTTTGATTAACACTGAATTTTGTATATCATTTCAATGGTACAATACTTTTATCAACATTTAGTACTATATATATTTATCACATATCCAAAATTTATCACTCTTTTCCATGCTTTTAACACATATACATGAATTCTGAACACAAGGATAATTTCATTAGCTTTCTAGTTTGTTTCATTGGCATGAACATATACAAAATGAAGCTTTAATTCACTTATTAAAGCCAATTTGGGAAAAATGGTATTGAACATGACCGAGTTATGTACAATGACTTGGCCATGTCTCTCATTAATGAAAAATAAAAAATTTTGACAGCATGTAACACACCTACTGACTTGGCCATATCACTGTTTGTGTCATTAGACACACCCACTGACTTGGCCATGTCACTGGCCGTGTCTTTCATCAAAGAAAATAAAAATTTTTGACAGCATGCGACACACCCATTGTCTTGGCCGTGTCACTGCCTGTGTCATTAGACACACCCACTGACTTAGCCATGTCACTGGCCGTGTCTCTCATCAAAGAAAATAGAAATTTTTGACAGCATGTGACACACTCACTAACTTGGTCGTGTCACTGCCCGTGTCATTAGACATACTCACTGACTTGGCCATGTCACTGGTAGTGTCTCTCATTAAAGAAAATAGAAATTTTTGACAGCATGTGACACACCCACTATCTTGGTCGTATCATTGCTCGTGTCACTAGACACACCCACTGACTAGGCTATGTCACTGGCCGTGTCACTAAACACATCCACTGACTTGGCCATGTCATTGGCCGTATCACTAGACACACCCACCCACTGACTTGGCCATGTCACTGGCCGTGTCGCTAGACACACCCACTGACTTGGCCATGTCACTGGCAAAAATTACATATTTTTACACACTCAACCGTATAAAGATAAACATATTCAAGATCTATGATAAAAATGAATCAAAAACTAATTTTTTTAACATAAAAAGAGTCTATATTAAATACTCTACTTAAACATCAATTAATCAATCTTTAACCATCACTTATAGCTAAAAACAACATCAAACCACTCATTTCTTATAAAGCTTGAATTAAAAATCATACTCATCACTTACAAGTTCCTTTGAATTCATTTTTCACTCATCAATCCATTTAATCAATACTTTGAAGAAATATTTCATTATAAATAACTCAATTAATCAATTCAAATATTAAAACTCATAAAAATTCATATATTTATAAATTATAATACAAAAGTACATACCTCTTTCAATTTGTCTTTTCTTCTCTCTTTTTTCTCTTTTTCTTTGATCACTTACTGATAATCTCATATTTTCTAACTTATTCTTTTAAAAACTCATAGTTATATTTTCTTTGATAACTTATTCTTTTAAGGAAGTTTCATCAATATCATTACAAAAGATCTATGATATGATTTTCTTTTAAATTTTAGCCAAATTCTTAAAAAGAAGAAAGAAAGAAGGAGCTTTGGTGGTGTTGGTGATGATGATCGTGGATGATGAAGCAAGAAGAAAGGAGAGAGTACTACACACACATATGTCCACATATATATATATATATATATAATATGTTCAATCTAGTGTGGTTAATTTTATCTTAGTTATGGTGCACCCTAACCCTTAGCCTTTAATTCAAATTTGATTTTTAGTCCCATAAAACCGTAAAAATAATTTTTTTAGTAAATTTTGAGATATACTATTTTCTGCTTATAACATTTATCCATATTACTTCTATCACTGTACATTACCAATTATTAATATTAGTTAAAAAGTTTTATGTTTAAAATCTTGACCATTAAAATTGATTGTGACCCTCTGAAGTTTTTTGGCCATGCATCACCAAAATAAAAAAAATTATTAATTTTATGTATATATATATATATGTAATTTAAGTTGAAAGTATAATACAACTTTATTTTTGTATAATTATATAAATATATATTCTAATTTTTAACAATATATAAACAACTAAAATTTGAGTGGGTTAGGGCAACTAAAATATCAAAGCCCACCCTGATTATCACCATAATTATTTGAAATTAATTGCTAAAAATTTTCAAATCGCTACATTAATGTTTTTTTGTGACTAAAATTTTGTAGCTACATTAATATTGAATATAGATTTTGTATTCAATATTTCAGAATATATGAAAAAGTTGAAAATAAAAAATATCTTATAAATGTAAATTATATATTAGATTCAACCTAAAATTAGCTTTCATATTATATTCTTTTTTATAAAAAGATGAAAAAGGATGTAAACCAAATCATGACACATATAAAAGAGAAATTAATATGCAGCAGGCTATGCTTTCTATAGTGTATATTTGTCAAATCGGCAAGTAGGCAACAAAATGGTATAAGGCTGCTGCACATGTGTGTATATATATATATATATAAAGGAAATCTATAGAAAGACGAAAACAAATTGACATAATAAAGAGACGTACTCTGCAATATTATCATATAAAAGATATCCAACAAAAGGTTCAATATTGACAAAATAAATAGACAAGTACTCCTCAGGCTCAAAAAAAAAAAAACAGACAAGTACTCCGCTATATTATCATGTAAAATATACTCAATAAAATGCTAAATTAAGTACTCTCTCTCTCTCTCTCTCTCTATATATATATTACAGTCTAAACAAGTGATTTTTATTTTTATTCCTCCCCTAAAGTCAAATTAATTAAAGAATTTTGGATTTCATTGACATCTTACTTTTGAGATTGCAAGAATTTTAATTTGAATCAAATATTCAGTGAAATTTATCGGTTT
This sequence comes from Garcia nutans, assembly GCA_947685225.1. Taxonomy (NCBI): domain Eukaryota; kingdom Viridiplantae; phylum Streptophyta; class Magnoliopsida; order Malpighiales; family Euphorbiaceae; genus Garcia; species Garcia nutans. Next base: position 23,493,966 of record CANTUV010000036.1, on the reverse strand, counting down.
TAAAAATTTGATTTATTAGATTTTTTTGTGTAGATTCTTTTTAGAATTTGTCCCGATATTCATGATAATAATAATATATTATTTTGGTGTCACCATTCTTTTTTTTTCCCCCCAAAAAGGGTATCACTATACATTAATTAATAATGATTCCACTGTGTAGTGTGTAAAGTTTGATTGATATTCAGAAATTTCGAAAAAAAAGAAGAAAAAATAGAATTTATTATTTAGTTAGAAATATTTTTCATTCAAAATTATTAGTTAATAATTGAGTTTTAGAAAATTATTTTTAATTATTTTCTAAATGAAAAATATGAAGTACTAATTAAAATACACCTACTCCTTTCTTTTATCATTTATCCAATATTTTTTTTATAATAAAAGAAGTTATAATTTATTAAAAAAAAGTTTGATAAAATACATTTGAAAATGAAAAGTAGAAAAATAGAGAATAATTGCAAATGAACATGTTTTTCATTTTTTTTTTGAGTTTTAATTTGAAAAATGAAAAATTAGAAAATAAAACAAAAAAAAATGGAAGAAAGAAAACAGAAAATGTTTTCTATAATTTATAAAAGGCTTTAATGTTGGTGTATTTTTAACATATCTCTTTGTTGTTGTTTAGTTGATTTGGTCAAAAGATAAGAAAGAAAAGAAAAGAAAAGGGCAAGTTATAAATTACGTTTAGTAATGTAATGATTAAAAAATGGAAGCAAAATGGACAGAAAAATCAAAATACATAACATTAACATATGTGGCAAACAATCAGAAAACACTGAAACGTATTGCTTTCAATTTTGCTGGCTCAAAACTTGGCAAACAACAACACTCACTCTGTCAAGCTATAATAAATATGAAATTTATTTATTTGATTATATATATATATATATATAATTTGAGGATGGAAATGGGATCTTTTTATATACTCAGTTATTGTGAATTTTATTAAACAAGGCAAGAAATAAAAGTGAGATTGTTAATAATGCTCTATGTACAATACTAAATATACAAATGCATTAATTAATTTCACCTTTACATATATAGTATATCTATGGTGCTAAATTTCTCATTGCCCTCTTAAATTTTCTTGCCTATATTTGTAAATAAATAGACATTAATGAATAATCTAAAGTCAATACAACTCTCTATTCTTGTCCCTTTAAAGGTGATTGGAGGACAGATGGCTACGTCTAGGGATGCCATATATTCAACTTTATTAACCATGCATGCATGTGATACAAATAAAAGCAATATATATATAAATACAATTGATTAACTCTTATATATATATATAATGGAAAAATACAGCCAACATTTAATATTCTTACCAAATTCAAATTTTCCTTATTATATATATATAACATATAATTATCATCACAATATAACTATTAATAAACAAACGGATCGTTGCTAGTAGTTGCTGAGACCTCTGTCTCCTTTTCATATAACAAAAATATATAAACTGGTCGAAAAATTTATGTATATATATATAATATATTGATAGATTAATTAGAAGCAGATAAGAATTTGTGGAAGAGGAATTGAAACTTAACCATTTGCTTTGGAGGAAGAGCCACCAAAACATTGACACCATTCTTGTCGAGAGGGTCTGGAAAGAGCAAGATTATGTCTTTTCTGTGATAAACAAGAGGGCAACTATACTTTGGACAACCCCATGGATATTCAACTTCATCAAACCCCAATCTCCACCAAGATGATACTAAAAATTCTCCATGTGGGAACCCTTTATTTATTTCTCCCCAATCAATGGCTGATTTTGCATACTCATCATTCATTCTTTTTGCACCTTCCGATACCATCTCTACCAATCTTGAAAATGGGCTTTCTTCAAGTTCTTTACATGTTGCATTTGCATATGCTGTTAAAACTGCATTTCCTGCATATGAATCTGGCAATGGAGGTGCCAATCTTGTCCTTATATTAACTGCATAAAGTATTGTTGAAACTCTTTCAAGATCAAGATCGTCTTCTCCATTATAAGACAAAGCTTTGCATCTCCAAATATGGCCTGTCACTACGTTAAATCCTGAAACTTTACCATACCCATTATTTGTTTTTGCTTCTTCTTTCAGGTTAGCAATGTCTTTTGAAGTTAACTTGAAAATCTTGAAGTCTAATTCTTCTTTGGATATGTCAAAGACTGGTGCATTATTTGATTCTTCTTGCTGCTGCTGCTGTTGCCCTAGTGGAGTGTTCAGTTTTAGTAGCTCTGGATGAGGGAATGTGACCTGCGGTGGTGACCGGGCGCTGAGGAGTTGCCGGTCGTTACATGGGTTGAAAGCCAATGGCTTGCCGGCCGCCACCGCAGCTATGTTATCTAAGAATGTTTTGAAGCTTAATCCATCAAATGTTGTGTGATTGGTTGAAAAACCAATTACAAAACCACCGCATTTAAATGATGTCACCTACAAAAGAGGAACATTAATTAGTTTTCTTTATCATGGCTTGATTATATATTTAAATGATGTTACCTAATCTTCTTATAACAATGCCTTTCAATTTTAATTTATATTATTTTGATTAGGATAATTATCCATAATATTAATTATTCAAGTTTAATTTCACTTATAAATTAATGATTCCTCAATCTCTAATTGATAGATAATTTTTTATTTCATAAAATTAAAAATTAATTTTTTATTAAAAATATAAATTTATATGTATTTTTCTATTGCACTTGGAATATATTTTTTAAATATTTTTAATAAATAACATTAAAAATGAATAAAATAAAAATTTAATGTATTAACTAATTTATTAAAATAATAAGTAAGCTATAATTTGAAAGAGAAGAAAAAAGAATATAAATACCAATTTGAGATGATAAAAAAGAGTATATATCTTACTACAATTACTAATTAATATAATTTTCACCATGATATATATTAATTTTTCAGTAAAATAATAGTTTATAAGATATATATTGTTTTTCTACTTATTAGTTATAGCTTATATTTTGCTGTGTATATTTTTTACCTGTTGTTTGATATGTACTTAGTCTCTTTCCTTTCTTTGTATTGATACATGATTATGATTAACTACATCAACTAAAAAAATAATATATATATATAGTTTTTCTTTTTCCTTGTCCCTTTTAATCTTTTTATTATTAGTTTTTATATGCACCCAACACCGTTCATACTTGTTTTCATCAGAAAGAATTATGGAGTTTTAAAGTTGAAGTATTTATACAAGTGATGGTTCTTGATTTTTCCTAAATATTTATCATTATCCAAATATATTAAAGTATGACTAGTGAAATGTATTCAAATTTAGATTTCAAGTGATGGTCCTTGATTTTTCCTAAATATTTGAGACGGTGATTTATGCCATGTATATATATTTTAATTTTATTATTACAATTTTAAACACAAAGCTTCTTTTTTTTAAAAAAAATTGTTGAACTTTGAGCAAGATAAATAGAGTTTTTATTAAATTATTGATTCATTACTATATTAATGCTCAGTGAATCAATCAATTTCAATTCGATAATTTTTATGAACTTCACGGACATTATTGGTAGAAAATGGGTGGAAAGTTATGAAAGTAGTTGTCTTGAAAGGAAATGCTTTCATTTTAAAGATAAGGAGGAGACATTTATTGCCTCCTAATTAAAAGAAATTTGATGTATAGTTTTCTAGTTAAATGGCATTTTCATAAATCAAGTATATGAATTATATGTTAAGCTCATTTTCCCCTCTTAATATGGTTACTTTTAGTAAGATTTTTTTTGAGCAATAATTTTAGTAAGATAAAATATATATATTAGAAGTCCATGTATTATAAGAAAATTTAATTTCTTTATTTGATTACTTAATATTACTAATTAATTAAGTAATTAATAAGAACCACTCTTAAATATCTTTGAATATAAGCTATTAGCTCGACTATTTTTTTCCCGTTAATTACATATAGAAGGAGGAAGCAGTCATAGGACCTATAACTCAGACTTGAGACCTAAATGAAAATAATATAATATTAGCCACTAAATCACAACTTAGTAATTACCAGTTATTAGAGTATTAATCTAATAGTCGAGTGTTTGCCTCTTGATAAGTAGGAAATACAAAATCTCTAATGTGAACAAAGAAAGCTAATTTAATTAAATGTTACTATAAGTAGAATTGATTAAGTAATTAATTAGTACCTGAACAATGCATAGTGGTTGATCATCCTTTTTATCAAGAATATGATCCATAGTCTTGGCAATTAATTGCTGAAATGCAGGATTTGGATAAACCAAGTCTCCAACATCTTCAAGTGTACACTCACTAGAAGCCACCACAAAACCAGCTCCACCACCATTACAATCAATCTCTAAACGACCAGTTTCAGGGTTCATCTTAAGTCTTCCAGCCAAGAAATCATATGGGACTAGCAATTTTTCAAGTGTGTTTTTGAGATTCTCAGCAACAACAGGAGGGGGAAAATCTTTATGGGATTCAAAAAAATGAAGTGTTTGAACATCGAAATTGAGCACTTGGTCTATGTTTGATAAAAAGATAGATTTTTTAGCAATTTCTTTGGGTGGAAAAACCATAAAAGAATCTTGAATTGTGATATTGAGATCTTGGATAAGTGGAGCTGGAGGTTCTTGGTAAATGGATCCCATGATTCTTTTTTTTTCTTCCAAAAATCTTTAGTTGGTTATAATTTGTGGCGATAAGTGTCTGATATTTGTGTTGCAATGATTTCACGCACACACACACATATATATATATATATATATGTACAAATATATGTCAATGTGGCAAAGATATAACCAGGAAAATTAAGCAACAAGTTGTGTAGTAGTGGTCGAAATACGTATGCTTTTTTATTTATGTATATATATTATTGAAAATGTCAATTAAAAAGTTGGTTGGTTGGTTGAGTTGAGCAGACTTTGTATGTATGTATTTATTCAGCGGCCACACATTCTCGGTGTCCGAAAGTTTCTATTTATTGTACATCGGAAAAGTTTCCATTTCCTTAGGCGCTTGCAATACCCACCTTTCCATTTTATCTCCGCACATTTAGTCGTTAATTATTTCCATTAAATTTTTCGTATCATATGTGCCGACTTTATTCACTGTCTGTTGAATAATTTAGTTGATATATTTTAGCGTTACACTTGCCAACTAATTTCATTTTCGGTCTATATTCTATTTTTGAATTGTCCAAAATTTATATCTCCTAATCAGTATGTAATAACAGACGATCGATAAGTTTTGTCAATAATTTATATTTTTCTTTAGAAAAAATTACATGGTGTACTATATTTTAATTTTCATTTTCAATTTTACTACTCTTACTTTTTCTTTTCATTTTTAACTTGTCAACTTTTCAATTTTAACTTTTTTTATCTTTTATTTTTTTAGATATAGGACGCTTTTCTTTTACTACAAGTGTACGCTCCGTTTTAATTGAATTTTCAGTGTTTGCTTAGAACAGAGCTTAAGGAAAAATAGAGGATCTTTCTTAGAGGAAATAGTTTGATTAAAGTGAGTACGTAGAAAACAAAACTTGAATTTTTTTATCAGGCAAAACCAATATTTGCCTACACAAATGCATATCCCAATTGATTTGTTTGGGAGTCTGTGAAAAATATCTAGTAATGCTTCTTGAGGCAAATAATATGCTATTGATGGATTTCAAGAATGAAGATTTTTAGAAACAATTACGAGGAAGAAGATGAAAATGAAAAGAAAGAGTTGGAGAAATTTATGATTATTGTATAGTTAATAAGATGGGTAATCACTTGTCAATTGGAGTATGCGTTCAGGACTTCAATTTTTTTTTTTTAAAAAAAAAGGAAAAATTCTAATTATAAGTTTTAAGTTTCCAAATTATTGTATACACATTCGATAATAACGTATTATTATAATACCATATTTTTGTAATTTATAGACTTCAAGTTTTTGTTGTTGTGTGTATATGATAAGTGTATATTAATATTATATTTTCTATCAGCTTTAGCATGTAATTGATTTTAATTAATCTATTCTAAGCTTATTTATGTGTTTTTATTTCATTATTCTTGAATTAAGATTAGTTTAGATTAATTTCTTACATGTTTGTGCAAACATAAATTTTAGGTAGAATTAGATCTTTAGAGTTTTAAGCACAATTTCGATAGTGATAAAATGCAAGAATGGAAAAGTGTCTCATGAAGTTGATAAAGAAAATTTCAAGCTTTTCAAACACATCTAGTTCATCAAATTCCAAGCTCGTTTGAGCTTCTAAATTTAAAATTGAAATTGGACTTAAATTTTAGAAGCAGAATTTCAGTCTGAGTCACTAAAAGTAATTGGGTCATAGCTTGGGTGTCTAAAGTTCGAATGAGGTGATTCAAAAGGCTAAAATTATCTACTCTTTTGGGATTATAATTTTGCTGAAGAAGTCAATTCAAGATAAGACTTCTATCTGATAGAACATTGGCTAGAAATTTTAAATTTGAATTTTGAGCAGAAGTTGAAGGAGAATATGAGTTTAATTTGAAGGAGCTAATTTTGGATACAACTTATGGGATGTGAACAGTAATAAGGAGCAACCATTCTAGTATTTTAACTACATTTTTTCATATTTTTCTAGAGTAGATTAGTTTTCCACAATTAGAGATCCAAAGAAAAAGGAGATTGTGCTTGAGGATGACTTCATCGTCTCTATAAAATTCTTCATCCGTCTAGTCTGAATTCTCTTTTTGTTTTAAATTTTCAACTTTACAATTTATTTAATATTTTGTTCTTTTCTTCTTTTGAATATTAGAATTATGAATTCCATATTTAGTTTCTCAGTTTTTATGATTTTTATATTTAATTTAGTTATGAGTAACTAATATTCTAAGTGAAATTAGGTGAATTTAGGATTGTGGATAATGAGTGTTAAGTAATTTGATGACTATTTATTTCTTAAAATTACAGTTTTATTGATTTTGATCTTAATATTTGTGATTGATTGACCACCAATTACATGTTCAATTGAAATCATATGTTGAGTGAAAGCTAAGTGTGATTTTAGATTAATAAATCAACAACTTAAAAAAAATTCTATTCAGAAATAAAAGAATAATCTTAGGATCAATTAGTTCTTTTGAGCTTGATATGTTGTCTTTATTTATTATTCATGAAAATAGAATTTATAAATTATTTTAATTATTAATTTTCTTGCTTGAGAAAGAAGAAGATTACAATTTAAAGAATTGATAACTTTGATTCCAGAAATATTTGAAATAGTTTGAAAAGTTATTTTTACCCATTTGAAATAATTTTAATTTAGTCTAATCCTATTTGTTTATCTTAATTAATTGAATTTTAATTTTAAATTTAAATTATTAGATAATTATCTTGGTTTAATTTTATTTTAAATTTGAATTTAATTTTGAGTTTTAATTTAAATTAAGGATTAAGTATTTAATTTTTAAAAATATAAAGTTATTTAATTAGTTTTTAGATAATAGTTTATTTAAATTTTAGTTAATTAAATTACTATTTTTTCTGTGGGATTGACATTTATTTTTTACTTTATTACTTGTTATGAGCATTGCAATTGCGGTTAAAATCGATACACATAATTATACAACAGTATAGAGGTTTTTAGAGCTTTGAATGTTTTTTTATTTATCTCAAGACTCTTTTATATTCTATGTTTATTTGATTACTAACACATTCACGTGGCGTGGTATAGATTTTTCTTGTATGTTTTGAAAAATTTATATTTTCTGGTATGAATTAAAAAAAGAAAAGTTCAAATTGGTATCATTCTATGGGTTTTTGCTGAATTCATATGCTTATCAGTTCAGAAATGAGTAAATTAGATAGGTAGCCTACTGGGAGGGTAATTGTTATGTATGGGAGAATATGCTCGTGTACTTGTATTTTGATTTTGATGCAAAAAAATTTATAATGAAAATGATTTTGATTTTTTTAAAATCTTTTTTAATTTTATTTGTTTAAATTATTTTTTGAGTTTCAAATATATTGATTGAATTTTTTTTCTTCTAATATAATGCACACTATATGTTTCGATAAAATATTTTAAAAAAATAATTTTTTAAATTTTTAGATTTTCAACAAATTTAACATATTATGTGAATATATTTTACAAATAAATAACTAAAAAATAACAATATATGTGTGAGTATATGTAAATATATGTTATATATATTTTAACTAAAAATAATAATATATATATATAGATATATGGATATATGTTGGTATATATTACATATACTTTAACTAAATAATAACAGTATATATGAGTATATATGGGTATATATTAGTATATGTAAGTATATATCGATATATGTTAAATATATTTTAACTTAAAAATGAAATTTTTGTAAAAATATAATATATGTGTGCATATATAAATATATGTTGGTATATATTATATATATTTTAACTAAATAATAACAGTATATGTAGGTATTCATCAGTATATATTAGTTAGTTGGTTTTGAACTGTAATGATTTGAGATTTTTTTATATTCTTCAATCTAAATGCACACTATATATAATAATTATATATTGATATTTTATCTCCCAAACGATAGGTATATGTAGGTATATGCAACATATACCTTCATATACTAAGATATTACAGTTGCATAATGATATATTTTTTTTAAAAAATAGATATACGTAGTTATAGTTAACATATACTTGCATATACTAAGATATAACAGTTTTATAGTGATATTTTTTTTCCAAGATAGTAAGTATATGTATATATATGTTACATATACCTTCATATATTAAATTATTATAACTATTTACTAACATTATATTTTTAAAGACAATATATATATATATATATATATTTGTAGTTATATAGTTATCATATACCTATATATACTAAGATATAACAGTTACATGGTGATAATCTTTCCCCAAGACAATAGGTATATGTAGGCATATACTATATATACCTTTATATATTAAGATATTACAGTTGTTTACTGACATTCTTTTTTTAAAATATAATAGATGTATATAGTTATAGTTATTATATTCTTACAAATACTAAAATTTAAGAGTTATATACTGATATTTTTTCTCCAAAATAATTGATATATGTGGATATATGCTACATATACCTTCATATACTAAGATTTTATAGTTGAATATTGATATTCTTTTTTTAAAAGACAATAGATATATGTAGTTATAGTTAATATATACCTAAATATAATGCTATATAATAGCTGCATATTGATATTATTTCTCCAAAATAATAAGTATATATAGGTATATGCTATATATACCTTTATATACTAAGATATTATATATGCATTCTAGCATTTTTTTTGAAAGATATTAGATATATATAGTTATGGTTATCATATATCTACAAGTACTAAAATATAAGGGTTGCATACTAATATTCTTTCTCCAAAATAATATGTATATAAAGGTATATACTATATATACCTTCATATACTAAAATAACAATAAATATATATATACATTTTTCTTTTTGTAATACAATAACTATATATATACATATATGCAAGTATATGTTGGTATATGTTACATATACTGTAATCAAAGAATAACAATATATGTAGGTATATATCGGTATGTATTAATATAAATCAGTATATATTACATATCTTTTAAATAAAGAATAACAATATATGAGAGTATATTTTGGTATATATAAGTATATATAATATATGTCAGTATATAACTATTTTATAATTTATTTATATGTGGATATATGTTACATATAACTAGATATACCTGACCCAGTAAGCTAGTTATCTATGTCTAACGGGTAACCAATAATATATACCGAATTGTTGAAGTCAAGTAAGGTTGGGATAACAATTATCCATTGCATGAGAAGTATAAACAAAGCTTCATAAAACTCAAGAAATAAATATCTAATACAACTGTCGTACAATACCGATACATCTATAATTTTTTCTGCCACACTTATCACAAGTGTCTCCTCTCTTTTACTTATAAATAAAGGCCAATCATAATAGATTAATAATTTTCTCCTGCTCCTTTTGCTTGCTTATTTGTAAGTAGACTGAATACTAACTCAGAGATTATAGAGCTTGATCTCTCTTTTTTTTTTTTTATCTTGCACTCGTGAAAAAGAAAGAAATTAATTAAAGATTTTGGACATTTTGGAGAGGGCAAGCAAATACCTATAGATTCTAATATTTTTTTATTGAAAATTATTATAGATTATATTTTTGGAGAAATATAAGTTTATTAATTAGCAGTAATAAATTAAGGGCATTGATGAGCCATAAAGTTTAAGTTTAACCAAAAAATATAAATTAATTAATTAATTAATTAATATAAAATTAAGACTTACTGTATATTTGCTTCCAAAGCCGTGCATCATATATGGTAACCTACCCTATAATGAAGAAATGCATAGAATAAGATAAAAAAAGAGAGAAAGAGAGAAGACTGGGACCGACAGTGAGTGCATGCGTTCTCCAAAGTATCAGTACAGCTCTGCATTATTGGAGACTGTCTGAGGAGCTTTGAAATGCTTATAAATATTAAATAATAAGATAAAGAAGAGGAAGATTTTGCAGCAAGAATTTTGAGCTTTAATTCAAACAGTTAACCTATCAACTTCATAAATATATATATTTATCAATTGATTTTGATTGATTGATTGATGTATCAAAGATTAAAAAAGATTAAAGTCTATTACCTCTTCTTGAATTGTCTTGATCAGTTCTGCAAAGATGATAAATGTAGACTCTTTTTGAACAGGTTAATTTAAGTTTTTTTTTTATTATGTTCATCTTGCAGAAAATTAAAAAGATTTCTGTAGCTGTATGTACCTGCCCATTCTATATATTCAACAAGTGGCAGACTTCCACAGCATGAATTGGCTTGCCTATGTATGGACTAAATATATTTAAATATTAAATATGTATTGCAGTCAAATTAAGATAGTCAAATTAAAGTTTTGATCAAATTAGGATTGTTGACTATTGAGTTGTCCTCCTCGTAATAGGATTATAAGTGTAGAGACCATTAAGTAATTTCTATTTTGTTGAAGGACCAAAATAGAAATTAATCAATTTATTCAGTTATAAATAAGGGGTCGTGGTCTCCGGGGGAACATAATAACTTTTAGAGAACATTACGTTCCTTCAGTAGTGCTTCCGCATAACCTAAAGTGTGTATCTCCTGGAAGGCGACAAACCCCAGAATTATCTACAAAATCAACAAATAATGATGTCAGGTACACATATTCTATTCTTTGCAATTTAATTTGAATAATCTAGTGATTTATGCATGATTTAGGTTTTAGGGGAATTAAGTTTTCTCCGCCTTTCAATTGGTATCAGAGCCATATGCTAGGTTGCTAGGTTTTGGAATTAAATTGCCGTGTTTGCCTGATTATTCTAGAATTTAATCGGAATTCAGTTTATTTGATTATTGTGTTTCTCTAGAATCAATTCGGAATTGTCTTTGGTTTGGGTTAATTAATTATGTAATTAATTAATTAATTAAAAAAATTCGAAACTGTTCTTTGAAGAACAGTTTCTTGAATGGTGAATTTCTTGAATTGAGGCTTTTGATTTGGGTGATGTTTGATCGGAGTTGGGTCCATCAGTGGCATTAGGAGGGTTAATACCTACTTTTTGGTGGTCACCGACAAGAGATTAAGGGACTGAGGGTGGCGGTTGAGGGCTGTCGACGTTCCGTTTTTGATTTTTCAGTTCCCGGTTCGTCATGTAATTTTCCGGCCGATTCATCCCGTTCATCGTCGATTGAGGTGGCTAGAGGTGGGGCGAAGGTCAGACACCTATTCTGAGGTCACCGTTAGGCGTTGACGGCGGCGGATGGAGTTGGGCAAGCCCGGAGAAGCGGCGACGGCGTTTAGGGCATTCTGGAGAATCAGGTGAGGAAGAGGATGACAAATTGCCATCTGGTCATCGTGCTTTTTCGGTCTTAGTCCCTGAAGGATTTTTGTGGTTTGTTTTGGTCCTTCCCAAAACGCCGTAGTTTTGGCAAAAGTGCAGTGTTTTGATTTTTTCAGTGAATTTCTGGGCTTCTCTACTGAGCTTAGGCTTCTGGTTGTTCAATTTCCTTTTAATCCTCCAATTTCCTGAACAATCCGATATTGAACCTCAAAATTTCTAATAATCCTCTTTTCACCCCAAAACTTTAAATTTATTTTAATTTAGCCCGAAATTTCTTTGTAAATTCAATTTAGCCCCAAAATTTTTGGTTTTATTATTTTTTATCCATAATTTAATTTATTGATTATTTTGGCCCAATTTTATAATTTAGTCATTAAATTAGGTTTGTTAGTGACTAAATCATTTTTCTGGGGGGGCAAATTTATTTGGTGTTTAAAAAAAATGCGATTTTTGATTGTAATTTAAAATTTAATTTTATTAAATTGAGTTCGAATTTTAGAATTCTAGTCCTGATTGTGTCTAATATTTTTAGAATAAATTGGTTGAAACAATATGTCGTCAAAGTGACCTCTATTGTGTAAATTAATTTTGGGTATTAGATAGGTGTGTTAAAATTTGTTACGGGTAGTATATCGGCCCAAAGGAAGGTTGCTATCTGGCTGAATTAAGAATATATTGCGGTGATAAATATGTGATAATTATTATATTTTCATCCATGTAGATAATAAATCGGCCCAAAGGAAGGTTTATTATTTGACAGGATTGAATTGTCAATATTTGATTGCTGCGTTGAGATACCAATTACAGTTAATATTTTATGTCCAAAGATGAGAATATTAATGTTGTGCCCGGTATCTTGTTTTCAATATTTAAACACTACTTCTGTGTTTTATTTAATTTTGTGGATAGTGAGCTTATGTCATTTATTTATTATTTTATTTATTTTCTCTGAATACAGCTAGCATGTCGTATAATCCTAATATTGTCCCTATGCTTGACGGGTCAAATTTTGGTTCATGGAAACCAAGCATGATGATATATTTGGGTTGTATGGACTTAGACCTTGCGTTCAGGATGGACGAACCTGCTCCTCCTACTGAAGTGAGCACGGATGCTCAGAGGGTTCAGTATGAGAAGTGGGAGCGTTCTAACCGCTTAGGTCTCATGATCATGCAACAGGGAATCCCAGAGCATGTTCGAGGAGACATTTCTGCTGAGAAAAGTAATGCTAAAAACTATCTTGCTGAGCTGGAGAAGGTCAATGTAAAAAATGATAAGGCCAAAGTAGGGACGCTTTTAGCAAAACTCACCTCCATAAGGTATGCTGGCAATGGTAGTATTCGGGAGCATATACTGAGCATGTCTCAAATAGCCAAGAGGCTAAAGGTCTTGGATTTGATTTTACCAGATGACCTGTTAGTCCATCTAGCTTTGAATTCTCTTCTACCGCAGTATGGGCATATCAGGACTTCATATAACTGCCAGCCGAGCAAATGGACTCTTAACGAGCTCATTACTCATTGTGTGGATGAGGAGGAAAAGTTGTTGGCTACTAAGAGGGAGAGTGTTCATCTGGTCTCTTCAGCAGATAAGAGCAAGAACAAGAAAAGAAAGAAGACTGCTGAGAAGAAGACTGCTAATAAAGGTCCTGTGCAAAAGAAGCCTAAGGAATTAAAATGCTTCTTCTGCAGCAAGTCTGGACACTTAAAAAAGGACTGTCATAAATACGCCACATGGCGTGTCAAGAAGGGTAAGTACCTTGTTTTAGTCTATTCTGAGGTTAATTTAACTTCAGCTCCTAGAAATACTTATTGGATGGATTCTGGTGCTACCGCTCACATAAGTGTTTCATTGCAGGGTTGCCTGAACTACCGAAAGCCAACTAACGGTAAAAGATACGTCTATATGGGAAATGGCGATCCGATGGAAGTGGAGGCAATTGTGCATATTAGATTGTGTTTAAAAACTGGATGTTTTTTGGATCTTATAGATACTTTTGTTATTCCCATATTTAGATGGAATTTAATTTCTGTTTTTTATTTGGACAAATCTGGTTTTACTTGTTCATTTGGAGACAGTTCATTTACTTTATCTATGGATTCAAAAATTTTTGGTACTGGCTTCTTAAATGCATGTGATAATATATATATGTTGGATATTAATGATTCTTATAATGAAACCCTGCAAGTTAGTATTATATGTACTAAAAGGAAGCGAAATATAGATAATTCAGCTGAACTTTGCCACAGACGTTTGGGTTACATATCCAAATCTAGAATAGAACGTATTGTGTCAGATGGTATCCTAAACACACTTGATTACACAGATTTGGACTCCTGTGTTGAGTGTAATAAAGGCAAACATACTAAACAAAAGAGACTAGGTGCCAACAGATCATCAAACGTCTTAGAATTGATACATACGGACATTTGCGGTCCATTCCCTACAGAAACAAGGAATGGCCAAAGATACTTCATATCATTCATAGACGATTACTCACGTTACAGGTACTTATATCTTATTCATGAGAAATCTGAGTCTCTGGACGTTTTCAAATCTTATAAGGCCGAAGTTGAAAACCAACTCGAAAAGAATATTAAATCTGTTAGATCTGACCGTGGAGGTAAGTACTATGGCAGTGACGGTTCGGGTGAACAACGTCCAGGACCATTTGCTATTTTCCTATAGGACTGTGGTATAGTCCCTCAATACACCATGCCTGGTACACCCAGCATGAATGGTGTATCTGAGAGGCGTAACATGACTCTTATGGATATGGTAAGGAGTATGATTAGTCATTCTTCCTTGCCTGAGTCTCTGTGGGGAGAAGCATTGAAAACAGCAGCTTATCTTCTTAACAGAGTACCAACTAAAGCAGCTACAAAAACACTTTATGAGCTTTGGACTGGACGCAAGCCCAGTCTAAAACACCTTCATGTTTGGGGATGTCCTGCTGAGACTAGGCCTTATAAGCCTAATGAGACAAAATTGGACTCCAAAACTGTTAGTAGCTACTTTGTTGGTTATTCTGAGCGATCTCGAGGTTTTAAGTTTTATAATCCTACTTCCAGATCTATTTTTGAGACGAAAATTGCAAAATTCTTTGAGGATGTTGATTTTGGGGGGAGAAATAAGGTTAGAAACATTGTCTTTGAGGAGGGATCGAGTCAGGAACACTCAGTGTCGATTCCCATCATTGCTCCTAGCAGTGTTCTGGTTCCTACGTCTGTCACTGTTCCAGAAGCACATTAAGTTCCAATACAAGACAATGTTGAACAACTTCCTCATCAGGATGAAAAAGTCATTCTTCCTCAAGAACAAGCTCAACAACCTCAAGAATTTGAGCCAGAACCTGTGCCTTTAAGGAGGTTCACTAGAGAGAGAAGAAATGCTATTTTAGATGATTATGTAGTATATCTTCAGGAACATGAGGACATTGTAGACATGGTGGAAGATGATCCAATTAGCTTTCATCATGTTATGCAGGATCCTAACTCTCACAAGTGGATTGAGGCAATGGGTGAAGAATATAAATCTATACAAGACAATCAAGTTTGGGATCTTATCCCGTCACCTGAAGTAAAGAAACCTATTGATTGCAAATGGATATTTAAGACCAAGAGGGATTCTAATGGTAATGTGAAAAGATATAAGGCTCGTCTCGTAGCTAAAGGCTTCACTCAGAAAGAAGGGATTGACTATAAAGAGACCTTCTCTCCAGTATCATGGAAGGACTCTTTTAGGACAATCATGGCTCTAGTTGCACATTTTGATCTTGAGTTATATCAAATGGATGTGAAGACTGCATTTTCAATAGAGACATTGATGAAACCATCTATATGGCGCAGTCAGAAAACTTTGTGTCTGGAGACCCAAAGCGACTGGTATGCAGATTAAAGAAATCCATTTATGGGCTCAAGCAAGCTTCTTGTCAGTGGTACTTCAAGTTCATGAAGTAGTTGTCTCTTTCGGTTTTGAGACAAATGCTGTGAAAGATTGTGTGTATCACAAGTTCAGTGGGAGTAGGTTTATCTTTTTGGTCTTATATGTGGATGACATATTACTTGCTATTAACTGTAAGGACTTGCAGTATGAGACCAAAGTCTTTCTCTCAAAACACTTTGAGATAAAAGATTTAGGTGAAGCTTCTTTTGTATTAGGGATTCAAATACATCGAGACCGTACTCGAGATATTATTGGATTATTACAAAAGGGCTATATTGAGAAAGTGCTCAAGAGATTTAGTATGCACAATAGTAGACCAATTGATACCCCAGTTGCTAAAGGAGATAAATTCAGTCTTGATCAGTGTCCAAAGGGTGAACTTGAGATTCAAGAGATGCAGAAGATTCCTTATACGTCAGTAGTTGGGAGTCTGATTTATGCTCAAGTTTGCACTCGTCCAGATATTTCATTCATAGTTGGCATGTTAGGGCGATATCTCAGCAATCCAGGAATGGATCATTGAAAAGCAACCAAAAGAGTCTTGAGATATCTTCAGAGAACTAAGGGACATATGCTCACATACAGGCAATCAGATCAGCTTGAGATTATTGGGTATACTGATTCTGATTTCGCGGGATGCCAAGATAGTCGGAAATTCACTTCAGGCTACATATATCTCTTGGCTGGTGGTGCTATTTCTTGGAAGAGTGTGAAACAAACTCTTGTAGCTATCTCCACCATGGAAGCAGAATTTGTAGCAAGCTATGAGGCATCCAATCAGGCAATCTGGCTGAGGAACTTTGTCACAGGGCTGCGCATTGTGAATGGTATTGAAAGGCCATTGAAGTTATACTGTGACAATAACTCAGCAGTTTTATTCTCCAATAACAACAGAAGCTCTTCTCGATCGAAACATATAGGGATTAAGTTTCTGGCTGTGAGGAAGAGTGTACAGAGTGGACAGATATCCATAGAGCATATTGGAACGAACTCCATGATTGCGGATCTCTCACTAAGGCAGTGATACCGAAGGTTTTTCATGAGCACACTACTCATATGGGTGTCACATTATTTGAGACTGATTAGTTTCAGTGGGAGTTTGTTCATTATGGTTATATTATATTTGTGTACGCTCTGTTTTGTAATGGATATATTTTGTTATGTACATTCAGTTTCTGCAGAAAATAAAGTATTTATTTTGTTCTCTATTACACTCTGTATTATTATTGATTGATCTCACTAAAGTGTGACTAGTTGGAAACAGACATGATTAGATCACATTACATGTAGTTTCCATGCTACACTCCTATTATTGATCTACATCATTTGAGAGTATTGGCAATGTGATTGATGGTGGTTTGAGTCACGATGAATGTGGCGACTGGCCCTTCAGTCATTTATCGATATAATCAATGGACGAGATTGTTTGAGGCACCTTCAGTATGACTGCTTTTATGAGCTCATTAAGGTATATACATTTACATTTAATATATGTTAGCCCAAGTGGGAGATTGTTAGAATTAATTTTATATTGTTAAAATTAATCCTAAGTGTGGGCTAAATATATTTAAATATTAAATGTGTATTGCAGTCAAACTAAGATAGTCAAATTAAAGTTTTGATCAAATTAGGATTGTTGACTATTGAGGTGTCCTACTCGTAATAGGATTATAAGTGTAGAGACCATTAAGTAATTTCTATTTTGTTGAAGGACCAAAATAGAAATTAATCAATTTATTCAGTTATAAATAAGGGGTTGTGGTCTCCGGGGAAACATAATAACTTTTAGAGAACATTACGTTCCTTCAGTAGTGCTTCCGCATAACCTAAAGTGTGTATCTCCTGAAAGGCGACAAACTCCAGAATTGTTTCCAGAATCAACAAACAATGATGCCAGATACACATATTCTGTTCTTTGCAATTTAATTTGAATAATCTAGTAATCTATGAATGATTTAGGTTTTAAGAGAATTAAGTTTTCTCCCCTTTCAGCTCCCCCATATTCATTGATTTTTCTGGTCCAACTGCATGCTCCCTTATTATTTAATCGTACATACCATATCTAAGTTGACATTAACATGATGTTTATCTTTCTACACACGCATCAACCGCCATTTCTTCATTTCATACACAGTTAAATTACCTCAATTTGTATTAGGTTTCAGAGGTCTATTTTTAATTTTAGTTGGAGCGCTTACCTTCCGTTGTTTACGAAAAAGAAAAAAAAATTTATCTCAATTTGTATTATCAGCTATATTACTCTTTTTTTTTCTCCAATATATTCATTGCGGATGCAGATTTTACTCATCCTAATGAGTTCATATATTGGTTTATATCAATTTACTCATTTATTATCCTTTTAATGTCCACTGTTTATTACCGTATGTCATAGTGTATATATATATATATATAAGCTAAATCAATGTAACCAAATACAGAGGTACTAGATTGTCCAAAGGTTGTGGTCTATCCTTGCCTTCAAGAGGGTATGTGTTGATTTGATTTTCTTTCTTTTTTTTTTTCATAAAGCACAGATTATGGTTATTGATTTGATAGATTTGGATTATATATTAATTTCAAACCAAATCAATCAAATTAATTCTTGAATAAGTCAAGCTAAGATTATTCTATTTGGATTCGATTATAGTTTGGTTTACACTTTAAAAGTATTTAATTGTTCGAATGTATTTAGCAATAATCCAAGAGGATAATACATGACTTCTACGTTTCACTATCAATGAATAAAAAATTACCTCATGCCATGACTCATGTGCACTGTTTATAAACGAAATTAATCAAATTATTACTCATAATAGTCAACCATGGCAACAACCAGTGAATATATACATGAACATCAAATTCAAGTGTCTACATCTTCACCTGTATTTAGTTTCTAACCTTATTTTATGCATTAATCATAATACTCATGGGCAATTAATTTAGATAATCAATAGATTCAACCATTTGTTTAGATTGACTTGCTAGATTTTTATATATCCAAATCAAACATTTTGTTTGGTTTTGGAATAAAAAACTAGACATAGAAGTGATGAAACCATAACTTTCCAATTCAACTCAATTGACTTGATTTAATTTGGTTGAGCTATAGCATACTGAGACATAGTCCAGCGGTGAATATATAATTTTTTTTTTCTGAACAATTTGACCCAGGATCAAATTTTCCTTTCATAATATAATATTAAAAAAAAACTTGGTTGAATCAAAGAAAAACAACACAACAATAGATTCTAATTCCAATTTACCATTTGCAATCTTATGCAAAGAAATGGTCACAAATTCCCTACATCATCAATACAATACTATATCCAAGAAACAGATTGGAAATTTTGCTACTTCCCTAGTAATGTTTCTTCACGTCACCCAAACCTATTCAGAATTATGCATATATACTGATTTCTTCATTCCTTCCCGCTTACACTGAAAATTTCGCCATAAAGTTTGCTGGATCTCCCTGCTTCATTGACAAGCACCAGAATCTATTATTTCAAAGTCCGTCATGTACATCCAGAAGACCTGGAAAAGGAAAAAAGAAAATTCCTTAACTACAGAGAAGCTCTAATTAGAGCTCATAGAAGAATTCGTGCTTCATTTCATACATCATGCATGGGCGGTGGGATTGAGCATTTAATGCTTATGTTGGTATAACAATTATTTTTTTTTCCTTATCAATAATCAACCAGCATTTGATACTTTTGCTTAACTACTCTTAGAATATAATTTTGAGGCAAGGACTTCAGTATATAGCACCACAATCTTGAACCACTGCTCACAAATGGACATGAGCTCTATTCAAAATAAGGCTACAAAACAATGTCATCTGTTGACACATCAAAAGTTGCGTGCTTCAAGTATTATCAACAAGTTATAATGTCTCTGCCAAAATTATTACTACAGAAGACAGCAGGCAGAATATGAGAAGCACCTTATATTAAGTTTATGAACCACAAAATGCAATTCAATTAATACCATTGAGATTAACATTCATTTGTATTATAACTATATACTTCCACATGAATATAATGTCTATATGCTGTTTGTACAAGTAAAAGAACTAATAATTTCACGTATCATTGTTTGACATGTGATAGCAATGCATGTTGAGAATTTTAATATATTCAAACTATTCAGGTTTCTCAAAAGACCTGAAACAAAATGGAGACAGTAGAAACCGATCAAACCACCCAGCAAAAGGTCGGCTGGCATCATTTTGTTTGTTCATTCAGCAGAACAATTAGAGTACACTTCATGGACCAATTCATTATTCTCGTTTTCAGCAAAAGAATTTCTAATTTAAAAATGAGATATTTATAGCATGAGCAATATATATCAATTTAGCCGTACATGAGCAAAGAGAAGATACTCTTGTTTTCAACAAAATCATATCAAATTTAAAAAGGGAGATATTTAAAGCATGAGTAATATACATCAATTTAGTCGTACATGAGCAAAGAAAAGGCGTAATGAAGTACCTCATATGTTGTCATTCCAAGGTACAGCTTCAACATCCAGAGCTCTTCCCATCAGAGTTACTAGATTCTGTTTGCTCCATCAAGAGCTCATAAGCATGTACATTACATTTCTATAGGACAATCAACAGCCTTATGAAGCTTGATCCTCGTTAACATGAACTTTAACTACATTTTCTTTCTGTGCAGCTCTTCTTTTGGTCTGGATTTGGTGAATAAATTGTCTGACCATGACATGCAATTTGGGAGCAACCTTACTCGGTGAAGAGACATTAAGACCTGCCTTTCTCAAGGCCCGTGCTACATATGTTTCAGCCTTTTGAAAATGAGGTGGACAGAGGGCAGGGACAGTTGATCTCAGTATTGGCTTCCCACATAGGACAGGCCTTCCCTGTGCACTGAAAATCCAAGTGCCTAATAAGCACAAGAAAATATCCAGGATAGAGGGGGGGGGGGGGGGGGGGGGGGGGGGGGGGGGGGGGGGGGTTGGGGGGTTTCTAAGTGGAGAGGCAGACCAGGGGGAGAGAGATTGGGGAGAAACACTTTAAAAAAAACCAAAAAACAAGTGTTAACAAGGTATTTATGTGTAAATGAAACATATTTCTCAAGAACCTAGAAAAACATTATACCCTATTGAAAGCCTAATTGCTGATGAAGCATGATGTACGTAGAACTGTAGACTGCTGACCATATATGCAGTCCTTGCTTAATACAATGAAAGGTGTAACAAATTACAAATCTCTTGCCAAGTAAAAGAACCGCACTGAGGCATCAGTCAAGTCATCAATCTACACAATTAAGTAACACATTCAAAGTTATATGAGTAACGCTCGTATATACATTTATTCATCTAATTGACTAAATATCCTGATCTGAGAATCTTGGATGTAATTTCTGGGATATGTTCTCTGTAATCTCAATCAGTAGCACATTCATCGAGAGGAATATCGAACTAAGCTCCATAACTGCGATAAATTTAGAATAGGTCTAAACTTCAGCTATCCAGCTGCAGGCCATTGCAACAGAAATATCACTACAAGCTACCAGTGTAATTGGTCAGGAGGGAATTAGGGCAGAAGTGAAGTTTGGTAAATATGATAAGAAGGTTAGAAGAGACATTTTGTTGGTTTATCTGTTGAGGGAAATAAAAGATAAACCAAAATCACAGATCCAAAACAATTCTAAGCATAAACTACTTGGCTCAACTCATTGAACTATATAGCAATTGCATCCATAAGAAAACTCATGGGAGGTTCTGCATTATAAAAGATCAAGTTTCAAAATTGAAAAATAGAAGGAGAAACTCATGGTAGGTTCTGCATTATAAAAGATCAAGTTTCAAAATTGAAAAATAGAAAGAAAAACCCATAGAAATCCTCTCTCCCGAAACTAATAATAATATAAAAAGATTACAACGAGAAGAATGTAAGAAAATATTTAGACAAGAATTTTTTTTAAAATAAGGATAAATATAATCAATAGAAAGGGTTTGATGATGAATGATATCACTTGAGAAGCCACAAGGTGTAAGATTTCCAACTTCATTTCCTTATAATGGAATGTCATTCCGCAAACCAAACAATTGCAAACTTCCATTCTGGGCTATTTTATAGTTCGAACAAAAGATGCAAATAACAACACTTCATTCAAGATATAAATACAGATACTGCTTTAACACAGTAAATGCTACTTGCTGAGTTCAAATCGTCGAGAATAACAACAAATAAGGAGTCACAAAGACGCAAATAATTATATAAGGAGATATCAAATTGGAAATTTGAAAAATAGAATGAATACCTTTTAACAACAAAGGTGCAGCCTATATACAACTTCTGTTTGGAATCCAAAAGTATATGCAAATGACAAAACCTCGTCAAAGCCATAGGCGTACCCTTGCATCCGCCCACCGAGCACTTCCTAAGTCCCTGATCCTCCTCTTCTTCACCGTTCTCGTCCTCCTTAAACCCTAATTTGCCATTCGATTCTCCAATTCCGTTTGTAGAATACTCTTTATTTCTCTTCTTGTCGTCTTCCTTAAAGGGACTTTTTCCATACTTCCAGTAGTATTCTTTGTATTTGCCTTTCAGCTCTTCCATTAAGGCCCAGTAATGAGTTCTATAGATCTTCGCGAGTTGTTTGACTCGGCGAGATCGGCGAGCCATAACTTCCTCACGAGTTGAGTGAGATGAGGATGAGAGGATTTTGTCGACGGCTGCACCGTCGATGGTTATGGGCTCCGGCGGAGATGGTTGAGGAGCATTGGCCATGGCTGAGTTAGCGAGAGAGTTCGGTTTTTCGAGAACATATATATATTTTCCTGAAAATGGATGATGAAGAAGATCCACCCATCACACAAACCACCACGTCAGCACAATCAACATTGACCCGCAAAACACAGGGCGATAACGGCCTCAAACTAACCACCACTTCATAAAGCACATATGAATACAAAAAAGAAAGAAAACTAATATTTAAAAAGAAAAAAAGGAAAATTTCTCAACCATCAGAGAGGCAGAGATGCTGGGCAGAACAGCTGTGGCCACTTCCTCTGTTTCCGTCCCTGTTGTTCCCCATACAATCGCCAAATTCTTGGGCCTTAAAAGGCTCTCTTACAGTTGTTTCTCCACAGCAAACACCAAATGGAATGAGAATTTTAAGTTAAATAGTAGAAAGACTGCTTCAAGAATGGAGACCAGAGCTTCGGCTCAGCCTTTAAAGAACGCTGATGTGCTTATTGACTCTGTGGAGACCTTCCTCTTCGATTGTGATGGTCAGATTCTTTCTTTTAGAAAAAAAAAATCAATCTTTATTTTGTCTGGGTTAGTAGGTCATTTTCTTGATAAGTCGATGCTTAACTTTTCAGGAGTTATATGGAAAGGAGATAAATTGATTGATGGAGTCCCACAAACTCTTGATATGCTTCGTTCAAGGGTTTGTTTCTTAATATTGTCCCCTCTTTTCATTAGCTATCAATAAGTTCATTGAAGAAAAAGCCTACTTTTTTCTTTTCTTAATTTTCCAGGGTAAGAGATTTGTTTTTGTTACCAATAATTCAACAAAGTCTCGGAAACAATATGGTAAGAAGTTTGAGACACTTGGTCTCAACGTCAGTGAGGTTAGTTCTAATTGACCCTTTTTTTTCCTCATCTGGTCTTTGTGTTTTTAATAGCTTTACAAGTTGGTGTTTTTTTAATGAATTTTGAACTGCATTGGAACTGTTTAGGAGGAAATTTTTGCGTCCTCCTTTGCAGCTGCTGCATACTTGAAGTCTATTGATTTCCCAAAAGAAAAAAAAGTAAGCAGCTTTCTACATTCAACTATATATTTAATCTTTGTTTTTGGGATGATGATAGATTATACTTATGAAGCACTGATAACTGGGCATGATTTTAGGTTTATGTTATCGGCGAGGATGGCATCTTGAAGGAGCTTGAGCTTGCAGGATTTCAGTACCTTGGTGGGCCAGTATGTATGAGTTCCAATTTCCATTTTATTTTCACACTGTGAAAATGCAAAGACTAGAGTGAAAAATTTACGGTTCATGATTAGTTGTTCAGTTATCAGCATTTTTCAGCACATCAAGGAATATACATATGTTAATGTTATATGTATAGTTTTTAATTAAGTGTTTTTCTTTTATTTATGAAGGAAGATGGTGGGAAAAAGATAGAACTGAAGCCTGGTTTTCTAATGGAGCATGACAAGGATGTAAAACTTCTTTGTTTTCTTGCTTTTTATCATATTCTTTCTGGTTGGATTTTTAGTTTGGACTTTGTCATAATTTGAATAAGACTGTCTTAAGTTTCTGCATTTTTTTTTTAAATTCACTACTCCGAAGTAGGAACTGAAGGAGCAAAATATAGTTTCCTTTTCTCAATATTGAGGCACACTAAAGAAATTTCTATGTTGCTGTTTAGGTTGGGGCAGTGGTGGTCGGATTTGATAGATATTTTAACTACTACAAAGTCCAGTAAGTTGACCAATTTGTTATTGCACAAGTGTGTACACAGATACACCTACACCACATAGCACATGCACACCAAAAGAAGAGTGTTCGCCTTCTCTGTTTGGTAACTTTACTTTCTATCAATGTGCTCTTGTTTATTTTGTACCAAATCATGGTATTTGTATTTGTGTGCGGAAGGTATGGAACACTCTGTGTAAGGGAAAATCCTGGATGTCTTTTTATTGCTACAAATCGCGATGCTGTCACTCATCTCACAGATGCTCAGGAATGGGCAGGTTCTTCTCTATCCTGCTAACATTACCCTTTATATATGTTTCATGGCAATTTCTTCCTCTGATATGAAGATTGTTTTCAATCTCTGAATAAAGAGAAATAGAGAATTTAGTGGTATTGTAGTGTGTACATGCATTTCTTAATGAATAATGCACACACAAAGGAAAAGATCTTGCATCTTGTTCCCTCACATTCTTCTTAGTACTAATTTCAAGTGAAAAGTGCCTTGCAATCGGCATTAGCAGACTTATAATGGCTTGACCATGGAGAGTTTCATATCAAAAGCACTGGGGAAAAATGAATTCTGAAATGATGGAATGGTAATGTTTTATATGTGGGGAATTTGCTATATACAATTGTTATTGGAGGTGATATTGACATATTCTTGGGATTATGGTTAAAACTAAACTTAAACAGCATTAAATTAAAGCAACAGTATCTTAAGCAATTTTATAAGGTGGAAAATTACATCATGATTCTTTCCCCCTTTTCAGTAAAAATGATTCGTTCATTTGCATAATATGCTTATACCTTTCTTTGCAAGTTCTTTCTCAACTGGTTATGGTTCAATTTCAGGTGGCGGTTCCATGGTTGGTGCTATTGCTGGATCAACGCAACGTGAACCGCTAGTTGTTGGGAAACCCTCTACTTTTATGATGGATTACTTAGCAAACAAGTATGACTTCAAAACGCTTACATGCTTTATATTTCATTTTCTGTGCTTTCTTTGACTTGAGAAGAATCAGTAGAGCAGCATGTAATTTTTACACTTTATGCGCCAACAGTCTTTAGATCTGTGTCTGAAAATATGCAATTTCAACTTTGTCATACATTTTTTTATTAGCTTGGTCATGGTCGATGAAGTATTTTTCCCATTGGTGAGTTTGAAAATGAAAATAACAACAAAATGCTCGACGTTTCCTTTAGTGTCATGTTTGGATATTGCCCTGCATACTGATGTCTGTGACAAATCTGTCGACATTTTTCGGAAAAGATAATGCAAAGGAAATTGCTGGATATAGTTGAATCTTGTTGGATATTGATCTGTATTCTTACCATTTTCATGGGTTTGATCAATTACAGATTTGGGATTCTCAAGTCACAGATATGCATGGTCGGCGACAGATTGGATACTGATATTCTGTTCGGACAAAACGGGGGTTGCAGAACTCTTCTTGTCCTCTCAGGTAATTAGCCACTGCATAATCACTCCTTAAAACTTCAGCTTGTCATTTACATTATCTAGTTGAAGCTTTTCTTTTTGGATAGGTGTGACTTCATTGTCAATGCTTCGGAGTCCCACTAATACCATCCAACCAGATTTCTACACAAACAAAATTTCTGATTTTCTTTCTCTCAAAGCTGCAGCTATATGAGCACTTCTGAACTTCCTATGCCTTTCGCGAATTATAATTTCAGAAACACCTACTGCAGGAAGTCAGCAAGAAACAGTTTTTTCACTCTTATTCATATGGTTTCTCAATTTCTACTGAACTTTATTTAAGCAAGTTCCATTCCTGTTTGTGATTTTTTGGTAGAAATGGATTTATTAACATCCATCATTGCTATATAATTACCTGAATTTAAGAGCATTTATTCAAAACAAATAGTTGTATACTATCCTAAAATTAATAATGCATGTAATCCTTCTATATAATCAAAATTCTGATATCATTATCTGTGTTTATCTTTCCAATTTCTTGTCATCTCCTAGCACCAAATTTCATTATATCAAAAGATTATTTACATACCGAGAGATAGTCTAAAAATAAATATATTCTCTCTGAGCAATGTACTCAGAATTTTATTCTGCCGCTTTCCCATTGTAATACTGCAAAAAAAAAAAAAAACTATTATTTAAGGCTTTTCCATAACTTATTTTCTGAAGATTAAAATTGCTTGTGGCAGAAAAGGAGATGTTAGTGTTTGATTAAAGGTTAAATCTTTAATTCATTGTCAATATCCATAATTTAGGAGCTGCATATTGCTTTGTGAATCTTTTTTTTATTATTTTTTTCTCTCTCTCTTTAAACTTTGAGAGAGAGGATTCGAAGAGATTATTATCGAATTATATATAGATTATCAATAGATTATACCAGAATTTTCTTTCATAAACATCATCAAATTTCTTTTCCTTATCTGCATTTGGTGATCAAATTCTTTAGTCCAACCAAGATTTGGCAAGTTTTCTTATTGATTGAAATGATAAAATAACTTTTTTATTTTTTTAAAAATCAACTGCATCAAAATATTGAGATGGTAATTGTTTTTGAATTTATTTTATTAACAAAAAATGGACTCCCGCAAATCTTAAAATTAATTATTCCTAAAAAACAGATAAATTTTCTTCTTTTTTTTTTTTCCATTTAAAAAAGGGAGTTTCTATTGAAAAAGTGAAGAAAATAGAAAAAAAAAACTAATTACCTTACCAAAAGGTTAAAAAAAATAAAAATAAAATCTGAGAAAGAAAGAGCCGTGGAGAAGCAGCGACGTTACTATTTCACCTCTCTCTCTCTGGAAATTAAAATATTAAAAAACAATTTAAAAAAAAAAAACAAAATTTTCTATTCTCTGATCTGCCAAACTCTTCAATTTGAATCTCTCTCTGTTTGATCTCATTGTCTTTTTCACTACTCTTTCTGGCTTAACTTAGGTAAGCTAAACCTCAGTATCCGCTTTGAGCTTGTTTCGATTCCATTCTATACTAATAAAATTCATTGGCGAAATCAATCGTTTTTGTTTTTGTTTTTTGTTTTTTGCGAAATCAATCGGTTCTTTTACTGAATCGATCGGTTTTTTGCGAATCGATCGGTTTAGTGTTTGGTTTGGAGGAGGATGATAGAATGCAGCGTTTGCCACTCCAAAATTTCTCCGACAAGCAAAACGGTTTCGGGGGCTTACGATAGGCATAGAAGCGATGTTTCTTCTAAAGCTCGAGCACTTAACATTCTTTTGGTCGTTGGCGATTGCGTCTTGGTCGGTCTTCAGGTACTCAATCTTTTACTTGTTTTTTTTTTTTTTTTTTTTTACTTTTTATGTTTTGAAATGATCTGTTTTTTTTTTCTTCTTCTTTGAGTTGTTTTCTTTTGGTTTTTTTGGCAGCCTATATTGGTTTATATGTCTAAAGTGGATGGCCAATTCAAGTTTAGTCCTATTAGTGTTAACTTCTTGACTGAGGCTGCTAAAGTTGTTTTTGCTATTCTTATGCTCCTTATTCAGGTACTTCCAGATTTTCTTTTTATATTTTATCGCCTTTTGCTGGGGGGGGGGGGGGGTTGAAAATGATGAGATCCTAGTTATGTGAGTTAGTATGGCTTGGTCTTTGTCCCTTAGATTATATGATCCTGATTATAAGAATGCTAATATTTGCTAGTGATAAACTTTGTATTGAAGGAAATCAAGTTCCCACCTAATTATTTGTTTCCATTTCAGAATCTGAATATTGGTGGATTAAATTGAATATTGTTGCACAAAACTACCAAGCTAGCATGATTCAGTAAACACTGTTTGTGTGTTGCTCTATTCTTCTTGCTTGTTATCCCAACCCCTTCCAAATAAAATGAAATAAAGAAGAAGAAGAAGAAAAATCTCTAGTAAACATAGGCCTTTCTTGTTCTTGTTTGTATTATGTAATAGGAACCACCTTAAATGCTTGCTAGTACCGGTAGAAGTTTCACCCTTTCAATGTTATGGACTCAGTAAAGGAATTTCAGTTTATTTTTCTATAATTTAGCTCACGAAGACTGGTTTTACTTAGAATCTTGATTAAGGCACCCAGAGAGCAAGAAACTTGTTACTGTGATCCTCCTTGACTTCCTTATGAGTTGTGATTGAAGAACTTTTTTCTTTACATATAGTCATTCTTCACAAATTCTACTGTTATTCCTTTTAATTTAATTCATATTGTTCTACTTTGCCCCCCTCAGGCTCGGCATAAAAAGGTTGGGGAGAAACCTTTTCTTTCTTTTTCTATCTTTGTACAGGTAAGAAACTGATATTTATCAGCTTGTTGATTTTGTTCATTTCTTTGTAAATTGATGTCTAACATCTTTGCAAACTTGCTGATTTTTCATTTGGATTTGATATTGTGTTAATCTTATTACTTTTTTTGGACCCATTTAAAACTGTTAAATCGTTCTTTCATTCAATATCTAAAAGACTTTTATGGCTTCGGTGCACTCTGCAACACACATTGAATTCAGAAGCTGTGAACTGGTTGTTGCTTCTTTTGTTGATTCATATTCATTCATAAATGGTGTTTCTTAGTCTCTAAGGAGGTTAACTATTAATCCCTCTATGGCCAATATAGTTTGCCATGAAGACTACAATTAAGATATGAGTTTTCTAATTTTCTCATGGAGCATAGAGGCGAGGAGACAAAATTGAGTGGATTCATGCATATATTGTTGGAAATAATGATGAAGATATGTGGAGAAGACTTGCCTTGCGTAGCTTATCTTAACTTAACTGATATACGAGTAACTTTTTTGCATCTTCTGGAATTCTTACTCCAATATATAATGTTGAGTCGGTCAATGTTTGTTGTATTCAAGTCAGCTTTCAGGGCATTCTCATGCTGTCTAATACCAATCATGTTGACTTGCAACATTGAAGTTCTCTGGTTCTTTTTTCTCTTTGGCATGTACCATTATGCTGGTTGTATATATATATTGCATGTATTCAGTGCCATGTTTAGCAGAATAATATTTTCTGTGCTTGTCTTTCTTTTTCTCCTGCTACAGGCTGCTCGAAATAATGCCCTTCTTGCTGTTCCAGCTCTCCTCTATGCTATTAATAATTATTTAAAGTTTATTATGCAGGTACTACACTTCATATATAAGTTGACAGGCATTTTTTTCACATGATATTATGCAATTCACTTCCTCTGAAAAGATCTGAATGATTATTTTTCCTTTCTGTTGAACCAAAATTTTGAAGCTGTTATCAGTCACTTTTATTTTTCATTTTTTGGCAGTTCATACTTGTAATTATACCACTTTTCTGCTGCAGTTATACTTTAATCCGGCAACAGTGAAGGTGCTGAGCAATCTGAAGTAACTTACTACACATATATATGGAGTAGTCTGAATCTTGAATTTTTCTATGATGGACCTACTTTATTTCATAATGAGTAAAATGCTTTCAATGATATCTAATATTTTATGATAAATTTTCCGTTGCATCATGGTTTTTAGTTTTGAGTCTATCAATCCTTTTTTTTTTTTAATTTTCAAATAACTGTCTGAACTTTGTCAATATCTATTAATAGGAGAGGAAGTGAAATATGTATTTCAAAGCTTCCGTTTACTGTAGGCTGATTTTATTCCCTGCTTTTTTCAGATTCATAGAAAAATCTACACGCTATTTTATATTCTGTTTTTTTTTCTTGTGATATTTAATGTTCATATGTGATCACGGATCTCAATATATGCAGGTTTTGGTGATTGCTGTCTTGTTGAAAATAATCATGAAACGACGATTTTCAATTATTCAGGTGAGTGACTCTAATTTGAAGTAGAGTTGTCGGTAGGAAGTTTGCAATAACTAAAAAGCACATGCATGTATTTCTGAGCTGTTCTTTTGATCTGTTAATTCATTGTTTTGTTACAGTGGGAGGCTCTTGCTCTGTTGCTTATTGGGATTAGTGTGAATCAGTTACGGTCTCTACCTGCGGGCACCACGGCCTTGGGCCTTTCAGTTGCAACAGGGGCATACTTATACACTAATTTTTGTGAGTATTTTGTTAAATCAGTAATATGCCTGAATGTCCTGTTGTTATTGATTACATGCTGTGCTAATATCTTCCTTCTGGTCAAAACTGTTTAAAATGCAAAATTGCTGAACTGTCTATGCATCTTATGAATTCATTCACAAAAAAAGTTCATGGATAAATTTACTTACAAGTACTTTTATATTTAGAAATATTTGTGTGCATGGAGAATCATGCATACTCCAAATAATTATATCATACAGGATAATGGGAGAGTAGCCAGGCATTTGTTCATTTCTGTTTTGTTGTTGTGGAGGCTGGGAAATAAAAGTGCATGTACCTGTGGGCACAAATATGAACTCCATAAGAACTTTCTTTTCGGGTAAATATATTAGTCGACGATGAAAATATGTTAGTTCCAACAATGCAAAAGAGATGAGCAACTGTGGGGCAGCACTAAAGCATAAATTTGTAAATTGTATATAACACCTATATGACATTTGGGATTTCTTAAGTTCTCTAGCATATAAGACAGGCATACCTCAGGTGCTATATGCAACTTTTGAGGAGTAACTAAAGGTGCTCATAATCTAATGCCAATGGTTCAGTCGCAGATAATCTTTTTTGTTTGTTAATAGGTTCATATTTGCCAACAGTTCCTTCTGCAGTTTACAATTTAGTGGCACTGTTCTCATCTTGGCACTAGCAATACTGTAGAGCACCTTGCTCGAGAATGTTAGGAAGAAAACTAACTTTTGGACTTAATGCAGGTGACTGTTCCTTCATTAGCTTCAGTCTTCAATGAGTATGCTTTGAAGAGCCAGTTTGAGACTAGCATTTACCTTCAGGTAGTTTCAAGTGCTATATCATGTAATGCTGATCTGTTGTTTTTACACTGGACTATTTCATTTTTCATTGTTCAATAAGAGAGAAATCAAAAAATTTTTGGGAGATTGGCAATGTTGGTGATTGACTTTGGGTTTCAGCATGGTGTTACCATGGACTGCTTTCTCAATCTCTAGGAAACGTGAGTATTGATGATGGAGCATTGTGGTTATCTTGGTTAATTCCACCTCTGGAGATTTGTGTGAATCATAAACTTATTGTTGTTGAAATCTCATGTTATCTTTTGAAAGCATTAATTTTATGCTCTTTTTGCAGAATCTCTTTCTTTATGGGTATGATGCCATATTCAACTGCCTAGTTATCCTAATAACTGTCATTTTTAAAGGTATGGACACGTACTGTGCTGACTGCTGCTGGTTGTAATTAAATAAGTACCCATTAGCATGAAGCTTCTGTTTATGTTGTTTGATGGGGAATTGAAGTTGACTATGTATTCTCTTCCTAAAAATCTTTCTTCACCACTGTTTAGTTGTCTGGATTAGCTGGAGAGTTTGTTTTTCCTACTTTTCAATAAGATCACTGAATTGCTGGGCTTGGTAGATCATTCTTGCATCCACACATTATAAAATAGTATAGAATGCCAAATATCTGTAACCAAAGCCTAAGTCTATGCATGAACCAGCAGAAATGCTTTAGTTTACAATTGTATGGTACGGGAGTTGTTCAAATTTGAAAAATTCAGGGATTTTAACTATAGATTTAAGGATTATTTTCTCTCAAAATTGTAGACCATATGGCACATTCTTGGTGCAGATAACACAGCTACACTTTTAGAAATATGTGTCATTTCATTCAAGTTGTTGAACTTGCAAAATAGGAAGGTAATAGTCACTACTGCAAATAGCTTGATACACATCATCACCAAAACATGTTATTTATTGATTATTCCTGCATATGACAGTTTGATTGGTTGCTCAAGCATCTGTATCTGCATTCTTTTTAGGCCCAAGTAGCTTGGATATCTTGCAAGGACACTCAAAGGCTACCATGCTTTTGATATGCAATAATGCAGCGCAAGGAATTTTTTCTTCTTTCTTTTTCAAATATGCAGGTGATTGAACTACACTAAGTCTTTCCCCCTCATTGTTTATTATATCTCCATTCTTAGGTGCCATTATATTGAGCTGTATATATGCATATTTCTGTTGTAATTGTTACGAGTGATTTGTGCTCATAACAAAGATAAAAACAAGTGCATGTGCATGTGTAACAGAGAGAAAGAGGGACATAACCATATTCTTTATGTCTAAAGGATTGGAAGACTTCCACTGACACACCATCTTTGATTTGATGTTGATTATATATGTATAACACCGACCTCATTGTAGATGCTCTAGAAGGTGTTTTTTCCAAGTTAATCATGTATCTTGAGTTCTGGTTTAATTATTATTTCCTTGTATAACCAGCAAGTTCACAATTTTATTAATGCTATCCGTTTCTTCCTGCAGATACGATTTTGAAGTACTCATCAACCGTAACCACAATTTTTACAGGAATAGCATCTGCTGCACTTTTTGGTCATACCCTAACATTGAATTTTATCTTAGGAATTTCTAGTGTTCATCTCTATGCACCAGGTAAGTATTTGCTTACATCTCGTATGTTTCTTCCCTTCTCTGAACCTCAGCAAATGTGTGATTTTTGTGCAAATGAGTGAGAGAGAGAGAAAGAGATAGAGAGAGAGATTACTTATTTGGTTGGAGTTTTGGCTTATGTAACATTATAATCATATTCCTCTTCAGTTCTTTTCTCCACTTTCAAAGGTCAAGGATGAACCACCAAAAGGTAGTGGGGAAATGATGGATGGTGAAAACAACCAGAGGTTGGTGCTTCCTCTATTTGTTTCTTTTCTTTTTGTTTGTTGGCTAAAATCTCTCAGTGCCTTTCCATGAGGGGAATACTCTTCTTTTGTTTTTCTTTTGGTATGTCTTTTAAAAATCTGTATGATAATTAAGCATCATTTGGCATCTGCACTAAAAAGATTCTGCCCTTTCTGTAATTCCTTGAGGATTTATATAAATATGAATCATCACTATTTTTCTAAATAGCATTTGGAACTCATGCCTCCAAGCTTGCCTTGATGGACCTTGAAGCTCAAATATCTTGTCTATCCAGCTCGAATTACATGAAACGTGGACTTTATAGAAAAACTCGATAGTGAACAAATACTTGATGGTGCAGTGACTTTGTTATCAAGTTTGCTTCTTTTTTTTTTCTCATAAAAGGAAATTCGTGTAATATCCTTATCGTGAACACAAAGCTTTGAGTTTTTTCCCACTCTTGTGCTGATTGTTGCTACCATCGCTAGGAGGAAGCAAAATAATTTGGTTAAAAAAGGCGATTGAGTGAAATTTTCTCTTTATTTCCCAGGTCTAAGGATGCGTCCTTCATAAATATGACTGCTGGAGCAAATGAGGATGTAAGAACTTTCTTTTAATGCCTGTTGTAACTGCCCTTATAAGATTTGATCTTTTCAAATGTGTTCTACAATATTTTTGTTGCTTTTCTCCAGGCTACTCACCGAGTTGAACATGATGAGAAGGCACCACTTCTTCCCATCTAAAGTTTTTACCATGGGAAGGAAATATGAAAAAGTTAAGACCCAATGTTGATTCTAACTGATAATTGGAAGGAAATGCAATTTAGTCTACCTTGAAATGGAATTCCCCAGTCTAGTTATCATCTAATATAGTAACGAGTGAACTTCTGTTTGTCTTTCTTTGCTTATTTCTATTTAACACGAAACTTATTCTACAGCATAGTGTTGATGAATGAAATCCTATGGCAGGATTTATCAAAATAGTTGTGAAGATCACTTGTTTCCAGTAACACAATAGAATAAATGCTGTAAAAGAGATTCTTTACTTGATTTTGAGATTGCTTTGGTCAGTGTCCGTGGGAACCCCCAAAATACCCTTGAGTAAGCTATGCACTAAAAACATCTTTGAAGCATCGGAGGCGACGAGAACCTGGTTTCTGTTAAAGTTGGAAAACACTGAATTTATACGAGAAATGAAGCAATTTTTGTACTCATTCGTGTATGCTATGTCTAGCAAAATCTCTTCATGATATGTTCAACTCTCAAGTGAATTTTGTTAATATAAATGTCTAAAAAATACCAGCAATTTTTTACTTGAAATTCTTTCATTATTCGGCTGTGAAAGAGAAGTCAATGTCACTTGTTTTACACAGCATTGCATATGGCCAGCTTTGAGGTGAAGTTCTCTTAAAGAGTTTTGAAGATGATGGGTTTTTAGCTTTTAAGATTTTAATTGAGTGCAAACAACACCAAATGTTGTACATCCTCATTAAGTTCCACTGAACGGTGATTAATGCTGAACATAATTATGACAAATTATTATACGTTTAACATTCACATGTCCAGCTAACAATATATTCATTTTCTGATTTTCCTATTATTAAGCAAAAAAGGATATATTTTCATTTTCTCTATTGATCAATGCAAATAAGCCCCATTATAATATATACATTTTATGACACTATATAATAAAACCATGTAGCAAAAGCAAATTCCACCATTTTTCCCTCTTCAATAAAAAGCAGAAAGTATAAAGGCCTTGGGTTGAATAAGTAGGCGTTTTTCCAACCATATCTTCTTGTAGTTGGGTGTGGTTCAACTTAGTTAGCCTTTTATGGGTTTTTTTCATTTAAGCTGTAGCCTTTTGTATGCAAGGAAATTATACGAACAAAAAAGGAAAATTATTTGGGTTTTTCATTGCAATATATATATATATATATATAATTTATTAGATTTTTAAAATATTTTAAATTTATTATAATTTGTGATTAGCTTATAAATTTATTAAATTTATATAATTTATTATAAATTAATAATATACATGATAATTTTTGTAAATTTATTATATATTTTTAGAAAATGGTTAAAAATAATTTTTTTTATATAAAATATGATAAATTATGTAATTTTTTCAAATTGTTTGAACAACCCCATAAATTAGATATATAAATATTACACTATGTCAGTAAAATTGTCTAAACTTGGCCGATATAATTGCAATCTGACCAATTTAATCGACAGTGTCAATTTAAATCAATTAAGTTAATTAATTTTTGTTAGTATCTTTATTAATAAATCTGACAGAATTTGATAAAACTCGATAAATCTAACTAAACTAATCTATATTGACCAATTTTTAAAAATAAATTTTTTTAATTATTTAATAGTAATTAGGTTGATCGATCATTAAAATTTGACCAATTCGACTACTACGCATCTTTATCATCTTCTGGTGTAAGAAGAAATAATTTGGTTTTGCTCCTTTTTAAGTTTTGTAATTTCAATATCAAACCATTATCTTTTAAAAGTTTTACATTTAATCATTCTCTACAAGTCATTATTTTACTATAGTCCATCTCAATTTTTTTTAATATTACAATTATAAAAAAATTAATTTTAAATATATTATTCAAAATTATAATTTATAGTTATATTATATATAGATATTTTCCGCTACTCTTTTCTTTGTTGCTGATGGTGGAGTGTGACAAGATAGCGTCTCAAAACCAAACCAAACCCAACCCAAACACTCTCACATTCCATTTTTTTTTTCTGTTTCATTTTTTACCAATAATAATAATAATAAATAAATAATCATATTACCAAAATAATCATATTTAATCATTCTCCCTCTCTCTCATTCTCTTCGTTTCCTTTCAAATAAAGTCTCCATCTTTCTTTCTCTCATCTCCCATTTTTCCATTTCACCCTTATTTTTTCTCTCTAATTTACAATACAGCCCTCCGTCTCTCTCTTTATCTCTCTCCCTGTTCTTCCTCAGCTAGTTATTATTATCATTTTACTAAATATGATCATTTAATTAGATTGGGCGCTGTTGTATTCTTCGATTTGATTTTGATTCTGGTGTTAGGGTTTCGACTATTAATACAATTTGTAATAATAATAATATTTTTTAACAATTTGAAATATGGAATCGGAGGATGAGTTCGATATGCAGGACGCTGCTGCTGAATCTGCCGATGACGATTTCTACAGCGGAGGAGATGACGCATTTGACAGCGATGACGCTGATGTTGCTGATTATGAGTTCATCGACAACGATTCCGATGATTCCGATGACCTCATCTCCCATCGCCACCAGGTTTCATTTCTTGCACTTCCGCCCAATTTTTTTTATGCACGATTTTGCTTTTTTACATTTTTTTTGGATTTTTTTTCATTAAGCTAAAATTTCCATTGATAAGTTTATGTTTTTTCTTTACCGAATTAAATAATAACTTATTACTCTTTAAAGCTTGATTATTCATCATTTTATTCCTCTTTTTCCTTTTTTTTCGTTGTTTTTTGATAATGTTAATTGGTCGATGCGGTTTGTGGTTGTTTAAATTTTTATTAGGTTAGGTTTAATTGATGCTAAAAAAAGGCGTGATAACTTATAATTTTGTATGAAAAATGCTCTCTTTAAGGCCTATGTTTATACAGAATACAAGGCTACAACTTTTGTTAAGAATTTAGCCTTTGCTTGCACAGAGTTTCACAATTGATTTCATTGGATATTTTTAGATAGAAATTTGAGGTTTTACTTGGCCTTTGTGTGATAATTAGTTTGTATACAAAATTTGGCTCAGGAGGTTGATTATCTGTTCTAACTTGTATCCTTTCTTTTGTTAGCAAAACTATACTATTCTAAGTGAAGCTGATATTCATCAACACCAAGAAGATGATGTTATGAGGATATCTACTGTGCTTTCCATTCCAAAGTTTTCAGCTAGCATATTGCTCCGCTATTACAACTGGTAGGTCACTGGTTATTTCAAAGGTTTCCATTGATTTTAATGAACATTATAAGCAATTGTTTTACAGGATTATATTCTATTGCATGATATCTTAATGAAAGTGATAAAGATTTTGGACTATTTTTGTGGAATTTTATGCTGCATTAGCTTTGAAATCCAGCGATAATAAATTTTTATTAGCACATTGGCTATGGTGTACCATCTACATTTTCTGAAAACCTGCAGGAGTGTGAGTAAAGTGCATGATGAATGGTTTGCAGATGAAGAAAAGGTTCGCAGGGCTGTTGGCTTATTGGAGAAACCAGCTGTTGAATTTCCAGATGGTAAAGAAGTAAGCAGTCCAGATTAATATCAAAGCAGTTTCTTCAACATTTTGCATGAAAGCTAGCGCTGTTCAGCATTCTTCATCTGCTAACTTATTGTGATATGTGTTCCATTTTTGGCAGATGACTTGTGGAATTTGTTTTGAAACCTATCCTTGTGATAGGTTGAATGCTGCTGCTTGTGGTCATCCATTTTGTAATTCATGCTGGCAAGGTTTGCATCAATTTAAGAAGTGTTGGATTCCTCTTTGTTCTTTCGAAGGTCATCTTAAATATACAAGTCATGTTTTCTGTTGGTTTCTAGTTCCAAGTAGCAAGGTCTTATTGTTTCTCCAGTATAATACTAGGACGTGGTTGGTATTTTCCATGCGGATGTTGACTTTTGAGGGTTCTTATATTTCAGGCCAAGTTTTTTTTTTCTCCATAGTCATGATTTGATGTGTTTAAGAGATCTATCAGCTGAATTGTATTTGGCGAAATTAGTGGTTTTTGGCATCAGCCTGAGCAGTTGCAGCATTTGTGATATCTAACTGATGATTTTGGCTGTGGAACATAGGACAAGCCTATTTTTCCATGCCTTAGGCATTTGCAACTTTATTGAGCATAGGACAAGTTATTATCTCTATCAGTTTGCAACTGCATTGAACCAGAAAAGGCTTGGGATGAAATTAAACCATTGGAATTCTTGTCTTTAGTTGAAAGGAAATCTCTCAATCATATCAGGTGTTTTACTAGCTAGTAACTCATCTTACTTTTTTCAAGCTTCTTCTTTCATCATCCAAAAAAAAAGGAGCAAATTGTATGCTATATATAGACAGGAAAAGGTTAGGACTTTTAAGCATCTTCTGAGTGAGGATTTGTTGCACTTACTATAAGATGGTATTGAAGTTTTGCTACAAATCTTCTGATCCTAGCTTTCCATTTGGACTTTGGCTTGTAAAGGAAGGTATGTAACAGTTCAGGGTAATGTTGGTGGCATAGAATTGTTCCATAGGGAATTCCAAAAGATGTTGTTGCAGTTCATTTTCAACTTGCCATCTACTAGAAGCTATTTCCATGAATAGTGCCTCTTTTTCTTGCTCCTTATATGTTGGGTAATGAATTTTCTTGAAATGAGAAGCACATGAAAGTTTAAGCTACAGAATCTTCATTGATGTATTTGTACTATGTTATAAAGACTTGACCCAAATGTATTTCTATGGTTCTGGATGATGATCATTTGAAGTGTGTGCAATCATGTATTCTATATAAGTTGAGGGATTATTTTGGACTTCTCTTATTCATGATTGGCCACTGGAAGTTACTGTTAACCTAAATTTTATCCTTGGGTTAGACAGAGCAAGAGAAATCAGTAAGGAAGTGAAATATTACAGGAAGTTAGATAGATCATTCTGGATATTGCCAATTGGGAAATAAAATAGTGCTTGAAATAAGGTTTGCTATGAAAATTTGGCTTCAATGGTAATGCCAATTGACATTCCTGCTTTACCATTTGCTAGTTACATGGCCTTGATGCAAGTCTCATTCATTATCTCCTAATAATTTATGTTGATAAGTTGAAGTACTGTTCAAGAGGAAATGAGGAGCAAAAAGGAGCTGGAAGAAATTATCCTGGCCAAGATATTAAAACTTTTCAAGTCACATTACTTAAGTTGCATGCTTATCATCGTTTTGCATCTGAGAATTTTTATCAAAAATTTAACCCTTTTTTGTCATATTAACTTTGATCTAGTGTTTCTGTTGGGTCTATTGATACTTATCTTTTGAGGCTCTTAAATATCCTTTCTTTTTCCTTCTTATGTAGGTTACATTAGCACAGCTATTAACGATGGTCCTGGATGTTTGATGTTGCGATGTCCTGATCCATCTTGCAGTGCTGCTGTTGGTCAAGATATGATAAATAAATTGTCTTCTGATGATGACAAGGAAAAATATTCCCGTTATTTCATTAGATCTTACATTGAGGACAACAGAAAGGTAATTTTGCATTTTTACAGTTTGATTGGATAACCCTTGATTTCAAAATGAAGAAGAATTTATATATTTTGTATCTCAAAGTGGAAAATCGATTTCCAAAAAAAAAGAAGAATTAAACATTTTGTATCTCAACGTGAAAAATTGTTTTCTAAGCTTTAAGATTATGAATTGCCATTTTGGACTTTGGCACCATCATGTGTTATACAATCCTATTAATTACTTGTGATGTGCATTCACTTTAAACATAGAGCATCACCTTTCTAAGGAAGAATTTTAGGTTGATGGTATTAGTATTTTGTGTTTAGTTTAGTTGACAAACCAATTTGTTTGCAGCCATTATATGTCAATTTCCTTTTGTTCCTGTTTCCGCTTCACATTTAAGGTTTCCTATGTGTTGTTCTATTGCGGGATGGGCATTTCTGCAATAGTTAATTAATAGATGTTAAGTGATTTTGGCTTTCTGTTCATGCACACATACACACAGTCTTTACACAAATGTACATTCTTTTACCCAAATTTTTGTGCATGGGATTGTTTTCCCATTCTACATTCGAAATGTTTAAGGATTGTTAATGGTTCTAGGAATATTTACTTTACCTCTAGTCTTGAATTTATGGATTGATGTTGGAAGGCAATCCTAATTCTGGATTGAAAAAATGAATAGTTTAGGTAACTAAAGAGAAGGTTCATGTTTGTTTGTTTGTTTTATAGATAGAACATACTCTATGATATCCTGATAAGAGTCTAAATTAAGTTGGACTTCAATTAATGTTCAACATTTCTAGTTCATTTTACTTTAATTTGATTTTTTGTGTTATCTACATCATCCCATCTGGCCTCTTTTTCTGTCATAATATAAATGGCCAGGTGATTTTACATGTTGCTCGTGATTTATGATGTGATCACTCTGGGAAGATTTGGCAACTTATTAATATTTATTTTTTCTTGATGATTGTTGTTGTTGTTTTTTTTAGACCAAATGGTGCCCTGCTCCAGGGTGCGATTATGCTGTTGATTTTATCGTTGGCAGTGGAAGCTATGATGTTACTTGCCGCTGCTCATACAGCTTTTGCTGGAATGTGAGTGTCTTTGAATTGCTCAAGTTTCTGTAGCTTTCTGATGGTTCTCATGAATATTATATTTTTATAACTTTGAATTTAAGTATGCCTAGTGGTTCTTACTATTCTGCCTTTTTTCCCATGTATAACTTTAATCTTGCAGTGTACTGAGGAGGCCCACCGCCCTGTTGATTGTGGAACTGTGGCTAAGTGGATATTGAAGAATAGTGCCGAGTCTGAAAATATGAACTGGTAAGGAGCATGAGCTAAGAGCCCAGGATTTGGTTTTATCTCTATTTAATGCCATTTGGTAAATGGAGAAGGTTAAATGGCAGACTAATCTACGTGTGTCTAAATAGAGTGGCTATGCTATGCTAGCTTCTTCTTAGTTCCATTGATGGGGTAATATAGGTTAAATGTTACAATAATAATCTGTCCTACGTTTGTTATTATTGGATGTCTCGTGCAGTGAATATTCCTCTTAACTTACAAATGTGGCCTTGCTGGCCAAGGGAATCCCAGTTCTTTAAGGTTTGAGGTAGCAATGAACAAAAGAAATCTTTTAGGGGAAACTCATTCTTACAATTTGTTCTTAGTTGGGCTTAAGGCATTGTTTCCTGTAAATAGGTGAATTTGATTGTTGATAGTCTTGTTCAATGAAAGAAGTCTTCTAGGGGAAACTCATTTTTACTATCTGTTCTTAGTTGGGCTTAAGGCATTGCTTTATGTAAATAGGTGAAAATGATTGTTGATACTATTGTTCAATGGAAAATTTTGGAAGAATGATAGGATATAATTGAAATATTCTTAATAAGTTCCTTTTCACGTTGTCAATTAGTTTGCAAAACTTAGTTGGTGTATTTGTTACTTTCTTTTGTTACTTTAACACTTTGTTTGGGAAGAGGTGAAGGAAGGGTATATAGGATAAAAGAAGGGGAGAGAGGTATAGTTTTAATGTTTGGGAGGAGAGTAAGTTAAAATAGGGGGTTTTATAAGGTTAGGGAGGGTTAAAAAAACCCTCATTTTTTTAGAAAATTCTTAGCATCTCATTTTGGGGTATTAAAAGGTGTTAAAATTTTTATTTCCTATTTTATCCTTCATTTTAGTTAATTAATATTTAACCTTACCTTCTTTTACCTTTCACCCAAACAATATAACATAACTTTACTTTATTTAATTTTACCTTCTTTCCAAACATAAAAAAATAAATACTAACTTATTTTACTTTACTCTACTTTACTTTATTTTACCATACTTTATTTAACCCTCTTGCACCTCATCCAAACATAGTGTAAATGTAGCTACAGGAAATGGCTATATGTATGCATGCATGAATAGGATGTGTTGTTAATGTGCGTTTGTCTTTCCTTTAGCTCTCCATCCTTATCTGGTAGAAGACTTTCTGTAGGTCCATATGTGCACAGAGGTACATGTAAATGTTGTGTGTGTATACATGTGCATTCAGAGGGCCATAAGTGGGTAATGGGTATATTTGTGCATGAGAGTTTGTGGGTTCATATGTTTACCTGTATGAAATAACCTTGTTGTATCACAATAAGTATGTCTGCAAGATTAGTAGTGAACTATCAACTATATTTTGATCTTTCTCCATGTGTTGAATTTCAGGATACTGGCTAATTCCAAACCTTGTCCAAAGTGCAAGCGGCCAATTGAGAAAAACCAAGGCTGTATGCACATTACGTGCACACCACCTTGTAAATTTGATTTTTGTTGGTAAGTGAATTAACAATCTCTCTCTCTTTCCCTCTTCCTCTTCCTCGCTGTCACTTCTTGCAAGCATTACTTTTTTCTGTTTTAATCTGCTGAGGAACAGTTGAATTCTAGAATTTTGTGGTGTAGAATTAGAATCATTAACTTCCTTTTGAATTATGGGACGCTGTGCATGACAATTCAGTATCTCATTTCTCTGTTTAAGTCTTGTCTATTGGCTCAAGTAACTTGAAATTTTTTCCCACTGTGCTTCTTTTCAGTAACAATGTCCCTGCTATATGGAATTTATCCACTTATGTGCTATGCTAAGTTTATTTTCTAAACTTCCAGTACTCCTGCTTTCTTTGATTTCATTCTTGAACAAGATATATATATTTTTTAAGCTATTTGCATGTTCTATAAATCCAAGTTCATTTTATCATCTATGGTTGCAGGCTTTGTCTTGGTGCATGGTCAGATCATGGAGAAAGGACTGGTGGTTTTTATGCATGTAATCGTTATGAGACAGCAAAGCAAGAAGGAGTGGTATATCATATGGTTCTATTTTTTTATCAACATATCTGCATGTGTCTTGCAAATCATCTTCTGCACTCGTATAATTCTGTTGCTACATTGTCTATTTCTTTTGCTTTTAGTATGATGAGGCTGAGAAACGAAGAGAAATGGCCAAGAACTCTCTAGAGAGATATACT
Organism: Garcia nutans; assembly: GCA_947685225.1. Taxonomy (NCBI): domain Eukaryota; kingdom Viridiplantae; phylum Streptophyta; class Magnoliopsida; order Malpighiales; family Euphorbiaceae; genus Garcia; species Garcia nutans. The sequence goes on along the minus strand of CANTUV010000036.1, from coordinate 23,451,196 downwards.
CATTATTATGAACGATGGGCGACCAACCAATCAGTAAGTGGCCATAATACTTCTGTATATTTTGTGTAATATTAAATTCCTTGTCTTTTTGTGTGAAATATTTTGTATCCTTTATAGTTTAACTCTAATTCTGATCATTAGCTTTTGGACTGCAGTCTAAGCAAAAGGCACTGGCAGACCTGCAGCAAATGCAAACTGTACATGTAAGTTGAACTTCTGACTATTAGTTGTTTCTCAGAAATGCTAATATGGTTGATTCTCATGGTTCAGTTTTTTATGACCTAAGATAATAGTAGAATATTATTCTTGACTTTTACTTAAGAGTGCAAAAGAACCATATCTAAAGCACTGATTTGCTTGGTGTAAATTGGTGTTAATTTGATTGGGTAATCTTATGCTGCAAATCCAGATTGTCCATATGCAAAAGGAAAAATAGGTGCTAGAATGGGTGGACCGGAAAAGGTGAATCTCGATAGCTAGTGAAGCATACCACCTAGTGAACTTACTAGAAAGAGGCAGAGAGGCTTCCTCCTGGTTTTAACGTAGTGATTGTGCCTAACATTAAAGATATAGCTAAGCATGGTTATTTTTTTATTAAGGAAGTTCCATTGGGCTCTAGGCTTGATATCCCCTGGATTTTGGTCGCTTAGCCCACATATTTGGATGATTTTGCTGGATTTCGTTCTGATTATTCAGGGTATGAGTTGAGGGCACTGAGCTTAAGTTATGGCAAGTCCCATTAAGCTGATCTCAAATGATCAGATATTCTTGCTTGGCTCACTTGCATAATGCACAAGTATTATTGCAGGAGTGGCTGGGAATGTGGGCTTATGTAGTTAATTATAGGAGATTTATGTCAATAGAAGTTTGTTTCTTTAAGTGATATATTTTAGCAAACTAATTATCAAAATGATTTCCCCCCAATTTGCTTTTGTATCTAAGAATGATGATTCTTTGTTCTGTAGCTTGAGAAGTTGAGTGACATACAGTGTCAACCTGAGTCACAGCTAAAGTTTATTACAGATGCCTGGCTACAGGTAAACTAATGTTTTGTACTGATGTTTTTTCAATATTTGTTTTACTATACACATACACAATTATTTATTGTTTTCTCATCACATCTACTTTGATCACAGATTATTGAATGCAGGCGAGTTTTGAAATGGACTTATGCTTATGGATATTATTTGCCTGAGCATGAACATTCCAAGAGACAGTTCTTTGAATATTTGCAGGGTAAGTTGTCTTCATTTTGGAGCAGTTAATCCTTGTTATGATGTTCTGATCACATAGACCATTATACAGGGGAGGCCGAGTCTGGGTTGGAACGACTTCATCAATGTGCTGAGAAAGAGCTTCAAGTTTATCTAAATTCAGAAGGTCCATCAAAGGATTTTAATGAGTTCCGCACCAAACTTGCTGGACTGACCAGGTGATACATCATTGCTAAAATCTCTCTCTCTCTGTCTTTCCCCCACCATTTTTGTCTTTTTTTTTCTTTTTTTTTTGGCTTAATTTAGTTGGTAGACCTGCGCTGGTATCAAGTATTTCGAAGAATACCTAACCTGGATGCCGGATATGTTGTATGTTTAATATGATAATTTGCCTTAATTCTATTTTTTTTTAACTCTATAATGTAAACTTGAGCATTTTTGAGACTTGTCTTTTTATTTCCAAAAGTTAAGATTGGACAGAAAAGCAATAATTAGACAAGAAAAACAACCTTCTGTGTTGCAGAATTCCATCAATTAAGAGTCTTATTGAGACTTGCATAGGAAGAGGAATTTTTGGGGGGCAACTAACTTCCTTTCTGTTATTTATTATACTTCAAATTCCATAACTTTAATGCCTTTTCTTGTTGCCCTTTTTCACTTGCTCCATTGGTTGAATAACAACAGCGTGACTCGGAACTATTTTGAGAATCTAGTTCGAGCTTTAGAGAATGGTCTATCAGATGTGGACTCTCATGGTGCCTGCAGCAGGACAACAAGCTCAAAGAGCTTGGGAGGAAGCAGCAGGGGAAGAGGTGGGAGAGGCAAGGGCTCAACATCCAGATCAAGTGGCCTTAGCAGAAACATTGATGATTCAGGTCACTGGTCATGTGAACATTGCACCTTTGCAAATATAAGGTCGGCCAGCATTTGTGCAATGTGCCAGCAACGTCGATAAAATCTTATTTGCTACACAAATTTGCCTCCTGGAAGGATGTTTCCAGTTTTGCCTCTTTGGCTGGTCGAGTTCCATTGGGGAAAGATATCTCTAGCGCATAGCCAGGGAGGGAAAGAATAAAATTCTGACGGTCTCTCTGGTTTAAGACCTGAACTGTAATGACAGGAATGGAGAATTAGGAAGGGTGGGGAAAGGGAATGGTAAAAAGCTGTTTGCCTAAGTTTGGCTTGTTCTGGAATCTGCTGTAAATAGTTACTGCTGCGATTTTACGTTGGTCTCAACTTGTATTGGTATCCATGCAAAATGTATTATCCATCTGTAATATTTTGCTGTTGTTTATTTATGTCGTTACTGTTACTGATAGATTTATAGTTCACTTGAAAGCTTTCAAGTGATTTATGGTAGTTATCACTCACCACTCTTGGGGTCGATGTGCTGCTTTGGCCCCAACTAGAATGAAATAAATATTTGTTGTACCATTTATTTATTTTGCCTTATTTGCCAGCTGGAGTTGTTTTTTAGTGTTTATGAGCAGCTGATTTACTCAAAATAAATAAAAAATTATCAATAGCAGAAAACTACCTGGAAGTTTAATCTCGAAATCTTAGTTGATTTTGCATGCAAAACCAAGTTATTAAATGATTTACGTATAATAAGATCAGATTCTAAATTTTAATATTTTTGTTCTGCAAACTCTTTATCGAAAACTGAAGCAAATGCATAGAAATTTTGCTGGATTTTATAAGGACAATTAAAAGTTTGAAGATTTTATTTTTATAAAATGGAGTAGATTAGGGACAATTGGTGTAATTAGGCTTTTAATTCTGTATTTATTAAATGATTTATGTATAAAAAATAAGATCATATTCTATATTTTTAACCTTTTTATTCAAACTTTTAATTAGCAAGTTTGAAACTTAAAGCAAATGTTTGTTAACATGTCACTTCTATAAAATAATGAAATAACCAAATTGTCTTAATATGATACTTTCTTTATTCATTATTATGATTACTAAATTAACGACCTGTTTTCTATATATATATATATATATGTATAACTAAAATCCATAATAAATACTCTAAATTTTCAAACCCATAAAGCTATTACCTATCTCCTAACAAACTGTTTCAATTTTTTTTTGTAATGGTACCATGGCTTTTTCTCCTCCTGCTTTTGATCTCTGCCTTAGGTAATACATCTACATATAAGCAAGCCCCTTTATTTTTGTATTTGAGTAATAATATTTCAACTCCAATAGTTAATAATTTTCAGGTGCTGATGCAGCAATTTTTACAATTTCAAACAAATGTAGAACCACAATTTGGCCTGGAATTCTATCAGGAGCAGGAAGACCTCAAATAATGAATGGTGGATTTGAGTTAAAACCAGGCCAATCAGTAAAAATCACTAAACCACAAGGTTGGTCAGGCAGGTTCTGGGGTCGTACTGGGTGTTCATTTGACAACTCTGGCCATGGAAAATGCATTACTGGTGATTGTGGTGGAGTTCTGAGATGTTCAGGTGCTTGTGGTGAGCCACCAGCTTCACTGGCTGAGTTTGCCCCGAACAGTCCATTTGATTATTATGACATTAGTCTCGTTGATGGGTTCAATTTGCCAATTTCTATATTGCCTTCTGGTGTTTGTAAGGCTACTAAATGTGTTGCAGATTTGAACCAGAAATGCCCTGGTGACCTGCAATTGAAATGGAATGGCAAAGTTGTGGCTTGTAAATGTGCTTGCATAGCTTTCAATAAGCCTCAGTTTTTCTGTACTGGTGCTCTTGCAAGCCAACTAATTATTCTAAGGTGTCTTGAGTCAGCTTGTCCTACTGCTTATAGTTATGCTTATGATGATAAGTCAATCCAGTACTTTTACTTGTAAAGGAGTTAATTATGTGATTCAATTCTGTTGAAAGTTTCATATCTTATTATATTTTCTAATACAATTTGAAAATGTTGTTTAAGCAAGAATATAGTTTCACATATTATTTAGCTCTATTTTAAATAAACTGTGAATATGCTTCTTATTTTATCAAGTTCTTATTAGTAGTCGAGTATATATAACAGTTCAGCTAGTTTGAGGAGCTTAAATTAGTACGTCATAAGTAGAAAGAAGAAGATCTCACATTTTTTATATAAAGAAGTAGAAAGTGATTTATATAAAAATCAATTCTGTACTATTTAAATAACTTAGTTTGATCGCTTGAGACCACAGTAAAACCATAAAAATAACATGTTATTTTAAGTCAATTTCAAGTCGAGCTGTTTCAGTGTGTTATATAAATCACAGTAAACAGTGATAATTCTCAAGAATGACAAGCAGAAAGTTATAAAAAAAAAAAAAAGCTTTAGTTTTTGAGTGGCATTATATGAGTATATAATTGAAATTCCAAAATGGTATAATCACAATTATTGATGCCATTATATTCCTTTCATTTATGATTTACATATGGAGATATTCAACGGGTCCTAATCAATCAATCATAGATTTATCAAGTTTTTAATTGCAATAATGAACTGAATTTTGTCTATTTCATTGGAAGTTCAAGGGTATTAACAACTTCAGATGATACTTGCAATGTGAAACCAACATGGAAGAGTCGAAGAAGAGTTCTTTGTTCTTCTCCAATTACAAAATATCAACAAGAAGATCATTAATAGAGTACTCCACAGGCTCAAATGATGTGTACATATATATATAATCAAACATGTATAAATGTATCTACCAACACCTATATTTAAATAAATAAAAGGGTTGCTTATAATTAATGACATTGCATGAGATGTTAATTGTGGGGATCAGAAGTAAGAGAAACCCATAAAATCCTGTTTTGATTTTTTTTTTCTTATTTTTCTAAGATATTGAGTGTATAGATCAATTCCACTTCAATATTTCTCATAAAATTAATTTAACTTGATCATGTTATTAATGAATTATTCCATTTTTAGCATATTATTACATGATATAATAAATCATTAAATTGTTTATTTGATAGCTTAAACCATCCCTAAAATCAAAGTAATATAGGAGGCACATTTAGATCTTTGTTAAGTCTAAATAATTGCAACAAACTTGGCTGTTATTTTATACTTGGGACATAATTTCAGGAATATGATTGTGTTTTGTCTTCAAATAATAATAATAATAATAATAATAATAATAATAATAATAATAATAAAAAACAAACAAACATAATATACAGCTTGGTTATCTACCAAGCAAACAATTGTGTGAAGAGGACATTCATCATCTACTGAAAATATTTTGTCGAGAAGACATCAATAATTGGAAACCAAGCATATAATACTCATTAATGACCCATTCCATCGAAGAAAATGAGAAAGGCCAGCCCACACATAAAGCATCATCTTCAATGTCATGATGGAATTAGGGGCAGAAGTGCAACGAATCCCCAGTTAATTTTAGTCATCATTTCAGCAGGCTTGGGTTAATGAAATTTGACCCACAGCCACTTCTTCTTTATATATACATATAACACAGAGAAAAGGAAATGGGAAATGCCAAGATTTAAGCCAACTTCATTCCAAATGAGACATGCACTCTACTAGTGATCTACTCTACCCATGCCTCAGCCGCTGTCTACTAATGCAGCCACCCAAGTTTGTTGCATAATTGGCTTGGTTGGGCAAAAATAGATTTCCCTGTAACTCTTGCATGCATACTAGCATCCATGAAAATGTGCATGTAATATAACAACTATTTCTCTAAACCGATCAAAACATACATTCAACAATTTTTGCAGGGCAGACTAGGTAATCTCAAGTCCCCTCCAACTTTGTATTGATCATAATATATAGGTCAAATGATTTGAGAGGGAAGTTGCGTGAATATCACAGGTGCAAACTCTAGTCTTCTCCCTTTGGAATATAAATCACCGCATATATCTTATCTTGCTTGAAAAACCTAAAGCAGAAAACATTTTTTTAACCTTCAAAAGAAAAAAAAATAAATAAAAATTATCCCTCAATCTTTATCTAGCTGTTAAAGGCTAACAGCAACTTTCGATTGCATAATGAGTGTCCACCAGACATATATAATGTTAATATGCATAAAATGTCTACTAGAAAGTGAACATATTGTAGAATGAAACCTTATTCAGCTAGAAAACCAACTTGAACAAACAAAACTTTATTCCTATTAAGATTCGAAAACCAGCTTAACTGTAATTGCCTAGGTCCAAGCAAAGAACAACAATTCCTCACTTCATCTCATAGTAATCTTTATGGAATTTAGTTTTTATTACCAAATATCCTAAACAAATTTCTAGACTTTTAACAGAGCCTATATTTTTTGGTCAAAAATCCAGAGCTGCTGCCAAGCATAACAGCGCACCTGCAACATAGCCACCCCACTACAGTCTCCTAACTAAAACAACCTTTATCCTATTCAAAGGGCAAACAAGAAAATGCAACCTAGCGTAAAGTTTTGAAGCATGATTGACCAGCCAATTTGCACATACATTAGTTTCTCGAAAGACATCCTCGACAACCACTCTTCTGTTCTAGTAATTGATGAGTTTATGCTATTACTTTCTTTATGCGCTTGATGACAACTTTCATAAGATTATAGCAAAGCAGTGAAGCAGTGAGTTTAAAAAAAAAGAAAAGAAGCGTGGTTAATATTGGATGCATAAATACATACGCAAGTGAAATGGCAAGAATCGCAACGAAAACATCAAATAAATGATTGCCAATGAACAAAGTAAAAAAGTTGACGAAACAAGTACTGTCAGATTACATGAAAACAAATACATTTATATGACTGACACTTATAGTAAGAATATATAAACACAAAGAATTCTCTCCATTTACAGAAACACAATGCAACACTCATACATCTGTATGTATAGTACTATGGCAACAACAACAAACCATATAAATTGCTAACAAACTTACCAGCTGAAACTAAAGCCCCTCATCTCACTCCCGTCTCTGTGAAAATAAGATCCAAATATCTGTTTCTTTTTCTTTTTCTCTTGGCCAAAACTGTTATACTTCTTAATGCAGAGGCAGAAGTATCAGGCCAAAAAGACTGTACACGGACAGCAGACAAGCACACATACACAAAACATAGGATCTGCTAAACCAAACTCTCGAATAGTCTCATTTGGCAGAAAGTAAAACCCAAAGGGTGGACTGACATCTGAAACTTTATGAATATATCTGCCTCCACTATCTATGAAGTAGCCCTCAAGTTCCCTTGCTCAATTTTCAATTCAAGCTCTCCTGATTCATTCTGAAATAACATAACAGTAAATATTACCAACATCTCAACTCAAACGATATGAAACAACTGGATAATAAACAGAGATTCCCAAGCAATGAAAAGTGACATTGACACAATCCGTTAAAAAAGTAACATTCTTTAAGTGAATTCAAATCTCGAATACAAAATATACAACAATATAAAGATTCAACACATAAACAAAGAAAACGATAAGAATAAATTTCATACGCACTCAGAAGCTCAAACCTCCAAATGTGTATAATTTCTCTGATAAAAAAGCTCACATTTTTATCAAAATGGGTGAAGCCGTGGAGGGCAATAATATAAAAAAAGTAAAATTTATCCATTTTTTTAAATCCAAAACAAAAAAAAAAATCATTTCTCCAATAACCAATAATCAATCAGAAAATCTAAACCCCCAATTAAATTCACTATTACTCATCAAAAAGCAAAAAAAAACACGAAAACACGAAAACAGGCAATGTAAATACAACCAGAATAAAAAACAATAAAGACGAACCTTAGAGTCGACCGATCCCCGGTAATCAACAGGTCGCCCATCACCAGGATCAGAAGCAGTGCATTCCAAAGGGTTCTCAAACAAAGACAAGGAGAATTGCTTGTCCACAACCCCAACATCAAAATAAATCAAACCAGAGCTTGGGACATCAACACGAATACCTTTAACAGGAAACCAAAGGAAAAGCTCCTGCTGCGACACACCAGATAATTCCCTGATCTTACCAAACGAAAGGAGCCCAGAAATGTTGAAATCGTAGTGGAGCTGGTTCTCAAACTTGGCATTACAAGGTTGGGTTAGGTTTATCTGGAATTTACCGGTACCGGAGTCGATTGAAAAGTCGGTAATGCCCTTGGGAAGAAGGCCAATCGGGAGGCCATTATGGAGAAGGTGGTCGTAAATGGAAGGTTGGGATGCGGTAGAAAATGGGAGAAAAGAGGCGAGAAAGAGAAAGAAAGTGAGGGAAAGAGAAGGAAAGTGGGGGATAGTATGAGATTTTGGATTGGGACCCATCACGGGATTTTTGGGAGAGAGCTGCGTTTGGGCTCTTCGTGTTCGATTGTTTTAAGGTTAAAAGGAAGAGAAGAACACGAAAAAGGAAAAGAAGAAAATCCAGTGTTTTTTTTTTAAATTTTTATTTTTTAACGGTTTTGCGTCACGCGTTCTGGTGGAGCGTGCAATCACCCTCAGAAGCCGAAGCCCAAGCTCAAGACTTAGCCTGTCTAAAAATAAGGAAAACTTACAAAAATAACTAGAAAAATAAAAATTCACAGAATCACTGTGCAAATAAAAAATTTATAAAAATACTGTATAAATAAAAAAGTTTACAAAAATATGATATATTTTTAATAGATGTTGAGTATATATTGAATAAAGCTTTAACATATGTAGTAAAAATGGAAAAAAAAAAGTATTTTTATAAACTTAAAAAAAGATAATAAAATTTTTTTTTAAAAAAAATATTATTCCATGTTATTTCCTCGAAAAATAATTATTAGATCCTTAATTTAAAGAATATGGTTATTGATTGGTTAGGCTCTAGTTAGTAGTTACAGCTTTGAATTTCCTTCAAAGAAAGAAATGAAAAAAAAAGGTTGAATTCAATTTTTCTTTTTTTGGGTCTAAAAATAATTAGCTGGCTATCATAGTAAATTAATTGGTTTTATAAATGGAATTTATATTTTTAATTAGTTTTATATGCAGAATTTTATATTTTAACCACCACATAATTTATACGACTCTGTCTTGAATAATTATAGACGCTTTCTATTTATAAAAATTTTAAAAAATATATTTTTTTAAAAAATATAAATTTATATATATAATTTTTATTATATTCTTACTTTATCATAAGATATATTTATTAAACATTTTAATTAAATATTTTTAATAAATAACATTAGAAATTTAATATGTCAATAACCTTATTAAAAAAAAAGTGTACCTATTAATTTGGTATGAGTGAATATAAATTAATAATACTTGCTAATCATAACATAATTATGTAAAAACTAGGAACCAACAACCGATTAATATATATTGTCTAAAGATGGGAAAATAAGTTATTATTATTATTAGTTGTTGCGGTAATAAAATTTCTGAAAACAACAAAATAAAATTCACATCAGAATCCATAATTTTTGGCCCCTTTCCTAAGTAACAACAACTCATTTCAAACAAAAGAGTCATCTAAACAACAAAAATAACAATATAGCCGCATCTCACAACATTACCATTAACATCTTCACTCGCCTTCTAATCTCTTTACTTGTCTAATACAGTAGTAAGAGTCAAGCTTTTACAAAATTTTAAGGTTCAATCACGAACAATGGCTGTCAAGAAACCAATAAGAAAAATATCAAACAAATGTAGCAAGCCAAACTGGTTCAGTGAGATTTGCCAAGAGTAACTTACCATGTCTACACTGACCGACTTGCCATCTTCTGCAAGAATTTCAACTATTGTTCCTGATTGATCAGCCTAAAAAAATATCATAGTAGATTTCATATACTATCAGTAAACACCTTTGACTTTCTTTTCTTGGGAAAAAAAAAAGGCTTCAACAGAGAAATCAGTAGAACATCATAAACAAACAAATGTTCAACTACTGATTACATTTCAATTTTGAAATTGCTCATGATGTGAATCAGTTTTCATTTTAGTAAATTGGTCTCAAGTTATAGGCACATGGCTTGGACTTTGCAGCTAACATGGGAAATGCTTCAGCGCAAAGCAGCCTCCTCCTATAACAAATTAAGGATGCATCTTATCAATGGTATCTCTTTATTGAACAAAGTTAAGAAACTGACTTGTTTGCTAGGTGCCATCCTCTACTGTTTCATTTATCAATTTCTCCTCTCTACTCTCTTGCTCTTCAAGAGCTTCATTTTTTCTTTCCTCTAGCTGCATACTAAGCACACATTTATAACATTGGTTTAATTTATGAGGATAATTAAATTCTTTCACCTCCAGTCAACCTCCATCTTAAGGAAGAGGGTAAAAGAGTTTCAAGCAGAATTAAAAATGGTCATAAAAGCATTGTATTGACATGCAATGAACCATCAAATGGTCGAATTCAGTGCAACAAACACCAATAATCTTGCTCAAAGGAACATGCAAATGATCTAGAATCATTGTTATCTGTTCAATTCAGTGCAATAAATTATTTTTCTTCCTCTCTTTTCAATCAACAAAAAAACCCAGAAACAAACAAACAAAGAACCAACTATTTGGACATCAAGTAGAGAATAAATGCTGTTTCAAAATGTGGATAAAGTCATCATGTGAGGCTTTGAGAAAAATCTCAATTAGAAAGGAAGATACAGCCAAAGGAAAGAGAGAGAGTACTAAAAGTTTTTGGTGCAAATAATTCAAAATTAGATTTTGACTGCGTGCAATTGAAACTAAATAAACACTGCAATCCTGCTCCCTCCTTGTATCAGTGTATGGGTCAACTCCAACTCTCTCTTCCTAAAATAAACTTAACGTCTAAACTTGATCTGGTATTTATCATATATTCCATGAAAAGAAGGGTCCTTGTTAACATCAACACTAGAAAAACAGAATGCACAACAAACGAAGACTAACATTGCAAAAAATACTAGATAAATTGTGAAGTTATCTTATGAAGAATAAATTGCTATTGTAATCTCCAATGATCATGAAGTACAGGAGTAACTTACTTCTATTTCATTCATCAATTTCATGGCTTCAATGATGCACAAGACTTGTCCCTTCTGCACTTTGTCTCCAACCTATAGCAATCATATGAAAAATAATGCAACAGTAAAGATGCCACATCAATCATAAAGTTAGCATCAGTCACGACACACAAAGTATTAGCACCATTCATGACAAGAAAAATACTAAGCAGAGATGACTTACCTTCACAAAAGGTGATTCACCTGGTGCTGGACTTCTGTAGAATGTCCCTGCCATAGGGCATTTGAGTGGTGGATGCGATGACTTGGATGATTTAACAGCAGGAGGTGAAGGTGCTGGAGGCAGAGCAGAGGAAGCCGGACTAGAAGCTGCATGTGGGGCTGGCGGCATTAATGGTGGGGGTGAAGGTGAAGGTGAATGCATCATAACTGGAGCGGAAGATGATGGCTGAGGTAAGGCCTCCTTTTTCCGGATTATCAGCTCACAATCAAGTTGTTTCAACTGCAACTCCACAATATCTCTTGAATCAACCAGCCTGTAATGAAAAGAAACATAGTTTCATAATATTCTTTAAATAAATGCAGCATTGTACAAGAATAAAAAAGTTTAGCTCACTCACTTCACAAGGCTTGCGACTTGTGTAACAAACTCAGATATTGACCCCTCTGTAGCCAAAGTTGGAGATGATGGCTCGGTTGATGGCTTAGCATCCTTTGCTTCCTGTAATGGCACTTCCAAATTGGTTGGAGGTGATGCAGCAGGATTTAAGGGTCCATCCACAGCAACCTTAAAGGCAACAGATGACCCCAAAAGCATGTCGAGGAAGGAACGAAAATTCAAAAAAAGATCTTCAAATGAAAACTGTTGAAATAACCTTACCTCATTCAATTGGCTTCTCACCAAAGTGGAACTCTTATGACCACGATGCAGACCCTACATTGCAGACACCAATGTCACTCTTTCCGCGCTAAAAGACTTGACTTTGATTTTTCTAAATTAAAAGTAAATAAATAAATCTTGCAATGTCTTTAGGTTAAGACCTGAATTCTACCAAACAAAAAAACACTTAGCACATGGAATAAGGGGGAAACTACACAAGTTCCAAAATGGTTAATACCACTTCAATACAATTGAATGTGGTGCATAAATCATCCCTGAGAACAAGGAGGCCATAAATCAAGTGGATCCTTATATATTGACAATTAAGATAAAGGAAGAAAGAGAGACCACTTCTGAAATCTTCGACTGTGATCATGAATTTTACAGCTACAGAATAATATACACCTGTCACAGCTTCCAAGTGCCTTCCCAAAAAGTGATAATATTAGAAACCATTGCCTTATTCAAAATCTAAAACCAAGGCCATGTTTTTCCCATTTTATGTGTTCAACAATCTGAAAGATATAAGACTCATTCAATAGACATGACTTTAGAATGGATTGGTTCAAATCTCTCATGATATATAAATGAGGGTGAAAATTTAAACGTGTCTGTGATAGTGTTAAATATGTAGCATGAAAAATAGCTAGCTTTATGATAAGTGGGACATAGTTACGAGTTGATTTGACAAGAATCCTTGCGTGCAGCATCTCTCAACATAATGTTAAAAGTCGGCCTTCATGCCTATAATGCATTGGCAAAAGCCTAGAAGTAATTCAAATGTTGATCAATGAGTGAGTATATGTATCTTTATTTGAAGGGAGTTCTATACAATTGAAAAGAGATTTTGGCTCTAGGCTTCCTAATCTAAGTGCGAGAAACAAGCTTTGGAATGCTTACAAAAAAATACATATATATTCTAATCAAAGGGGATTTTGATGACAGGATGGTGAAGAAATAAATTAGTTATTCCAAACAATGTAGACTGACCAAGTGGAAATGATCTCTCAATAATTTGCACTAACTTATGGATGCATAACCTTAAGTTAGAAGCCAAAGCTATTAGATAGCTAGCAACTGAATTGGAAATAAATAAATACCATGACTAAATCTACAAAGAACAATCTATATTATCATCTCAACAAGCAGAACATATTCTATGCTGTCAAATTCTTATAAGGTTTGGTACAGCAATTAAACATTGGCACGAGAAATCTAAATTTGCAAGACATATTAGGTTATTGTTTGATTCACCTAATCCACAAAGGAAATGTCAATAAGTACACATTATCATACCTGAGAGAGAGAAGGAATGAATGATGCTATAATGATTTGATACTGACACTAGAGAGAAAGACTACAGTGGTCAAGTACTATTTGGGTGAATTCTCAATCCGCATATAACAAGTACCGAGCGACCAATTAACAAGCAGCCTAGTTTTGTTGCTAAAAGAAAGGAGGGAAGGAAGCAAAACCCTTGAGAACTAAAAATACCATATGTTATGATATCCAAGCTAACAATCAAAAATATCAAATACGAACAGGTGTAACACACTATTATACAATTGCTTCTCTTCTTATCAAACCATGTCTACAAGTAAGCCGTATCAAACATTGTCCACAGATATTCGTGTCACGCAAAAAGGCAATGGCGTCAGATTATCTCAGGCATCTCAATTTTCCATAGTAAGATGACAGCACATCAAAGCGAGGAAATAAAAATCATCCTGCTAACACGTCACCTTTTTTTAGTCACTATTTTTATATATAATTTCCCAAAGAAAAATCATATATACTAAAACAAGTTGCATAGAATAGAAATAAATTTACGATGAATGAAAAAACAATAAATTTATGATGAAAGAAAAAACAATCGACCAGAATTCAGTCCCAACTCAGAGTGGATCATATTTCAAGCCCAATAGATTGCATTAAACAGCACAAGGAAGGAAATTTTATCAATCAACATACCTATTGAACCCTCGATGAACCCAAAAAGGAAAATCAGTGAAACATGAACTAATAATTCCAAGAAAAGAATAAAACAACCAATTACTTCGAATACAACTATCCATTTCCTAAAAATTGATTATTTTTAGTTATTTTTGTCTCTAAAAATTTCATCTTGAATGAAGCCTAGTATAAATTTTCAAATTCAATAACCAATTCCTCTTCTTCTTCGCATTCCTCCTTTAAATCAACATTTCAACAAAAAACACCAAAGTAAAATTAGAAAAATAAAGTATCGAAATTTACATTCAATTTTGCCGCTAATTTACAGAATCTCAAAACACATTAACTCACAAAATCGTTTCTCGTCCACACATTTTGGCAACAATAAATCAACAACCACTTAAACCAAAAAGTTAACTTTACTTCAAAAAAACAACACAGAATGTTTAAAAAAGAAAAGCACCTTAGTAAAAATTCGGAGCTTGGGTTTAGGAGAGAAGCGAAAGGAGACTCTAGAGAGAGCATAATTAGTGTAATGAGGCAAATTAGCAGTGGTTTTGGCCACAGCCGAAGCTGAAGCTGTTGTTGATAGTGAAGAAGCCATTGGTTTCAGCGTTTTGTAAGCTTTTTGTGGGCGAATATTGAGAAAGAAGGATGAAAAGAGATTGAATTTGTGAAAAGGGGAGAGTTTCGAAGAGTCCGCCCGAGAAAGAGAAAGAAGAGAAAGGTGTTTTTGGGTTAAGAGGTGAAGATCGAATCGATGAAACCAATGAAAGAGAAAGAGAGAGTTCAGATTATGAATAATAATTATTATTATTAATATTAATATATACCGGCTTTCCTTTACTAGCATCAGTCTGTTTCAAGGGATTTGCTGGCGTGACATTTTAGGTAGTTTCACGCTTCTATTTTTTGAAAATTTTTTTATTTAATTTATGTAACATTTTCTTGGTTTAAAATTGATAAATATTCTTTATATTTAATAAAAATAAAAAAATATATATATTTTTATTAAAAATATAAATTTACATATACTTTTTTTTGTTATATTTTTATTATAATATGAAATATATTTAATAAATAATATTAAATATGAATATAATAAAAATTTATTATATTAATTAATTTATCAAAATAATAAGTGAATTATAATTTAAAATAAATAAAAAATATATATATCTATATATCAATTTTGGAATAGAGCAAATAATTAATATTAGCTGCTATTTTTTTTATTCTTATAAAAGTTTGATCTTCCAAATACAATTTTATGGGAATCGAATTCATACCCTCTCAATTTAGAATAACAACCAGCTGAAACTACCCCAGCTGATTCTATTTATCTTTACTCAAAGTAGAAAGGATAAATAATAAGGTTGAAGTGCATTATCATCAAAAAAATTTATCATGATAACTAATAGTCATAATATATATATATATATATTCTTGGGATACTGATTGTAGTTATAATAATAGAACGGATTCAAATTAAAAAAAAAACATAAAAATAAAATTTTCAAAGGTTTGATTTATTGATTCAGAATTTTTCACGGATTGAGATTTTCAATTCAATCTATAATCAAATCTAATTATTTAAAAGCCGCAATTTCAATAAATTCATTCCAAGATAATCCAATTCTTGTAAATGATTTTGTCAAAATAGTAGTACATATATAGGTGATGCGTTCAATCTATTTTATTTTCTGATTCCTTTATATTTAATTGATAATAATCAATAATATTTAAATTTTAGAAGATTGTGATATATATAAATATATACATGTTTAAGTTAGAATTAATTTTATATTTATTATTTTAGTTTCATGAACGAAAACAATCGAGCTTTTTTTTTTAAAAAAAAATTATTATATCGCTTTATCTTGATTATTACTGGCACCTTCTAAGAAAAAAAAAACAACTTTAAACATGAAATGCATTTAATTTCCATGATTGGTAATTTATGTTATAGTTGTATAAAAAAATCCCTCTTATTTCATTTTCTAAAACTTTGTTTATTTTTTACATTCTCACCTTTTTTATATTTCGAATTTGAGTAATAAAAATTATATGTATCCACAAAATATAACATGAATATCTGAAACGAAAAAAAATTGATTATTATTATAATATAAGATGCATTTCAATTAAGGTTTATATAGTTAGATTTTAAATATATCAACTTATTTTTATTTTTGTAATTAAGTCAATAGGCATAAGAAACAGACTTCATTTTTCAAAGATGTGCACAAGAAAGGTAAGAGAAAATACAAAGCTTATGCCATTACGAGTAAGCAGTGAACGCATAAGTATCCCATCCAAAGACGTGACAAGCAAAACAAAGAAATTGGTATTACCATTAGAAATTGGGTTAATTACACCAATCATCTCTCGTCCCTCGAAAATTTCAGTAACTTTCCGAAGATGAGAATGGGCATTAGTTTGCAACTCTGAAATAACTTTTTTTGGTATAATCTACATTTCTAATCCGAGCCAATTCTAGTCAATGCCTCATTATAGCAAAACATAGTATCCTTCTGATACCAAACCTACCAATATTTCCCATCAATCACCTGACACAGTCTTTTATCTTTCTGATGCCAAACCTACCAGTATTCTCCTTGACTCTATTCTGAAAATATTGGCAGGATGCTGATTAAATAACAGGTGCACACATTCCTACCTGAATTAGAGATTTTTCTAAGCCAAGAATTTTCCCTCTTGGGTTCGACGACTTGCTGGATTAAAATAGAAAGTCACCCTCTGTCTCATACAAAAATAAACTGGAATTGAGTTCTAAACGGAGCTGGATAGTACTGAATTAGCCTAACGACAAATACACCACTCCTGTGTCATAAAATCATAATCGATATCTCCTCCCCCAACATAATATTCAAAAAAAAAAAAGGAGCCCGGATACTTCATTTATCTTGGATGTAAATTCATTCTAGTTAATAATACTAACCAGGTTTTTGATTCCTAGTATTTTAAGGAGGATGCATCAGAGATACACGCTTGAACCACCTGATATAACATGAGACGGCTTTTTAAGTAGGAAGACAAAGAACATAAGCTCATCTCAAATGTTATTTAAGAAAACCAAGAGCCAGCGACACTATTTGGCAATTGATTTTAATGCTGCAACATCTCTATATATCACTGTTTCCCTTCTATGCATGCATGCTTTATAAATATCAGGTATTCCAGAATTTCCAGAACTTCCAAGAAATACACAACAAATTAATAAGCTATATAACCAACAATATATCTAATTTCTCAGCAATATCCACACTTTTCACAAGCTTTTACATATTGCATCATTGTACCTATAGAGAAATAAGGTTAACTATATGCAGTTCCAAAACTGTAATACACTGCTAATCTATTCTATGTACATCAAATGTAAAGAAGCCGAAGCTAAATATAACACTCCTGGATTGAATAAAGCAGAGAGTAAAAGAACAAACAAAGCAGGATAGAATAGGATACAGACAAATATGGAATCAATTTGTATTGTTCATCTAGAAATCATGCTTATATATAACCAAAAGTATTATTCATAATCCAAAATCACATAATCAAGAGATTAAACACCTTGCAAAGAAACTCTATGAGAACAATTAACTTCTACAACAACTCAGTTACTTACAAGTTAATGTACTTAAAACAAACACTCTCTCCAACCCAGCATAAATTCACGCCTAGATTTGCCGACCAGCAGCTTCACCAACAAATGGCAAATAAGGAGTCTTACCCAGAACAGAACTCACCAACCCATACACAAAACAGAAACAACAACACAAAAACACCGCATTGTGTCCCCAAATCAACAGCTTAAACCCTAAACCACTCCGACCTGGATTGAAGATTCGGGTCAATAGCAAAGGCACAACTAAGAGCACATCCAAAGTGACAGCTTGCATTGAATTGAATCTAGCATACTGACTAAAACTTGGGTTTCTAACAACACCCAAATAAAGAGCGAAAAACGCCACAAAACTAGCATATGGCATTGATCTGTAGAGGTTTACGAGAGGTATTAAGGGTTCAAAGAGGAGACCCAGAGATGGATATTGCGCGAAAAGGAAGCCACCGTATTGGAGAGAATTGAAGAAAGGGAGAGTGTACGCAGCGGCTGAGATTAAGCGATCAGTAGCTGGTGTAGGATTGTAGGACATGCGAGTAATGGAGAGCTTTTGTGGCAGACGAGTTCTAGAGGGAGATTTGAGAGAGACAGGCGAAGGAGGGGCAAACGAAGATAAGGGATAGGGTTTATTAATGGGTTTCGCAGTGGTAACAGAGGCAAGTCGAAGAATAGAAGTGGAAGCCATTTTCGAGAGAGAGCGAGGAAGAGAGTGAGACTCCTCTACTTGCCGTTGCTGGTTGAAAGTCGAAACAATGAGATTTGAGAGAGAGAAGGGACAGAAAGGTCATTTAAGGATATTTCGCTTCACGAGTGAGGTTCCGTAGATGCACTATACAGAATTATAGATACGTGTGTATATGTATACACATTTTAGTTTATTAATTCAAGGAAAAAAATTGTAATGAAAATATTTTTGAAAAATTACGGTTTTTGAGAGAGAAAAATGAAAATTTAATACAAATAAAATATTTAACAAAAATCAAAATCATCCAAATAGTGTTAAAATTATTTTTTTGAGGGAATAGTGTTAAAATTATAACATATAAGAAATGTAATATTACATTCTTTCCATTGAAATTATTATTTTTGAAAAAAAAATTATTTAACTAAAATTATCATTTTATATAATAAAAAAATAATTAATTTTTTTAATTATAACATTATTATTAATAAGTTAATTAATAAAATAAAAATATAATAACTTTAATATTACTTAGTCCACTCAAAATTACCTTGTACAATATTTAAAAATTTTAATAATTTACATGACCTAAAAACAACAATTTCACTGGGATAAATATACTAAGATATATTTTGTTAAATTATTTGAAAATGATTGTGCTATATATATATATATATCAACAATTTCATTGGGATAGATACACAGAGATATATTTTGTTAAATTATTTGAAAATAATTGTTCTATATATATGTGTGTGTAAAAAGTTCTTTTAAAATGATACAAAAATTTTTAATTTAAAATTTGGACAAATAAGTTTAGTTATTGAACTTCAATTCTGGAGTACAATATAGAAATTTCAATGTTATATTAATATTACCAACTCTGTTCGATTTTATCTAAACACTTATTACCATTGGATTTAAGAGAAATAATTTTAATTTAAGAGAGAAAATTTCAATTAAGTTTAAAAACAGCCGGGCTTGATCACGTTTAAAATATAAAGTTGGAGAACTGAACAAACAAGATTAAGGCAATGCCATTGTCAACAATGTTTGAGGCCAGGCAATTTGTTCGTTAGAATATTTTTTTTTTTATTTTGAAACAAAAAAGGGTGAGAAGACCATCAACATTAGGGAATGAACTATTTGGTGTTAAAAGAGAAGCAGTTCAGCCCCATAATATAATAATACAGCTAAATAAAAGTCAAGCATGCGATTCAGCAGTTGCATTACACAATGAATGTATGCAATATATCACCTGCTTGCTGCTGCTTTTAATAGAACTCAAAGCATAAGATTTAAGAGCTAACAGGCAAATCAGATTTTAAGCCCCATGGGCATTGGAAGGTCACTTCATAAGTACAAATATTACCTCCCCTTCTGGTAGTACTATCATAATTTGCTACCACCTTTAGTCCTTTGCTTCAGCTAGTCAAACATCTGAAAAAATAATTGCTTATTAAGCTGGCTCAACCAGTAGCCCACTGCCGGCTGTTTTGCAGCATTTCATAAGAACATGAAATGCACAAAAGAACATAATAATAGGCCCAATGAAGTTCGCAACTTAATTTACCCAAATTACCATAAATTAGTAATCTGGGGAACCCCTCAATACAATTGATTCTGGAAAAAATAATGTCAATTCTGATAAAAATAAAGTTGAGCTAAAGTTTGAAGATAAATAGGACACAAATTAGATTAACAGTGCAAAGCGTACCTTAA
Organism: Garcia nutans; assembly: GCA_947685225.1. Taxonomy (NCBI): domain Eukaryota; kingdom Viridiplantae; phylum Streptophyta; class Magnoliopsida; order Malpighiales; family Euphorbiaceae; genus Garcia; species Garcia nutans. The sequence continues at coordinate 23,431,216 of CANTUV010000036.1, read as the reverse complement.
ACATACAAGTCAAGAAAATCTATGAAGCAGTTGGTACGCCCACCATAATAGCATTTATACTATCACACTCCACTAAAACATATCAGAAGAAATACATAAAATCATTCTTTACTCCACAAGTTCATTAACCTAGGGGAAAGAACGCAAATTTTTTCGTACCAAATAACTCAACAGCTACAGCCTTAGTACCGATCATAGCGCCTGTCAAAAAATAAATAACCCCATGATTAATAACACATGCTAGAAAAATGAGGAATTCTTAGAAACTGCACACGAAAACTAATTGCCAAAGACCAAACAATTAAAACCAAAAAAATCATTAAAATAAGTTATATGCGCAGCTAAGTAATAAGCCTGAAGAACTACCTGTGACGATTGTAGTCCCTTGAGCGTTCTCTAGACCTAGAGTGCGACCTGTGGTGACTTCTTGAATCAGAATTGCGGGAGCGATCTGAATCCCTATCACGCTCCCGATCATATCCACGACCTCGATCATAATGCCTGTCACGATCTCTGCTCCGACGGTCAGAATCCCTCTCCCAGTCACGGCTATCATCCTGATCAGGATCCCTACTAGATTCTCTGTCGCGGTCTCTACTTCGCTCTTTTGATCTAAAGTATAATAATTTTAATAAGGTGCATGTAATGGAAAATATATATATATATAAGAAAGAAATGCAAACCCTCAAGTCGTAAGTGGCTAAGAGAGAAGAATTTCAAATGATAATACCTTCGATCATCATGTCCATCACCTCTGCGAAGCTTGTTTCTCTCTTCCTGGAAAATTAATTATGAAGAAAGAAATACTGAAAACTATTCTTTAAATAACATAAGTACAACTCTGGTTGAAATAAAGAGTAGAAAAATCATATAAGAAAAGCATAATAGGTTTTGTATAAAGATATCACTTGTCGAATGCATGTCATTTAAACTGATGGAATTTGCCACTTGTTCGAAATAGCATAGCAGCTCTGCACCATTGTAAATCTCTGTAGTTGAATACTTGCATGATAATTTCACATATCATTCCAACACACTTACCTTTCTCAACGATAGCACATGCAAATGCACATAAAAGCAATCTACCACATCAACAAAAGTTTGCCAGTGCTTTCTCAAGCAAATTCCATTAAAAAATATCTGTGGATTTAAGTAACTAGGATATTTTCCAAGTCCTTTACTTTGCAGGTAAACTGCTTAAGACGGTATATGAAAGATTTTCAAAATTCAATAAGCAGATTACAGCAATAATAGATCTGGCACTCCTTTGATCACAGCACAACATTAAAGGAGGCCAACTAAGTTTTCACAAGTGGTTTTGGACAAACCCATAATAAGTTATAAATCCATAAAATCAGGATCCTCCCCTGACCCTCACAGAGTGGGGTACATCTTTTTCGGTATGGAGATGTGCATTTGCAGTTATAAGCTGGATATGCCCAGTCATTATCACTGATATGAATAAGGTATGCCTTTTATCATAGTGTTTCAAAGTCCAAAACTATCAAAATCAGAAAAGGAAGAAATTAAGAAATTATTCTTCTCCGGGGTAAGAAAAACTCACAGAGGCATACTAACTGAGAATCTCTATAGAAGAATATGAAACATTATACCAGCACCTGAACCAACATATTCACAAGACCAACTTAAGGACAAGCCAAAGACATTACAGGTTAAACAATAGAGTCATCCCATTTAGCACCACCCATTACTTTGAGTTATTCCTTTAAACTTACTATGGGAAAAAATTTAATAACATTTTTTAATTGATGGGGTTGAGAGTACATAAAAATTATGGTGAATTTTAGGCAAGTTTAGTATGTTCATCCCTTTCAATTAAGAAACTAAGAAAAAAAAAATGAATAAGCTAAAGATAAAAGAGTAATTTTTCTTTTTCCATACCTGAAGCTCCACTAGTTTCTCACGGATTTGCATATAACCTAGATGAAGCTTTCCTCCAAAATGATCCGCTAAACGTCGATCACTGAAATTAAAAAATCAAAATCAAAATGGTTCACCGTACTCCAAAAAATATGAAAGATAAATACAAGTAGAAAGTGGCCCCATAATTTTCTAACTATATCATGATCAGCAAACATATAAAACAGTAAAAGACGCACATTCTTTAGCTGCAAAAGTTATCCTCGTAATACTGGGCCCAAAAGCCTGCTGATAACAAGGAGGTATAATAGTTGGGTCAAAAGCTAAACCACTCAAAACCCCAAATCCAGATTATTTCATGTCCTTTAGGAAAGCTTAAAAGACTGTAAATAGTTGGAGACACAAGATCAAATTATACCTGTCATATACACTCAAAAATGCTCCACAAATATCACAAACGCGCAACTTCTGATCAGTCTGAAACAGCATTAAGAACAATTTGAATCATATTTGACAATGCAGAAAAATTAAGCATAAAGGAGGGATCTCAATGAATGAACATGGACACAATTGAATGACTTGACATTTCCAATATTTCTACCTTCCAATAGGATAACAGTGCAATGATGAAGTACCATAATATGCTACCATTGATCTACATATATGACTCTCTCAACTATAGATGCAAGATGTAAGTGTTGGAAGAATGTCTAACATTGTTATTCCGAGTATCAATGTCTAACATTGTTATTCAGAGTATCTCTGCATTCAGAAGTGATAAAAGTGCATCTTACATGAAATTATGATATTTTTCTTAGTGAAGCAGATAAGGCTAAGTAGACTGATTAATGACTATACATGCAATGTAGAAGTATATTGTCTGCTTCATAGCCTATTGGATAGAAACAAATTGCACTAAATCGATTTGCAGTATGATGCATGTATCATATGGCATAATTCCTTGGAAGATCTTGATTTTGTTTAAATAATTTCGATTGTCAATTACTATGATTTCATTGACATGACAAATAAACAAATAAAAGTAATAGGAACATGGACTCACAATGCGCACATCAGCAGCAGTATACTTGGAGGAATCCACAGCAGGATCTTGCCTGGCGGGCAGCTGAAGAGAAAAAGAACTGTTAATAACAGGTATATAAACCAAACTGAAGGAAGAAGAGAGAGAGGGCTAGACAAGAAATGGAAAAAGAAAGGGGAGATAAGAGAATAAAAAATAAAAAAAGATAAACTGCAGCAAATTTATTTAGAAACTTTAAGAATCAAAAACCTTTTTAAGAGCCTCAGCCTCTTCCAAAGCTTTCTGAGCCTCATCTACCATTCCTTGCTCACCTGAAGAACAAACATTGCCTTGAGAAATATGCGAAAACAGATACTAGAAACAAAAAGACTACAATATTACTTCATAAAGGCTTTCTTCATGCAAATCCATAAGAGCTTAGCATCCTAAACATTATTTTCATGCCTGATACAATTCAATCGGTCACTAGAGTATTATGCAACCATTTACCGCCTATATTATGCCAATATATATCTAATAACTAGACAAACATAATTCACAAAGCACTTCTCTCTAAAGAAATTTAATAGTTCCACACAAGAGAACACTAATGGTATATTAAATTTATATATGAGACAGTAAGACAAAATGACAGCCATTTGACATTTAGTTAAGGAATATGATGGAGGGAAAGGATCATTATTTCCATAATCTTTGTGAGGCCTCTACACCAGTTCCCTTCTTTCTTCTCTATTGGAAGGGGGTAAACACAGATAGAAGGGAAAGAAAAGACAATAACAAATCAATGCTTAACTTTTATATAACAGCCTCCTCAAGAATTGGCAAACTCGATGTTAGCATGCACAAGAAAGTTTAAGTGTAACCTCATAATCTAACAAGTTCGAGCGATAAATCTCTTACCAAGATCCTCTGCCTTCTTCAGCTTCTCATTTATCATTTCCTGGGTCCAAGCATCGGGAATAGGCACAGGCAAGGGTGCCAAAGGTGGTGGGTTTGGCAAGGGCTGAGGCAAAGATGCCCTATCTTTATTAAAGGCTTCCAACAGTAGTGCAGACTGTCCCAAGAGTAACACATGTTATTAATATTATAAAACCTTTTTAAAAGCCAAAGAGAAAAGTATGAAAATGTATATTAACAACACCACACTGGTGATTTTCAGCAACTTGCTACAAGTTCAAATATTACACCTGCTTCTCTGCTCTTTCACTTCTGAGTTTTTCCACTTCTTCCAGAGACTGAATCTTAAAATCTGTCTTCCCTTCAAGATCTACAAATACATTCCAGCATTTCATCTCGTTAAAATATAAGCACCTCACTAACCACCTAGACGAATTTTCATGAATCACAGTAACTCAGGCACATTCAAGATGCATTTGAGCATCATCAAGCTCAAGGGCATTTAAAACCACTCAATTGCAAATCATCAAGAATATCATGTGCAAGACTATCATTATCTAGGATTGGCCAGTGTATCACATCGCCTATCATATGCCAAAGATCAACTCATTTTTTTCCCACTTTTAAATCACTTATTTTGCTTCGGCTTTGAACCACCAATTCTGTACAGGAGAAGCCTTCCAATCAGTAAAGAATCTACAACTTGATTTCAACAAACTAAGTCTCTTATCAAATAAAGCTTTACTATAATCTAAGTTTTAGTTTGGACTACAATCATTATTAGCAAGAAGGCAAAGAAACTGATTTAAAACAAATTAGCAGCAAATATTTTATCATTACAAACCATAAACTATTTTCATATTTCTTACCATATTTATCAGCTTCTTTTAACTTCTCCTTAATCTGCTTTGACAACTCGACAATTTCTGGTGTCTGATTTCAAAAAAGAATCATTTGTATTTCGATAAGAATTATCAGACATCGACAACTTAATGAACAAACATTAAAAAAATTAGAAATTACCAGAGTAACTTCAGAGACTGAAATTGCAATAGCAGCCTTGGCATCCTCAGCCTCAAGGCGTTTAAGAGCTCTGCTGATTTTCTTATCACACTCAACAATGAGCCGATCTATAACATCCTCCAACTCTCTGTCATAGTTATCAACACCTTTTGCTCTTGCCTCTTCATATCTATGTAAAGTTACGGAACCACATACAAAAACAAGCTAAAAACTACTATGATAAGTGATTGGATGATGTACTCTTTAAATACACACAGATACAGAAAGAGAGGGTGCAAGTTTTATTATAAGAATTAAAGAAGGATACTCTTTCCTTAGCTGCAGCGAGTGGACTTTTGGGCATGGCCCCATATCCATTTTCTGAAACCAAAAAACAAGAAAACAACGAATCATAATCACCAAAATGCATCAATAACAACAATCATCAGCACCACCCATATACTTCAAGCAGAGAGTCAAATATCCAGTCAATTAAATTTAATAGTCTTCTCGCTACAATTTTTGACAACCTCTCTCCCTAACCGTATATAAAGTTGCATAGTTTCTAACATGCTTCAGACATGCTTTCAGACTGACGTTTAGTTTGGTTCAGTACATGCCCATGTAGTAGAGCAGACATGCACCTCTACCTAGTTTGCTCCTATCCTCAAATCTAAAACTACAAATTACAAATTCAACAGATTCTTGTTTTTTTCCTAGAGAATGCACACAGAAGAGGAATAGAAGGAAAAAAATTCCAGCAAAAACCATTGTTTTGCTCCGTTTTCTTAGCAACCAAGCACCCACCAGCACTAGGGTTTCGATTAAACAGAAACAATATAGACAATCAATAAAACTGAAATTACCGTTAATTGGAAGAGTTCATGAGGGCAAAGGCCGACCAAGTACATGCGACACGCATCACGATCGTAGTACTTGCGATTCACCTCCCTTACGTCGCCGTTTCGATTGGCACCCATGAGCACATCCAACTGTTTCCGCATCGCGTCCATTGTTTCCTCTTCAACAGCGCACTCTCTCTCTCTCTCTATAGCTGATGTGATTTGAAATTAGGGTTTTGAACCAGAGAGTGTTGTTGGAGTAAAAAGAAGAAATTTTTGCGGTGCTTTGCTTGATTACACTCTCTCTCGTACTCTCGCTCTTCAGGTAATAACCATGTATTTATCTTCATACCCATAACTTTTGATGTTTTTACACTCCTTGAGCTTTTTAAATTCCCTTTTTCTATTCAATCCCCTATATTTTTAATACAGAATAAATAAATAAAAATAATAAATTGTTATTAATAAATAAAAAAAATATGTAATTAAATATATAACTAATGAAATTATTATATCTCTTTAAATTTTTTAATGCAAATAGTGGATAATGATGGTAAAATATTAAGTTCCTTGTTATTAGTGTTTATTGACAAAAATAGTTATTATTGTTTATTAACAAAAATATTATGTGTTGAAAAAAAAACAATTAGGAATATATGTTGGAAATTACTAATATATTTTGAATACAATAACAAATTTATTTACCTTGTTTGTTTTATCATATGGGCAATAAAGTTAATGTGATACATAATTTGAGAAAATATTTGTCACTGATTCAGTGAAGAAATATTGAAATAATTAAATTATTTATAGCTGTATTATCACATTTCATTATATATTATCAGAACCCACTTTTTAACTAAGGATGATAACAAATAAAAAGTATATTTTTAGGACATGATTATTCATTGGTCGCATTATTATTCATAAAGCAATTACAACTTTTGCAATATTTGCTTCATACAAATTGTCAGGATTATTCAACTTGGCTTCAATATTCTAATTTTCAGAATTGTCTTCTTAACTATTATATTTTTGATAGTTAGTCTTCAGGCTCTGCATTCATAGCCCGATCGATCCTCGAGATTATTATCAGGATTCAGCTCTAGATTAAGGACTGCAGCTTCATGATCTTCTCCAGTTAGTCGTTTCATCATTAGTATTTCTTCCTCCAATGAACCACTGAGTACTGATTATATTATTAATTAACAAAGATATTGAACAATTTTTTTTATTAGATTGATTAAGCAAATTATATATCAAAACATATATACAATATGGCAACTAAGAATTTATTTTATATTATAATTTGAATTATTTAAAAAAATACATTGAAAATGTAATTTATAAGAAATAATTCTTAATAATTGAAAGCTTGTAATAAAAAAGGATTTTTCTAATATTTGCTCTCAGCAAATAAATATTATACTATTATTTTTATTAGGATGTCTTTTACTTTTATTAAAAATTTATTGTAATTATTTTATAATGTATATATTTTTTATCAATTATTTTGAAAAAAAAAGTGATTATAAAAAATTTCAATAAAAATAATAGATAATCTAATAAAAAAAATAGAGTATTTATTGCTACTTAAAAAATCCATTAAAAAAAACTCAAATTTTGCTTGCCATCTTGGAGTTGCATTTGATATTTTACTCCTTCATTGAGCACTCTAAGACCATTATTTTCTGACTTATTCACCTCTAATTGTGCCTAATAAATGTGAATAATTAATTAGAAAATTAGTATAAAAATTAAGTTTTTGCTGATAGCAATTATTAAATGTAATTAAGTGAAATAATTATGTAATAATTATAAAGACCACGAGCATCTTCAATCGTTGTTGAAGTTCATTTGCTTGTTGCTCGAGGTCTCGAATTCTTCTTCGAAGACGCATAATGCTACGCATATTAGTCAAAGTTGAAACTGGCTTGGAAAATTTTATCCTGTCAAATCACAATAATTATATATATAATACAAATAAATTGATCATAAATAATCTTTAAAAAATTATAATCCATTAAGAAAATAATCACAATATCATCATAAATAGATTTGAGGTCTCGATCTTCATTTGGCGGTGCAAATTCAAGAGTTCACAATTTCATTTTGTCGATCACACAGAAAAAACAACAAAATTTAAGAACAGATTGAAAAACGACTAACGTCCTTCTATCCATGAAGTAATATTGAACTCTAAGTAGAAAATACTCAAAAACTCCTCAATGCCTCTTATATTTCTTCCATGTTGGTAACAATGCCTGACATAATGTATTTTTCATGTAATAGGCTATAATTAAAATTACATTTTGATCCTTTTAAGTAACAATATAAAATATTGCTATTTGCTCACAAAATTTAATTTTATACAATCATAATTACTGTATAAATATATCTCTTGTTTCAGTAATAAATCAAATAAATTAGCCGATATAAGTGAAATTTACCTTTATTATATTATAAATAATGACAAGTGTATTTTTTAGTATAATAATTGGAGGAGAAAGAAATCAATTTTGATTCTATGGTTTAAAGATGTACACTTAGAGGGTGTTTCTCAAAATTAGAGCTTTTCAACTTATTGTGAATAAGTGATTTTTAGATTATAATCAGATTAAAAATAAGCAGTTAAATGTTTCTGTAAACTAGTTAATAATCAGCTGATAATCAGTTTATAATCAGTTAAGTGTTTCTGTAAAATCAGCTTATAATCATTTTTTAATTGCAGAAATTATCAAAATAACCAAACTGTCTCTGAGTTTATTTATTGTATAAAAATAATTTTTTAAATGTCAATTCAAAATTTATTTTGCAATAATAATAATAATAATAATAATAATAATATTGGTGTTATTAATAAATTATACAAATAAAAAACTACCTTGTAAATATTATCAAATTAAAAATTGAAGATTAGGAACTAAAGTGTATAAGTTGAGCAAATTTAGAATATTTAATATTAGATAGGGATAGTATGGTCTTTTACTTGGTCAAAACTGCTTAAAAAATAAATGCTTAAAAAAAGTATCAAAACCCAACTTTTAAAAAACTGATTAAAATCAGATTATAATCTACTATTTAAGTTTTCAGAAACAATTAAATAAACAACTTATAATCTAAAAATTACTTATAATCAATTTTCATCAGCTTTTAAGTTTTGAGAAACACCCTCTTATTATTAGTTTTTATTTATCATTGGGTTAGTGTATAAATATTGTGCAAGCAATATTGGTATATACATTCGACGCATGGTAAGTTTCCATGTACAGGATCAAGGCGTTATTTAAGGCAACTTATCTAAACAAAGATAAAAATTTAAAATGAGGTAAATTGGCAATGTGTAGGTACGGAGGGAGTAAGCCTTTAGAGAGAGAGAGTAACGCCTTTGTTTGATTTTTTTTAAAAGGGAAATGAATGGGAAAAAATGAAATAGAAATGCAATTTTTCTCATTTTCTTTATTTGGATAATAATAAAAAAAGAAAAAAGAGAGAAGAGCAAAAATAAATTCCTCTTGTTTCTCCCATATTTATTAAAATAATTTTCCATCAATTTAGAGAGAATAAGGGAAATACAAAAAAAGATCATGTTAAAAAAAATTAAAAAAAAAGTATAAACCAATAAATTACTAACTTATTTTTTTTATCAACTTAAAATAATGAAGATATAATCATAAAAATAAATTTTATAAATTTTCAATTTTTTTTATATTAATTATATAACCAAACAAAGGAAAAGGAATAGAAATTCTATTATCTTCATTTCATTTCTTTTCCCTTCTTTATTTCTTCTTTCTTTTATTGCACTTTCTAAGGAACCAAACATGCCTTAGAAAAATGTCTAAAAGAAATTGTTTTTCTTCACTTAATAGTAAACTTATTTTATTCCGATTATAGAATAAATACAATTCCAACTGCATTAATAACAAAATTGACTAAATAAAAAAATTGGAAAACTCAAAACGTTAGAAATTTTATTTTATCAATAGATCTAATTCATTCTGTACATGAACCAATCTCTTTTCTTAAATAATTTGAAAAATACAAATATAGAAAAAAAAAAAAAGGATTTTCAAAATGATAATGGGTAGCTCTAGCGCTCTTTGAATCAAAGGCACAAGCCTGTCTTGTCAAATCTAAGAACAGCATGATCTTGTGCACAGGCACCTGAGCATAATATAGGAAAAAGCAGGCTTGATTTTCTAATAAATATAAGCAGAGGAGCTAAGGGAAACACAGTTACATGAACTGTGACTTTGCTGCCACAGCTAAAATATCATTCATGTGGCCTACCATAGTGTTTGCTACCTCTAAAAATGTTTCTTGATTTACAATGCATAATTACAACAAATATCATCTGAACCTACTTCCAGAGTGCCATCAATCACAGCAGGATGTAAGATGACGCCGGTAATCAAATATTAATTATACGCTGAAGGGCGGGGTCTTGGTGGCAAGTAAAAAGTGTTACCAAGGTCTATAGGAGTCTGCAAAAATGGGTTCCATCTATCAAATACAATCCGTCCACCTCTGCCAATTCTTCCATGGAATCTGTAAGGAGGGGCAGATGCTCCATTCTTTGTCGAAGTATCCACCGGTGGAACAATGCCTGCAGCTGCCAACTTTTCTGGAACTAAAGGCTTTGTGAACAAAAGAACTGGCTCGAGAGGATCCTGCATTCACCCCAAGATAAAAAATTCAACTATGAAATTGATCTTCAAAGATAATGAAGTTAGCTTACAACAAGTCAACTCATATTGTATTAGCCAAAGGCAAGCTGTGAACTGTTGGCAATTTACAACAATTAATGCTTTATACTATTCCGTAACCACCTGTACAATAGAAAAGCTCAGTGCATACCATTTTATTAAGCCAACCATATGATGTATGTCGCCGCCTAAACTCTTGCTTCATGTTTCCTGCTGGCACTGAAAAATCAGTGAAAGAAGGATTTTGAACTGCAGCAGGTTGAGTGCGTGGACGGCTGTTTGCTAGGTCATCTGAATCCACAAACTCATCTTCACTCGAAGCAAACTTGGAAGATACAAGTGGGAAACCAGGAAGAGCCAAGCTGTCTTCAAGGAGCTCAGTTTCATGCTGAGAATAAGCCACACCAATCAATTAGCAAACTTCAAAATAGGCAAGATGGAATTAAATGGCATAATCATCTTTTGACTAAGATCAATAAAGCAACTTGAAAGGGGGAAGGGGATGGGTAGAAGAATATTAAAATATAGTTCCTATTCCCATCAATCATGTCTTGCCTAAGATCAAACTTTGGCTAAGTGTGTATCACTGTGGTTTTATTTGTACTTAGGGCACACCTGAATTATTAGATTATGAATTGTGAAAAAAAAATTCCCTTTGATCATGATTCGGGATAGAATAAGGAAAATAGAGAAGAATGAGATTCAAAGATAACGAATGTGGCAACACAAACACACCTTGTACTTCAATTGGATCCTTTGGAGGCTCACTTCACTCTCCATCGCCTCTCTTTTCTTCTCCTCCCGCTGTATGCATATTTATGTGCATCCAATGAGCGCTTGACAAATAAATTTTCAGATATTGATTAAACTTCAACAAGAGGATTACCTTAATCAGAGCCTCAAGTATTGTTTTAGCTTGGTCAAGGTTTCGCCTGACCTGAAAATAGAAAATTCCCAAGAAAATCAAGAGGCATTTTGTTCAGCAACAATACAAGCAGTGATCTAAATTATATTCATATTATTTGGATAAGTACATATCATTAACAGCCATCAATTGTTTGAGGGTGAATCAATAAAATCAACCAAAGGAATAAGGACCACAAGAGGATGCAAGAAAGTAGTTTTCAGGGAAGCGAAGGGCAAGAGAAAATTGTCATTATCTTACATTGTTTAATACTCAACACTACCTAGTAAAGGACAACAATTGTTGTCTTCCTTGGAAGCCACATCTGCAATCGATAGTGCTCTCAGATGAAAAGTTACATATGATTATTGATATACATAAGATATTCACTTCCCATTAAAATTAGCACAGATGCTTCCAACATGTAAGGTAACTAGTATGAAACACAATAAACATGTTTATTTCATATCATTACTGACCTGGCGAAGCTTTTCAAATGACTGCACATTATTTTCCCTCCTCTGCATCTGCACAAGAGAAAACTAAGAACTTTAATACACCTATAAATAAAAACCTAATCAAGGTTTACACTGCATATCCATCAGTGAAAATTCACCCTAAGATATCATAAAACTCAAAATAACCTACCCTTCTGGTGTGGAGTCTGTGAGCTTTCTCCCTTGGCCTGAACACATTGTAGGGGTTGGTATCATTAACTGGTGGAGGAGGCTGCAAACAAAGGAAAAAAAAAACATAGAACAGAAAGGAGAAACAATAAATGCATACATCTAAATGCACAAAAAATATAAATGTAAAGCATTTCAACACAAGTCCAGAGCAATTTTTACTAACAAGAATTGTGGGGGCTGCTTGAAACTGTAGTAGTTGCAACTAGATCATCACAGTGACATGCTGAGATCATTCAGGCACATTATTGGAAGTGAATTTAGCAAAGTTCTAAATTATTATCAAATAATCTTAGAGAGCTAGAAAGATGGTGAAATCTGAAATGAAATATTTTATGCTAGCGGCTATGTTGCTTGGATTTGTATGAAAGCATCTAGCATGGTTTCACATCTAAGTGTTTGGCATATGTAATGTCTTAACTTCATAGGGACTAGGCACATATGGCCTGAATATTAAATTGAATCATGAGCCGACAATCACATTTTGAACAGTAATTCAACAATGGAACATAATAGAACAGAATTCTTTACACAGTCAAGTGAAGAAACTGACCTGCAAACGCCGCAAAATAGGCTTCTGCCATCTTTCACGCTGGACAAAATAGGAAAAAAAGAGCACCCATAAAATTAATTATTTCTTCTTTTTTGTTTAAACAAAAAAGAAAGAAAAAGCAAAGAGAAGTGCACAATTTTTTGTGTTATGATATAGACAGCCGTGAAAACTATGAAGTAAGAAATCCCTTGGCAGACCACCACAAATTTCAGCACACAAAAATTATAAAACAAAAAAGTCTCAAGCAGCCAACTTGCATATGCAAGCTCAGAAAGGCAGATATCTATAGTAGTTTCACACTTGCACGCAGAAAAACAGTGTTTTAGCACAAAGATGTGTTTTACTCATATGAAGATGGAACAGTTGGAGCTATTAACATACAGGAGGATACGGAATAGGCTCATGGTAAGCACACCCTCAATCAATCTTGGCTTATCTAACCAAAACCTATAATGTTAATGTATTCATAAGATAATAACAAGTATATATTGCTTCATCTCCAACCTCAAGAAGACCACTAAATGAGAACGCAATAATATCATTGCAAGAATCGCTAGTTGGCTACCCTTGCACGTTGTATTGCGAATTCTTAATTTTCAACACATGAAGGACGTTATTCCATGTTATTGCTTTCAACAAACTATGTATAACACTCAATTCAATTATGCTACACAACTCGATGTTTTCATTGTACAGCTAATACAACTAAATATGCAGTATGCCACTACTATTCTCATCATTATTACATCGCTTCCAGCATTATTCGAATTTCAGTTTTCTGGCCAAGATTACATGCTTCAACGACTGAATATCTCAATAAAAAAAATAAAAATCAAAAAGTTCACAGCAGAATACAGAATTTCATACTGAATCTTCTAATAAGTTCACAATACAGATCAGTATGACATAACGCATACCTTTTCCTTCCAATAACTATAGACAGACTGAAAAACTGTATATCTGGTAGACTGAACTTGAGCTTGCATGGCCTAACATTGGAATAAAAAGTAATTAAAGAAAACTCAGATTGAAATAAAACAGAATCACATTTCTAATCTTTTGACAATAAAAGCATTCATTGCCAAACAACCATTACAAATAAAGCATATATCCTTCCAAATTTAGGTATTATGGATACCAACCGTTTAAGACTATATACATAATTGAGAAAATCTAAAAGTAATTATCACAATTGCAAGGTACAGGAATACTAACCTTAACCACTGTATTCATACATAGTGGGTGTCATTTTATGTAAGGTACAGGAATACTAACCTTCCATGGCTAATTCCCACCGCCCAATCTCTCGAGGTTTTTGTGTCTGTGTGTGTTTCTTCCGATTTTATTTTGAGATGCATGATAAAAACATATATTGCAACATCACATTCTCAGAACTGCTCAGAGAAGTCCTAGACCCATATCATATTATTGAGAGACACTAAGAAAGTGCCTTCCCAGAAAAAAAAAATGGAGATAACAATCCATTACCTAATCAAATCTTTCCTCTACATAACTAAATATGGATATTAGATAAGTCATTTCAATATACGAACCAACCATTCTACCTACGGTGAATGTAAAAATATAGGAGAGAAAACTAGCATTGGAATGATCCACTATGTGAAACAGTAATTCACCTCAGTTGCAGAATCAAATTGTAGAAGTACAGGGATTGGTGAACCAAGAGTTGGAGTTATGACCCCTGCTCTTTCACGAGCTTTATGATCCAACACCTCCAACTTGAAAAGAAGAGTTTCAAACCTACAAGAACAAATATATCTACATGATTACAATGCAAGAAGAGGAAGAAAATTGTCAATGAATCAACAAGGTCATGTAAATAAATTATTTAAGAATTAAAATTTTGGCAATTGTGTGTGTAGAAATCTCAGTTTAGACTCCCAATATTTCACGATGTTCAATAGTAAGCCAGCAATTTCCAGTCAAATAAGATTAGACTGACATATGTGACATTAACCACATTCTTGAGAGGAAAAAAACAACTCTCTTTCTAAGGCATTCTTTTTTGCTAGATATATAAATACACATATGAGACCAGGTGAAGCAATGTTAATGATGCTAATTTACGTTTCAGGCAAAAGATTCTTCCTTTCTCTGTTGAAGTCGTGAAGCCAATCCTCATCCTCATTGTCTAGATCGTATTCAACAAACTCTCCAATCACCGCTCGAGCTACAAATGATTTAGTAAAGTTAAGGATTTCATATTAATACAGACATAAATAAAAGATTGTTTTGCAATTCACAGACCTCCCCTTGCACGAAGATAGGATGTGGGTTGACTGAAAGTACGTGCATAGTCTCTTTCATAAGTATCAACAATAACAAACTGAGGGGTAGGTATTTCAGGAGCTAGTTTCTTGCTAGGGATATGGTGGTGCACCTTAAGAAAAAGAAAAAAAAAAGAAACTTTTATAGGCATCCTCATTGACAAGCATATCAGTATAAATGTTAAACAACTAGTGATTTGGAAAACAAATTCCCAAGCACTATAAAAAAAAAATTTACCTCATTATCAACTTCAACCGAAGCAATGCGGAGTAGCTGAGAGTTACGAGTAGAAGTGGGAGTATCATCTTCTTCAAAATCCTTAACAGACTTAACAATTGGTAGCTTCTTATGAATATCTAATGGCCGAGGCCTGAATGACAGCCTACTCATTATCTTTTCTTATACATATGTCTCTCAAGCACAGTCATCTCCAATACTACTCTCTAATTATCACAAAAAATACAAAAAAATCACATGAAGTAATGGTCATGGCCACAATAAGAACATGCAATGACGGTCATGGCCAGAATAAGAACATGCAATGACTAAATTGTAGCCGAAACGAATGCAACTGAGGTAAAAGCTCTTACTAATTTGAATATAGAAGTAGATGAAATCTTAAGGTTCAATACAGCAACAATTTCATAGAATGAGGGAATTCTCTGCTCTTTCTTCACTTGTATTATTTGTCTCTGGCTAGGGTTTTGAAATTTCTCTCTTCTTCTCGACTGTATTTGTGTGTATTAGGGTTTGTAAAAACGATAACAGATCGATCAGGATCTGTGAGCGCGTTTTTGTGAGAGAAGACAGAGATAGCGGAGAGTTTCACTGATGAGAGGGAGATGTTTGGGTTCGAAATCGTAATGGTTCGGCTGGTTTGATAATATATTCCTGAGCCAAGCGCTTTTTAACCAGTTATTGTAATAACATAGTTTTCAGAAAATTATGATTCTTATTTGATTTTTTAAATTTTTTATTAAGAGTATTTTGATTATTTTATACATATATATAATAAATTTAATAATAAATTATTAAAAATCATAAGTATAATAAATTTATTATTAATTTAATAATAAAATTATACATATATTATATAAAATTGAAATATTTATAAATTAATAATAAGATTATATGTACATTTTATAAAATTGATAAATTTATAAATTAATACATTTTTTTAATAAATTTCCTCAAAAAAATTTAATAAATTTGATCATATTTTTAGGCTGATAAATTTGAATATTGTGTTTTTTTTTCCGGCAAATATGTAAAAAGGAATATAATTTTTATAAATAATAATAATGACAATAATAATAAAGTTTAATAAATAAATTTAGTTTAATAAATAAATTTACTCTAAATTTTATATATTTTATTATTATTTGTATCTCAATTTGAAAATTTAGTTATAATTTTATTTTAATTGATAATTGCAAAACAATATTAATTAAAATATTAACAATTTAAATTAATTCTTAAACATGCTATTTAATATTGCTAATTTAATAAATTTTGATTAAAATTAAAAAAATTTAATTTTGCTTAGCAAAATTGATTAATTGAATATAATTAATTTAATCGTTAGTAGTTTATCAATTGGAGTGGTTTTGACACGACGCCGTTTGATCACTGTAAATAAACTCTCCCAGACTCCTATTATTATCTTTATCATCTTCCTCCGCCGTCGCCCCCTTCACCTTCAAGCCGCTGAGCAGTCTTTCAGGCGCATCACCATCAGTTTCGGAGTCGTCTGCTGCAGAAACTGTGAACTGATTAAAATCCACAGCCACGACTCGAAGGTAAATAATCCGAGAAACATTGGGTTTGGATTCAATTTCTAATTAAAGTTCAAATCTTTTTCGAGTATTGATTGTGAAATTGGCAAGAAAGAGACAGAGGGGGAAGAAGATGAATAAGAAAGAGATACTAAAACTAGCAAAAGGGACCGTCGCAAAGAACTGTATAAGGATAGCAAGAGAGCGAGTAGAGAAGGCTTTACAGTATTCATATAGAGACCGTCGCTACAAGAAACGAGACATGCGGTCCGGTCCCTCTGGATTCAACGCATAAATGCTGGAACCCGTCAACATGGCGTAAGTTAATTCATCAAACTTATTTAAAGTTAATATCTTTTACTGCAACCAGTTGAAATTCTACGCCCACATATTAATTTAGTGATAAGTTTAGTATTCTAGTGAATTTCCGTCGAGTTTAGCTATTGTTTTCAGTTAATTATGTGGAAAAGTTGCTATTTTTATTCTTGTAGATTGTTTAAGCTTACTTCACAGGTTTAAATGGAGCTCAGAACCTGTGTCAATTGTCAAAGTGGTTAGAGCTGAACTTAAGCACCCAGCGCACCTAAAAACTTATGGAAGGAGGGGCTAAATTTTTATAGAAAAAAAATTTATTAAGAGTTTATTGAATATTTAATATTATAGTATTTCAATAGCTAATTTGTACTATTAGATTAACTTTGTGTAATAGATTGTAATTTTATTTCATAACTTTTTATATTTTAAAAATATTACATAATAATTTTATTTTTAATTTTTTTTAAAAAAATATTTTTCTCCATATAACACACCAAGTATTTGATTATTTATATATATATAAATTTTGACAAAAATTTTATGAATTAAAAAAAATTTATTTAAATTTATATATATGTTATATATATATATATATAGTTCATATATATATAATTCGTTAAAATTATATATATAATTCATTTAAATTCATTTAAATTTATTTTAGCGAAATGTGTCAAGTTTAGCTGTTGCTTTCAGTGAATTATGTGGAAAAGTTGTTATTTTTGTCCTTATATAGATGGCTTGAGCTTGCTTCAGAGGTTTTAATGGAGCTCAGGACCTGTGTCAATTGTCAATGTTTAGGGTCAGTGACCACAGGGGAACTAATGGCCCACTTTATAGTTAACGGGATTAGTTTCAAGTGAACTTAAGCACCCAGGGCCTGTTATAATTGTCCTTGATTCAGAGATGGTTGATCAAAAGATGATCTAAAACTTAGAGAAGGGATTGTTATAGTGAGAATAAATGTTCTATAGGGGATATTGATTTCCATGGACTGTTGTATTCTGCTTGCAGAATATCTAGTTGTTTGATTCTATTACTTGCCAATTCCCATGGAGCAAATTGATAGTACCTTTATTTTTGCAAATTATGTATGGCAAAATCATTTCTGTGCTCCCTTGGGAGTTTCAAATTCATCATACTTGATAGGAAGGTTTTCTATTTGGCAGGCTTTTGATGGGGTGTGTAGGTGAAGAAGTGGGAGACTCCGATACCTGTTCTTTTGATACTTGGCTCATGCTAGAGTTCATATATTAATAGGAAAGTTTTGGTGGATGTGAGAAAAATCTTTTGATATTTCTACTTCCCCTCTTCTTTTCTTCTCTTGGGCAAAACCAACAATGAAAACTAGAAATTTTCTCTGTGAACCGAAGTGCAGAACCTGTCTACCTCGTGAATGCCTTCTCATTTTTATTCGATCAGCACATCGAATAAAAATAGTGAAAGTTCAATGTTTCTAGCGATAATCGAAGATGCATCTGCCTAGTCTGAGTAACCTAGGGGATGTCTTCTTTCTTTATATTGGAACTTTTCAAAAGAAAAGGTGAGAATAGATGGACGAATGCATAAATCTGAGGATTCAAAACTATTTATGAATGAGTACTGACTTGTTGTTTTCCATTGGCCCACTATACTTCTCTTTTATCAGGTTAACTATGGTAACTTCATGCATGGTCTGATGAAGGAGAACATTCAGCTGAACAGGAAAGGACATATCTCGTAATGCCTTCCCTGGAAACAAAAATAGAGTCCTTCCTACCAGGAAAGTAGAAAACATTTCAATTAATGTACAATTTGTTGTTTTGGCCCTCTAAAAAATTAGTTAACTTTGTTGCTTATCCTTTCATTGTCATTCTGGTCTTTTCTGTAACAAAAATATTAACATGGTTGGCTTCATATTTTAATAATCAACTATTTGTTTTTGTTTCTCTTTTTATTTTTATTTCTATGTTTTATAAATTGGGTGGTTATGTTTTGTATGTTGATTGGATTTGGAAATGTTTGTGCAACCTCTGGGCTTCATGCAAATGTAGATTATAAAGTTACTTCAACCATATTAACAGACTTGTAAACACAAAGAGATATATATATATATATATTTGGGGTCGAGGTAACTAAGCTTTACTTATCGTAAATAAATAAGGGGGTTACATTAAATACTAATTTTTCTTTTTAAAATATTAATTATTTTTTATTTTTATAATTTTATAGTTTCAAAATTTTAAAAGTATTATTTTTTTTCATTTTTATAATATATACTTAGTATATATGATATTTTTGTGAATTTTTATAGTTTTTATTTTTTATTTTCCATTTTTGAAGCTATTTATGTAAATTTCTAGAATAACTGAAAAAAATCTATAAAAATACTATATAAATAAAAAATTTACAAAAATACTATACAAATAAAAAGGTTATAATAATACTACACAAACAAAAAAATTTACAAAAATATGATATATTTTTAATATATTTTTTACAGATGTTGAGTATATATTGAATAGATTTTTAATATATGTTGTAAAAATAAAAAAAATAATTAAAAAATAGTATTTTTATAAGCTCAAAAAAAAAGAGTAAACTTTTAAAGAGAATTAGTCAGAATTTGATAATTTATAAACTGGTATTAGAAACGGATACTAATCAGTTTCTAAATAGAAACCATACTGAAACATAAATGAAACAAAAATGATCTAAATATTTTTAAAATAGAATAGAAACGGATTAGAAAAATAAATTTAAATTGTTTCTAGTCCGTTTCTATATATGGTGGGAGTTAATGCCACGTAAATTAAAAATGGAATAGAAACTATTTGGAACGGGTTGTTAGAAACGGAATACAATCCGTTTCTGGGTTTTAGAGGGAATATTTGGTGCTCAAAATTTATTTGGAATTACAGAACTGAGTAGCTTTTCCAGAAACAAAAGGTTGAGTCTGTTTTTAAATTATGAATGATATAAAACTAATTTAATTACCGTTTCGAATTCCGTGTCTAATTTTATTACTCAACCTAAATTTGCCTTTTTTTCTTTTGTTTGTTCTCTCACTCTTTCTTTCTCACTTAGTCTCTCCCTCAGAATCTCTCTCTCATGTTCATTACTGTCGTCACTCTTTCCTCTCTCTCTTTCCGCCCTTCTGATTTTCTCTACCAGTCATTGGTCGTCCTGCCGTCACTTGGGGACCATAGCCTCCACACTGTCGCCGGTGCTACATCAAAGGTTTGTTTTTTTAATTATTTTTTGTTTCATTTTTTTTGTTTTTGGGTTTAATTTAATTTCTGTTCATTTGTTGGGATTGGATTGTTTGTTAATTAATTGTTAATTGGGATTAATTTTTAGTCAGTTAATTTTTATTTCCTTTTTAGGAGAATAATTTCAGTTAATTGTTGTTCAGTTTCTGTTTTATGGAATTTGGATTAATTTTGGTAATTTTGATAATTTTTGTTTTAGGGGATTTTTGGTTTTTGTTTGAATAATTGCTTGTTCGATTCTAGAATTAGTGTTTTTTTTGTAGTTTTTTTTTTGTCTTCAGTTTCTAGGTTTTTTGGATGGCAACTCAATGAATCAGAATCTGATAAAGATTGATTACGGTTTATTTGTCTCTAGCCCTTGTGAAAGAGCTTCTTCAATTTGTTTAAAAAGAAGAAATTTTGCTTTAAAAATTTTGTATATAGAATGAATCAAAATATTGTATTTTTGAAATTTTAAATTTTTTTAGGTAGTTATGGAGACTTTCAAATGCTAATTAATAAAAATGCTCATCCATCTGTGTTCTTCTAAATTTTTCAGTAACTAAAATAAATTTAAATCGCACTTCTATAATATAATAAAACAGCGTGTTTAATCCAACACCAGCAGCCATTATTGCAAGCATGGCTATAAGTGGCAAAACATCCTTGTAAAAGTATCTTGAATCCGTCATAGCCTTCCCAAGTCCCTGCAGAAATCAACTTGGATTGCATTTGCTGTGTCTCCAAGTAACTTGCTTCAGCTATTGATGTTTTATGGTCTGTTCTTATGCAATAACTTAGGTTTTTAATTTCAACATTCTTAAGAAAATGTAAAAAGAAAGTCTAATTAATTTTTTTTTTCAAAAAATTATAATTGTATCCAAATTTCTTAAAGTTGATTATTCTACTTTAGCTTTGAAATTTAATTACAATTATAAATATATATTTATTGGTGAAATGTTGTGATAAAATTGAAGTTGGTGATGAGTTGTCAGAAGAAATTATAAGTATAATGGATTAATTTTTTATTTTATCTTTTTTTTCCACAATCTCTAATTCTCACCCAAAGAGCTTCTTCATATCATATAATATTATGGCCTCTACATATTTCTCACCAGTAACTATTTCTCATTCCACAACTGCCTAACATCGTGCAAAAATAAATCAAATTACATATGGTTTGCTTGTATTATTAGCTCTGTATTTAATGCTATCCTGTGTAGTTGCATTTTTTTTTAATTTTTTATGCATAGCTATTTCTAAGACTTAGGCTCTGTAGACTTTTTCTTGGTAGTTACTGCATGCCATTCTTCCTTTCTTCAAAATTCTTTTATTAATAGTTTAGATTTGGTTAATTTTGGTTTTATTTCAAAATCATTCAGCTGAACTAGTTTATTATCATCATCCATTAGTTTTAGGATTTAGTTAATTTTGAGAAAAATCAGTCTAATTGTTTCAATTTTTTAAAACTAAGCCAATTCTTTATTGAGCTTCTGTAATTTTAGCAACTTTATTACCTTGGTCCAATTTTAGTTTCACTTTACTTGTATATGTATTCACCTTATTGTCTTCTAAATTCAGCCTTTCTCGTTGATACAACTGTTAATTATGTAGATTCAATCAATATATACTCTCTAGATGGTCAAACCTTGACAATAATAAAGGAAAAAAACAACTTTTTAATTATTTATTTTTATTATTGCTCTTTCTCTGTTATTTCCTTTTCTTTTTTTTTTTCTTCCAAAAACAAAGGCTCAAAGAAACTAAAGACTTAAACCAGCAAATAGCTAGCCATGTGGACAGGAGATGAACACTGATAACTACCCATGTTCTAATACAACAACAAAATTTGCAGGTTAGTTCCTCTATATCTCTGAAAATCCCATCTCTTAATTAACTATTTCTCATTTGTATGAAAGATTTATATTTTTGTTTTTTTGTGTTGTTTTTGTTAAGTTGAGAATTGTTTTTTGTTTGTATTGGATTAAATGCTGCTAGGATTTTTTTTATGAGATTCTCTTCCTTGAAAATTGAGAATTGAAATTGAGAATAATTAAGCAAAGCTTTATTTATATTTATCTAATGTGTACTGCATGGATTGGTTGATGGAGAGAATTCCATGTGGATTTATTGCTAACTTTGGTTAATAATTATGTTGGCTTGGCCCTATGATTTCTAATATTAACTTTGGGACATTAATAAGATAAACGCTAGGCTTTTAGTTAATTGGATTATTTTAAAAATTGAAACCACCATTTAATTTGATTATTGCTAAAAGATGCAAGAAAAATGTTTTGGTTTTAGTTACTAATAATTAATATCCAATATTTCATAAGAAAGTAAAATATTGATTACCTTTGTTAATTTGAACTATTTAAAGGACATCTTTATGTAAATGTGTTATGCCTAACTCGCGATGAGAGAAATGCACACTTATGAAATGAAAAATATTTTAAAATTAAGAAATATAAAACCATAGTTTCTTGCTATTAAAGTAGATGTAAAAAAACTACATATACTTGCAGGTTAGGAGTGCTAAATCTTGGTGATTGCTAATGTATGAGCATAATAATATATATTAAAACTGTAAATTGCTATTGCTGCAATAACTTTTCTAAAAATATAGCTCTTTCTTCTTGAATGCAATTAATCCATACCTTACAACAACAGCAACAATGTGACTGCTTGTCCCTAAATTCCAAAAACGAATAAAAATTCAGAAGTAGTGATAATAATAGTTTTCTGAAATTTGCAACTATTTGCTTTTGTTTATTTAAGTATCACTTAAGAAATACTTATATTGCCAATTTTCAATATTTTCTCCATACCTCTCGATTAGTTGATCTGATTTTTTACTTCCTTGGACTAGTATGTTTTATTACCTCTGTTAGCCTGTTGTATCTAATGTTTTTTTGCACCATTTACAATAAGATGCCATGTTGATATCCAAAATAGATGAAATGGTTAATACACTTTGTTATTAGGAGTAAATGTTCAATTAACTGTATCTAATTGAATTTAAATATTCTAGTTCAGTTTTTTTAATTGTTAATAAATATGATTTATACATTAACAAATTATTTTTTTCGTAAATGTTAATTATAGTTTTATGTGTTGATTACTTATATCATTAACAAAATGATCAATAAATTAACAAAATAATGGAGTCTTGTGATTCAAATTAAAGTTGCAAGTTGTTCAATTAATTGCATTTCTATTCACCTGGTACTGCCCACCAGTTGAAAATGACGACCTGTTGTTTGTATTGTTGAATTTGCTTTTGCCAATTCAGTATTAGTGGTTACGTTGTTGCTCTTTTCCTTTGTTCTGTTCATGATTATGCTCAGCTAAAATAAAGGGGAAATAGTAATTTAATTTGGTTAATTGTGTTAAGGTGCAGCTCTAATATAAAACTTCAGTTTGGATTGCAAGGTTTGAATTTTAAAATAGTTATTGAAATGAAATACCATGCTTTTATTTCCCATAGTAAATGGTCAAAGTGTATTGGTAGAAAATTTATAGTCTAGAAATTTATCCAAGTTCTAGCTGCAATATTAATTAGGTACGCAATATTAATTAGGTACTGATACGATCTGGCCTAATTTAAGTTGATGGCAACACATAAATTTTTAGACTATATTTATGTACTGATTTGATAAATTTCTTAATGGGCAAGCTAGGGAGCTCGGACGGGAGTCATATTCTCACGAGATCTTTGAGAGGATGAGAAGAAGGGGGCTAATGATTTTGTGGATGTCATATAATAGAGCATCCATGTAAGTTGTAACATTAATGTACTTGTATTACTTTCTAAAATGTTTATAATTAATATCATTATTAAATATTTTTGTTTGATATGTTTTTTGGGAGCGATATTTACTCTTTCATTGATGAGATTGAATTGTATTTGGATGTTGTTGGCAAGGAGAAAAAGTAGAGAGTATAGAGCGTGGGCTCTAATGTCACTATCTATTACAACCATCCTTCAACACTATTAGCATTGTCTCGTTATGACTTGGTTAAGGATGAGCTGTGACAACTTCGACAGATAATGATTGATTTGCATGAGCAGGACTAGTAGTGCGAACGCGTGCATCGCAAGCTAATGGACCATATGGACGTACTGATGAGACAATGCCAGCATCTATTATCCACACATCATCCTACAGATGATGTTGCTTTTGAGGACCTTACTCATGATGATCAGACTCCATATCTATAGGTTGTTTCTTTTTTTATTTATGTACATTGACGGGCACATATTTAACATGTACATTTATGCAAACTGACTGTGATGTCGATACATTTTACATGTATGCTTATGCATATTATTGCTCATATATATATATATATATATATATATATATTTCAGCATATTTTTATCTAATGTCATTATATTTCACTTTGTAATTAAATACTTAAATCAAACAAAATAAATATATATTAAAAATAAAAAATAACTTAGAAACATATTAGGAATAGATAGATTGTTTTTAAAACACCTTTAGAAATGGAATAATTTGTTTCTAATAGCAACAAAAATGCGATCCTTCATATCCGTTTCTAATAGAAACGGAAATATCCATTTCTATTAGAAACGGATTTGAGTTCGTTTTTATTAGAAATAAAATAATTTGTTTCTAAATTGGTCAATTCAATTATTTTATTTTGCATTTGGAAATAGATTTTATGTTTCTAATAAAAATGGATTTGAGTTCGTTTTTATTAGAAACGAAAAAATCCATTTCTAAATTGTTCGTCTTTTAGTCCTTAAACCTACCCTATATTATAAATGGGTTCCAAAATCCGTTTGCAATTTGAATCACAATATCTGTTTCAAATCTATTTCTAAATTGAAATGGATTGTAAATTTCGTTTCTAAATTATTAGAAACGAGGAATTTAGAAATGGAATTTTTTCGTATTAATTCTGTTTCAAATTACAATTAGAAACCGATTTTGTCTTTAGAAACCAATTTATCCTTTGATATGTGCTTGTTATAATCATTTTTTTACTAGTATGAGTTAGTATGAGCTTGTTATGAGAATATTTTTACTGGTATGACTTGACATGAACATATTTTTATTGGTATAACTTGGCATGAACATATTTTTACTAGTATGACTTGGTATAAGCATATTTTTTTTGGTATGAGCTTGGAATGAGCATATTTTTACTGATATAATTTGGTATTAGTTTTGTAAGAGTATATTTTTACTGGTATGATTTAGTATGAGCTTGGTATGAACATTGGTATGAGCATATTTTTACTGTTATAACTTGGTATGGGTTTGATATGAGTATATTTTTACTGATATGACTCAGTATGAGCATATTTTTATTGATATGAGTTGGTATGAGTTTGATATGAGCATATTTTTACTTACCTGACTTGATATGAGTTTGTTATGAGCATATTTTTACTGGCATAACTTGGTACGAGCTTGTTATGAGCATTTTTTTACTAGTATGACTTGGTATAAGCTTATTATGAGTATATTTTTACTGGTATGACTTGGCATGAGCATATTTTTACTTGTATGACTTGATATGAGCATATTTTTATCGGTATGACTTTGTATGAGCTTGGTATGAGCATATTTTTACTGGTATAAGTATAGTTTTACTGGCATGACTCTATATGAGTATATTTTTACTGGTATGATTTGGTATGAGTATATTTTTACTGATATGACTTGGTATGAGCTTAGTATGAGTATATTTTTACTGGTATGACTTGGTATAAGCATATTTTTACTGGTATGAGTTTGTTATGGGCATATTTTTACTTATCTGACTTGATATGAGTTTGTTATTAGTATATTTTTACTAGTATGATTTGGTACGAGCTTGTTATGAGCATTTTTTTTACTGATATGACTTGGTATGAGCTTGTTATGATCATATTTTTATTGCTATGACTTGTTATGAGGTTCTTATGACTATATTTTCACCGAAATGAGTTTGTTCTGAGCATATTTTTAAATGATATAAGTTGGTATGAGCTTGTTATGAGCATATTTATACCAGTATGAGTTGGTATGAGTTGTTATTAACATATTTTTACTAGTATGACTTGGTATGAGTATATTTTTACTGATATGACTTGGTATGAGCTTGTTATGATCATAGTTATTGATATGAGTTTGAAATGATATATATTTTTATTGACATGAGTTTGATATGAGTATTTTTTTACTAATATGAGTATTTTTATTTATTTGAGTTTGATATGAGTATATTTTTGTTGATATGAGTTAGTGTTATTGATATGAGTTTGTTATGAGTATATTTTTACTGGATATGAATTTGATATTGATGGATCTGATTGTAGAGTTTTGATGGATGGCTTGAAAGTTATCGGAGGACGAATCCATTTTATGGACGAGATAATTATTCTCATCTATTATGGTAGGATGCTTGATGTTAGCATCCACAAATATATTGGTGGTGGTGCTGAATATGTTTCCTAAATAGAATGACTGACTTCAACGAACTTAAAAAATTAGTATCAGAGACACTTCATATTGACAACACATTAGAGATAGAATTCAAATTTGTTACTGGTAATTATCGACATCCTTTTTATGATGTGCTAGATGATAAGTCACTTATAATATTCATTGGCATTTCAATGGAGGATAGACTTAAACATCCATTGATTGTTAGTGTTGAAGAATGAGTATATAAATCAGGACACAACAGTAATAATCCTCTCGGTGTTAAAAAAAATGTCAAAGTAGACGTATCGAATTTTTGTTAAAATCTAGACATTGCAGATGCAAAGGTTGCATCAATTACTGAATCTATCCATATAGCCCTGGAATATTATGAAAATGAAGATGATGTGGCTAATTCATCGACAGATTTTGAAGTAGGGCCAGAATATCATAATATAGAGATGGAACACAGTGATGACACTCATTTTAATTACAATAATGATGCAGAACATGCGACACATAACAACAAAGAAACAATGACAAAATTGTTTGCATGCAGGAGCAATACAAAATTGTTAGGTAAAAGTTATATATCTGAAACGATTGAGGAGGGAAAAATATTTAAGTCAAAATATGATATTAAGACAATTGTGTCCCTCATTGCAATTAGGGAGAAATTCCAGTTTAAGGTATTCAAGTCCAATACTTCTTTCTTTGTCATACGCTATATTGATAAAAGTTGTACATGAAGATTGAGAGCGAAAAGTCTTAGAGACCCGAAGGGTTATTGGATTGTGACAAAATATGTCACCCAACATACATGTCCGATCAATTTTGATCAGAGTAGATACAAATAAGTAACTAGTTGGGTTGTTGCAGAGTGTGTTAAGAAGCGATTCATAAATCCTTAGAGGGTTTTCAAACCTAAGAATATTATCGAAAATATGCGTAATAAATTTGGTGTTGAGATTAATTATTTCGTTGCATGGAGGGGATGTGAGTTTGCGTATGAGAATATCAGACTTAGTAATGCAGAATAATTTTTCTCAATTCTACCAGCCTATTTATATATGTTAGGAGAAACTAATTCGAGTATGGTGATACATCTACAATGCAGTGATGATAATCGATTTGAATATATTTTCTTTGCTTTTGATGCTTCAATAAAAGGTTTCTAAAATTGTAGACCTGTAATTACTATTGACGACACTCATCTAAAAAGGAAGTGTCGAGGTGTGCTTTTCACTACCATTTATCATGATGCAAATTTACAGATATTTCTTTTGGCATTTGGGATCGGTGATTTTGAAAATTATGCATCATAGACATGGTTTCTTATGAGGTTGAAGGAAGTTTTCGGTGAAAAACAAGATCATGTTATTATATCTGACAGACACCTTAGCATTTAGAAAGCTGTATCAGAGGTTTTCCTAAATGCATTCCATAGAATTTGCATGTATTACTTGTTAAATAACTTAAAGTGCAAATTTAAATATATAACCAAGGACATTGAGAAGCTCTACTACAAAATAGCTAAAGCCTACAAAATAAATAATTTCACTAAACTTTTTGGTGATTTTTGCATTAGAATTCCCGGTGCAAGAGAATATCTAGAAGGTATTAGGCTAGATAAGTGGACGCAATATCATATGCATAGAAAGAGATATAACATCATGATGACTAACATTTCCGAATCAGTTAATGCTTCGCTTGTAAAGGCGAGAAACCTTCCGATTACTACATTTATTGATGAAGTCAGAAAGATTTATCAAAGATGATTTTATGAACGTCGAAACAAAGCAGAACATTCCATGAATAAAATTTCAACGGATATAGAAAAAAATTGAGGAAGAGAATGATGAAAGCACAAAAAATGAATGTAAGTTCTTATTATTTATTTTTTTTCAGGGTCAAAGTTTTTTATTTATTTTTTATCAAATGTCATTATTTATGATATTGTCATGTCATAATGTTATTTATATTTCGCAAATAGCAATAACAAATACGATCTTAAGTACGTAGATATAAATTATGTTGTCGATATATTTAATAGGACCTGTTGTTGTAGGAAATTTCAATTAGATCAACTTCCATGTGTGCATGCTCTTGTGGTTGTTAGGAATAGCAGCTATAACATTTATGAGTTGTGTTCTTCGAATTACTCGGGTGAATATTGGTTTCAAACATACAAAAAAATGTTGTGAATAGTCTATAATGTAAAGGGTAGTATAGTCTTTTTGTTGTTTTTCTTAGGTTTCTCTATCTTGTCTATATATTTATGTAATTCCCCTTCTTTGAATATAAGAAATAGAGAGAATTTCTCTCCCAAATCACAACTTGGTATCAGAGCAAAGGGGAGAGAAAGTTTGGTGAGAGGGCTGTGTTTTTTCCGGTTGGGGACTGTTTTTTCCGGCTGAAGGTACATTTTCCAGCAGCTAAACCCTAGTTTTTAGGGGCTGCCATTTCTGTTTTGAGGTGTTGCAGGTGTCCAGTAGCGACACAGCCTCCCTCAGCCAATTGCCAGGCCGCCAACCAGCCTTCGCCAGAAACCCGGTCACCGGAACTCCAGCGCGTGAAGCCCACCAGAAGCTCCAGCTCCCTTCTCCACGCGCCGGCATGTGTGGGCGCGTGCAACCTCCCTGGTCACCTCCTCCGGCCAGTTTTTCTCCGACAGCCTCATCTTTGTACTGCGACCCCACCTATCTGGTTAGTTCCCTGATCTGTTACTGCTGCCCAGTGGCATTTTTCATGGTTGCTGCCTCTGTTTTTCTGCTGCTACTTCCTTTTTTGGTGGGTCATTGTTTTATTGAGATGTCTAAGTCAGAAAGTCATGATAATGCTAATCCATCGTTGCAAATCAGTCCTTTCAAGTTGGAAGGTGCGGTAAATTATCTAGCTTGGTCTAAGACATGCTATTTATCCATCAGTGCAAGAGGGTATACGGGCTACCTTACCGGTACTAAAACTCGTCCGGCTGAAACTGATTCTAAATTCAGTTCATGGGAATCTGATATGTCATGGCTATTGAACTCAATGGAACCTAGACTTGCTAATGGTTATTTGATGCTTGACACGGCCCAGATGATATGGGAATCTTGTAGAAAGTCTTATTCTGGCATAGGAAATGCAGCCTTGGTGTTTGAACTTTGTCTAAAATTGAAAGGCTTGAAACAAGGAGAATTATTTGTGGATGATTACTATGCTGCTCTAAATGAGGTGTGGAGACAACTGGATTATTATGATGAGTTTTATGCTAAATGTTAAGATGATGCGGTTCAATATCACAAGAAAATTGAGAATGGGCGTATATTCAAGTTTCTGGCAGGTTTGAATCCAGAATATGATCCTGTTCGAGTTCAGGTATTGGGGAAGACCCCGATGCTATCCTTAGAGGAAACTCATGCTTACATCCAACAGGAAGAATGTAGGAGAAGAACTATGATGAAATCTCCAGTAATTGAAAAAGCTGGACTAGTAGCATCACAAGCTACTCATACCACTATCACTCATGAGGAGGATACTCGGTTTTGTGATCATTGTAACACTCTTGGTCATACCAAGGAGAAATGTTGGAAATTGATTGGGCGACCGCGTGGTGGTGGCCGTGGAAGAGGCCGTGGTCGTGGTGGAGGAAAATCAGGACCACCTCGCTATGTAGCAAATCAAGTTGAGGTGAATACATCTTCAGACCCTACTCCTACACCTACTACCGATGCTCTCTCTACAGATTGCCTATCCGTTGAAGAGTTGTAAGCCTTGAGAAGCCTCCTTCGACAGGGTACACCATCCTCATCCAATGCTACATCTCATTTTTCAAAGTTAGGTATGGCACTTCTCGTCAATTCTATTAATGATTCTTGGATTATATACTCAGGAGCAAACAAACATATGACAGGCTCTTTAGACAAATTCATTGATTACTCACCATTCACTAATATGGAATATGTTCGTATTGCAAATGGCTCTTCTGCGCTAATTTCTGGTACAGGTTCTGTAAAGTGTACACCCAATCTTGATTTGAAATCTGTTCTTCACATTCCTAGCTTCCCAGTTAATCTTTTATTTGTACTTGCTCTTACCAATGATCTTCAATGTAGAGCTGTTTTTTATCCAACCCATTGTTTTTTGCAGGATCTGAAGTCAGGGGAAACGATTGGTCATGGTAGAGTGCATGATGGCTTGTACCTCCTTGAGAAGAAATCCCAAGCCTTGTTAGGGAAGAGTAGTGATGTGAGTCAAGAAGTGATTATGTGGCATAGACGGTTAGGACATCCATCTTTTGTAGCTCTTAAACGGTTGTATCCGAACCTATTCAGTCAGTGTTCTGTTGAAACTTTATTTTGTGATGCTTGTGAACTAGCTAAACATACTAGGAATACTTATGTTTCTCATGATAATAAAAGTTCTGTTCCTTTTATGACTATTCATTCTGATGTATGGGGACCTAGTTCTATTGTTTCATTATCTGGTTATCGTTGGTTTGTTACCTTTATTGATGACTACACTAGACTCACTTGGGTGTATCTGTTGAAATCAAAGAATGAAGTTTTTTCTTGTTTCCAGTCTTTCCATAACATGATTTGTACACAATTTGATGCTAAGGTGAAAATCTTAAGATTTGATAATGGGACTGAGTATATGGATGGTATGTTTCAATCATAACTTTAAAAGATAGATAATAATCATTATATAATGACTGAGAATAGATAATTTGTACTAGCTTACCCAGCTTGGTGCGTACAACTATTATTTTCATAATTTATTTTTAGCTCCGTACTCTTTTTAGTTTTCAATTAGAGCCTATATCTAAAAAAAATAATTTCATTCAAAGCGCGGGGCAACATCTCCGCAATTAGATTAACACATTTTGTTCTATCGCTCCTGTGGGCGTATGCATGCAATGAATCATATATTTTTATTAATCACTTAGATAAATTTATTTATATTAAAAATCAATGGTGCGCAGCTTGGTTCACCGGTAGATAAATGATGTCAACATCTTTCACATGTTTATAATATTTATGTTTGCCCTCAAGAAAATCAGTTACATAACTATGAATCCTCCAATGATAAAAAATGAACTCTTCATGACATGCCATAAAAATTTAATTGACATAACAATATTTACATGTCTTTCTTTAATCAAAGAACTCTGCATTATATTTCTGTTTTTGGCGCACATAATATAGTATGACATCAATTTTTTATAATTCAATAAAAATATATTAAAATATAACAAGCTCATACCAAGTTATTCTAGTAAAAATATACTCATACTAAACTCATACCAAGTCATACCAGTAAAAATATACTCATAACAAGCTCATACCAACCCATACTAGTAAATATATACTCATATTAAGCTCATACCAAGTCATACCAGTAAAAATGTGCTCATACCAAGCTCATACCAGTAAAAATAAGCTTATATTAAGTTATACCAGTAAAAATATGCTTATACCAAGTCATACCAGTAGTAATATGCTCATACCAAGCTCTACCAGTAAAAATATGCTCATACCAAGCTCATATCAACTCATACCAGTAAAAATATGTCCATACTAAGTCATACAAGTAAAAATATATTCATACCAAGCTCATACCAAGCCATATCAGTAAATAGATACTAATAATAAGCTCATACCAACTCATAGCAGTAAAAATATGCTTATACCAAGCCATACCAGTAAATATATGCTCATAACAAGCTCATATCAACTCATACTAGTAAATATATACTCTTACCAAGCTCATATCAATTCATACTAGTAAATATAAGCTCATATCAAGTCATACCAGTAAAAATATGCTCATACCAAGTCATACCAGTAATAATATGTTCATACAAAGATCTACCAGTAAAAATATGCTCATATCAAGCTCATACTAAGTCATACTAGTAAAAATATATTCATACGAAGCTCATACCAAGTTATAGCAGTAAAATATGCTCATACCAAGCCATACCAATAAATATATGCTCATAACAAGCTCATAACAAGCTCATACAAACTCATACCAGTAAATATATACCCATACTAATTTATGCCAATAAAAATATGCTTATACCAAGTCATAGCAGTAAAAATATGCTCATACTTTGTCATATCAGTAATAATATGCTCATACCAAGTCATACCAGTAAAAATATGCTTATACCGAGTCATACCAATAATAATATACTCATACCAAGCTCTACTAGTAAAAATATGCTCATACCAAGCTCATATTAACTCATACCAGTAAAAATATGCTCATACTATGCTCATACTAAGTCATACCGGTAAAAATATGCTCATACTAATCCATACCAGTAAATATATACTCATAACAAGCTCATACCAACTCATACCAGTAAATATATACTCATACCAAGCTCATACCAATTTATACTAATAAAATATACTCATGCCAAGTCATACCAGTAATAATATGCTCATACCAAGATCTAACAGTAAAAATATGCCAATACCAATCTCATATTAACTCATATCAGTAAAAATATGCTCATAACAAATTATATGAGTAAAAATATGCTCATACCAATCTATACCAGTAAATATATGCTCATACCAACTCATACTAGTAAATATATACTTATACCAATTTATACCAGTAAAAATATGCTCATACCAAGCTCATACCATGTCATACCAGTAAAAATATATTTATACCAAGTCATACCAGTAATAATATGTTCATACCAAGTTATGTCAGTAAAAATATATTCATACCAAGCTTTAACAGTAAAAATATGCTCATACCAAGCCCATATCAACTCATGCCAGTAAAAATATGCTCATACCAATCTCATATCAACTCATACCAGTAAAAATATGCTCATACCAATTCATACCGAAAAAAATATGCTCATACCAAGTCATACCAGTAAAAATATACTCATACCAAGTCATACCAATAATAATATGCTCATACCAAGTCATACAAGTAAAAAAATGCTCATACCAAGCTCATTCTAAGTCATACCGATAAAAATATGCTCATACCAAAACTTATACCAATATATTTGAAACTCATATTTAATTTCAATATGCATTTATATTGAAAATCTTACATCGTTTGATAGCCAAATATTTTTTACACGTAGTTGATACCAAAAGTCCTTGTAGTTCGTGGAGTGCACTGTGAAATCGTAGATCTCTCCCTCCAATAATGGTTGTTCTACTTTTGGATTACTATTATAAATTAACGTTATAGGAAGAAGAATTTGTTTATATTTAAATATAATTAATGTGAAAACCAAAATTTATAATTAAAGCACAGCTTACTACTTAAAGTTATCAAAATGCATATGTCACCAATTATTAAAACTTCGGCAATGATCAACAGATGAGGAGGGGGGGGGGGGGGGGGGGGGGGAAGAAAGGATCTAAGGGCAGAACATGTGCATAAGTAACTTCATCCGCTATCTTCCGGCAAAGAACTTGAAGGCGTTTGCTCTTTTTTCTATGTCCACCTCTTCCTTCAGGAGTTCACTCATCACCAATGTATTTTGAGTTCGACACGAGTAAACTTTTCTTCCTTTATTCATCGTACGTGGTCTCCATCACTTCATCCACTGACAGGCTAAGCTGCAGTATGTCCTCGGCTGCCATTAATGTATCTTTTCTGTAAGTAGTCATATTTTAAGTGATTAGATATAAGTGCATTTATGAAATTTTACAATAAATAACAGTGATTTAGTATAATCGTCATACTCAGCAAGAGGTGTAACAATTGTATCATCCAATCTTAGTACTTCATTTTCATTTGCTTTTTCTTCCAGAGCCTCTTCCTTTTCTTCATCTTCACTTTCATTTTCTTTATGAAATGTTTTCCCTCTCGCCCTTTCCCTCCTTTTTCTTTTCAGTTGTTGCTGCCTCATTTTCTTTGGTTTCCATTTTCTTTGTTGCCCTTTTATTTTTATTTGCTTCCAAGTCGGTGATTCTGTCAGTCAAACTAGATATGGCAGCATTTAGCTCTTTATTCCATTGAATATGTAGTGCATTTTCACTTTCTAACGCACTGCATCTACGCTCAAGTTGCGATATGAGCAACTCCATTGTATTCTTCTCCATATCTACATCCACATATATTTTTCTTTGCTACATGACATTCGGATATTTCTTCTTTTTGCTCTTGCGTTAAACTATTTTGACCATTTTTTCTTCAGTAGCACTGACTGATTTGCTATCAAATTTAGTTTTCTGAAAATGATATACTAGTCAGAATAAAAAACCTATAATATTATAAAGCATTATGATACAATAAATGGAAAGAAATGCAAGTAATACCTGAGGGTTAGTAATTTTTTCCTTTTCTGAGTTTCTTTTAGTGTCCTTTTGGCAAATTTCTTGTAGATTAGGAAACTCGGCCACAACATTTATTATTTTCAATTCCACAAAAGTCAGCTCCTATACATTATAGTATTGATTCAATATGTATAAATGAATAATAGCATTAGTATTGGTAAAACTCAAAATATCAAACTCGTATCAAGTTAAATACATGTTGTGATAACATCGAACAAATGTGTGTGTAAGGATATTTAGAAGAGATTTTCCAGTTCATCAATCACGGAAATCCAAATTTGCACATCTCTACCTTTAGTTCTTATAAATTAGGAATAATCTTCATCCAAATATGATCAAGGCATTAGAAAAACTAATGACATAATAGCCACCGACCACTTTATTATTCAATTTTTCTAAGGATTCTTTTAACTTCGAACAAAGGAATTTTCAGCTCATAAATCCCCATGCGACGTTGTTGAATGCCTCAATATCATCTACAGGAGCTAAAATTTTGGGATCCACCTTTGTAGTCTTGCCCTTCCCCAAAACCAACATATTAACCAGACAAACTACTCCTAATTTGATTTGCAACTCAACATCATTGCATTTTTTAAATTCATGAAATAATCTATCCCATGTTCATCCACCATGGCGTTGATCTAAGCATTTGGTCCCCTCAACCATGTCTTTCAGGTCACAGCATTTCAGCTCCATTATTAAATAATACTCAACAATTCCAAATGCTAGGACTGACTTTCCAAACTTAAATGAAAACTCATTTTTATTTTCATTTGAAACTTGGTATATATGAAAAGCCAGAGAAAGAGCTCAGACCAATGATTAAAATTTTCATCATCAAGCCCAAGAAGGTGACTGACATTGTATTGGTTAAAGGCAGTCATCTACACCAAAATAATAAAATATTATTATCAATAAATAAACTCATTTTGAATAAATTGGAAGTATAAAATTACAATGTGTCATACATTGTAAATCATACTAAAATTTTCTTTGTTAGAATCAATTACATTTTTTATTAGCTGAATTATTTGCAATCCACGGCCTATCCTATTAATCTGGTGATACCTCTAATCACTTGGAGGGATGACATAATTAGCATCATGATACATATTTTATTAATTAGTTACTCAATTATTGACAAGTTGCACTTTAAAATATAGTTGCAATTTCAAATAAATCTTTTATAATTACGTACTCTGATGCGTTCTTCAATAGTATGTTCACCTCTCACTTCCTTCTTATGAATGAGAATGTCATTACTAAAGAACATCTCGAATCTTGATTTCTTTGTCTTACCAGCCACACTTGGTTGACAAGGCAATCTTCTTTTTATCCTTTAGCTCTTAGGAAAAGTTAGCGACATTACTCATGGACTTGAATGGAGTGTGGTTGGTTTGTCCCTACATAAAGGAGATTGCTCACTTTGAAAAGATGGACTGGTATGAGAACTTGTTGCCATTTTTTCCTATAATTTTTGTACTACAAAGTCAAAATCAAAACAGCTCATAACATACTCATATCATACAAACTCATACCAAAACAACTCAATAATACAAACTAATTTCAAAATCATTTCAACTAATATCATACTTATATCAACTCATTTCATACTCATATCATATTCATACCACGTCATACCAGTAAAAATAAGCTTATATCAACTCATACCAGTACAAATATGGTAATAATAATCTCATAACAACTCATACCAGTAAAAATATATTTATATCAAGC
The DNA here is from genome assembly GCA_947685225.1 of Garcia nutans. NCBI lineage: Eukaryota > Viridiplantae > Streptophyta > Magnoliopsida > Malpighiales > Euphorbiaceae > Garcia > Garcia nutans. The sequence goes on along the minus strand of CANTUV010000036.1, from coordinate 23,394,602 downwards.
TCATGCCAGTAAAAATATACTCATACCAAATCATTCCAGTAAAAATATAGTCATACCAAACTCGTACCAAGTGATGTCTTTAAAAATTTACTCATACCAAACTCATGCCAACTCATATCAAGTCATGCCATTAAAAATATGCTCATAACAAGCTCATACCAAGACATACCAGTAAAAATACTCTCATACCAAGTCATACTAGTAAAAATATACTCATTACAAGCTCATACCACCAGTAACAATATACTCATACGAAGCTCATACGAAGTTATACTAGTAAAAATTTACTCTTGCCAATTCATACCAGTAAATATATGCTCATACGAAACTTATACTAAGTCATACCAGTAAAAATTTACTCATACCAAGCTTATACCAACTCATACTAGTAAAAGTATGCTCATACGAAGTCATACTAGTAAAAATATGCTCATATCAAGCTCATACCAACTCATATTAGTAAAAATATATTCATAGCAAACTCATACCAACTAATACCAGTAAAAAATATGCCCATACCAAACTTATACGAAGTCATACCAGTAAAAATATGCTCATAACAAGTCATACCAGTAAAAATATGCTTATACCAATATCATACCAACTCATACCAGTAAATATATACTCATATCAAGTTAATACCAACTCAAACCAGTAAAAATATGCTCATATCAACTCATACCAGTAAAAATATGCTCATAACAAGCTCATACTAAGTCATACCAGTAAAAATATACTAATAACAAGCTCATGTCAAATCATACCAGTAAAAATATGCTCATACCAAGTCATACCAGTAAAAATATGCTCATATCAAATCATACTAATAAAAATATACTCATACCAAGCTCATACAAAATCATACCAGTAAAAATATACGCATACCAAGTTATACCAGTAAAAATATATTCATATAAAGTCATATCAATAAAATATACTCATAACAATCTTATACCTTGTCATACCAGTAAAAATATGCTTATATCACATCATACTAGTAAAAATATATTCATACCAAGCTCATACCAATAAAAATATGCTCATACCAAGTCATACCAGTAAAAATATATTTATATCAAGTCATACCAGTAAAAATATGTTCATACCAAGTTATATTATTAAAAATATAATTATAATAAGTATATCAGTAAAAATATGCTCATATAAGCTCATACCAAGTATAAATGTGCTTATAATAAACAATACCAGTAAAAATATAGTCATACCAAGCTCATACAATTTTATATCAGTAAAATCAGAAATTTTACCAATAATCAAATGAAAATTTCAAAAGAGAGATTTATACAAACACATATGTATTATCGCGGTCAAATTAAGCACAATGATTTATAAGAGAGAGATCGAAATAGAGAGGGCAAATACCTTTAAATAAGCATGATAAACGATGAAGAAATAACAACTACGAGAGAAAAATGAAAAAAATAACGGTAGAGAGAATAAACGATAAAAAAATAATTGACGACAATTAGCAAAGGTTTCTTACTTCGATAGAAAGTATAAAGGAGAAGATGAAAGTCATAAAATGAAAAGAGAAGAAAACTGCTTTTTAAAATAAGAATTAATTTTTAAAATTTAAAAAATATTTTTATTTAAAAGGATCTAATATATTAATATTAAAATTTATAATATATTAGTAAGGTTACTAATTTTTAATTAAAAAAAAGATAGTATTTCACCGTAATTTTCTCTAAAAAAAATTAGAAATTCACAGGGCTCTGAACATAATTGGCCCAAAACTTCTTTCTTGAGCCATCGTCATCATCGTCAAAACTCTGACTTTCTCGCTGAACTCGAAAAACAGTAACAATGGAGAAGCGATTGCTCACATTCTTGTTCACTGTTTGTCTCTTAACTTCATCGTTCCGCGCTTTCCAATCCGATGAGCTTCTTGTAGACGACGAAGTGTTCGGTCTCTAAGGATCGTCTCCACAGCAACGTTCATCTGAGTCCGCACACATCAAATCATCCCCAACTCTTACTCTACGAAAGTTTTCGGATCCGGATCCGGATTCGAAGATCCAATTGACTCTTGAACACGCCTTTGGTGATTCTGAACTTGTTCCTGCTCGTACCTTCTCTGCTCGTCTTAAAACTTGGAGTCATGGTGGCCAGGTATTGTTTGCTTTTGTCGTTTTTGGCTCAACGACGTCGTTTTCGTGATGTTGACTGTGTGATTTAGTTGTAGCAGACACTCACAAAGCTAAGGTTTTCAAGAGAGGCATTTACACAAGTGGAGAGAGAAATTTGAGGTAAATTTCCTCAATTTTTTACTCTGCAAGCTATTCTTCAATGGCTGAAAATAGAAAAGTTGGGTTTTTTTTTTCTGTAGAAATTGCTTCTTGGCGATAAATTCTATAAAATAAGATTGCCATCTAATGTTTTGACTCCTCCTGGAAGGGATTATATTGTTTCATCAGTGAAAGCAGTAAGTTTCCTGCCACCCAAATTTATTGCATCTTCAAAAGATTTTAACTTTTCTGTCTGATTTTACATTTTCAAGCTAATAGAGCTAAAGGAATTTTTATTGTGTATATTTTGCCAAACTCTTTAATGCTATTGTGTCAACATCATCAAGGACATGTATGAGAATGTATTCACTAGTGTGAAAACATGTATGAGAATGTATCCACTAGTGTGAAAATATCTGGTGAAGACACTGGAGCTTTCCCCATTACTACCGGATTGTATCAAGGTTCGGCCACGAGTTCATATTTATTTACTCTGGTTATGGACGAGCTAACCAGAAGCATATAAGACGATGTTCCTTGGTGTATGTTGTTTGCTGATGATATTATTTTAATTGATGAGACTAGTGCTGGTGTAAACCGTAAGTTGGAAGTGTGGAGAAAAATCCTCGAGGACACGGGTTTTAAGTTAAGTAGGAGTAAAACGGAATATATGCACTGTGGGTTTAGTCTAAGGAAGAAGCAGGAACATGAGGTTAAGTTGGATGGAGTTTTGGTTCATAAAACCAAGCAGTTTAAATATTTGGGTTCGGTGTTCCAGAATGATGGCCGTATAGATGAAGATGTGACTTACAGAATACAGGTAGGGTGGTTGAAGTGGAAGGGTGCGACTGGGGTTCTATGTGATAAGAAAATACCTCTGAAAGTGAAAGATAAATTCTATAGGACGGTTGTTAGACCTGCGATGCTCTATGGTAGTGAGTGTTGGGCACCAACGGGACAACATTTGCTTAAGATGAGTGTGGCAGAAATGAGGATGCTAAGATGGATGTGTGGACATACCAGACTGGACAAAATTAAGAATGTTCATATTCGACAAAAAGTCCAAGTAGCGGATGTCGGAGATAAGGTGAGGGAAGGAAGACTTAGATGGTATGGGCATGTTTTAAGAAGACCTCCTAATGCTGCGGTCCGTAAGTGTGAGAATTTGTTGATTGAGGGGGCTAGAGGTCGTGGAATACCTAGAACTGTGTGGAATGAGATGATAGCAAGAGACTTACGTGCCTTCGATCTTGATGCGGATTTGATTAATGACAGACTTGAATGGAGACGTAAAATCCGTGTCTTGGAAGGGGCCTAAGGCTGGAGTATCTTTTTTGGTGTCTTTTGAGCTTATTTTGTTGAGGATCCATACAGCTGACCCCAACTTGTTTGGGACTAAGGCTTAGTTGTTGTTGTTGTTGTATATTTTGCCAAATTTATACTCTTAATCTGTTAGTTATCTCGTCCTCTTTGTTATTATTATTATTATTGATTTGCATTCCAAGTGAGATTAGTGATCCCTTTTTCTTCCGTTGCAGAGATGTCTTCCAAGGGAGGGATTGGATGAGCATTTTGTGATACACATGGTAAGGCTAGACATATTTTTGTACTTTATCTTTTGAAGGGAGAAGGGAGAAAAGTCATAATTGTGTTATTCACTCTGGTTATTCTAATGTTTCCCTTTTCTCAATCTTGGGTGCATTATGTATCTAATTGCTATATCAAAGTCATAATTGTGTAATGTGCCTGTATCTTACATTCCTGAAGGGCAGATGACTTAAGGTGACTAATCTATTATGTCACGCTTTAGTGAAAGTACGGGACTTTGATATAGTTTATAAGGAAGACAAAAATATCAGGGGATGGATAGATAGGGGATGGATAGATAAATAGATAAGCAGTTATATCTGCAGATGTAGATTAAGCTAAAGGGTGCGCCCCATGTAAGCATTTGTGAGTATAATATAGATTGGCTGACTCAGGCTTTTTTGATCTAGAGGGGGAGTTTGGTGACATTTATCCTTCTACAAGTTTCTGATTGAAATGCCTGCTTCTGCTGGCATGTAGTGTTTGCCCCTTTGGCTTTTTATTACTTGTTTTCTACTGAAACAGTATTGTTATCACATGATCTGTAAGCTACCTTCATATGATATTCTAGTTGCTGTATCAGAAGTTGTCACATCCTAATTTATTTTAATTTTGCAGGCAGGTGTTAATATCTTGGCTGTGAACTATGGATCACCTGGGGCATGCCCCTACCCTCGCCAAATGAAACTCGTAAGCTGAGAATTTTCTTACTTTTTGCTCTTGAACTTCTCTGGCAAAGCTAAGTATAAGGAACTAGAGTGCTCAGATGTTCTGAATACTTTTCAAATTTGATTATTAAAAGAGGTTATTAATACATATTAACTAGAAATACAAAGCAATTGCTCTAGGATTTTCCGTTTCTCTCTCATCATTTGTCATCAGGATAGGACTCAACTCAAGTATATTACTGTATAAGCTAACTCTCATTTGTACTTTTTCCATCTCTTCTGTTATACCCTGCAAAGTGGTCATTCAACTCCCATACAGTTCTGAAGAACAGTGAGCAGGCACCAAGGTAAATTAATGTCTTTTTATCATTCTTCCTTTTCTTTCAATGACATGAGGATGACTTTCTAACCTGTCCGCGCTGTTCAAGTTGCAGATTGCTGCAGCTGTACCATTGTTTTTTTTTCCCAGTGTGGTTTGACTTTTTTTATAAAGAAAAACAAAAACACTTTAGCATTTTTCCATGAAAGGCTGCTTTTAAAATGTAAACCTGCATCTTGTGTTTTCAAGTCCAAGGGTCACTTGCTGCTTCAAGTATCTATCTTTAAAAATAAAATTCAAAGTGGTTTCTCTTAAAACTCAAAATATACAAACTTTTGGTTGCAAGCTGTCATGAACCTTAGAAGAACCACACCCCAAATGTTAGTTCAAGAGATTGGAGAACCCAAAGTCCATAAAAACCCCACATTAAATCTCATACTTCCAATTTGGGATTTCCAAGTCCCAAACCTTGGCCAATAGGATCCTGACACAAGCGCAAGACATTTATCTCTGCATGAGCAGTATTATCTGTCTTTTTGTTCTGTTTCCAAAAGCATTTATGAGACATGCTTCAAAGCAGGTATATTATTTGTGCTTCCAGTGTGATTCTTTGGAGAAAGAGTCCAAGAGAACTTGTGGCTTAGGGATTTCTTTGCATATTCCTTGCATAAATGCTTTTCATTGTGGTTTTGATAAAAAATTTGTTACTTGAATCTGTGTACTACTGTTGGCAGAACTCCAATATTTACTGAGGAGCTCATTGGGGAAAATGGAGAGGGTGAAGCATTAAAACCACCAGAAAGGTCCTGGGCTAAATATGTGAGTCTTCACTTTTGCATATACTCTTTTTCTCTCTCTCACCATATAATTCTTACAAATCCCAGAATGAAGAAATCTTAATTACCTTTTAATTGTTTCAGTGGATGTACTTGATTCCTCTTGGACTCATTGTTATGAATGCCATAACCCAAGCGATGAATCTGCCTGAGGAACAAGTTGCCGGCCAGGCAGGTGCCCAGGCAGCAGTATCAGTCGAGCGCGGGCCAAGTTCTGCTGTGAGAAGAAGATGAGTTCATTTCCAAGCGTCTCACTTCTACAAAACCAAGGCAATTGGAATTTAGATTTACTTGTGCTCAATAATTCATAGCAATTGAGCTACAAAAATGTTGTAAATTTTCTAGTCATTGATTGATATTTCTGTAGGAACAGATTCTAGTGTTAGAGCATTGAAAGGTATAACTTTGGATGCGAGAAACTCTGGAAATTCTTGACTGGCATACTCATCAAATTTTGTGGTTAATTGTATTATTATTGGGAAATTGGACCTGACATCAATTGCTAGGTATAATTATGAAGTCACATTCGATTTATGCCTTGTTATTATTCTGACTACCTTCATATTTGGATTGCTGTATTGATAGAACAGGGTTTTACAATAAAAGCTTTTGTTGGAAGGCATTTAAGAGTAATCAAGCTCATATTTTTGGTGGCAGTCTCTTTCCCATTAAGAACCTCAGAGACAGAAGAAGAATATCCTGTGCGTGTGCAAATCCAAGTTGCCTGGAATTTAGATTTGGTACTGGCTCATCCATACATGACAAAAGAACAAATCTTTATTCTTCTTATTATTAACAATTTATATTAAAAGACGAGCTTTTTCACATTACGAATTCTTTTTTGCAATTCATAAAAATAAGAGAGCTATCCATAATATCAAAATCAAATTTAGAAGCTTTCATGGATATTAGTTCTTCCTCTCCATAATTTAAATCACTCGCTCCAGTATTTAGTTCTCTGCAATCTCCATGATTGATCGTTGGAGTAGACTGACGTCTAGATACATTAAATCAAGAAAATTCAATCCATAAAAAAGTTGATGCACATAAGAGAAAGTACATTATTTTGCATTAATTGATATCTTCTGGTACAGTTAGAGCTGAAAATGGTACAAGAATCAAGGCAACTATTCCAAAGTATTTGCGGTTGATTTCAAATTCCGGCGAAGAAAGATGAAAACCATTCAAAGCTCATCCTGAACAGCAAATTAAGAAAAAAAAAAGGAAAAAAGAGAGAGATATTTAGTAAAATTGGTACTCATTAGTTCAGAAAATTCAAGATTATATGCTCTATTTCTGCACCTACAATGCAAGGTTCAATATATAAGCAGTATAACATTCTCAAATGTCTATTCTCTGTGAATAATATTCAAGCTAGCAGTTGCATCGAGTATCAACAGCTAGAGAAATTTTCGAGAACAGTCGTTCAGAAAATAATGAACTTAGAGCGGGAAAAGAAAATCCATATAACCAATCTCAATTAACTTGGAATTAAGCTTAGTTGAGTTGAGATGAGTCGTTCAGAAAAAAAAAAGTGTGAAATGATCAATCTGTAAGTTAGAATATGTGAATAAAATAAAAAGAAAATTTTTTCCCTTTTCAAATCTTTCTGTCATAAGATCAGAAGTGTTGGCACTAGAATAGTAGAAATAGGAAAAAAGTTTTTGAATCTTACATGATAATCATCCAAGTAATCACGCTGCAAAACAAGAAGCTCGAATCAGAATTTGTAGCATGCATGAATAAAACTAGAATTAAATTAGACATGGCAGAGCAAAATACACCAAACATTGCAGGAAAATATCGAGCAAGCCAATAAATTTTTTAACTAATGCAAAGATGCTCCAGCAAGTTGGTTTTGTGAACACTCCCTCAGATAATGAGAGGAATAAAGGTGCAGTCAGCTCTTTGTGATTCACATGACAAAGATAATCATGTAAAACTTGGCTAGGAGAAAATAAAAGGAATAAGATTTAGGCACATGAAGTACAAACCCTTCTGTATTTATCTCTGTATCTATCATGGTAGCGTCGATCATGCCCCCTTTCTCTTCTCCTCCTTTCACCTTCCTCTCTAGCTCTTTGAGCTTCCTGTATGCGAGAATTCAAAGTATTTTAGAAAACATCAAAGAAATCGAATAGGTCACAAGGGAAGCAACAGACAGCATAAAAACAAAATTGTCTTGAAAATAACCTCTTCCTCTCTAGCTTTTCTGATTTTTTCTGCTTCTTCAAATGCTTCCTTTTCTATCTGAAATCCCAGAGATAAATCTAAAATTAGAAACATTATATGGCAACACTTCATAACAAGTAACTAAAATATGACATTATGAACAAAGCATCCACCACCATCAGAAAGCAGGAAATACCTCTCTATTGGCAAAAACTTCCTGAATCACTTCTTTTGCATATTCGGGATCATCACATATCAAAACATTGTCAAAGACAGACCCAGCCTTCACCTGCATGCCAACACATAGTAAGACAATACTCATATTAGAAACAAAATCACAGATTGAAACACAAAGATCAGTGAATGTCCAAATAAACATGTTTGATAATTCCTACCTGCCAAACTTCAATTCCCACATATTTTATCGTCTTTAGCACATAAAGATCAGGGTCATCTTCAAACTCTGGAAAATTGTGGGGAAAGATGAAAAGGAAAAAAGGGAGGTTAGCCCTTGTCAAAGAAGTAGGCACCAACCATTTTTTGTCAAAAATGGAGGTGCCTAATTAAGGGGATTGTCAAAAATGGAGGTGCCTAATTTAGGACATTGTCAAAAGTGGAGGTGCCTAAATTTGGGGAATTGTTAAAGTCAAAAATGGAGGTGCCTAATTTATTGACTAATTTCACCAACCCATGTTTTTGAAGCCTATATAAACTCATCCACTTCATTTGGAAGATACAACTTAAAATTGAAGAAGTAAAGAGAAGAGAGTGTCTTTGAGAGAATTTTGTGAGGAAAAATTCTTGTTCATAATTGAGTGAGGGTTGTGAGTGTTTGTAAACACATTGTATTTTCTCCTTAATAGAAGTCTGCAGCAGCTCCGGAGACGTAGGCATAATTGGCCGAACTCCGTTATCAAATTCTGTGTTATTATTCCGCATTTATTTTCGCTCTCTTACTAATCTGGTCTAAGGGAATAGAGTGGTAATCACCTCAATTTCCCAACAACTGGTATCAGAGCTTTGGGTGATAAATTCTGTCAATTTTTTGCAAGATTACTATTCACATGAATAGTGAATTTCGTGAATAGTGAAATTTTGTCGGCCGTTCTGATTTGTCGACAAAGGTGTCCTAGTACACAGTGGTTTGCAGAAACAGTCAGAAACGATCCAAAGGAGTCCAGATTCGAGTAGGAGCGATGGCTGCAGATGAAGGAAAAGTGAGAATTGAAAAGTTCGACGGTACGGACTTTGGCTTCTGGAAGATGCAGATTGAAGATTATCTGTACCAGAAAAAGTTATATCAACCTCTCTCAGGAATAAAGCCAGAAGGCATGAAAGATGAAGAATGGAATCTTCTCGACAGACAAGCCCTTGGAGTTATTCGATTGACATTATCACGAAATGTTGCTTTCAACATCGCCAAAAAAAAGACCACAGCAGGTCTAATGGCGGCTCTCTCCAACATGTATGAAAAGCCATCAGCTTCAAACAAAGTTCATTTGATGAAGCGGTTATTCAATTTGCAAATGGCAGAAGGGGCATCAGTGGCCCAACATTTGAATGAATTCAACACAATCACAACCCAGTTGAGTTCAGTAGAAATTGAATTTGATGCTGAAATTCGGGCTTTAATTCTCTTATCATCTCTACCAGATAGTTGGAATGCTACCGTTACAGCGGTCAGCAGCTCATCGGGAAAAACCAAATTAAAATTCGATGATGTTCGGGATCTGGTGTTGAGTGAAGAAATTCGACGAAGAGAATTGGGTGAAGCATCTACCTCTTCAGCTTTACACACAGAATCTAGAGGGAGAACTTTAGAAAAAAGTTCAAATCGTGGCAGATCAAAATCTAGAAGAGACAAATCTAGATCGGGGAAGAAAGATTTCAAGTGTTATAACTGCGGCAAGAAGGGTCATTTTAAGAAAGATTGCCGAGCGCCAAAGAAAGATAGCGGTGCACAGGGATCTGCAAATGTGACCGAGGAAGCAGGTGATGCCATGATTCTAAGTGTCAACAGTCCAATTGAATCATGGATTTTAGATTCTGGGGCATCTTTTCACGCCACTCCATGCCAAGAAATCATGGACAACTATGTCAGTGGTGATTTCGGGAAGGTTCATCTAGCTGATGATGAAACCTTAAAGATCGTAGGAAAAGGGGATGTCCGATTAAAGTTGTCAAACGAGAATACCTGGAAGCTGCAAGGAGTAAGACATATTCCTGGTCTTAAAAGGAATTTGCTCTCTGTAGGACAACTTGATGAAGATGGTTATGGTACAACCTTTAAAAGCGGTGAATGGAAGATTACCAAAGGAGCACTCGTCATTGCTCGTGGTAAGAAAACTGGCACTCTCTATGTAACCTCAAACTTAGAGAATGTTATTTCAGTAGCAGATGCAGACGAAAAATCAAACCTATGGCACCAAAGGCTTGGCCATATGAGCGAGAAAGGGATGAAGACGCTTTTGTCAAAAGGAAAGTTGCCGGAACTGAAAAGTATCAATGTCGGCCTATGTGAAGATTGTATCTTTGGAAAACAAAAGAAGGTCAGTTTTTCAAAGATTGGCAAGACACCCAAGGCAGAAAAATTAGAGTTGGTCCATACCGATGTATGGGGACCGTCTCCAATTCCATCTCTTGCAGGCTCATTGTATTACGTCACATTCATTGACGATTCAACAAGAAAGGTATGGGTGTATTTTCTGAAGAAGAAATCAGAAGTCTTTGATACATTCAGAAAATGGAAGGCCATGGTAGAAAATGAAACTGGTTTGAAAGTCAAACGATTGAGGTCTGACAATGGAGGAGAGTACAGAGATAGAAGATTCAAAGAATTTTGCGCAAACAGCGGAATCAAGATGGAGAAAACAGTTCCCATGACACCGCAACAGAATGGCGTAGCTGAGCGCATGAACAGAACTCTGAATGAACGTGCCAGAAGCATGAGGATACATGCTGACTTGCCCAAGAATTTATGGGCTGAAGCTGTCAACACCGCTGCCTACCTAATCAACCGTGGGCCTTCAGTACCTCTGGATGGTGGAATACCAGAGGAAGCATGGAGCAAAAAAGAGGTAAACCTTTCACACTTAAGAGTGTTTGGTTGTATCTCTTACATACATATAGATTCTGCTGGAAGAAGTAAATTGGATGCCAAGTCAAACAAATGTGTCTTTGTTGGATATGGTGGTGATGAGTTCGGTTACCGATTTTGGGATTATGAAAATCACAAGATCATTAGAAGCCGGAATGTCATATTCAATGAGAATGTGATGTACAAAGACAGATTAAATGCAGAATCAAATAGCTCCAAGATTGATGTTGAAAATAAGGAATTTGCTGAGTTCGAGGATATTTCTGGAAATGATGTTCAGAATAGTCCTGAAGTAGAGGAGCCAAGCACGCCGGAATTGAGACGCTCCTCCAGAATTACAAGACCAATCCAACATTACTCGCCTTCTTTGCATTACTTGTTGCTGACAGACAATGGTGAACCAGAGTGCTACGATGAAGCAATACAAGTGGAGGATTCAATCAAGTGGGAGTCTGCTATGAAAGATGAGATGGACTCACTCATGTCAAATCATACATGGGAATTAGCTGAACTACCACAAGGCAAGAAAGCACTCCACAACAAGTGGATTTATAGGATCAAAGAAGAGCATGATGGAAGTAAACGCTACAAAGCAAGATTGGTTGTAAAAGGTTTTCAACAAAAGGAAGGTATTGACGATACTGAAATTTTCTCTCCAGTCGTGAAGCTTACGACAATCAGACTGGTATTGAAAATTGTAGCCACAGAAAATTTACATCTTGAACAATTAGATGTAAAGACAGCATTCCTTCATGGAGATTTGGAGGAAGAGATCTATATGAAGCAACCAGAAGGCTTCATTAAGGCAGACAAGAAAAATCTAGTGTGCAGGTTGAAGAAGAGTTTGTATGGTCTAAAACAAGCTCCTAGACAGTGGTACAGAAAGTTTGATAGTTTTATGAGCAGCAGCGGTTTCACAAGATGCCAAGCAGATCATTGTTGCTACATCAAGAAGTTTGACAATAGCTTTATTATTTTATTGTTATACGTCGATGATATGCTCGTTGCAGGTTCAGACATGCAAGAGATTAAAAATTAAAGCAGAAATTGTCAAAACAGTTTGCAATGAAAGATCTGGGTGCTGCAAAGCAGATTCTTGGAATGAGGATCAAGAGAGACATGAAGTAGGGGATTTTGATGTTATCACAGGCTGAGTACATAACCAAAGTACTAGCCAGATTCAACATGCAAGATGCTAAATCAGTGAGCACACCTTTAGGTGTTCATTTCAGACTCTCCAAAGAACAGTCACCGAAGACGGAGGAGGAACGTGCACACATGACGAAGGTGCCATATGCCTCAGCAATTGGGAGTTTGATGTATGCCATGGTTTGTACCAGACCAGATATTGCTCAAGCAGTGGGAGCTGTTAGCAGGTACATGAATAATCCAGGCAAGGCACACTGGGAAGCAGTCAAATGGATTCTCAGATATCTTCGAGGTACCACAGATAAGGCGCTTTGTTTTAAAAGTGGAGATACGACACTAGCAGGTTATGTGGATGCTGACTTAGCTGGAAATGTTGACGTTAGAAAGAGCACTACAGGGTATGTCTATACTCTAGGAGGTACCGCAGTGAGCTGGGTCTCTCAATTACAGAAGATAGTTGCTCTCTCCACAACTGAAGCAGAATATGTCGCTGTCACGGAAGCCAGCAAAGAAATAGTTTGGCTCCAAGGTTTCTTGGAGGAGTTGGGCAAGAAGCAAGAAAATAATGTCTTGTATTGTGACAGTCAGAGTGCCATACATCTAGCGAAGAATCCGTCTTTTCATGCCAGAACAAAGCACATACAGTTGCGGTATCACTTTATCAGGTCACTTCTGGAAGATGGGATTTTGAAACTTGAGAAGATTAGTGGAACTCAAAATCCGGCAGACATGTTGACGAAGACGGTGACTATTGATAAACTGAAGTTGTGCTCAGCTTCAGTTGGCCTACACTAGTATCAAGGTCGTAGAAGAGCTGTTGCATTGATCAAGGTGTGAAGACAGATTGAAATCAGTCTTCAAGTGGGAGATTGTCAAAGAAGTAGGCACCAACCATTTTTTGTCAAAAATGGAGGTGCCTAATTAAGGGGATTGTCAAAAATGGAGGTGCCTAATTTAGGACATTGTCAAAAGTGGAGGTGCCTAAATTTGGGGAATTGTTAAAGTCAAAAATGGAGGTGCCTAATTTATTGACTAATTTCACCAACCCATGTTTTTGAAGCCTATATAAACCCATCCACTTCATTTGGAAGATACAACTTAAAATTGAAGAAGTAAAGAGAAGAGAGTGTCTTTGAGAGAATTTTGTGAGGAAAAATTCTTGTTCATAATTGAGTGAGGGTTGTGAGTGTTTGTAAACACATTGTATTTTCTCCTTAATAGAAGTCTGCAGCAGCTCCGGAGACGTAGGCATAATTGGCCGAACTCCGTTATCAAATTCTGTGTTATTATTCCGCATTTATTTTCGCTCTCTTACTAATCTGGTCTAAGGGAATAGAGTGGTAATCACCTCAATTTCCCAACAGCCCTTCACTGCAAAATTTTCACGTCAGAAGTTTTAATTAAAAAAGGTGTACGCAAGAATACCCGGATTATCAATATAAGGAATCTTCCATTTCCCCTTGTAGTTAGGATTCTTGATTCTCTGCCAACATCAGAAAAGTTACACCAGTGAGAAGCTGCAACTAAGAAAATAGGTTTAAGCTTTAATAGATACCATACCTTGGGCCTCCATGGTCCTTTATATGCTGGATTCGGTATTTTTGGGGGTCTCCATATACCATTCACTTCTTCATCCCAATCATCAGGCTAATAATCCAAGGAAAAGTATTAGCTTTTCATATTATTTTGTTTCCCATAATCATCCAAGCCCCCAACCCTAAAATTTATAGATATGTATAAACAGCACATCAAACCAAACCAGCTTTTAAGTAAATCAACTGACCTCTTTAGCACTTGGGTCAGGAATTTCTTTTGGAATTTTATCATATCCCTGCAATGTTAGGCAAAAATAAGTGTACTTTATGCACTAAAATTACACAATATAGACAATGACTATGAATGATATACAAGGTTTAATACCTCAGGTTTCACAGCATTAGGATCATCAATGTATTCCCTGTCATCCCAGTCTGCAGGCTGTGAAAAGTAGAAACAAAAATGTTAAAGGGCAAGCCATAAAACTTGCTGAGCCAAGGTGGTTAAGGACAAGCAACAAATTATCAGATTCTAGTCATTTGACAGTGTAAATACAGAGAGAGAAAGCTTCTAAAAACTTAAAAACCTTTTTTGCCTTGACGTCTCTAATTTTTCGTGGAGGAAGAATATCCCAGTCTGTATACATGCTTCCAGAGTCTCTTTCCCGGCCATCAATCAGGATGCTATAACTTGCATCAGGCCTGAGAATAAATGTGTAGAAATGAGTCAACTTGTCTGTTTCACATTCCAAATCCTTCTTGAGTGGATAATTTTGGCCCTGGTATGAAAGTATGACATGCAGCTTCTTTGTTTGTGTGCCACATATATCTGGTCCAAACATTAAACTGCAGAAATGAAACTCAGTATCAACACAAAGGCAATGCAAGAAACTATAGGCAAGAAGGACAAAAAAAAATGGAATACGAGTGCTTTAGCAGTGGTTCCCAAAAAAAAAAAAACAAGAGATGTAGATAACATGAAATGTATTATAGTATACAAGACCAACCTGTATGGAGTGTCTCCACCAAATTTCTTTTGATTCACAAACCCAGAGAGAAGCTTGATGTAACCACCGCCACATTCGATATCCTGTTCAAACCTTATAGAATATTGGAGGACCAGTGTTCTATTCTTGTTGTTGAGCTCTGGGATCTTTGCAGATACTGCAAAATGTTTGGCATCACCTGTTGTCTGGATACCTATAAAATATCCAAGTCCAGGGTTAAAAAACCTTCTGTTTGCAACTGAATAGAGTCACATCTACAGTTGGGTAATATTTTGGTTGGGAAAATTAGAGACCAGGAATTGAAAATAGCAACAAAATGAACATCAAAAACCAAAATAGGAAAAGATTCAATGAAAGAAGTGCATTGTTGGTTTTGTCAACTTCCTGTTTTAAGCAAATGCTAAAATGCTTGAAGAATAAACTAGCCACAAAAATTCCAGAAAAAAATAGATTCCACCGAACACTATTCTAGATATAGAAATTTGGTAAATTTGACTGTCCCATAAGAACATTGGGTAGAAATCTCAGGAAAGGTCCAAGTCAAGCATGAGTTATGTTCCCTTTTCAATATTTTCCCTTCTCAACTAAAGTCATTGGCATTGCGTTTTTCCATGGTACCATACAAAGTACAATTAAAATAACATCTTTATCATAGAATCTAATCAATAAAATGGCAGAATATACCCTTGTCATCTGGATCTCCGGACCACTTTCCAGGTGAGTGTTTAAACGAGCCAGCCTTGCCTTCACTTCTCTTCCAATCTGATCTTACCCAACGGCTCTGCCACCCATCTTTTTATAGCAAGAAAACAAAACTATCAGAAAATGCAGTTGACTTGCCTTTCACAAAGAGCAACACAGGATTGACACTAAGTCGAGCTTTTCATATAACAGAAGTGCATGCAGACATAATTTTAGTTATGCTAGTGGTTTAATGTTTCCATGAAGCATGAACAACGAAATTAACTCAAAGGCTATAATCTCAAAATTTTCATTTCCTCAACTCTCTCAGAAATTCTCCGAAAACTAACAAAATGACCCAATAGATTTTAACCAAATTATTACTTGCATCATTACTATAGCCAAAATGATATTACAAAATTATATTTGTATCTCAAATTCTTACTCTTTTTCTAGTTTATAGCATTTTCTCACCCACGAAACGGAGCTGGGGCCAAAAACAATTAACTTCTGGCCAAAAGTTGGTTAACGAAGCATAAGCTTTTCAGTTGATGACATGCAATAACAGAACATAGGATATAACAAAAACAAGCGAAATAGTGTTCAAGATTTTTCTTTTCTTAGGTCTTATAACCAAAGATGACACTTCAAGAGCTGAACCAAAACAAGAAAGGGATCAAAAAGAGAAGAAGAAAAAAACTTTACCTTCAAATCTTTCCTCAAAAATGATCTCAGCAACTGAAAATTGAAGAAAAAGGCACAAAAATAACAAAAACTTAAGTGGAATAAGCAGCTTAATAATAGAAAGCTCAGCCATTTTGAGGAAAATGGCAGTGATCTAGTTAGCTTGAGAGAAGCCAAGGTAGTAAATACTTATAGGAATCTTTATTCATAATTGACCTGGGTTTCTTGATTAAATTACAATTTGGACCATCACTATTGCCATTATATTCTCTGACCATGGACCAATGAGTTGCCGTTTCAAGTGGTGTGGGAAAGTGGTGGGTCTCTAGTGCTAAGTGGAAGAATTTATGTGGGTTGCCATTGGCTTTTACCAGGATGAGATTGGGAAAGTTTTGCTTCTTTCTTTAATTTCTGGACCTACAAAACTCAAAAAAGAGTTAATTTTGTTGATTAATTATGTCCAATGGGATCACTTTTTTAATACAAATTTTCAGAATTTCTTTTATGGTTTTGCCCAATGAAAATAGAGAAGGAAGTTGCAATCTCCAATTATAGTTCACGTTTCTTGCATTATTTGGGACTTGCGATCATTTTAATGCACTTTTTCTCTATTTCTTTTATTTTTTTTACTAAAAAAGTAATTCTTTATATTAGGGGAAAAAGATGTTATTACAAGAATGTGGATAAATTCATGACATGAATAATAATGGTAAATTTAATAGTAAAGTATTGGGTTTTTAAGCTTAGATTTTGTTATATAATAGTAAAAAAGAGAATTTGTTTTCAAAGAAAATACAAGATTATTACATTAAATTAATTTTATCTTAAAAGTTGGTTAGCAAGTGAAATTTATTCTTCACATATTAAGTAGAAATTCATCTTAAAAAAAGATTAAATTCTAAAATTAAAACATATTGAATTTAGTGTTAATATCTTAGTATGTTTTTATGGTATCCCATTATTACTAACAATATTTATATATTGATATATAATTTAACGATAAATATATTTTTCACTTTAAGGGAGAGTAATTTGCCCTCCATTGTTATACATTCAGTCTTCTCAAATTTACATGCACTATTTATCATCTTTGCAGAATTTCCCCATTGAATACAATCAAAATTCATGCAATCAAAGCACATTCCCAAGAAGCTACTACTCAGTTTCTTTTCTTTTATTTTTCATACAAATAAATAATAAAGACCAATGACCAATCTCTATGGCAATAAGTATTGTATCGATGTAATTCTTTTGCAAAGCAAGGGCAGTTCTGAAGGAGGAAATAAGAATACTCAAATCCTGTTTCTGTTGAGTTGACTTGGCACCTTCAAAACCGTCTTCCCAGTCTTCAAGCACCAAGTCTCTGTCTGTTGGAGTATGAATAAATATGAGCACAGAAATGATGTATTAATGGCCAAATTGGCCAATCACAAACTTTTGGGACCCATCAATAGCCAATCAAAATTATCTTGAGGTGTATCAGCCAATTAAATTAAAAGTTTTGCTCTAACATTGAAAACAAAATACACAGCACCAGCCGTTCATATTTGAGCAGGAATCTGCAATTAGCAATCTACTCTATTGCATTTTCTTCTTAAAGAAATATTCTATATATATATAATGGAATCATTTCTTTTTATAAATGGCTTTATTTTATCTATTTATTTTTTTACTTATTGAGATGCAACTTAACAATAAATACATATTTATCTGAATCTTATTATCTAGACAGTTTGATTTCTCACTTCTGATACCAAAACTAGATAACAAAGACCATCAAGGTAAAACTTAAATTCATGATATGTTGCATTTTTAAACTAAACAACATATGTATTACAGTTGTTACCATGAGTCAACAATTTTTAAATGTGTAACAATTTTCAGGCCAATTGTTACCAAGATACATTTGCCCATCATAGTTCCCATTTCAAATGTATTTTAAGGCCAATCAAAAATCTGAAATGACCTACAAAATTTTTATTGAAATTAAACATTATGTAGGCAATGAACAAGTTCAACCAGTAGTTTGCTAATTGGACCATTACAATTCCCTCCCACTGGAGAGGCAACAGTTCAGTTCTACAAATGCTAAGAACAATCCCCTTCAAACAGAAGTCAGGAATGGATAAAACTAAGGAACCATAATATTTTGTTCAAAAGAAAATTAGGGACCAAAGATTCGAGAATTTTACTGTTGCCAATTCCTCCATAAAAGATCAAAATAACAATAAAAGCTTTGCAGTGTTCCCTATTTCGCCTGAGGGTGTGAAGCTATAAAGTCGACAGCGAGATTGATAGAATTGATCTTGTCAGCTTCATTATCTGGAATCTCAAACCCAAACTCTTCTTCAAGGGCCATTACAACCTCCACATTGTCCAAACTATCTAACCCAAGATCATTCTGGAAATGGACATTTGGTGTTACCTGACAAGGAGAAAACCAGATCAACCAGGATGGTATTTGTGGATAAATGGTCTCTGTATGGTACAACTAAAAGCAATTCAATAATAAAAAATCACATAGAGATTCTGTCAGAAGGAATGCAAGGAAAGCACTGAAACAGTAAAAGAGTAGGAAAGGTGGCTCACACCAGATGTTGGATTCAAATTTGGACATGCTAATGAATAATATTACTTCCTTTTGGAAGAAGGGACATTTGAATTGTGAATGGATACCCATTCCACTCCACTGAAGCCCTGATCAATCAAAGTTGTAAATCACCAATCATTAAACACTCTTTGATAGCAGTTATGCTGACAAATACATAGTTACATCTAAATGTCAGTTTAGAGATATCATGGTGTAAAATAGCTTCAAGGAATCATAATTCTGAATGACAAATGCAATTTAGAACAAGTTTTACTAAATGTTGGATAGGTATGTTTGTGATTAGAAAGGAGCACAAGAGGAGGTAATATTTCTTCTCCTTTTAGTTTTCTTCTACATATTTACTTAATAAAATGCCAATTAAAGATTTGATTACCAGGAAAAACTGCTATTACATCAATATCCAACATAAACCACAAAACTCACACATACTCAATCTGGAGATGCTCATAAAATCAATTCTACGCAACATTAATTGTTTTCTTAATCAACTTAATATAACATATGGATTGTGATACGAAATGAGAAACATTTATTGACAACATAAACATGTGATCAAAAGATATGGAGCAGTTCACTTGTCCTTAATAAAACCAATCTACTGTCTAACATTATTGTCATCATCATCAGTATGTTAATGGTTTTTCTATGAATTTTTAAATGATTAAAAATTCAAATTTAGAAAAATTGAATATTATATGCATGAAATGAAAATTTCAATGCCTTCCTTTCCAACTACAATCAAGACAATACACCAAAGATCTTGACATCAACTTTTTCTTCCATTATGCCAAGCCATATAGATTCGGCAATATACAATTCATTCCAGTAATATAGAATAATCATCCGAGCACAGTAAAAGCTTAAAACATCTACAATATCACATGCACAAAACATCTCTAGCATGATCCTCTTAATGTGAGATATTCCATTAATAATGTTTGTCAACAATTTAAATCAGAACCACCAGACTTCTAAGAGATAATAACTAAATGGATTATTTATATCATGTATGCTTATGATATAGAACAAGAAAAGACCTTAATCCAAGAAGAGACCCTATTTAAATTGTTAGTCAACAATTTAAATCATAACAACCAGACTTCCAAGAGATAACAACTAACTGGATTATTTATATCATGTATGCTTATGATATAGAACAAGAAGAGACCTTAATCCGATGACAAACAAGATTAATCAAAGAATAACTACTTCAACTCCTATTAAATATTAGCCATCACTTTGATTCCAATTAATTAATACCATATTTGACATTAGAACAAGAGCCAACATCTTTTATACCTAAAAATCAATCTCACTTTCTCGAGCCATTGGCTCACTGACCTTCATTTAGCTGTTACCAAACAATCTCATTATTCCTACAATGCTTCTATTATTCCCACAAAACAATTTATACACAAAATAAAAAGTGCTCCAGAAAATACTTATTTTTCAATGTTGCTCTACTCCTACAAGGTGACGTAAGATCTTCTGAAATACTAAGGGTAACCTGATAACAGATCCAAATCATGGAAATAGTTACTCTTGGGATGAAGGGGAGGCAATCAAATATAAGAACTGGAAAATCTCAGTGAAATGATCCATGTACCCAATGTAACTAATTTGTTCTTCAGTTCTCTAAATAATTTAATTCCCACATCAGCAAGTTAAAGTCTCGCTGCATCTACTTTTGATCTGCAGTTTCTTAGCAAGTAGCTATCCAGGGGAAACCAGTATTAGGAGCAATAAAGTGACACAATACGAAAAAAAATTGTTCCTTGTAGCCAAAACTGCAATGGCAGTAAGAAGACAGCTTCTACTCAGTATCACATGAGTTCTTGCTAAACCCAAAAACACTTATAAATACAGCGATAGGTACCTTGAGGGAGCCATGAGAAACAACACTTTCCAAACAAATGCTACGACTTCATGAATCAGAACGGCATTTTAATACATATATACAGATTATAGCAAAAAAAAATTTCCATCTATGAATCCAATTCAAAATTCCTACCTTTGCAAAACAAAATCTTAGAATTTCTAAAGTTTGTGTATTTTCCAATATATTGCAGTTCTCCTACACATTATGTGTCGGCCACTATCAAGCTGACAATGAGCCATAAACTCCAAGTCGAAACTCAATCGATCAGCAAAATAGACAGAACTCAAAGCCTTTTCACCAATCCAAAAAGGATAGTCATTCTGAAAAGTCATTTACTTCCAAAAAAAAATAAAAATAAAAACACCAGTACCCATTTCACTTTCATAAGTGTTAACAAATCAAATAACAAATTTTCCCAAAAACACACATTTATAACATACATAGCAAATTTTTTCCTGCAAAATCAAATTTTTTTTTAAATCCTTCTTACTCAATTTGTTTCAATAACTAAACAACGCACAATCCATCAAAACACGCAGTCGTATAATTAAATCAGTTGAAATAAAAAGGAATTACCTTTGAAGGATCGACCTTCTGGAAGTTCTTGACAACATTGACGACACGATCTGTGACCTCCGATTTGTCAAGGAAGGAACCTCTCACCTCCTCCGAGAAGCGGCGCACTATCGAATTGAAGGGAAGCTCGAAGAGGCCAGTGATAGGTCTAGGGTTTTGAGGTACGGTCTGTACGTTCACTCTCAGGTATTTTAGCAAAGCTCCTCTCGACGCCATTTCAGTGCTTCGAATCTCTGTGAGTGTTTAACTCTGAGAAAAGTTCTTGAAAGCTCTCGCGGTGAAGCTGAAAGATGGGAAAACCAGAGATAAATATCTCGGCGATTTCGAATACTATGATATCGTTTAGCTATAATTTTGACCGTCATAAAATATATGATGTCGTCTTACTTATGTTTGATAACAATTCTCAATGAAATTTAAGATTAATATTGAATTAAATATACAATAATTTATATTAAATATAAATACATATCATAAATACAATATAATATATTTATATTTATGATGTATTTTTCATATTTTATTTAAGGAAATATAAGAAAACTCTTTAAACTATGTTTATTTTAATTCTTCATTAAAAATATTGTCATATTTATTTTGTTTATAGTAGATATAAGTGAAGAAACTTCTCTCCAAAAAAAAGTGAAGAAACTTTTAAGAAAGTAATTATTAATAAATTTAAATAGATTATTAAATAAAAAAAGTATTTATGATTAACATTTTTAATGAATATTTGTTTAGAATTATTATAAAATATGAAAAATTGAGTATATATATACTCAGTAAAAATATCCGTAGCACTAAAATATAATATAATTATTGAAATTAATTTATTTTTTAATATTTTAAGTTATATTAATAATAAAATAGATACTATATTTTTAAATTTAATAATATAATAAAATTATCAAAATATATTATAAATTAATAGAATATTTAAATATATAGTCAAAATGAGTTGTCATACACAAATTTATAATGATTTTAATAATTTTCAATTAATTTTTTAACAAAAATTTTGTATGATAAAGTTATGCAAATTTCGATTAAAAAATATTAACAGGAGAAAATCAATGTGACTAGAAAAAATATCTAACTAATATAATTAAAGCTAGTAAAATTAAAAAAGTAAAAAAAAAATACAAACATAGCAATGAATTTCGAAAATGAAAAAAAAATATGTAAATAAAATTATAAATATATAGTTAAGAAAATATATTCATGCACCAATAATTAATAAATCATCAAATTAATTAGTTAAATTCAATATTATAAGATGTTTTAATAAAACTGGATTATAATTAAATGGTAAGTAATATAAGTAACTAAATTATATCATTCTGATTCGTTCAATATATATCATCCGGAAAGAATATTAACATAATTACATTCAATTATCAAATAATTGCAATAAAACAATAAATATTTTATTTTTTTTAAAGTTAGATAGTATTATTGAACAACATGCAAGTGTTATGGCCTTATAGAACTGTCACCCACTTACGCCAGCTTTCTAAATATTCTATGGTTTACTGTTATATTAGCTAGCACATTTGAGCTCTGCAATCAGCCTCTAAAGAAATTTAACATTCACTCAAGTTTAACAATAATTTTCTCTCAATCTCTTATAAGAAAAAAAAAATCAGCAAATCCAGTTACTCACTTGTCAGTGAAAGCAGGTTGCTCGATGTCTGGACTTCACACTCGATGAGTGTGAGCCCTACATTTTTACAAAAAATCAGCAAACTCCGCTGCCCATTTATTGCCGAAAGCAGAGGGCTCGACGTCTGGTCTTCGAGAGCCTATTTTTCAAACTGTTATGATAAACATCAATTAATAATATTTTGCTTAAAAATAAAACAATGAAAGCAACAACAAAAATGCAAGATGGCATCAATGCCTTCACTATTAAGGTAAGGGATGATTTAACATATAGCATCAAAACATGAATACAATATTGAATATGAATAATTGATCTTCTCATATTCCCAAGTCTTCTGTTATAAATAGTAAATGAGAACCTATTTCTCATCTTTCCAATGAAAAGGAGCAAATTGGCTTCCTTCACCATCGTTGCAATTTGCAAAGGTAAAACATCCCAATTCATCTAATTTACAGACAAAAAGAATAATCAAAATCTCTCTCTTTCTCTCGAAGCTTGCTTTCGCATAGACAAATGATGAGCCAATAGATTCAGTCTAGGTAAAAGAGAGTCACGATTTTCCGGAGGTTTTTAGCTTCTTGACAGGTTTCCATAAGCAACTTGCTATCATGGAAAGCAAAGCAAATGACTTGTTGTACATGTGAAATTATGTCCATATTACACAACCTGCAATTTCATCACGGGAAACCATCAGGAAAGTTTCTGACCAAACTACATAGAAGATTTGATAAAGAGCTTCGCTGAAACTTCCCAACAATGCAAAAGCCAAGAGTAGGGTTTTGATGGACTAGTTAGACATTAAGGAGGACATCGAGCTCATTCGACAATTCTATGAATAAAAGAAGTAACTTCAATAAAGGAACAATTGCCACCATTTTCATCAAAGGACTCTAGGCATCTCAAGCCATGAACCCAAATGCCATTTTTCCTTTTCATCCCCGGGGGGCCTATAATAAATCATAGTGTAGACTCATGGTATACATGTGAAAAAATGGAGCAGAGGCAGAACCAGACATAAAGACTTGAAGGGCCAAATATAACACTAAAAAAATTAAGTTTATGAGCGGACATGATAAATTTTGATTTTAAAGTGTTATAATATAAAAATATAGGTAAAAAAAATGAAATTTTCAAAGATTTGGGGGACCCATATATATATATATATTTTAAAAATATATAAAAAATATGAGTAAGAAAAATAAATTTTTAAGACATTGGGGAGGCCATGTAACCCCACACCACCACAGAGTTCCACCCTGGTAAGGGGAATGCTTTCTCTCAGACAAATGGCTACTTTTTATAATAATTTAGGAACTCTAAATGTGCAAATGAAAAATTTCCATTTATTCGATAGTTCACAGGAAACTTTAGCATTTTGCTACTCCATAGAAAGAAATTTAAGAGAAAAAAAGTAGGTATCATAAAACTTAAGACAGATTAATTGCTTAGTTTCAGGTTATTTACAGACTAGAAGACTAGCACATTAGCACAAACCTGCTGGCTTCAATAAGTGGTAGATGATCATTGTGAGGCTTCTCTATCACATTCTGCACCTGCAAACCCAAAATAGCAGCTAATTAATGTAAAACCATGAGTTGTCTTCAGAACTGGATATTTTTTATTTTCACAGCTGAATTCAGACTTTTCTTGGCACGTCGCCAGTCAATGCTCAAGCTAATAATATCATTTTCCTTCAACACCTAATGCTCCATTCATTTCCTAGACTTCGATTCAAATGCATTCACGATAAAATATGAAACATACTCATAGTTCAAATTACAAAAATCAAAATTTACAGCTTGAAGCATCCATCATAAACCCTACAGCCGCTACCAAACCCTTGTAATTCTATAATCTCCTCAACAGGAAATAATAATGCTTAAAAAAGTAACATATAAAATATCAAAAAAGATGTCTACTAGAGTCCCTCACTATATAAGCTTGTGTTATAGTTCATAAGAAATTAGGGATTGCAAATGCCCATGTGGAGAATAGTAATCTTTATTTTGACTAGCCCTACCACCAGCATGGATTGGCTCCTCAAAAAAATTGTGACACTCACATAGATAATATCAGGCCAATCAAGCAGGATTATGGGATAGACAAAACGTACAGGTTTCACCATACAAGACTCCATAATACTCATAAGCAGAAGCTGCAATAATCACAACAGATAGAGTGGCAGAGCATTACATGAATGAATGCCATAATCAAGCTCTTACTTTTGCTAGTAATTCCTGGCTCTCAGGCGGTTGCTTTTTCAAACTCTGAGGCAATATTACTGTAAGCAGCTCTGGTTTCTCTGCTCTTAAAGCACCTCTGATAACAGCTGCATTAGTCCCAGATGCACCTGATGTATAAATGTGATTTTTCTGAAACCAAAATTTATGCAACAACTTCAGGAATACAAGAATTAAAAGAATCAAACATATTTACATGTAGAGACTCAGCATCAAGTAAATAATTGGTTCACTCAACAAGCACCCATAAGCCACATATAAAACTAAAATATAAAGAAGGTAACAACTTACTGTTATAACCAAGGCATAACTGAGAATCTCGATGAGTTCTTGATGCATGAATCCCATATTCCGTGTCCCAAAAAAGCCAATAGCTCTAGGTCCTTGTTGTTGAATGGCCAATAACTCCTGCAATATGCAAGACAGTGTTGAGTACAGATTTCAAAGACCCTAACAATTGACTAAATACGAAGCAGAAGCAAGTTGGAAGAAGTTGAAGCTTGAAAATGTGACCTTGACTGTGATTAAAGCATCAGTAAAATGGCATAACTTGGAAGAAATTATTTATTTTAGATATATTTAAAAAAAAACAAGTTTTCTGCACATTTCTATTAGAAAGAGCGAGAGAATCTATCATTTATTTTAAGCTGCTAGGATTAGATATTTGAGAACTATATAACCATTCTAATGAAAATATCATAAGCAATTCCCAAGGGTTATTGTGGTTCAAATTTCTCCACAGCCAGACCAAAATATCAAGCAGTGGAGAGATTATGTTGGCATCTAAAAGAGTTCAATCAGGTTGGATATTCACCTTCTATAATGAATCATTAAAGACAAACAAGTTTGCAATGGAAGTTTTACACACCTGTAGATAGTCAACATCAGGAACAGGCTTATACTCTGACACGGCAACCGTGCTTGATCCTTCCACAATAGATTGGGCTTGGGTTGGAATTTGGGTGCCTGTATCTTCATCAGAACCAAACATCGACACCATATTCTCCTCTTCAGGTTTCCAATAATCCATGTCTTGATCTCCTCTCATATGTCCACAAAGCCACTATTGCCAGTAAATAAAAACAGAGGACCTGGTAGTAAATCATTAGTGAAAACCAACTGAACACAAGAAGTGGTGATCAGACAACCTCAAGCTTGCATTAGCTTTAAGCCATGTTCTCAGTAGTCTTAATATCACTAAATTTTTCCTGTTCGTGGTTTCTTTTTTAACAAACAAACAATTACCACCTAGCTAGCTTGTATAGCACTTGAGTCTGCTTGATCACCACTACTAGATAAGAAGCAGAAAGATAAAACTTAGCATAGCATTGCAACACAGCAACTAGTATCAGTGGATGAATAATGTGAAAACTTTAAGGTGTTCTGAAAATGGATACAGGAATTTCTAAGGTGTGAAAGATGAGGGATTATTAAGACGCATAATTTGACATTTGGAAAGAAGGGGTGGGAAGAGCCCCTTGTACTTTAAATTCTATTCTACAAACAGGCAAAAAACTTTTCACGCCAACCTGTTGAGCCAATACCATCCTCAAATGTCAACCAAATTGAAAATTCCCACATTTTATTATCTGATATTGAAATCTGAGAAACGGTGGCGGAAGTCCTACCTAGGGATGTATTATTAATCTTCCAACTGAATTGAAAGAACAGACAGCTACATAAACATCATGTTAAACACTGTAATTTTATGTTTATCAGAGAATTGATATATAATGCTTTAGCATGCTAAAGTTACTTGGATATAGCATAATAATTAGCACCCCTACCCCTTTTGTGTCTTTTTCTTGGACATAATAGATAGCTAAAAGCTTTTGCTTGTCCTTATACAAAAACATATTTTCTGACATATAAAATATAGGACAAAGGAAATAGATCTGCGAAATAAATTAAGAGAAGAACAATTAACCATTGCAGCAGCATCAAAGGAGAACAAGACACTACAATTTTAAAATGACTCAGAACCCAAAGATGAACTGAAAGTCTACAATTTTAAAATGACTCAGAATCCAATATTTTGAACGAATTATTTGAAAGAGAGCATTCTTACAGCCACTACAATTAGGACAAGCTTGAAGATTCTAAATATCATTTCGTTCATTTTATTATGAAACATAAACATGTTTAAACACTGTACTCTAACACAAAATTAAGAATACTGTGTCAGAAAACAAATTAAGAGCAGGACCCTATCATAGACCTTATATATTATAAGCATAAGATCTCAAACTATTTAAACAACCAGCAAGGTCTTCAATTTCTTGAGCGTGTGTACACACATACGAAAAAGATAAATTTCATAAAATAAACCTTGAGGTTGGTAGCAAAATAAGCAAGACCAGCCTCTAAAAATTCGATCTTGAACCAAATAGTCATAAATTCAGCAGTGCCATTGTGGATACAAAGAAATACTGTCAAATCCAATTCAAAGCTGAAACTCAACGTAATTTTGCATCTAAAACAACTAGCCAACAAATACCCAACATTCAAAACTCCATTACATAACAAAACAAGACTAAACAGAGAAAGAGAGACCACTTGCAGAGAAAGGGAGATACCGTCAATTTGGAGAGAGATTGACTCTTCCTTCTGGGAGAACATGTATGGTTGAGGAAAGGGTTTCCTGATTTATGAGATTTGGAGGGAAAATCTAAAGAAGAAGAAGAAAAAAGAGAGGTGGCAGATGCAGTAGTTAACAAGAGCCTCATAGTAGCTAAGGCTGTGCACATCTCTCACAAATTTCCCACTTTTACCCAACGTCCACAAAGCTGATTTTGTTTCTGGGCAAATCTTATTTTCTTTTCCAAACACTTTTTATCCTAGAAAATATAGAGAAGGTAGAGAAAAAGAAAAAAGGGATATTGAGGAAACAGAAAATAGCTTATCAGAATATATATCCCCGAAAGAAAGCATAATTTTTAGAAAAAAAAAAAAAAAAAGAAAAGAAAAAGGAGGTTTCTTTTTTAGTCCCTTTAGCCCTTTCCATTCAATTTTTTTTTTTGGGAAATTCCATGAAATGATATTTTTTTCTTCAAAATATCATTTTTATTTCTAGTTAAAAATATGTATTTTTAAATTTTTTATATTTTTATAATATATATTAAAAATTCACTCAATATATATTCAATATTTATCAAAAATATATTAAAAATATACCATAATTTTTAATTTTTATACAATTTTTTGTAAATTTTTATTATATAATATTTTTGTATTTTTTAGTTATTTTTGTAAATTTTTCCTTTTTTATTTTACAATTTTTAAGGTTTTTCTTGAATTATTCCTATTTATTAACTTTTGGCTTCTTTAGAATCTGAAGGGCTAGTGATTTGCAACTTGGTACTAGGTTATACCAAAATGGAGCATTCATGGCAGCCGGTTAATTTATTTAAATAAACTATTTTTATTTTTTATTTTTTTGCTAATAGTAAATTATTTTTTTGTCCTTTTTTTTATAATTTTTCAATTGTATTCTAACCTTAAAGAACTAATAAAAATTATTTATTTTTTCTGTAATGATTAGAAATTACAAAATCTTTGACAAAGATTTTGTCAAAAAAAAATTACGAAATCTTCTCAAAGCATTATAAATTATAATATAATTTTTTGAATATATCTCATTGATTTTTTGTGCTTGGAGGATAAAAAATTCACTTTTCTTTATACTTTTTTTCTGTTGAAATTTCTTGACTATTCATATATAAAATATGGTATGTTAATATTTATGAATGGACTGTATGGACATTCTAAATAGAAATAAATATAGAGAAATTAAAAAAAAAACTCAAAATGTGAAATTATGTCTAATAAAAGTATATTCTCTTGGATTAATCAAATTTTATTAGGAATAACTGATTTTCCATAAATAGACATTTTTTTGTTGGTAAATATTTTTTAAAAGTTGTTGTTTTATTTAATTTATTTTTCTTGCAAAGCATATATTCAAGCTATTTCAATAGCCAAACTAATAAGCCATAGATAAATGAAAAAAAGACCCAATAATTAATTAAAGATGTAAGATTCTATTCAAACAATATCTCAGTCAAAAGTTGATAACGGAGAGGAAAATAATTGAAAAGGAGATATGCTTTTGTAAAATGCAGGATGATATAATTTTTAATTTGTTATTTTTTCTTGGCTCCTATTTTTTAATTGTCATTATGGGGGTGGAAACGAAAAGAGAAGATAGATAATAATAATAATAATAAAGTGGAGATAACCAAATTTTTTAATTCAATGAGATAAAGAATTATTGACAACATAAATTTTATTTGATTATTCCTGATATATTATTATTTTTATTTTTTATATTAAAAAATCTAATAATTTTATTAATTATTTATATTTTATATATTTTAAAATTATGAAATTTTATTTATACTTTATAAAATTTTTTTATTTATTGGTGAAAATTTACTTTGTATTAAAAAGCAATTTACGTTATATAATATTAACTGTAAATTTTGCATTTTATGTAAAATGCAAAAATTATATTCTGCATATCTGCGGAATGGAAATTTTTTATTTACGTGCTTATGTTAAATTCTCCAGTTACTGTTCAATATATTAATACAATAGCATAGTCTTAGTATTCAATGAGTAAAATCATTGAAAATAAAACAAGAAGGAAAAAAAAACTATATGATCCAATATTCAAAATCTCTCGTTTATTATTTTATTTATTTTTTTAAGGGAGAATGTTAAAACCCCTTTCACCATAATATTGATAATAAATGTAATTCTATATATATATTTTTTAATTTATCGAGAAGCTTAAGAAATGTATAGGTTAAAAGATGAAGATTTTTTTTTTCCTTATTTAACTATATTTTTATTTTTTATTTTTTTCAAAAAACATCGGACTCTAAAATAAAACATTTCCAAGAAAATTTACCACATCCACATTCCACAACCATAAACTATATTTTTCTTATTTAATAATAATCATTCTACAAATTGAGTTTATTATTATACAATCAAATAAATTTTGCAAACATTTCATTATATGTCATTTTTTAAAAAAAATACCTTACAATTTTTTTTTTATATATTTGACATACTAGATATATATTTATGGAAACAAAATATATCTTTGATATATTGCTTTTATATGTATATTTTTAAAAATAAGATATTTTTGAAATTAAAACAATAAAAAGTCAGAATATGAAAGAAAAGTGCTTTGAAAAATATTTTTATTGTTTAAGCTATTTTTAGAAAAATTCTCAAAAGAATAAAGGAAATTATATCATATAATACCATTTTTAACTTCTTTTTTCAAATCTCTCACTTTTTTTTTTGTATACAAACTAATATATATTTTTGATAATAGGTTATACTATTAATATATTAAATGTATACTAAAAATTTAATTTAAAAAAAGAATATTTTTGAAATTAAAAGTTAAAAAATGAGTATTTTTGAAATCGAAAAAAAAAATATTTTTAAAAATAATTTTATTTTTGAGCATATTTATGAAAAAATCCCAAAAAATTTTATGGTCGGGCCTTCATTTCATAATTAGGTATAGCTCAATCTTGTTTCATGTTCAAGAAGGGTAAAAAAGGAAAAATAGCAAAAATTACGACTATGATGCGGCGCAAAGACTAATATGACGTGAAACAAACCGTACAAGATCCTAGCTCTAAAGAACCACTACATAAACCGTCGAAGCAAAAAGCTAAATAATTATAAAATTTTATATATTATATTAATTATATTTTATATTTTTAATATTTAATATTTAATTTTTTAATTTTTAAAAATTAAACTGTATATCTCTTCTGTTAATAGTCAATTATTTTAATATTATAAAATAATTATTTTTTTCTTTATATAAATTTTTCTTTATTATTTATTAAATTATGCTTATTTTTAATTTTATTTATATTTTTTATACATAATTTATTTCAATTTTATAAATATTATTAAAAAATAATTTTAAATAATACGAATAATATCTTTTATTATTTTGCAGACAACCTATGTATATCATTTATTTTAATTTTATAAATATTATTAAACAAATAATTTTAAATAATAGAAATAATATTTTTTATTATTTTACAAATAATATTTATAAAATAAAATAAACTTAATAAATAAAAAAAATAAATATATATAAATAAAGAGCAGATAAATTATTTTATAATATATTTATTTTTATAAAAATATATATAAATTAATAATATATTTATATTTATAAAAATATATATAAATTAAAATAATTTATTAAAATATTTATAAAATTAAAATAAATTATATATAAGAAATATAAATAAAATTAAAAATAAATATAACTTAATAAAAAATAAAAAATATATATATATATAAAAATAAATAAATTATTTTATAATATTAAAATAATTAACTAATAAAAAATATTAATAAAATAATTAAATAGTTTAATTTTTAAAAATTAAAAAATATAAATATTAAATATTAAAAATTTAAATACTGATACTGTAATATATAAAAAGTCAAAGATGTTATACTTATTTAGCCTAACTTAAATGAAAGAGTGAATAGCGATGCTACCTTTGATCTTAATTGTCTCATCTCTTATTCTTCTTATTGCTTCATTGTTCAAGTTCTTCACTTCTGATGGTGATTTTTCAAAACCTAAATTTATTTACTTTTATTAGCTTTCATGTTGGAAATTATCAGCTCTTGTATTGTATTTTCATTTGTTGTTTGCTTTTTTTGGTTAATTTTTGTTAATTTTAGGTGACTTCACATTGATGTCTAAAAGACATGTAAAGAAGGAAGAAATTCAGGATAAGGTTATTTAATTTTTTTTTAATTTTTGAATTAATTTCCTGTATTTTTGAAATATTTTGTCTTAAAAAAATTGTTTTAGGTTGTTTGGATTACTGGAGCCAGCCGTGGAATAGGTACTGATTCCTTTTTTTTCTTGGTATTATTTTTTTTTTGTGATTTTCTCTCATCAAATTTCACAGTTGATCTGTAATTAATGAAGCAAATATCAAATTCTGAGCAAATGCTTTTGAATTATGAAAAATAATATTGTTGTACTTGGATTTTTTTTTTTTGCTGCTTAAAATTTTTTATTGATATTCACCGTGGAGGTTTACAGACAGAGTCGGAATCTTGCTGTTGTTGTTGCTGGAGTGGCACTGCTCATTAGATTCTGTTTCTCCACTGTTGTGAAAGCAAGGCCAAACATTGTCTTGATAATGGAGGAAGGGATTCATTTGGCGTATTAACTTAGGCATTATTGTTTTGATTTTCTTGTTGGTAAATTCAGATCAGTCCAAATGAGGACGTCCAAATACAAAATTGCCTTATGAAATTTATTTCACTAGTCATGGATGATTTTATTACCATTTGATCCTGTAGACCTTAAGCATTGCAACTATTGCATAATTATGTATTTTCATTTTTTTTTGTCTTTATGTTTGGAAAATAAAATTGTGGTTATATTTAGAATATTTGATCCCAACTATGTTTTAGGGGCTCACTAGTCACTTGTTCTATATGTTCTTGTATTCATCTTTTACCCTTTGAAATTGATGGTGGATTCCAGGTGAGATTCTTGCTAAACAATTGGCAAGTTTAGGTGCCAAGCTTATTCTTTCTGCAAGGAATGAAGCTGAATTGGAGCGAGTTAAAAAGCAACTTACAGGTTTATCCATTCATCTGAAGTTGCATGAAGCCTTTCATTCCTTATTGTTTCTTGTCTATTTTCTTGACATGTAGTTGTCAATCCCACAGGCAAGCACGCACCTGATGAAGTGAGGATTTTACCTTTGGATTTGGCATCTGGTGAAGATTCTCTTAGAGAGGCAGTGGAAAAAGCGGAGTCCTTTTTCTCTGGAGCTGGTGTTTATTACATGATTCATAATGCAGCCTATGAGCGCCCTGTAAGTGGTTATTTCTAATATGGGTTGGTGAGATCTCAATGAACAGTTGATGAGGTCTCAATGGACATGCATTTGATACTTTTGAATCCTTGGAAACGTGATTCGTTGATGTATGACACAAAACAAATATTGTGAGTTCTTGAAACAATTGAAACAATCCAAAAGGAGTGCATGTGCTTTTGGTGGGGAAGGGTGAATGAATCACACATTTGCATAATAGATGAGACTAGAGGACATTGGCTATTGTAGATATTTGGAAGGGATGGTTCTCTGTGATAGGGCATGCATTTTTGCTGAACCCTCTCTCATTAGCCTACTATTGCTGACAATGAAATACAATTATATGTCTTGGATTGCTTAAGTCTGCACCTTTTCATTTTGGTTCTCATATTAAGACGTGGGATCTTTGGTCACTTGCATTGGAAATCAAGTTGAAGCTCTCCATGTTGCAAGGGAATCTCAGATTTTTTTTTTGAAAAACATGAATTACCAATTTACCATTAAATGGAATGTGTGATTGTCCTCCAACATGCTATTAGTAATGAATCTATTTTATCTTGAATTGCATTAGATGTCATGTTATGGAGTGTCACTTTGGTTAGCTAGAATTTCATATTGGTAGTGAGGTTGAATAAATTTGCTAAACCTCTAAATATATCATCATTGTTCTCATGCAATTCCATGTCCAAAGCTTGCCATTA
Organism: Garcia nutans; assembly: GCA_947685225.1. Classification (NCBI taxonomy): domain Eukaryota; kingdom Viridiplantae; phylum Streptophyta; class Magnoliopsida; order Malpighiales; family Euphorbiaceae; genus Garcia; species Garcia nutans. Next base: position 23,361,047 of record CANTUV010000036.1, on the reverse strand, counting down.
AAGATCAAATGTTTTTCCAAAAGCAAAAGAAAGAACAAGGTGCTACATGCTCACTTGGGTATAAATTGAATATTCATAAGTTACCATTCTACAACACCATTATTGATGCCATGTCTTTGATGCATAAATGTGATAACTTGTCTAATATTCTTATATGTGATTTGAATTTTGAGTAGATAATAACTTTCTAATGACACCATTTTTTCTTTTGGGCAGAAATCAACAGCTCTGGATGTAACTGAAGAAAGTCTTAAGGTACCATATGAATGAAATTCTTAGGCATCTGATAGTTAGATCTAGTGCATTACTAACAACTCTTTTACACACTAGTAAGTCAACTATGCACTGCCTGTGTAAGTCACAAGTTAAGTCTGGTTAACAGAATATATTTATAAAAGGATTATCAGCATACTACTAATGGTGTTTTTGTTTCTGAACCAGGCTACATTCAACATTAATGTTCTAGGGACACTATCTCTTACACGGCTATTGGCACCTTTCATGCTGAAGCGAGGGAGGGGCCATTTTGTTGTGGTATGGGGGATCAACAATAACTATCTTTACTAGTGTCTGTTTCGAATGTGCATCAAAACTTTCTGGTGTAGTTGGACATGTAAACTGAGGCACACCTTTGATGGACCATGAGATATATTTATCACGTGGATGATCCTTTCTGCTTAAAAGTTTAAGCAGATTGTTTATTACGCAGTCTATTGTTATGTTACTAATATTTTTAGATATATGATATTAGTCATTTGTTATGGGCAGATGAGCAGTGCTGCAGGCAAGGTACCTACTCCAGGACAGGCTGTATACTCTGCTTCTAAATTTGCTCTAAATGGGTATTTTCAGTCCTTGCGGTCTGAGGTATATACTTAAGTTCTATCTGTAGCATATAGGATGATGAAGGGTTATTGTCCTTTTCTTGCTTTTATAACAATATCTTGTAACTTAAATTTAACCATTTGGCCCTAGCATAGGGTGTTAGGGGGCATGGGAAAAGACCCTAGAAAATTTGAGTTCAACACTGTTGGTGTTTCAATGGAGCTATATGAAAGGCTCAATTTTATTTCTATCAAATGGCTTATTTATTTATAAATTTGTAACAAAAAAATCAAAACAAAATAAATAAAATCTAATATAAACTATCAAATAAAAACTACTTGGATTTATTTTTTAAATTTAAAATTTATTGATTTGATCTTGCTTGATTTTCTGCAGCAAATTGAGACATATTTCCAACAAACACAGACCAATAAGCGTGACAGAGATTGAATTTCAGCTATTTATTTCATCACTGATATAAAAGTGTTTTTATTCACATGTATTTTTTGAAAGAACTGCCACTGTTAACTGACCATTTAATCATTAACGTTTTTTATTGATCAAACTTACTTTATTATGCTTTTCTTTATGATTGATTTATTTTATGATGATGTTTATGCAGCATCAATAGGTTAGGCACTGTTAGTCATTTAGCTTTCACCAATGATGTTGACATCCTTTGTACAATAATGGTCAAGAAAACCATTTGAGGATGTAGCCGTCATGAGTTGCTAATCCTTTCTTCCAGACCAGAAGTGAAATGAAATAAATTAAGTGGACAAAACTGCATTAGGACTAATGCGTGATTGACTGTGTTGCAAGCCAGTTGTGTTTGGTATCAATTGTGTTGCTTGGTCTTGTTACTTAGTATTGGCAAATACATGGTTAATATTTTAGCCTTTAGGCATGAAGAAATACTTGAGAACACATACTTCATCACATGATAAACTGCAACCATTTTGTTCTCTAAAGCTATAATCATTTTAATCTTGTGTTTTTGCAGCTCTGTCAGAAAGGGATTAAGGTGACCATTGTTTGTCCTGGGCCGATAGAAACGTCAAATGGGTACACAACCTCAGCTAAGGGTTCTGAGGTAAGCTTCTTACTGTATTTGTATGATAACATACTTTCACTTGGACAAACCAAATTTTTTGTGGTAGCAACTAGCAAGCATTGCTCAGTTTTAACTCAACTGAATGCTATCATGTTGACAGAAGCGTGTGTCGTCACAAAGGTGTGCAGGACTGACAATTATTGCTGCAACCCATGGTCTAAAGGAAGTTTGGATATCAAACCAGGTATTTGCTTTCCTAATTCCTTTGAATTCTGTTTTTATTTAATTCAGGTCCTTTAATTATGCTGAAGGCTATGATCATTAATCATGGTGTATTATGTTAACCTCAATCATAAATTCTTAATGGAATGCATCTTCTTCCAACCCAAAGTGTTTCTCCTCTGTTTTGTAAGAAATGCTGCAAACACTTATGCTTTATGCACAAATCTTAATATTTTGATTTTTCTTTCAGCCTGTGCTAGCTGTTATGTATGTGGTGCAATACATGCCAACCATTGGCTACTGGCTCATGGACAAGGTATCTTCTAACCAGAAACAATATAACATTTTGTTCATGCTTGGGGTTATTTTTAAGCCAATTTTCAACTGCAGCATCTCATGTTGATCCACTTTTACACTAGTAACTGCTGCCTGTTCTTCCTTATTTTCACATATTATGAGCTAGCTCTAATTGAATAAAATCCATGATTGACTTAGATTGGGGGAAAACGAGTCGAAGCGGCTATGCAGAAAGGCAATACATACTCATGGAACTTATTATTTGGAAAGAAGGCAAGCTGAATTTCTTCTCTATAGAAGTTTTGCTTCATCTAGTAGTTGTTTTCACAATGCAAGCCCTTACACTTTGTAGTCACAGAAGTTATTAACACAGCTGAACGATTCACAACATACAATTGTTTCTTCTGCTCTGGCTTTTTCCTTTCCTTAGATTGTGGATTATAGAGAGGGGACTTGTACAATTATACTAGCATGTCTTTTTTACTCTGAAAAAGCAATGTGTTTCCACAAGGAATTTGCAAATGGTTATTTTTATTTGTTTTTAATTAATTTATTTGAATGGGAAGGAAAATGAAAAGATTAATAAAAATGAGGAAAATTTTTCCATTGGATGATAAGTTTAGAAATTGTAAATTGGGATCAATTTTTTAAAAAAAAAATAAAATAGAAGTTTTGAATAAAATTATTAGAACAGACAAAATTCAAAAACTTTAAGTTAATAGAATTTTTTTTAATATATATATATATAAGAAAACACAATATGAAATGACATTCCATCAATCATAATAAGAAAAAAATAATTAGAAAATAAGCAACATCTCCATAATTTATAAATATATTTATTTACGAAGCATGTGCTTAAAATTTTCAATTAATTTTTAAGACGTAATCGTATCAAATTAATAAAAAGTATATACTGAGATTTATATAATGTTGTTAAAATATTTTTTAATCTTCGCATGAACCAGAACCAAAAACCAAAAAGATGTCAAAATATTTGTTTTAAGAAAGAAAAAATTTCAACATTATTTTGTTAGTAATTAGGAGTATGTAATAATAAGAATATATGAAAAATAAAATCTCATATTGATAAAATATAAATATATGAATAATTAATGTATAAATGGATTTTTTTGATCTTAATATCTAGTTTTTGAAATTGATATCCTTGTTCATCCTCAAGAGTAAATGGATATATTATAGAAAAAATATTGTCCATTAACTAAATAATTTAATTTTTTTTAATATGTATAAGAGAGGAATTGTCCCTATTATTTCGGGAGAGGGAGTGTAAAAATAAATGGGTTGGTGCTGGTTTTGGGATAAGCGAGGTATATATTCGGTCAAGAAATGCTATTGGAAGTATTTTAGAGTTAGCAGATTCTATGTTACATTAGTGGCGCCAGGCTCAACGTCATAGTGGACAAAATTATGCTCTTTATACAGAATCAAGGTGGCGCAAACCAGTAGTAAGGTGGGTTAAATGTAATATCGATGCAACACTTTTTGAGCAAGCTGGTAGGTTTGGTTGTGGATTTGTGATACGTGATGACACTGGTGCTTTTATTGTGGCTGTCTCTGTGTCATTTTCAGGCTACCCTCCGCCTAGTTTAGCAGAACTGCAGAAGTTTTGAGCTACAGGAAGGCTTTGAGTTGGGTTAAGGAACATGGGTTGTCCAAAGTGATTTTTGAATTAGATTGTCTCCAAGTGGTTTAGGCTATGTCTACTGCTTCTGTTGATTTTTCTCATTTTGGTTTGATTGTGTCTGATTGTCAGGCTATTCTTCATGATTTTGAAGAGGCCAAAGTGGTTTTTGCTAAGCGCTTTGCGAGCCATGCAACCCATAGATTAGTTAGGCTTGCTGGTTCTTTGTCTAAGCCTATAACATTGGCGGATGTTCCTCCTATGGTAATTTTTGATGTTCTTGTTTCTGATTCATGGTAATGGAATTTCCTTCTTTAGTTTCAAAAAAAAAAAGTTAAATAGATATGCTTACTTGCTATTTCCAGAATGATTGAATAAACCTAACTTCCATGTCTTAATAATTTTCTTACTAAAAAAATTAACAAAATCTTTTGTTATGTGTGGAAATAAGATGAGTTCTTAATAACTAGTTTTTGAGATTGATATTTCAAATTTATATTACAAAAATATTCAACATGTTATATGCTATTAAAAAGAAGAATAATTAATATAAAAATGAATTCTCTAATATTATCAGTTAGCATATTTGACAATAGACCAATTAAGCAAAATAGTTAAATAGTAATGAAATTTCCTAATTAGATTTAGTTTAGAAAATTTTTAAACCTAAGAGTATTTTTAGGCTAGAGGATTCAACAAACCTAGCAACTTTCACTTTACGTTTGGCTACTGATTATTTTCAATTGATGAAGGTTTTCTTTGTTAAAAGTATGAGAAACTATGAGTTGAAGGGTAATTGAAATTTATATTTGTAAATTATGAGATTTAAACAATTTATCTCTTTTCTTCTTTAATTCTCAATCTTTATATATTCTCTATATCTTATTTAAATTATTATTTTGCTAATTAATCAATAGAGCATATTGTTCAGATTGATTAAATAACATAACGCTATTCAAAACTCTTTAATCTGTAATTATTCTTAACATTTTGATTAAAATAGCAATTATGAGTATCCTAAGGGGAATATATAATCTAATTAAATAAATCATATATATAAACCCTTCATTTTGACCTTAAATGAGTTTAGTCACAATTAAAAGGTCTAAATCAGATTCAATCCAATTTTAAAAGCTTAAATAAGGTCTAATCCAATTTTAAAAGTTTGAATTAAGTCCAATCTAATTTTAAAAGCCCAAATCGACTATGGTCCAATTTAAAAAAAAAAAAGAGCTAAAGCAAATGAATAGGTTGTCCTATTTTGGCATGAGCCATGGTCATGTCGAATTGGCCATGCTAATTCGACATGAGCACATGCTCATGTCGAATTGGCTAGGTCAATTCGATATGAGCCCTTAATATCGGCTTAATTCAGTGTTAATCCAATTTTTAAGTGTCCTAACTGTGATCAAATTCAAATGGATTCGGATAAACCATAAGCTTTTCTAATAGGATTAGGAGTGATTAACCGAGGACTGCCTTAATTTTGCTTATAAATACAAGAACAATTGACAAAATGGAGGCAACCACAATTAGCAACAGAGGGGCCACAATCAGTAAGTAAACGATAATAATTAGGCAGAAACAATAAGCAAAAGAAAGAAAGACAGAGAAATCAAACCAAAAGAGAGATAGAGAGCAATATAACAAAGAGACAATGGTCAAAACTTAAGGATATAGTAGGCAATCTTCGAATTATCTAATTTAACCAAAACATGTTTTGATCCAAGAAAATCGTAACATCATCAAGTATTAAACTCTATGAAGATATTGCGATGTTCGAAGTGAGGTTTGGTTCAAAAAATTATTTTAGTGGAGCCAACAATGCAGGTATGACCTCCTATGTTCTTATTCAATGAATCATTATCTAACATTATAGATTCATTCTTAATTTCTTTTGATTTAGTTTGATTAAGTACAAAAACTCTAATTTTACAATTAAAATTGTAGTTTGTTAACTAAAACCATAAAACCCTAAATTGATTATCAAAACCCTAGTTTTAGATTAATAACATATATTCTTAAGGCAATAACTCATTCAACGAGTATAGTAAATCGTTTACCTTTCGGGGGTGCTGCCTCTTGATTGTCCTAAATTAGTGATCAAAACCCTAGTTTTAGATTAATAATATTTATTAGTGGAACAACCGTGTATGTCGCACCATATATTTCGTTAATGAGTTAATATTAAGAATTGCTTATAGATTGTAATTTGTGATTAATTTTAATTTTTTTAATTAATCCCTAATTTTATAATTCTTTATATGATGATTATTTATATGCTTATGGATTGTAATTTTTATTATTTAGATTTTAAAATTATAAAAGATATATTTTCACTTTGTAGGTGTTTTATTTATTTAATTTGATTCTTTTTATTTAATTTATATTTGGAGATTAATGTAAGGGACATATTTTCACTCTTTTGTGGGTGTCCCATCTTATTTCATTTGTATTATTGACATTTGGATATTGTAAGGACATGTTTTCACTATTGTACAGGTACCCATTTTATTTGTTTGCTTGCTTGATTTATTTATGATATGATTTATTTTATTTTAAATGCCTATAACATGAATGATATCGTAATAATTTAAGAATTTAATAATATTTAGATATGAAAACGAGGTTGGTTCCAATGAACCATGCGTTATGAGAGTGTTGTGTCACTTCTCACATTCTTCATGTGTATAAAATTTTTCAAACCTAGTAGGGGGTTAAAAATTTCTTAGGAATCGAGTCATCTATCCCTTCTATTTCTTTTTCGGCCCGTCCAGGTGGCGACTCTTATTCTTCGAGCTTATGCTCATATTCTCTAAATTGTAAGAACTATTCCACTGAGAGTGAGGACGAAAATCCTCATTCATAATACAGTTGGATTTATTAATTAAAATTAGGTGCTTTTATTTTTTAAAACTATCAATAATTATATTTTAAGGATGTTCCTATGATATAGATTACTGAGAAGAGTTAATTAGAGAATGTTTCTTAATTAATTTACAATTAAGGAAGAATTGGTAATTTAGAGCTTGTTCAATACTAGAACTAATTTATTGCAGAATTAAGAATAGCGATCTTTAATTCTATGATCAATTAGTCATCTATACCTTCTATTTCTTTTTCGGTCTGTCCAGGTGGCGACTCCTATTCTTCAAGCTTAGGCCCATATTTTCTAATTTTGTAAGAATTATTCCACTAAGAGTGAGAGCGAAAATCATCGTTCATAATACAGTTGGATTTATTAATTAAAATTAGATACTTTTATTTTTTAAAACTGTCAATAATTATATTCTAAGGATGTTCCTATGAAATAGATTACTGATAAGAATTAATTAGAGAATATTTCCTAATTAATTTACAATTAAGGAAGATTTGGTAATTTAGAGCTTGTTCAATACTAGAATTAATTTATTGTAAAATTAAGAATAACGATCTTTAAATCTGTGATCAATTTAAGAATTGAACTGAAATTATTCTTTCAATTGAGTTCACTCTTATTGATAATTTCAATTATTATTTATTTTCTTTAATTTTGTTAATTCAAAAATAATTTTTAGAATTGTTAAGATTTTGATTTTTAGTATCTTCAGAAACCCCACAATTTTAATTTCTGTTTTAATTATTTTTTCTAGTCCTAAAAAAATTTTAGTAACAATTCCTTAGGGTTCAATTCTATTCACCACTTTGTAATTTAATTTGTTCAAAAATAAAAATTTAATTTTAGTAACTTCGATACATATAAAAAAGATACACAATGTAGAGTTTCTATAATACAAACAAGCATGAAATAACTAAATAATTAAAAAAAATTATTAAATAATTCATGTCGAGGAATAAAAAAGCCAGATGACTTAAATAAGTATTACTCATACGCTGAACCTGCAATTTAGAGGAAAAATAGTGAATAAGAATGAGTGTTCGACTCAATGAGCTATATAATAATTAATATAATATATCACTCCTATGTAAATAATGCTCATGCCGATGTCAACAAACCAACAAATCACATAATCATACAAGAATAATGGTAAGTCAATGGAGCCACACTAAACTCAAATTGGGGAGCCGATCTGCCTATCTAGCTCTCTTGGTTCATATGTTTTTCTTCTAATTCAACACACAAGGTCCACCGTCACAGCTTTAGCCAAAAAATGTTACTCAGCTGACAAACAACATTGAACATGCGAAAGTCCTCGCTATCATGCCAGTCATTATCTCATCATCGCATAATTTCATAATCTGTATCCCAAATCACGTATGGTCTCACATTATCATAATCATATTCGGCAAACTCATATAATATGTAACAACACATTTCATTCATGGATCAACACACATTATGTTTCTATAATCTAATATTGATAATAATTACATTTATAACACAATAGTAATAAATGCATGTATACAAATATAGCTATTAATGTAAATTAGAGAAATAGAGTATTATATTAATCTGTATAACTCACTGCAGATAAAAATTTAATAACTCTTCTTGAAGCATTTGATTGAAGATGGAAAAAATATCTATAAATTATTTTCAAACAACAAATAAAAATTATTAGAATATAAACAAATAAATGGTTTTAAAGAGTTACCGAAATTTTGCCAGAGTCCTCCTATAGGCTATTTCCCTCTGAATCAATAAACAAAAAATAACATTTTTAAGTAATCCACAATATCTCAATACAACACAATTGCCCCGCAGGGCCTCTAATTTCAACCACCCATTGAAAACTTAAAGTCCAAATAATTATTAATATTAAAATATCACAATTTACTGTTAAGCTAATGGAAATTTCTAGTTCCAATAATTCTCATAATAATGATAACAAATATAACAATAGTGATATTAATATCAATAATAATAACAAAGATTATTCAATTGACTATTAATATTATTTATTTAGTTTATATTGTAAAATAGTTATTTAAATTTCCTTTTAATATGATAAATTAATTTAAATAAATTTAAGAAAATAATTTTATAATTGTCCTTAATTAAAACTATATAATATACATAATTTAATAAATATTAAAATAGCACAATATAACATTAAATTAATTTATCCATTTGCTTTTAAAAATTTCATAATTATAACAATAATTATATTCATACTAACAATAATTTCTCAAAAAAATATTAATAATTTTCTTTAATAGTAATAATAGTAGTAATAAAAATAATAATAAATTTGATTTTGCTATTTGATTACTACAACAATAACAATAGTAGTAATAACTACTATCTTGACAATAATTATATTATTAATAATTACCATTATTATTATTTTAACATAACCCATGATACCAATAGTTCACAAATTTGATTTTGCTATTTGATTACTACAACAATAACAATAGTAGTAATAACTACTATCTTGACAATAATTATATTATTAATAATTACCATTATTATTATTTTAACATAACCCATGATACCAATAGTTCACATTTTATATATTAATTTAACAAATTAATTTTTATCAGGTAATTGACCATATGAATATTAAACACAATTTCATTAACCATTTGACTCCAATTAATAAACAATAATTTAACTAATAAATTGTTGGGTTTCAATCATTAATAAACAATAATTAATTTAACTAATAAATTATTTAGTTCCAAGAAATTAATAAATAATAATTTAAACTAATTATTTAGTTTCAATAAATTTATTATAGCGTCACTATTGTCTAGCGTGTGTGGCTCTATACGGTGGTCATTGGCGGCAAGGTAGGTGGCATTGAGCTCGCTAACAGCCAAGCTATGCGGTGGTGCCAGCGGTGTCGATGATTGATCATGAGATGGTAGTATATCAGAAAAAAAATTGATATGCCCCTCTCTTTTCCGCTCATCCTCTCTCTTTCTCTCTCTTCATAGATTCAGCTATTTGCTTGTTTTGATTTTTATAAACGTTAAATACAATTTATAATTTAAATATTATTTGAATGAATATAGAGATAGGCATAGGCTTCTAGTCTAATCTCATCTCCTCCTTTGGTTCTCTGTTCGAACTGCATCCATAATATTCAAGATTTTTCTTCTTCTTTTCAACTTCTTTTTTCTTTCTTTCTTTTTTTTCTCTTATTTCCTTCTTCTTCTTCTTATTATTTCAACTATTTATATTTTATTATTTCATTTTTCTTTTAACTACTAAAGAATAAATACTATTAATAACAATATATCAACTATTTATATATTATTATTTCATTTTTCAACTACTAATGAATAAATATTATTAATAATAATATAAATATTTTATTATTATATTATATTATTTTTATTTTTCATTACATGATATTATAAAATATTTTAAAAATTAGGTTATTACACATTTTATATTAATATTTTTTAAATATTAATATTAATACTAATATTAAAATTAATGCTTTAAAATCTTAGTCGACATTTTTTTCTCTTCTCTATCTTATTAATTAATTCCCTTCTTTATCATTATATTAACATTTTTAAAAATATATTTTTATTTCATATGCATCATTATTTTTTTTAATTTTAACTAAAAAAGTATATTATTTACTTTTTAAAAATAATATACTTCAACTAAAAAAGCATATTATTTTAAAATGTCTTATTTTAACTTTAAAAAGTAATATAAAATAATAAACATTTTAAAAAATAATATACTTTTTATTTTTTAGACCAAAATAATATCCTTTTTAGTTAAAATTATTAGGAAAATAGTAAAAAAAAATATCTTTTTAGCCTATGATAATAAATTGTAAACCTTATTTTATCTTAAATAGACTCATTTTAACAATTATGTCCTTTCGGATGTAATATAAAAAGCAAACATTGTTAATATATATTTCCTTCAAAAATTTTGTCGACAATTTTTTTATTAAAATTTCTCTCTGATTTCGCTCGTGAAAATCTCGATCACTTTTATAATAATATAAAATTATTATAATAATCATTATTATAATATAAAATTATTTATACTTTTTAGCTAAAATTATTATAATGATCATTATTATATTATAATAAATCAAATTATTATTGGAGGAGCCCATATAATAATTTCTCTCTTTCTCATCATTGGTTGAATGTTAAGTTTATGTATATTTATTCTAATAAAAATTATCTCTATCACACATTAATTATCCTATCTTTCTCATTCATGAATTGCTCTCTCTCTCTCTCTCTCTCTGATGTAAACCAGCATGGCAAGGATCCTTTGGTGCTACAACAAGGACCATTGACAAGGAATAAAGTAAGGAAGTATGGCGTCACTCTTAGATTGCATGTTCAAGACTTTGTTACAAGGGAGGTGACTGAATTAGCAATAAACAAGTGCAGTATGAAGCTGGAAGACCAACAAAGGCTGATTGTGATGTTGAATGTCTATATGGAAGATAAGACTTTAAAAATAGGCTAGAGGAGCAAGAAAGGAGTAAGGAAGGCAGGCCACATGCAAGCACATGGGCTTTGGACGAAATTAGATTTTTGGGACCACTTTTGTCACATGGGCAGCCTATTCTTTCATGCACATGGGATGTGGTTATCTTCTTTCCTTAGTTGGTTAGGATGATATTTTCCTTATTTGACAAGGATTTTGACTTTGTAATTTTCCTTTTTCCACTAGGGTTTAGATGTGGTTCCCTTCTTTCCTTAGTTGGTTATGATGATATTTTCCTTATTTGACAAGAATTTTGACTTTGTAATTTTTCTTTTTTCCACTAGGGTTAGGATAGTTACGAATTTTTAATTTGTTTTTCTATAAATAGGGCCTTATTTTCTTGTAAGAGGACCTTTTTGACAATTATATTCAGATTGCTCTTTATGCAAATTTTGGCCATCTTTGAGAGAGTGAGAGATTTTGCTTCTTTCATTGATTGTATCACGAATCAGACTAACTTATCAATTTCGATTGTGGCGTTCTTCTGATCCGTCCTTCCAAATCCTTCCGTCATTAGTGTTCTTGCTTCGCTAAGCATTGGGTGTTATAGAGGGTGGTTTATCCTTGTTCTTGGATTCCTATATCGAAGCGTGCGTTGGGATTTGAGGCCTTCATTGCCATAGGGTTCCGCGTCTCTCTCTCTCTCTCTCTCTCTCTCTCTCTCTCTCTCTCGATTATTTTATGAGACGAGGCTATCATCTCAACATAATAAGGTGGTAGTCAAGTTCAATAAAAAAAAAGGAGGCATTTTATACTAATATTTTTTAAAATATTAATATTAATGTTAATATTAATGCTTTGAAATCTCAGCCGACATTTTTGTCTCTTAATTATCTTATTAATTAATTTCCTTCTTTATTATTATTTTAATATTTTTTAAAAATATTTTTATTTCATATGCATCATTATTTTTTTTAATTTTAACTAAAAAAGTTTATTATTTACTTTTTAAAATAATATAAAATAATGTACTTTAACTAAAAAGTATATTATTACAAAGTATATTATTTTAAAATATATTATTTTAACTAAAAAAGCAATATTAACTAATATACTTTTTAAAAAATAATATACTTTTGTATACTTTTTACCTTAAATTATTGTAAGAATATAAAATTATTTATACTTTTTAGTAAAAATTATTATAATAATATAATAATTATTAGTATATTATAATAATGTATTATATTATATTATTATTATAGATTTTTAATCTTAACACCCGATTATAAATTTATAAATTTATTTATTAATTAATTGGTATTGATTAAATCATGGTGATTTAATTAATTTATTGATTAATTAATTAATTAATTAATTTGACGGTTTGACTAAAAACCTCAATATGTGCACAAGACCCAAAATTAAATGGAAATGGGCCAAGCTACTGGCCATGAGCTATGGCATTCTCGCCATATGACATGGCGAGTTAGCCATGAGATGGCCGGTTCTAATTTTAAAATCGAGAAATAAATTCTAAAAAATTATTTTTTTAAAATCTAGCTTTTTAAAATTATATCTTTAAGGATTAAATAATAAAAGATTGATTTTTTTTTAAAGGATTGGATTTTCTTAAAAGATTAGATTTTATAATCGGAAGAAAAGAAAATAAAAGGGATAAGCTCTTTAGAAAAGAAAAACGAAAAAAAAAAAAACAAAAGGGAACACAAAGAGCATTGGAAAAAACACAATAAATACTAAGAATAAAAAACAACTAAGAAAAATCAAAGAATTGCTTCTTCAACTGTGGAAAACTATTGGAGAAGCCCAATTTCAAGAGCAAAAGAGCAAACCTTCGAACCAGATTTTCAAAGAAAGTGTGCTGCAGAAGGCAAAGCTCGAGCTTCATTAAGTCAAGGCTAAAAATTGGTGGAACCAACAACTACGGTAAGATTTCTTACCCTTTTGTATAAATTATTCAAGAATTCACATAATGATTTTCTTGTAATCATTTTATTAGTATATTTATTATTTATTGAAATTGAATTTTTAGATAACATGATATTAGATTTCTAATTTCTGCTTTTATGATTGAATTAATAGATTGATTAAGTTTTCTTTAAAAGTTCCACATATATCAGTGAATAAATTTATATAAAATTGTGAGTTTTTCATTGTGTACACTATCTGTGCTTTTAGTATTTTTGGAAATAAGTTAAAAAATTAATTTAGGCTTTTTTTAATTAGGACGGATTCAATTTGGGATTTTTTATTTGGGATCGGATTCAACTCGAGCTTTTTTTTTTATTTGGGTCATATTCATTTAAGGCCAAAATTAAAGGTCTACAAAAAGGTTATTACAACCTTTAGCCTCTTGACCTTTGTTGGATCCTTTGCCTTCCAATATTGATATGAAGATTTTTTATCAGTTTCATCAGGTGCCTGGTCATAAAATAGACTGATGTACATGATTAAGGTATGAAATATAAAATCTCATCGATGATGGCATGATCCTCGCTCCTAGCACGTCCAAGTAGATAAAGCATCTTCGACTCCAATTCAACAAACTTTTCTTGGCTCAAGTGTTGCTCATCTTATTTTCTTTCTTTTGTATTTTTGGAATAATTATATTTTTAAATTAACATTTTTTGACAGTAAATTATTTTTGTTAAATTTATAATTTTGTTGGTTTTTGGTTCATTTTGGTGCTCAACTGATAACGAATCTAGCTTGATATTCATAAATTATCATATCTATATATCATGATCTGAATAACTTTATTAGGTGAGAAAATTATTCTGTAGCATTGACCTGTGTATTCTTACTTAGAGAGAACTCCTGCATGATTATGTATGTCTAGCTAATCTTAGAATATGTTTTGAGCTAATCTTAGAATATGTTTTAACAAACTTTCAAGACGAAATTGAACTCTACTTATTTAAGAAAGAAATAATCTAGGCATTGTTTGCTAAGCCAACAACTACTATCTACCATGTTATCATCAATTTCTAATTGTCTCTTTAAGCCTTAATGAGATTTTAACTTGTCTTTCATTGATTTATGAACTTGATAACCTACCTTATATTATCGTGACACTTATGGTAAGTCTAATGGTCGCTGACTTACTAAGAATGCAAGAAGATCAAAGAAAATGATGCTTAATTAAGATCATGAAGACCGTTAAAGTTTATCTGAATTAGATCTGATGTCTTAAACCTACTTTTATATTGAGATGACATCAAAGCAACAATAGATTCATCCTCTTTAAAGCAAATTAGTGCTACTTCACTCATTGATTATTAGAAGCATAAAATGGTACAATCATGACAAATCTCTTAGAGCTCTAGGACAAAAAAAGTAAATAATAAATAAAATAAGAAAAAGAAAGGAAAAAGGTCATAAAAAACAACAAAAAAGAGAATAAAAAGAAAAAGAAAAAAGGAGGAGAGGAAAGGAAAGAAGAATAAGAGTCTCAAACTTTTTGCAAAAGCAAAAATCATCCTAATGAGATCCAGATTTTTGCCAAAAAGATGGAAGAAAATTCAAGCTTTGTCTTTTCATAAAGTAAAACAACAAGACGTCTAGAAGGTGAAATTGATGCTGATGGTTTAAGAATGTTTCTAAAAAAAGTTTGTAATGTGAAGATTTATCAGTAGTATCACGTTAGATCCAATTTAAAAATAGCTTTTTATTTAGCCTTTATCCCTTATAGACCCTATTTCAAGTTTTTTAAAGACATGTTGATCTATCTTAATAGGTGGAGTTTATTAGTGAAAATTATTTAAAAGCATGCATATGAGATAGAAAAGTCTTAAATTTAATGAGACCTTTGGCAAAATAATATGTATGTAACTATCTGAAGTGCAACAGTGCTTGTTCAAATGGAAATGATTTCTAATTTTAGTACGATAACTAGGGTTATGACGTTATATATATATTAGTTTAAAAAAATCGAGTCCTGAGGTATGTTGATATTGATTTGGTGAAACCAACATGTGGTTTTTTAATTTCAAAATTTTTTTAATTATACGAGTCTTCAAGTTTAGGGGAGTATGTTATTCTGTCAAACCTTAAAGGACTCTTTATGCAAAGCTTGGCTAATGAAAGGGTGGTTTGCAAGGTTAAGGAGAAGTTACCAACCGATATGTTGAATCATGGGTTGAAGCGGGTGTCTTCTATATCTCTAACTACTTGGGCTCCCTCCACTACTCATGTTTTCTATATCTTGAAGATAAAGTTGTGGATATGATGTCTTCCTATGTCTTAGTGCAAAACCTAAATGAACATCTTGAAGGTGTCAATGGGAGTGCTTTGACCTATCACCTCATTCTATGAGTCAATAAAATCATTTGTAAATATCACTCATGCATATCATGCATACACGCATACATGAGTATGTCACAATGTATTTTTGTTGTCTGTTCTTTATCAAAGTAAACAATCGATACTTTGTGAAACAAACGGCGAGAAACAAATATAACGTCAGGGGGCTTGAAATGCCCATTGCTTGAGAAAGAACCAATCATTTAGCAAAAATAAAGATGCATGCTTGGACAAAGAGTGAGATAAAACAAAAAATCGATTGGAGCCTATATGGGAACAAGATCATTGGTTTGAGCCTATACAATGATAAAACTTCTCTTTTTTAATTTTTGAGTTTATGCATGCATAAAACAGTTTCAGACACTCTTTCAATGTTTTGATATGCAGGGGGGCAAGAAGATGATATGAGGATAAAAAATAGTCGAATGTTTTATAGCCAAGCAATAAAAGGAATGAGTGGTTAGAAGAAAGACAAAACTTTGATAATGAATATAAATAAAAGATTAGTTTAGCTAGAATAGCTGAGTTGATGCAAGACAAATGTCTATACCCAAGAGTAAATAATCAAGATAGAGATCCATTTTCCATAAAGGCAAAAGTTTTTCTAGATTTGTTAAAGTGTCTAGAATCAAGTTTTTATCCATTTGAAATCTCAGTGGGTTTGTTAAAGCATTCACAACTGAGTCTACTCAGATTTACCAAAATATAGTAAATTCCCTAAATTTATTAAAGTATCTGGGCCTCCAGCCTACGTCAAATTTTTTTTAAGCATCTCGACAGCGCAGTTCACAGGATTTGTTGAAGCATCCTTAAGTTAAATCCAGATTTGTTCATGTATTTAGAGCAAAAATCAAATTTATTGAGGTATCCAAGCATAAGCATCTCTAGATTTATCGAAATGTCTAAGCAGAAAAATGACAGGATTTATAATTTGGGTTTACTGAAGTACCTGAAATGTGAATTTGGGTTTATTGAAGTACCTGAAAGGTGAATTTGGGCTTATAAAAGTACCCAAATTGTCGAAATTTATTAAAGTATCTTGAGATAATTTGGGTTTATTAAAGTACCTGAAAGGTGAATTTGAGATTTATTGAAGCATCTTAAGATAATTTGGGTTATCCAAATTTTAGATCCTTCAAGTATGGAATAAACTATAGAGTCTTAATTTTAATACCTGATTATAAATATGTAAATTAATTTATTAATTGGTATTAATTAAATCATGATGATTTAATTAATTTATTGATTAATTTGTTTATTAATGCGTTAATTTATTTGACGGTTTGGCTAGAAGCCCCAATCAGTGCACAAAACCCAAAATTAAATGAAAGGGGTCAGGCTAAAAGCCATGGGCAATGACATTCTCGCCATGATGGCATAATCCGCATGGCGAGTTCGCCATGGGATGACCGATTTCAATTTTAAAATTAAGAAATAAATCTTAAAAAATTAATTTTTTAAAATCAAATTCTAAATTTAGTTTTTTAAAATTAAATCTTTAAGGATTAGATGCTAAAAGATTAGTTTTTTGAAAGGATTGAATTTTCTTTAAAAATCAAATTTTATAATAAAAAAAATAGAAAATAAAAGGGATTAATTTTTTAAAAAAGAAAAGCAAAAAAAAAAAAAGAAAATAAAACACAAAAAGCATTGGGAAAACCAAAGTAAACACTAAGAATAAAAAACAACCAAGAAAAATCAAAGAATTGCATCTTTGATTATGAAAAACTGACGGAGGAGCCCAATTTCAAGAACAGAAGAATAGACCTTTTGATCAGGATTGCAAAAAAGTTGTGCTTGAGCTCCATTGACTCAAGGCTAGAAATTGGTGAAATTGGCAATGACGGTACGATTTTTTACTCTTTCGTATAAATTATTCAAGAATTTTCGTTTAATAATTTTTTTGTAATCATTTTGTTAGTATATTGATTATTTGTTGAAATTGGACTTTTAGATAGAATGATATTAAATTTCTAAATTCTGCTTTTTGGATTAAATTAATAGATTGATTAAGTTTTCTTTAAAAATTTCACACAAATCAGTAAATAAAAATATATAAATTTGTGAGTTTTTCATTGTGTACAGTATATGTGCTTTTAATATTTTTGAAAATAAGTTAAAAAAGTTGTTTTTCAAAGTTAATGGTGAGCTTACCATGAGCTGGAGCTTTCTGTCCCTTTCGATTTTTATTAATGGATGATTTTATGTGTTTTTTTCCTAAAAAGATTTTTTCTTTTACCATTAAATTGAGATTAGTTTTGGATTAAAATCAGTATTATTTAAATTAAAAAATTCTTAATTTGATCCGAAATTTAGGATTTTACAATTTTAAATATTGATTATTTCCTTATTTGTTTCATTTAAATTTTAATTATTGTAAAAATGTCTTAGTTTTTAGTATCTTCTTTATTCTATTTCTCCTTTACTTTGAAATTGGCTCATGTGTTGTGGTGTTACTTTGTTAAATTAAGTTTTATGCATTGGTATTATTATTTTTGTTATTTTATGATTTTAATTATTCGTTTATTTTGTTTTATTTTGAAAGAGATTATTATAAAATGATATATTTTCACTTTGTGAATGTTTTATTATTATTATTATTATTTTAATTTAATTAACTTTATTATTTTTACGGACTTTTAGATATTTATCAGGATATGTTTTCGTAATGGTGAGATTATTTATTTTATGGATGATGATGAATTTTTATTATTTATTTATTAAATAATGCATGTAATATGAAAAATATTATAAAATAAAGTCATTTATCCATTCTAATTTTCTTTTCAATTTATTTGGGCGACGACTCCTATTCTTCAAAGGCCCATATTTTTTAAGATTCATACCGAAGTCGCAAGATTCATTCCACTACAAGTGAATGTGAAAATCTCTTCTCATAATAATATAATAAAATTATTATTGAAGGGGCCATATAATTTTTTTTTCTCTCTCTCTTTCGCTTTCATTGTTGGATGCATATTTATTGTAGATCTACAGTAAATGTGCATCCACTTTTATACTATATAATGGATGTGATTTAATTATTAAAAATATTATATATATTCAAAATATTTATTATATATGTATGTATTAATGAATTTGTGATCGAGGTGACAATGAAAATTAGAAAAAAATTATAATTTTTTTTAAAAAATTAAAATATGATATTTGACAAATTCTTATCTTTAATAAATTTTTTGACGCAAATTATAAATATATTTCTATGTACACACATACATATATGAACCGAGTGTATGACTCAATTTGTAGATCTAATCAATTGCCAACTTAGTCATAACATAAAAAAAAAACTGATTTTATTTATTTTTTATTTTTAAACTAAAAAATTATAGGTTGAGTTTATAGATGGGATTATATACCCCGGAGTGGTGGTCTTCATCATTAAAATTAGGCATAAATGTCCTTTCTATAAATTTAGACATAATGGTGGAGTTCTATAAATTTAGACATAATGGTGGAGTTTGAACACGCTGAGTACTTCAAGCTTAATTGCCTTACTACCTTAAAATCCTCCATGGCAATCAAGAATCAAATTGATGCTAATGGTCTCAACTCAAGCATACTAAAAGTCTTGTCAGAGGCTAGCAGAGTTAAAGGCCAAGAAGTAACTCAACTTGAAAAATCTACCCTGAATCGTCTTATAAGGTCTATTTCTGAAAATCAAGAAGAAGCTGAACCCTTTTATGTTCTTGATTTAGGGGTTGTTATTAGACTCATGGAGAAATGGAATCAATGTCTGCGCAATTTCAAGCCCTTTTATGCTGTTAAATGCAACAATGAGCCTGCTTTGCTTGCAGCACTTGCAACACTTGGTGCAAGTTTTCACTGTGCAAGTCCGGCTGAAATTGAGACAATTCTTGGCCTTGGGGTTAGTCCTGACAGGGTTGTTTATGCCAATCCATGTAAATGTGTGCCCATATCAAATATGCAGCATATGTTGGTGTAAATCTTACAACTTTTGATTCCAAACAAGAGATTGATAAAATAAAAAAGTGGCATCCACAATGTGAATCTTCGACTTAAAGTACCAAATGATAATACATCCTGGAGTTCATTTGGTAAAAAATATGGTGCATTTCCTAAAGAAGTGGCCTCATGTTGGTGGTAACACACCAAAATTGAAAAATAAAAATGAAAAAAAAGAAAGTAAAAAATGCAAGGTGCCTAACAAGGAAGAAATTGTAAAAAATGTGAGGTGAAAATGGGAGGTGCCTAATTTAGCCTAATTTTCACCTAATTTAGTTTGACAATTTATTTGCATTTGAAGCCTATAAATAGGCTCATTCTCTCCATTTGTAAACACACCAAGCAAACACAAAATATAGCTTAAGGAGAGCTATAGGTTAAACACCAAGTAGTTTATATTAGGAATTAGAGAATCAATCTCTTGGAGTTCCTTGGAGTATAAATATTTGGGGGTTGTTTTGTGGGTGTCGGTTAGAAAAATATTTTATAATTTGTGGTTGTAACAATTTGCCGCATAGTGAATATTTTTCTTGGTTGTCGTTAGACAACGACCGTGATTTTTCCCCATTCGGGAGTTTTCCACGTTAAATCATTGTGTTTTATTCTCTTTAATTTCACAGTCATTATTTTATTTTCTCATTTGTTCCTGCTTGAAGACGGTCCGAAGGGCGGAAAAATAAGCGATTTTCCCAACAAGTGGTATCAGAGCTTAGGTGTTATAATTTTTGTCAAAAATCTTAGTATGCTCTGTGGTTGCAGCTTGGTCTGAACTTCCACATCAGAAAAGATTTTTGTTAAAAATTATTTTTATTTTTAAGCCGGTGGAGCCTTTAGAGCTGGTGGAGCTTAGGAAAAGGTGGAGCCGTTTTGCTTTGGTGTGCTTGAGTATTGGTGGTGAGATAAATAATTACATGTCGAGGTAAATTTTGTCAAACGACACGAATTTAGTCTAAGGCAAGTGGATTTTAAGTGAGACCATTGTGACTCCTCCTCTTACCTGGGAATTTACCTGGTGTAATATTTATTTCTGGTCCTTTATTAAGCACAAAGTAAGCATGTTGGCAATGAGATGCGAGATTGAGAAATTTGATGGGAGAATGAATTTTGCACTGTGGCAAGTGCAAGTCAAAGACGTGTTGATACAGTCTGGACTACATAAGGTTTTGCAGGGTAAACCAGTCAGCGGAAGAAATTCAGGAAAAGACGGTGGTAGTGGAGACTCAGAAAAATCCAAGATTAGTGACGAAGAATGGGAGGAGCTGGATATCAAGGCGGCAAGTCAAATTCGCATGTGTCTAGCAAAAAATGTTATTGCTAATGTGCTTGGATTGTCCACGACAAAGGAGCTGTGGGAGAAACTGGAAGAATTGTATCAGGGGAAAAATATATCCAACAGGTTATATTTGAAGGAGCAATTTCATACGTTGAAAATGGCGGAAGGTACAAAGCTGTCCGATCACCTGAGTGTCCTCAACGGTATCATCTCTGAATTGGAAACTCTTGGAGTGAAAACCGAAGATGAAGATAAAGCTCTCCGGCTCATCCTGTCACTTCCTTCAACATATGAGCACATGAAGCCTGTTCTGAAATATGGTAGTAAGGAAGTGGTGTATGCGGATGTGGTTAGTAAGCTCATTACTGAGGAGAGAAGACTGAATGAAATGGAAAATAAATCTTATGAGAATTCAGTTTTATCTGTCGGTATCAGGAAAAAGAATAAAGGCTCCGGAAAGAGGAAGGTTGCCTGCTGGGGGTGTGGTCAAACTGGACACGTGAGAAAGAATTGCCCGAACGGTGGAGCTGATTCGGCTAGAAGCTCTAACGTTGTTGCTGCCAATGTGATCTCCTGTGGCGAAGGAGATGATGATTTTTCTCTGTAGTTGAGAGAAATGTGTTCTCATGGCATGATTGTTACCCGTTGAGATGCCATGGAAGAGGACGGATTATTGGTAGCTGGTCCACAGAAATGCGTGCGACATTGGTTGACAGTTGATGCAAAGCATGTGGTGGAAAAATGATGTCGATGGCTAATGAACTCTCGGAAAAGTCAACAGGAGGGTTGCACCATAAACTATTAGCGAGATCTGACATGGCCGATGGAAAATTCTTGGAGTTGGCGAAATAATTCCAAGTGGCGATACTCTTTTATGGTGGAGTATGTTAATTCTTGACGTTAAGAATTATGATTGTCGGTAACAGACAATGTTGTGTTTTTATTTTTCAAGGTGGAGATTGTTGGTGGTAACACACCAAAATTGAAAAATAAAAATGAAAAAAAAAGAAAGTAAAAAATGCAAGGTGCCTAACAAGGAAGAAATTGTAAAAAATGTGAGGTGAAAATGGGAGGTGCCTAATTTAGCCTAATTTTCACCTAATTTAGTTTGACAATTTATTTGCATTTGAAGCCTATAAATAGGCTCATTCTCTCCATTTGTAAACACACCAAGCAAACACAAAATATAGCTTAAGGAGAGCTATAGGTTAAATACCAAGTAGTTTATATTAGGAATTAGAGAATCAATCTCTTGGAGTTCCTTGGAGTATAAATATTTGGGGGTTGTTTTGTGGGTGTCGGTTAGAAAAATATTTTATAATTTGTGGTTGTAACAATTTGCCGCATAGTGAATATTTTTCTTGGTTGTCGTTAGACAACGACCGTGATTTTTCCCCATTCGGGAGTTTTCCACGTTAAATCATTGTGTTTTATTCTCTTTAATTTCACAGTCATTATTTTATTCTCATTTGTTCCTGCTTGAAGACGGTCCGAAGGGCGGGAAAATAAGCGATTTTCCCAACACCTCACTGCTGCAATATGCAAATCAGGCTGGTCTAAAAGTAGTTGGAGTCGATCTCATTCCATGTAGGTTCCATAGCATCAAATCCACAAGTATATCGCCAGTCAATTTCTGCAGCAAGATTTGCTTTTGATGCAGCTTTTGAGCTGAAAATGCCTCCAATGCATATTCATAACATTGGTGGTGGATTCAGAGCCAACCCATTATTTGATAAGATTGCTGAAACTATAAACGACTCAATTCAAGAATATTTCCCAAATGAAACAGAGTTGAAACTAATTGCAGAGCCAGGAAGATATTTTGTAGAAACTGCATTTATTCTAGTGACTAATGTGATTGGAAAACGAGTTAGAGGTGACCAAATTGACCATTGGATTGATGATGGATTTCAAGGTTCATTTAATCTTGCAGTATATGATTGTTCTTCTATGATGTTTAATACATTGCCAAAAGATGAAAACATTGCAAGTCCAAGTACTCTTATCAACTATATGTGGACCGACTTGTGATTCGTTGGATGCCGTTGTGAGTGACTGCAAGTTGCCAGAATTGCAAGTTGATGATTCGATTGTGTTCTGCAATGTGGTTGCCTACACAACTTCTC
Organism: Garcia nutans; assembly: GCA_947685225.1. Lineage (NCBI taxonomy): Eukaryota > Viridiplantae > Streptophyta > Magnoliopsida > Malpighiales > Euphorbiaceae > Garcia > Garcia nutans. The sequence continues at coordinate 23,337,935 of CANTUV010000036.1, read as the reverse complement.
CTGCTAGCAAGTTTAATTGGTTCATCAGGTTTGCTATGCCTACTTATCTTGCATATACAAATACAGATTGAATGTATATCTTACAGTAATAATTAATGTACTATTGAATGTACTATTGTATATTTATGCAGCAGAGTTTAATTAATGGTGTTAAATTAATCCATCTAAACTTGATTTTATTATGTAATAATGTAAAACCAGTACTATATGTATACAGGTCTACTGAATAATTCAATGATATTTAATAAAGGTTTATTTGGATGATAAATCCAGATATTCTTAAAATACCATTGAAACTATTTAAGTGTAAAAGAAATAAAAAAAAGAAATTTAGATTATTTGTGTATTATTAAAATTATTCAAATGAAAAAAAAAATCTAAACTTCAGATTATTTATGCATTAAATAATGAAATCTATTCTTAGAATAGCATGTCAAGATATATCCTAACGGCAAGTGCACATCTTCTCCACAAAGGTATCTCTTTTAAACAAGTGCATCTCTTCTAAATAATAGAATCGAGATTCTCCCTTCCCGTTATAATACTCAAAAAGAAATCTATTCTTGGAATAGAATTTTATTCCCAATTATAAGGTGTACAAAACATACAAAAACAAAAGAGAAATGGAGATATCTAAAATCCATTATCTCCTGCTTCAATTCGGAGTTGAATATGCAAGATAGGTAGGCATAGCAAATCTGATAAGCCCGTTGAACTTGCTAGCAGGAGAAGTTGTATAAGCACCCATATTATAGAACAGAATCAAATCATCAACTTCCATTTCTGGCAACTTGCAATCATCCACAACAACATCGAAAGGATCCAAAGTTGGTCCATAAACAGTTGATAAACAAGTAACTGAATCTTCACCATTTTCATTATTTCTCAGCAATGCCTTGAACATCATTGTAGAACGATCATAAACTGAAACATTAAACGACCCATGATTCCCATCACCAATCCAGTACTGAATTTTTTCAGTTCTTACTCGTTTTCCAATCACATTAGTCACCAAAGTAAATGCAGTCTCTGCAAAGAATCTCCCAGGTTCTGCAATTAGTTTCAGCTCCGTTTCATTTGGGAAAAATTCTTGAATCGAGTTGTTTACAGTTTCAGCAATCTTATCAAATAATGGGTCGGATCTGGATCCACCACCAATGTTAAGAACATGCATTGGAGGCATTTTCAGTTCAAAAGCTGCATCAAAAGCAAATCTTGCTGCAGAAATTGCCTGGCGATATACTTCGGGTTCTTTTACTTTAGAAAAAGCATGGAATGAAACTCCAATCACTTTTAATCCAGCTTGATTTGCATATTCAAGAAGTGGGATCACTTCTTCAGGAGAAGCACCATATTTTTCAATTGAGGCACGGCAGGATGAATTGTCGTCTGGTACTTGCAGTCGAAGCAGCAATTCACATTGTGGATGCCACTTTTTGATTTTATCAATTTCTTGTTTGGAATCAAAAGTTGTGAGATTTACTCCAACATTTGCTGCAAATTTAATATGAGATGTAAACTTACATGGATTGGCATAAATAATTCTTTCAGGACTAATTCCAAGGCCAAGAATTGTTTCAATTTCAGCCTGACTTCCACAGTCAAAATTTGCTCCAAGTGTTGCAAGTGCTATAAGCAAAGCAGGCTCGCAATTGCACTTTACAGCATAAAATGGCTTTACATTGGGTAAAGATTGATTCCATTTCTCCATGAGATTAACAACAACTCCTAAATCAAGAACATAAAAAGGTTCAGCCTTTTCTTGATTTTCAGCAGCAATAGACTTTATAAGACTATTGAGAGCAGATTTTTCAACCTTAGCCACTTCTTGCCCTGATTTCACTCTGCTTGCCTCTGATATGACTTTGAAAACATTGGGATTAACTGGATTGAATGCCATGAAATAAGGGAGATCAATTGTGATTTAATTGATGATTAAGAGTAATTTTGTTGAAAAAAAAACCTTATACAATGGTACTAAGAAAACCTTATCTATATTTATATATAGATGTGGGTATGATTTTTAGTTTGACCCGGGTACTATCCTTGGGACACAATGAAGTGAGAAATATGAAAATCAAAATGGAGTTATGAAGGTAGAAAATAAACAAAAATACATCTGCAAAATAATATTTTTGATTCACAGGATCAACCTAAGCTACAAGTGCAAAGCTTACTTATTTAATTTAAACAAACAAATGAAATAAAAATGAATTTAAAACTTAATATATGAAAATAAACACTCACTCTTATATAATAGATATGGAAATTACTAAACTACTACAGAAGCTTTTCAAAGCTAAACTTTCTAATGCTTCAATAATGCCTCCTTTGAAGAGAGGTTTGTCTATTTATAATGAGAAAAAGCTTGTTTGAAAAGTATCTTCCTACAAGAAATAACATACTTACTGGGGGGTGGTTGTACTGAAGATAAAGTTATTTAGTTCTGCCAACCTGGAGTGAAGATGACTAGCGGCGGAACCACCATGGGGTAGTGTGGGGTCACACGATCCCTCCTCACCGGCAGCCAGACGTGGAGGACTCATGATGCGTGGAAACTCAGCCCCCGTGAAGGGGGGCTGAGTTTCAGAGTAAATTGCAGCGAGGGGTAGACGAACCCCTCGCTGCAATTTCAATTTTTTTTTATAAATTAGTCCCTGGAGAAACAACGTCGTTTCGCCAAGGACTAAAATTTTTTTATAATTAAACCCCTGGCGAAACGGGGGTTTACTTAAAAAAAAATAAACCGGCCCAAGCGAAACGACGCCGTTTCGCTTGGGCCGGTTCAAAAAATTAAAAGGGCTGCGTTTTCTTCTTCTTCTTTCTTCCCTTCCCTCTCCCTGTGTCTCTGTTCCCTTCCCTCCCCAAAACACAGCCACTGCCAGGGGCCAGCAGTCACCACACCGCCGACCACTGCCACCCACGACGACCACCGGCCACTGCTCGGAGCAGCCGCAGATCCGACCCTCCCTCAGTAAAATCCTAATTCCGCCACTGAATATGACATAGGAGAATATCTTTTGACTGGTTGGTTCACATATGATTTTATGTGGCTTCACATTCTTATCCTTTACTCTTGCTACAATAATAATGGAGAGTGGATCTTAGATTTACATGTGATTTTATTTCCACATATTTATCTGGTACTGTTGTTCTAATAATGAAGAGTGGATCTTAGGTTCATATGTGATTCTGTTTTCATATATTTGTCTAGTATTATTATTCTAATTATGGAGAGTGAGTCTTAAATTCACATGTGATTTTCTATATTTTATCCTTTTCTCTTGCTGCCAAGGGCGGAACTAAGGGGGGGGGGGGGGGGGGGGGGGGGGGGGGGGGGGGGCATGGGGGTCTATGGCCCCCCCTTGGTTCCTATATACATATACATATATATACATGTATATGTATATGTATATATATATAAATTTATAATATGTATTAAAATATTTTGAGAAATATTAATAATATTAATAATATACAAATTATATTATTAATCAATACAAATTATATTATTAATATTTTAAATACAAATTATACAAATTATATTTTAAATATAAAATTTAAATACAAATTATTTTAAATACATTATATTATTAATAAAACTATATACAAATTATATTATTAATATTTTAAATATTTTTTTAAAAATATCTCAAAATATATATAAATATTATTTAAAAAATAATATATATTATGTAATTTTTAAAAATAAAATTTAGATATTGAAATAAAAATAATAAAAATTTTAATATTTTATTATTTAATATAAAAATAAAATTGAATACAAATATTAATACCAATTATTTGTATTAATTTTTTAATATGAAAATAAAATTGAATATAAATTCGTATGTATTTTTTTTTTTGCTTGAAAATTTTGCCCCCCTTCGCCGGTATCCTGGTTTCGCCCCTGCTTGCTGCAGTAATAATGGAGAGTGGATCTCAGATTCAAATGTAATTTTGTTTTTATATATTTGTATGTTTGGTACTGTTGTTGTAGTAATGGAGAGTGGATCCCAAATTCAAATGTGATTTTATATTTTTTCACATGGTTATTTATTACTACTACTATGATAATAGAGAGCGGGTGTCAGGTGTTGGGATTTCACTCTTAAATTTTTTAAGTAAGAGCAATAAAAATAATGATCAAAAATAATAAATAGACAAAAATTTATAGTGGTTCACCCGGTCAATTAGACCTAACAAGTTACATCCACTGTGGTTATTGATTTTCACTGTGAAGAGAAAAAATTCTCAATTACAAAAGCACACAAGTGTTTTACTCACACTCGCTCTTAAGGAAATACAAGAAAAAATTAAAGAAACACACAAAGAAAAATTCTATTAAATTTTTCTTCCTTTTTCTATTTTTCTCTCCTCTTACTACAACTCTCCTTTTTTGGGTTTTGTTGTTCTAATTTTCTCTCCATGATCATTGCCATTTATAGACAATCAAATGTTAAATTTTTCAATATTTATTAGGCAACCTAACAAAATTAGGCAACCTAATTTTTAGTACAAATTTAACAAAATTATGTAATCTAACAAAATTAGGCAACCTAATTCTTAGTTCAATTTTAATAAAATTAGACAATTTAATTTTAACACCAGGTTCATAGGCTGGCAGAATTAAAGATTAGCATGTTTTGCCTTTTCTTAGCCAGTAGGCTTTGTCTTTGCCCACACTCAAATTCAGAGTATAATAATGTTGGAGTGTGAAAGTATTTGTCTTGCTTAATTGTTGAACAAATTTTTTATTTATATTTTGCTTGTGAATATGTATATCAAGATTAAAAAATATATTTTACAAACATGATAAAACTAAACATATCTTTTATATCAGTTTTATGTATGTTTTTCTCAATATTTTTTTGCTAATGTCAATGTTTTATATGGTTGGCATCAAGTCGTTCTCATAATTACTAATTAGATTTATGTGATCCTAATATGAAAGGGATTTTTTTTTAAGAATACCCTCAAAAATAAAATTATTTTTCAAAAAGATTCACTTTTTTTTTTTCAAAAATACTCATTTAGAGATATGTATTGAGTGTATATTTAATATATTAAAGTTATACAAAAAAAAAATAGTGAAGTATTTTTGAAAAAAAAAAATTAAAACAATGCTATATAGTGTAATTTCCTCAATATGAAATCCAAGCCTGATATCCTCTGTTAATGAGATAGCACATTGCCATTTGCTTAAGAGATCAATTTAATATATACTAGCTTTGGTACACCAGGGTGTATTAGATCAAAATTTTAATGGATTTTAATTGATTTTAAAAATATAATGATATTCAATTTAAATTTATTTAAAATCTCATAAAATTTGATGGTATTTAATAATAACTTTTTAAAAATCTATTAAAATCTAATGGTATTTAAAAAGTCATTGATTTTAATAGATTTTATAAATATTTAGATTTTATTAGATTTTAAGATGTTAGATATAAATAAAAAACTATTTTATAAATTTATGCTTCATCTCGAAGATTTCACAAATCCAACCTCTATTTTAATTTTTTTACACTTATATATCTCTCACGAAAATTAATTTCTTTTTAGAATGAAATCTCTCTCAACATGTATAACACTATATTTCACAATACTAAATTTTATTCTATAAAATAATATTTTTATGTTATTAAACTTTTATTAATAAATATTTATCTCATTACAACAAACACAAATTTGAAGAAATTATTTCACCTTAATTATGAAGATATTTTTAATAATTTTTTATAAATTAGATTTTTTATTCTTGAAAATCCTTGAAAATCTTTTATAAGTTATATTTTTTATTTTCAACCATAATATATATAAATTTAACATATTTGAAGTACTTTTCAATTATAAAAAAAAATTTATTTTATTTTGAAGTGTATTACGTTCTAATAGTATCAAATAATATCAAAATTTTTAAATATGAATGAAAATATATCAATTTTAAAAAATAGTTACATACATATATATATTGGGTAATATATTTAATGGATTTCGAAATATCGTGAAATTGTCATATTAGATAGTTTAAAAATACATAATTTATTTAAATTTTAATTATAAATAAATATTTGTTAATTATGTATAAAAAAAAATCAATTGTATTTTTCAATGTTCTTTTACTGTAAGTAACAAATGAGTTTTTTTTTATAATTTATTTTGCATATAATAATAAATAATAGAAATGATATAATACTTTAATATATTTATCTAATATTATTTTATATTTCAATTCATCTTTATATTTATTATGTTATATTTTTTTATTATAAAATGATAATACTGAAAAAACTTTATATCTATATATTTTATTTATTTACTATAAAATTTTATAATATTTATTCATTTATCTAATATCATGAAAGTTATATTTCTAGTATAATATTTTTAATAAAATATATTATATTTTTATCAAAATATTAATTATATAAAAAAATAAAATACCATCAAAATCTATCAAAGTCTATAATAAAAATCCAATAAACTCCATTAAATTCCATATAGAATTCTAAGAGAATCCATAGAATTTCATTAAAATATTTAAATTCCATTAAAATCATCAATTCTTTTAAAATCTATTAAAATCCTAATTCAATACACCCCCCTAATTTTAACTTCGCCATTTCTTTCTTCTATAAACGATGATAATGTACTTGGTTTTTACATAAGCATAATTGATAAATCTCTCAATTAATGACACTTGCAGACATTGTCATACTGTATTTATACTTGAGGTAAGCTTTGATTAAGGATTCTAATTCTCCATCCATTACAGAAGTAATAGCTGATGTCTCAAATCCTGTCCGAACGTCTTTGACAAGCTTGTAAGGATGGAATACGTAGTTTCGGATCTGTTGGCCCCACTCAGCTTTCACTGTATCTCCCCTTATTTGCTTGATTTCAGATGCCCTTTGCTCCTCAGCTATAACCAACAGCTTTGCATTTAATCGGCTAAGCGCCTTGATTTTGTTTGCAAGCTGGGATCTGTCTTCTGCGTTGCAGGAAACAAAAAAGTCATCCAACTTCGGAAAAGAAAATGCCCTGATAAAGCAATTCTACTTGACAAATTTCAGATAATAGATGACGAAGGCCTGCTAGCATTAAGAGTAACAAACAAAAGCTGAAACCTCAAAGAGAAAACAGTTGACTTTGAAATGCAGGAAACCATGGTGGCATTTGCCACTGCTGTTAGTCTCTATTGCCTCTGGCAATGGACCGCAATTGTGAATTGGACACTTCCCTTTTTTTTCTCCTAAGTGGGGCAGCCAGCCCTTTAAGTTGCCAGGAGATGTACACCACTTGGCTGAATAAAAATGTGTGCACAATTGAAGCTTCAAAAAATTTTGGAAATCAACTATTTTCAACATTGCCCTTCAAGATAAAAACTTCTCAACAGTTTTCACATAATAAGGAATTCATGGAGTAAATGATACCTGTTCAGCAAACAGTGACACCGGTGGGGATGTGAGTAATCCTGACAGCAGTTTCAACCTTATTTACATTCTGTCCTCCTTTCCCCCTGCCCTAGAAAAACTGATTTCCAGATCTTCCTCAGGTAGTTCAACATCCATAGACTCTTCAGGAAGCAGTGGCATAACTTCAACACCAGAAAAGCTTGTCTATGTATATAACTAAATGTTAGAATATACAGGTGAACCTTTTCTCCTAGAAGTGTGAGAAGGTTCTTAGTAACTTACCCTTTTACTGTATTACTATTTTTTTTTTCATCAGTAGTAATTCTAAGGAATGATCTTATCTCACATTCATCATCCTCTAGAAGAAGGAAAAACTAACAGGAAGATCATGCATTTGAGTTACCTGACAAAGACCTTTAGCATTGAAAGGAGATTGTCGTACAATTCTCTGTGTTCCTTTTTCCTGGACAGACACCCATAAACATAATGACCTTCAATTTCAATTGTAGCTGACTTAATTCCAGCTTTTTCTCCTGGGGATTTTTCCACCACTCGTCTTATGTCGCTGTTTCTCTCCCCATCTTACATACATCCTGCGAAGCATGCCAGCCCAATCCTGTACTGGAAATGATGAAAAACTTTGACACGGGCAAAAGAAACTTTGAGATTCTCCATTAACTAAAAAAATGAAAGATGCAATCTGATTAGTAATTATTACTAATTTTCTTTTTTGGCAAACCTTCTATCAATGGCTGTACTGTAGCAAAAGGTAAGCAAAGTAATAAACATGAAAAAAACAGCTCTGTGTTTTATTTGCTTCAAAGATTGTAAGAAAAACCATAAGCCTGAGCAAAAGAATCCCAATCCTACCTTAAACACACAGCACATTATACAAATAGCAAAGAAAAAAAACTCTAAATCATTTTTAGGGAAATTATGTTTGTTGTAGAAAGAAGAGAGTATACTATCAGCACTGTGCAATAGGATACCTCATTGCCCAGTTAACATTTTAGTAGTACTAATTTGGAAAGTCTTGATTTCATAATAAGGCAGCTAGGTCACTGTTAGTTTTCCACTTTTCTGATCCCACTTTACCTTATGGCCATGCAATTTTACTTGAGTAAACTATGTTCTTTGAATTCATTCACCGGTAACCTCCAAAGTCATTGAATTTATACAGAACATTCTTGAACAAAAATTAGTCTTAAGTCACCAATAATCATAAAATTAGCAGGGAAAGGGACAGTCCTAGTTCATTTTGATTTCCAGGAATTCTGTGAAGTGGTTTCAGATCATGGCAGTTGCATAGTGGTGAATACTAAATTCTACCTCAGGCTAATCCACCTTTTATGAATCAACATTTCCATTGAAATGAAGTGAGATAAAGCACATGCTTAACCATTATCCTGTGCATGCATTAACTATTTACCTGTGCATCAGTACCTCCGGCACCAGCTGTGATAGATATCACAGCACCTTCTTTATCATAAGGGCCTGAAAGAAGTTGAGTCAACTCAAATCGATCCAGTAACTTTTTTAATTCTTTAACTGTACTGGTGGCCTCTTCAAGAAGTCCAGAATCTATGGACTCCATCTCTTCTGTGGGCTTAACTATAGTTTCCACATCTTCAACCTGCATCCAGTGCACAATATCTAACAGATCATATCCACAATACATTTGAAGGTAAAATTGACTTTCTGAGATTCAGAAGATCACACTTTTTTTTTATCACAACACAGCAGATTCTTGAAATCCAGCTAAACCAAACAGAACAGTTGTGCAGATCCTCATAATCTATGACATCCTCAGACGAAACAGCTATACAGATGGTAGTCAATTTGGCTCTTTAGTTGGACACAAAAAAGTTGGCCACATTTTAACGTATCAATTAATTTATTTGAATACCTAGCATTCAGTTTTTTAGCAATTATCAGAAATTTGTCTCCTTAATACAGCAGTAAACAGTCTTTCTTTTGAATAAATTAACATAATTGTGCTTCCTCCATTATCACACAATTAAAGTCAAATGAATTCTATGCAATATAACTTCCATGAATGATACTATCTGGAAGTTTTCGAATTTTATAAATGAAAAAAAAATGCCAACAAGTTGGCACTGAGCTGCTCAGGTAAAATAAATACTTCAACAAGTACTAAAAGAAAAATGTCAACGTCATGCTTCAAACAATCTTCAATATGATGATGAAAAAAATTAATACCTTGGTTTTGAACTCAGTCAGCAGTTTTATCTTATCCTTGACATCTGTAAGAGCCAAAAGGGTTTCTTGAGCTCTAGCACAGTCATCCCAGAAGGAGCTATCCGCTGCTTTTGCTTCTAAGTCTGCAAGTTCTTGCTCTAATAGCTGTATACCAGCAGAGGCTCTAATCTCTTCAACACGCTCTGAGGCAGCTTCTACATCCCTCCTCAAGCTATAGAAATCTACCATCAATAACAACATTTCAAGCAAATGATTTAATTGCACAGTTAACAAATCTCTATGGATGATAAGATGGTATACGCATGTGTATGGTGTGTGTAAGATAAAAGCCTTTGCCTCTCCTAATGTGCCTTTGATCTAGATAGTATAATTTCTTGTGATTAGCTGGTCCCAAGCTCAGATAAGAAGGGCTGTGTAAGTGATAGCCAGCATAAGATTTTTTCACATCTCATGATTATGGGTTCTACTAGATAGACATAAGAACAATAGCTAACAATCATAAGATGAGAATCATCCAAACTTCAAGATCAGTGGACTTAGGAAATCATAGAAAATGCAACAGCAGAATCAAATTGAAAGCTACAAGAAATAGCAAAGCGTACAAGACCCAGAAATGTTCAGACAAATCTGTATATTATTGAAGAAGTAACAAAAAAAAATAAGAGCAAAAGATATTAACAAAGGAGTTGAGGGTTAAATTTAATGCCCAAGTAGTCGTACTGTTATATTGGAAAAGATGAACAAGTTCAAGATACATTTTAACCCATCTGATTTTACTGTTCCGAAACTTTAATAATAAAAAAGTAAACATTATACTCGATAAACATATGAGTTTCTTTCCATATAAGACAGGGTAACAAGCAATTCAAGAAAATAATTTATTTCACTAGTGTAGATTTTAAAATTTTCTTTTTGCCTTGTTCCTTCAAAAAGTGCCTCAATTATAAACTCTTATGCTAAAATAAATTTTCCTGGACGGCCAGGAATTACCTTGCATTGCCCATTCCTTTGTCTTCGTCTGTTCCCCCACATTCAACTGGCCCTCTGGTGCTGCACATATAACTACAACAAATGGAAAATATTATGACGAAAAATGAAGAAAAGAATGATATAGCACCTAGACAACAGTATATACTATTGTTCAAGAAACATGAGTTAACAAAAACAAAATGATGCTTCCAAAAGCGCACAATCAGTGTTATTCAAAAACCAACAACAAATTTTCCACATTTTCTCAGCAAGGAAAAAGAAATTTGAAATTTTGGGTTGGAATTGGCATCCAGGTTTTATTAAAAAAAAGAGAGAGAAAACCCATCATTATTTAGCACAGCAACATATAACCCAGAAATGTTTTGCACAAAGAATTCGAAAAGATTCAAGCTTTCTCTCACGCAGACATAGAGCACATTAAAAAATTCAGTAGATACACCCACATAACAAAGAAAATTACATAGAGAACAAGTACATGAAATGGGTATGAAATTCACGTACCGGAAGAGGGTAATCGAGAGGAAGTAGAGAGAACTGAAGAGAATGCGAGTATGGTGGAGTTTGGAGGTGAAAGAAAGGACATTTGAGGAGGCAGATTTGGTGGTTTAGCGTTATTCGATAGCCTGAGCGAAGATAATACCGTAATTGAGTTGAACAAAGGGAGCACGAGGCCCTCCATGGCTCTTCAACAAGAGCTCGCTTTCTGTATTTCTTTGCAGCTTGAAATTCACAAGATAAAGGAACAATTTTTTTTTTTTTTTCATTTTAGGTGCGCGTTCGTCGGGATACAGAGATTATCACGTCACCGTAAGACTGTGTGTGCTATTTTTGTCTTTTTATAACGTCAAAAAAAAATCTTGTGTAGTGTGTTTTATTTTGTGTTTTGTGAAATATATCCTTTTTTTGTCTTTTTATATCTCAAAAAAAATTATTTTATTTTATTTTATTTTAAAAAATTTATAAAAATAACTGAAAAAATAAAAAATTATAAAAATAAAAATTATAAAAATACGGTATATTTTAATAAATAATGAGTCTATATCGAGAAAATTTTTAGTATATGTCATAAAAATGTAAAAAAAAATTAAAAAAAATAATATGTTTATAAACTCAAAAAAATAAAAATTAAATTTTGGCAAAAAAAATAATATTTCATGTTATTTCTTTTTTTCTCATTTTTACCCTTTTTATCCATTTGTTTATTCAGAAGAAAGAAAATAATATATCAATTATTGATGAATAATTAATTTATTTATTACTCAAAATCCAGTTTTTTTTACTCTTTTAGATGTTTATATATACAGCAAAGAGTTTTTGTCAATTGAAATTTAAAAATATGATAAATGATATTTTGATTTCATACTATTGGAGTGATTTAAAATGATGAATTCTCTAGTTTCAAAAATCAATTATAAAATCTCATAATCTTACCTAAAAATAATTATTTAACAATAATTATTAAAATCAAAGAAATTTTTGTAGATAATTAGTTTCCATTAGCTATAAAATTCTTAAAAAATTAAAAATTAAAAAACTTATTAGATTTTCAAAGTATGTTTTAAATTTATCAAAAAAATTTATTAATTTATAAATTTATCATATTTGTATATTTATAATTTCTCTAAATTTATTATATATTTTTGTAAAATGATAAAAAATCTAACATACAAAATATAAAAATTTTCAAAAAATCCAATGGGAATCATAATTTTCCCTAATTAATTATCAAATCATGAAAGCACTTTGGCACTTTCAGCTATTATTAACAAAAAAAAAACCATCTAAAATACAGGACTAAAATGCTTTGAATAAGGAGATATTATACATCAATTTAGATATTAAAATTGGATTAATGCCAGAGAATACAAATAAAAATGGAATTGAATCTCAAAATTTCTTTTAATCTCAAGCTTTCTGCAACCTCAATTTTTTGAACAGTAATAAAAATATTGCATTAAAATTAAATTAAATACAACCTAAATAGAAAGACTTTTAATACTTCTAGAAATAAAATATATGTAAAAGTCTTTCCTTTTGAGATCTAATAAATTTGGACGGATAAACTAACAATAAGCACATCAAGAGAATCAGAGGAGCACACTAAGGTGGCCATATATTCAACGCAGGGCGTCACAATAATGGAAACTGGCTAAAATTCTTGGCCGAGAAAGATGCCAAAAACTGGCTAGGGACCATACATTCTACAACCTCAAATTGGCCTTACGTACCAAACCTCATTGGCCTATTATAGTAGAAATCTCCCTCTCACAAAATACAACCTAACTTTTAGTTGTGCATGACTTGCACTCATCTTGACAGTAATCCTTCAAGGCCCTCAATACCTCTTTGGAAGCTATTCTTCTAGCAGTCTTTTTATCAGCAGCTGCAGATGTATGTTTAAATATTTCACCTGCAGCTTCAACCTCTACGGTGACCAAATGCGAACCATTTTCATGAGAAACAATGGATTTTTTCTTTTCAAAATGTTGTTTTTGGCATAGTTCATTGAGTTCTCTCACAAGATGCAACTTGATTGTCTCTGGAGTTCTCAAAGGCTCCAATAGTGGCCTTATGCTATTAAAGACCTCCTCTTTGTTGTATCCAGAATCAACATAGATAGCACCTGCCAGAGATTCCATCACATCTCCAAGCACCTGCAATAAATGGGAAAATTCAAATGGATGTTTCAAATAAGACCGAGTGGGGAATTAAAATTCAATGAACTTCTCGTTTACTGTTACTAATTTTTTGAGAAGTTAAAAGCAATGCCACATTTTGTGATATCCATGCCTATTATCAAGCAACCTCAATCCCACCAGAAAATGAATAAAAAGAAAGTGCAGAAATGAATTTTGAATAATACCATCAAATCTGACTCGTTCGGTGAAACTAACAAAAACAATTATCCAAGAATAAAAGATAAAACCTTGGTAAGAAAGAAAATTTATCATACTGATGATAAGTGAAAAACCCTTCACTTGAGCAGGCATAAAGCACCGTCAAAATCGCAGTATAGCAGAAAATTGCAAGAAAAAGCTGGCTATACAAACATTGAAGAATTATCATGAGTTCAGTAATGCGTTACCTTGGGGAAAGATATCTCAGATTCCCTTCCAAAAGTTGATTCTGACGAAAAATTAGCAACTGAGATGATATCCTTCTGCAGTTTTTGTGAGGCATGGAGGATATGTTTGTGTAATCCTTCCCTAACAGAATATCGCGCATAGCAGTCATTGTTCAATGATGCAGATCTCATGTCAGTTAACAGTCCTGGTGACATTCCAGGGTACTTCTTGTACAAATATATTGTGATGAGATAGTCCAAGACCGAGTCTCCAAGAAATTCCAGACGCTCGGTAACCATTAAACACAGTATTTCAGGTCAAGATCAATGAAATGTAGAACTTACAAAAACATCTAAAGGAACCCCAAATAGAATTACATATATGTAGAGCTTATATCATTGACTAAACTCAATATATCACCCACAACTCAACTAACACATAAACCCAAACAAGTAAGGATTTGCAATGCCGGAGAAAAATAAATAAATGAGTGCCATAGGCAATATAAATAATATAAGTTGCCGAAATTAAACCATAATTACAATTAGAACTACCTGATAGCATCTTGGAATCTCAGGAAGCATGTAAGAACCATGAGTTAATGCTTCCACTAACAAAGAAGGATCCCTAAATGTGTAATTCAATAAGGACTCTAAATACTGGACATTCACAAGCTTCTCTGGTTTCACTGGAAATTGGCGATCATATGGTGTATTGATAAAGTCTGCCTTAATACCAATCCAGTTCAGAAATAACAAGCTTGCTCTTTCACCCCCGGTGCTAAGATAAGCAACAATCAATGCCTCAACAACATCAGCGACAACCTTTTCTTTTATTTTCTTCTTCCTGTTATATATATTATTCTTGAATTGGAGAGTAACTCCTCGTGTAATGAGTATCTTCCAGAATTATCACCAGGAAACATCCAATTTCTAGGATCAAAAATTTCATTGCGGATAAATCCCTGCAATTTGAGAAGGAAAAGCAATGTAGAGTTTTGCATTACTATTGCACCATAATGACAGATTGAAATGTACGAAGTTATTTCCACCAGCGACTGAGTTTGATTATCATAATGACACCACATGCACCATACTAGATCTTCAAAACACAGCACAACTGAGCAGCTCATAACAGTTCAGTATGCTGTAATACACGTTCAATTCAGTGAACCTCTTTTTTCTTACTGCTTCAAATTTTGATTTGTTAGTATTATGAAATTTAACCATTTTAGGGAAATTTCTCAAACCAGTTAACCATCAAAGCTTGGCCAAACAATCATCAATTTAATACCCAGCTTACTAAAAGTGAAGCAAAAGACAATTAGCAAAACCAATATTTAGCTAAAAATGAAAATGGGAAAACAAACAAGAAACAACTAAAATGGTAGACTAAGAATAAAAAACTTCTAACGCATGACATAGATTAAAGTAACTCACACGTTAGTCTAAGACTCCAATTACTCAGGAAAATATAAAATATGAATAATCTATCTGGTAAACATGAAAGAAACGGCAACAATGCAACGTCTGCTTCCTCCTCACAGTTATTTAGAAAGGAGAAGGTATATTTGATTTATCATTGATAAACACAATTTGAATACACCAATCATGAGAATAGCATTAAACTTAAAAATAATTTACTAGGTCTTTAACATAAAGGATTACCGGAAGTTTGCAGCCACATCCTAGTTTGCAAAGTGTGGAATTAGTAATAAGCTTATCCTTCTTCATACTGAGAAGGCCCTCATGATGATTTTGGTAAGTTTTGAATAACTGTTGGCTAGTTGCATATTTAAGAAAAGAATCTCCAAGAGCCTCCAGTGATTCCAAATGAAATCTCTGTTGGCATTTCTTTGCGGTGATTGCTTCCAAAACCTATCATATAGAATTGATTAGCACAAGTCCAACAATTTTTTCAAAAAAGACTTGCAATGCAAATAATAATAATAAAAAAAAGAATTCAACTATGTGGCTAAGAGGTACTTGGTCACAAATACACAAGATTATAGCCAAAATCAAATAAGCCATAATCCCAACAGCATAACCATAAAGGATTGTATTCTAGAAATCACATTTACAAGAACTTCAACAATGAGTGTCCTTCATCTTGATTCGTAAAATTCATTGACAAGAGGTACATAAGTAAACAATTGCTACATTCCTTGCAGATGTTAATCATAGGAATGGCAACAAGGATTAAAGGAAGATTTCCATCCTTAACAATTGTGCTGCCAAATCAAGATCCCACAACTTACTGAAACATTTTGATCATACTACGTACAT
Organism: Garcia nutans; assembly: GCA_947685225.1. Taxonomy (NCBI): domain Eukaryota; kingdom Viridiplantae; phylum Streptophyta; class Magnoliopsida; order Malpighiales; family Euphorbiaceae; genus Garcia; species Garcia nutans. The sequence continues at coordinate 23,321,954 of CANTUV010000036.1, read as the reverse complement.
TGATTTTTGTACATTGCTCAAGTTCTGGAGATTATGTCCACCTATTATCCTAGTCTGTATATAGATATGATGATACTCTGCACTGATGCATCTGCAACTACAGTTAAGAGTCCCATCTATCAATGTAGCATAAAATCTATAGGACGACACAAGACACATTACGCAGTCAAGCAAATGATATTTGAAACTTTAGAAACTATTAATCAAAGGTACAGCACAATTTATGACATATAGTTTTCCCCTTGAGAAATATAATGTGTAATTATATTTATCAATAGACTTAGGTTCCTGTATTCATGGGCAGCCTAAATTAGATGCCATTGTATTTTAATACTGTAAAAAAAAATTTCAAATCATAGAATGTGAAAATATAGCATGAAAATGAAATTTCCATTGTCATTGTGCATCTTACTCCAAAAATAAATATAAAGGATTTATTCAGTTTAAAGGCTTAATTAGAATCAAGAGAAACAGAATTAGTACCCTGAGGCACGGCTCTCAGGTGTGTGCCACTCTCTCTTTTTCCCATTCTCTCTTTCTACACACATATGTCCACCAGCATTTCTTTCATAGTTTTCTGCTGACACAAGTAACTTGAAAAGTAATAATTTTGGTGCAGGGACTATTTAGTCCGAATTCTCGCATATCTATGTGTTTAGCTGGAAATGAAGTTCCTGGCTGGTTCAACTATCAGTCTACAGGGTCTTCATTAGAAATGCGGCTAACTGCTTATTGGTGGACTAACAAATGGATGGGATTTGCTTTTTGCATAGTGTTTGGGTTTGATGAGCCTCTTAATTCAAATGCTTCTACTATTTCTTGTGATTTGCATGCATGCTTTGCACAAGACGAAGATTTGTTTTTGGGTCGTTCAACTGTTCAATTCTTGGATGATACAAGCATTTCGTCTGATCAACTTTGGTTCAACTACATGCCAAGAAGCTCTTTAACTTGACGAGATATGTGGGAAGCTTGTAATCATCTAAAGGTTGCATTTTCCTCAGACAAGTTGAAGGTGAAATATTGTGGGTTCCGTGCAATACATAGTCCAGATGTATGAGTTAGTTCTGTGCAGCAGACCTTTTATGAATTTGGGTCTTCCCACTGATAATAACGTTGAAAAACATAAGAGAAGCCGTGGTGACGATTGTTGTGACAGTGCAAAAGAACCTAATGACAGTGGCAACCTGACTGACGAACTCCCTTCCAAGAAACAGAGAAACACCTGTGGATAACTCAACTCAATCAAACTAAGCTTTAATTCTAAGTTAATTGGGGCCAGCTGTATAATTCCACTCAATTGATATTAGACTACATTTTTGAAGAAATGCAGGTCTTGCAATGCCATTTGTTAATTTCGCTCTTTTCACAGCCTAGAATAAGACTCTTTCTTTATAATATTGCACATACTTTTCACTTTTGGTCTGATTCTACTTGTAACCATTTCATGGGAGCATTGAGCACTGACTACCATGAATGGTATTGAATAATGGCTTCATGCAGTTGTATATCCTTGAAGTCTGTAATTCATATTTGTGTTTCAATGAGATATGATTCATTGTTTTCATAGGTTTCAGTACTGTGTAGTATTGTGTATCCCTCAACTCTGTCATTCATAGGATGGTTCTTATTTATTGGTTTTACCTTCGTTTTTTTAAGAAAAAAAAAAAGCAAAATGAGTTGGTTAATATCACTAAATTGTTCTCATTCGGTAAAAAATATTTTCACGCTAAATAAAAATTTATAAAATATAGATTTGAAGAAATTGGTTTTTTAAAAATATTAGAAGGATGTAGTTTTTCAAAAATATAAAACAAAAACTGAAACTAACCCGAGTTAATTTTTTAATTGAATTATAACTCATCTACTGAAATATGCTTTTACCATATGATAAGATTAATTTCTAGAATTATTCATTCTGTTACTTTTTTTTTTAAATAACTTGTAGATTAATTTCCTTGTTAAGCCTCCTTTTTCTTTTTTCTGGCTCCCACAGAATAAGATGCAAAGGAAGTTGAAGAACACTTTCTTTAATCTTGGTCTTTCTTTTTTTTTAATCCACTTCTGTCATTCAAAACCAAGACTAGTACCAACAAAACATAAATAGATGCAATGTAAATAAGTAATATTGAAATAGTTGGAGCAAAAGAAACACTGAGGCAGATCATTTGTAAAATTTAGCGAAGATCCTATTGCTGATCCTGATTGTTACTCAAGATTGTTAGTAGAGCGGCGGCGGCCTTTGGCAACAAGGGAGGCCAAAGAGGCATCGATGGCAGCTTCGGAGTCTGGTTGGAAATCCCAATTCTCTTCCACCTCCACCTCCCAATGACTGATAAAATAATATTTATTATTATTATTATTATTATTATGTAGGAAAGTTTAGGTTGTAGTGATTTTAGTCTTCCTGGGAATCTATCTTTAGAACTGTAAGGCCTGATTTGCTGCTTCGTTGTTATCCATTTATATTTAATAATAATTTAGATAAATTTGCTTAACTCTAAATTATATTTGCAAAATATTTTAAAAAATTATATTACACTTTAATCACATAAAATTCTATCATATTATATTATTTCATATTGCATTAATCACAATCCTCCTTATTGTTTCTCTAGATGATCGGCCATATGCCCATTTAATCCACATATTGCAAATTAGCTTTACCTCACATATCTTTTTTAATTCATAACTTATAAGATCAAACTTTTTATTATTAAATTTTAAATTATTTCTTTTATATTTTTTATTTGCGTTTGATCAAACCTAAAATTAATCTTATAGTCAAATTAATACTTAATTTAAATATTAGTTTAATCAAACCCAAAATTAACTTTTTATTAATTTAAATATTAGTTTAATCAAACCCAAAATTAACTTTTTAAGGATACATTAGTTTATAAATTTTTATTTTTAGAATCAATTGGATCAGTTTTTTTTTAAAAAATAAACTATTTCTTCTCATGTGAATTTAATATTCTATATTTTTAAATTAATAAACACGCTTATATTTTATAAATTTTTTTTTAAAAAAAGTTAATTATGTTTATTAAAAATATAATTTTGCATATGTTTTTTTTATTATTTTTTTATTTTAATATGAAATGTATTTATTAAATATTTTAATAAATAATATTAAATAAAAAATAATAGAGATTAAATACATTGACTAATGAAAAAACAAAATATATCTATGAATTTAGTAAAGAAACAGCACAAAAATGTAAATTTTTAGTATATAAAGTTGCATTTTCAAATTAGTCTTTAAACAAAAAATTAATTACATTTTTTCATGTAAATGACTACAGTGATTAGTGGATATAGAATTTATAATTAACGTGTGGGATGTAATTTCAAATTGGAAAAAGAAATGAAAATTATGGTCCAATAATTGGAATTTATTTGAAATGATAGTCCAATTTAGGATGCTAAAAAGAAAATCAGAAACAGAAAACCAATGCCTTTGCTTGTTCACTTTATGAAGTTGTTGGTAAAAACCAGACTTTTATACCAATCAACGAGCAATTGTATGAATCAAAATCCACATTTCATACCTACCAACTATGCTACAAAGTGAAAATGATCTCTATGTATTTTTAAAATCGGAATAGGCTGACCAATCGAACCAAAATAACTGTAAATTAAAGATTGATTTAATTTAAAATATTTTAAAAAATATAATATATAAAAAAAATCATCCTAAATTATCAAAATCGGTAAAATCAGGTTAATTGGATCAAACAGGACATACTCAATTTCATAAATATTAAGTTATTTTCAAATAAAAATTAGGGAAAAAAAAGGTTCATGCCTAACCTAATTTGAGCACTTAATTATAAGAATTTTAGGATGTATTTTTAATTTTAGGTTTATTTATTTGTTTAAATTTGTGATGTTTTTGAATTGATAATATATATTTTTTATTATTTCTAAATTTTTATTTTAAAATTTTTAAAATTTTAAATTTTTTAATGAATATTTATAAATAAAAATGTATTCATAATATTGTTACTTAATTAAATTCGAGTAAATTTAATTGAATCGGTTGAACCATGAAGCAGCTGTGAATCCGTTTTAGTGTTCGGTTTAGCATTAAAAATACGTATATATATATATATATATATACACTACAAATTAATGCCCTGCACAGCAAAACCTCAAAAGAAAACAGAGCACTCTCTGTTTCTGCTTATAACTGATGGCTTCTATTACTCTTCCATGGAAACATGATGTGTTCCTCAGTTTCAGAAAGGAAGATACTGGAAAAAATTTCACTAGCCATCTTTTTCCTGCTCTGAATAAAAAAGGAGTAATTACTTTTAAGGATGATCAAGAAATTGAGAGAGGGAAGGCCAATTCTGATCAAGAAGTCTTTAAAGCAATTCAAGAATCAAGAATTTCCATTGTAATTTTTTCAAGAAATTTTGCTTCTTCTAAGTTCTGTTTAGATCAACTTGTGGAGATTTTTAAGTGCATGAAAGAAAAGGGACAATTGGTGTTGCCAATTTTCTACAGTGTGGATCCATCTGATGTGAGGAAACAAAGAGGCATATTTGGAGAATCTTTTGCTAAGTATGAACAAGAAAAGCTTGGTAAAGTTCAACAATGGAGAGTTGCAGCTACCCAAATGGCCAATCTTTCTGGATGGGATTTGCAAGATAGGTCAGAAAATTCTTTTTAATTTTCATTCAGATTGTCTTTTATCGATCTTGATAATTGTCTTTTATCTTGCTGTTTATTGCCTTTTCTGTGTGAACATTTGGAAATGTTTGTTACTTTACAGGGAAGAATCATAACTTATTGAAGAAATTATTGAAGAAATACTTAGAAATTTGAGAAAATCAAGTCATAGATTCTCAAGTGCAACAAAGAATTTTGTTGGGATGAATTTCCATTTGGAGGAAATGAGTTCTTGTTTGGAAATGGGGAAATTGGACGATGTTCGGTTTGTGGGTATTTGTGGTATGGGTGGCATAGGTAAAACAACAATTGCTAGAGCTGTTTATGTAAACTTATGTAGTGAATTTGAAGGTAGTTGTTTTCTTGCAAGTGTTCGAGAAGTCGAAGAGAAACATGGTTTAGTTCCTTTGCAACAACAGCTTCTTTCTGAAATACTTACGGAAAGAAACATAACAATTTGGGATGCTTATAGTGGGATCAATGAGATAAAAAACAAGTTGCATCATAAAAGAGTTCTTATAGTTCTCGACGATGTAAATCAATTAGACCAGTTAAAATCATTAGCTGGAATGGTTGATTGGTTTGGAAATGGAAGTAGGATCATCATAACAACTAGAGATGAACATTTGTTGCTATGCCATGGAGTGGAAAGTATATATAGAGTTCAAGGATTGAATCATGATCAATCTCTTCGCCTCTTTTGTTCAAAAGCTTTTAAAAAATATTATCCTGCAAATGATGATTATATGGAGCTATCCAATCATTTTGTGAATTATGCAAATGGCCTTCCATTAGCTCTTGATGTTCTTGGTTCCTTCTTGTTTGATAGAACAATAAACGAGTGGAGAAGTGCGTTGGATAGGCTGAAAGAAATTCCCAACAAAGAAATTTTGGATAAGCTTTATATAAGTTTTGATGGATTACAGGATATAGAGAAGAAAATATTCCTAGATATTGCTTGCTTTTTCAAAGGAGAAGATAAAGATTATGTGACTAAAGTATTGGAAAGTTGTGGTTTCTATCCAGAAATTGGAATGAGAGTTCTTCTTAATAAATCTCTCATTACCATTTCAGATGATAGAATATGGATGCATGATTTACTTCAAGAAATGGGTCGAGAAATTGTTCGACAATCATGTTATGAAGAACCTGGAAAGCAAAGCAGATTATGGCTTTATAAGGATGTTTATCATGTCTTATCGAAAAATACGGTAAATAACTTATCTTTACATATCATTAATGTATTTCTGAATTACTTATTAGATTTTATTCTTAATTAATCTTCATTGTAACTGCCTTTCACTGTTCAGGGAACGGAGCAAGTTGATGGTATAGTCCTGGATTCATGTGAACAAGAAGATGAACATTTGAGTGCTAAAGCTTTCACAAAGATGAAAAAGCTCAGATTGCTCAAACTAAAAAATTTACACTTCTCAGAGGGTCTTGAGTACCTTTCAAACAAGTTAAGGTAGCTTGATTGGGAAAATTATCCTTTCAAATCTCTTCCATCTACTTTCCAGCCAGATAAACTTGTTGAGCTCCATATGCGATGTAGCAACATCGAGCTGTTATGGAAAGGGATAAAAGTATGTTCACTATTTCACGTTCATTACTTTGAATTCACAATTAATTGTGGTCATTAGTTGATGCTGACTTACATATTTCTTTACAGCCTTTAAAGATGTTGAAGGTGATTGATCTTAGTTACTCTGTTAACTTAATCAAGATTATGGGGTTTGCTATTTGTGTAGTTTTTGAAGTGAAGAAGCTTTCATTATCAGAAACTGCTAATGTTTTCTGTGATTTGCATGCTTCAATTATGCAAGATCAGCAGCACATGTTTCTGGCTCGTCCAAGTACAGAAGTTTCAGGGGACATTGCAGGCATTATTTCAGACCAAATTTGGTTCAACTTTATACCGGGAAGTTCTTTGAACTGTGGAGATTGGTGGGAAGCTTGTGCAAAACTTAAAGTCTCAGTTCATGGAAATGGATTGAAGGTGAAGTGCTGTGGATTTCGTATAATAAATGAACATGATGTTGGTGAATTAATGCTCTGCAACAATAGAGGTTTTGAGAATTTGGGTCTCCCCTGTAATAATGATTCTGTTAAAAGCAAAAGAAGCCATGAAGATTGTTGCAGTGATCGTAAAGAAGAATCCAATAATGAAAATGGCAAACTTGTTAAGAGAGTGAAAATGCCCTGAAAGTAATTACTGATTAATGAAAATATTGTCATGGACTGGGTGGATTTTTATATTCGATCAATAATTTTTTTTAGTTAAAAAAATAAAATCGGTTTTTTATATTATCACTCGATAGTTTATTATTAATTGAGTTTACAAATGGAGTCGTTACGTTGACTCTATGTTTTCCTACTAATTAGAGGCTGAAATTGAAGAGCAGTAAGTGGAAGAAGTCGAGGCAAACCAAATATCATTGTAATTAATCATGCTTAGAAAAAATAATATAAATTGAAATCTTTAAAGTATTATTTTATTTTAATTATCTAATTTTAATAATTTATAGGTTTAAATTTATTGGAAAATTTAATTAAGTTTTGTAAATTTTATGAATGGTAAGAAAAATAATAAAATTTTAAATTATAGTTAATTATCTAATTTTTATAATTTGTTGGTGTTGGAAAAATTAACGAAAATGATATCATGATTTACTTTCTTATTCCACACGGATTCTTTATACTCCCACATACTTCACCTAGTAGATGTGATAATGATAAAGGCTTCTATACTTTCTTCTAGAATGATAAATGAATTCGACATTTCTTAATAAGAAAAAAGAGAGTATTTCTTAATTATAAATTTTAAAAATATGTTTATTTAGTTTTGACTATTGAAAAATTGAAAATTAGAAAGTATATGAAAAAATATATTTTTTTTATTTTAACTATTTTTTAATTAGAAGATTGGAAATTTCGTTTATTTAATTTTTGTTTTTCAATTTTTATTTTTATATAATATTTAAATAATTTTATTTTTTTTTAAATAATTTTAGACAACAATATAATTATATGAATAATTTTATAAGCTAAATATTTATATATATTTTCAATTTAAAAATAAAAGTACATCTAAATAATAATTTTAAATAAAATAACAAATTTAAATTAATATAAAATCAACTTAAAAATATTTTTGCATTCTAAAATAAAACATAAATAAATAAAATAAAGGAATTCAAATAAAAAAACAACTATCTTGAGAGAATGGAAGCATATAAGAAATAAAAATAAAAAAAGTCATTTAAATTGAAACAGGAAATAAACACCAATACTTTTTAAGGGTTTATATTTTTTATTCAAAAAATAATTAAAAATAATTTTTTAAAACTCAAGTATTAACTAATAAATATATTTTTTTTGTTAATTTTTTTAAATGAAAAAATTTCTAATTAAAAATAAATTATATTTTTCATTTTTTAAGAATAATTTTTTAAAAAATAAGACTTATTTCTTACAATTAAACAGCCTTTTACTATTTTATCTTACCCTTATGCATATTATTTGGTAATGAATTTATCTAATAAATATTTAAATTATATTTAAGATTAATAATTTTGATTATTAAAGTAAATTCAAATTTAGGATTTTTTTTTTATAAATTTCCAAAGAAAAAAATGGATCCAATAAAGTGGGCCAGGGGCAGAGCAGGTCCCACTAAATTCTTAAGCATATCCTGATTGGATACTCTTGCTGTTTATCCACTTGATATCAGCAGAACCTTCTTGCCCATTTTGCTATTTAATCCTCTACTACGAACACCACTTCACCACACTTCTGAATCCCATCTCTGTCCACACATCATATCTTCTTCTTCTTCATCTTCTTTCTTCTTCTTTTTTTTTAACAAATGTGAGATTGCATTATTATAATCACAATAATAATTTGATTTAATAACATCTATAATTTCAATCTTGCTTAAGGAAAAAATTTGTACTACTCAAATAAAATGTTGAATGATAATATGAAAATAGTTTTTGATATTGAATTTTAAAAATAACGATATAATATCCCATTCTTTTTTAATTTATTTTAAAATTTATGTCAAATAGAAATATATTTAAAATTTTAAAAATTATTATTATATTTTTAATAATTTTTTCTATAATATTTTTTAAAAAATTTTTATTTTAAGACTAAATTATTGATGTTATGGTTGCAATTTTAGTAAACCATAAATATCAATTCATAAAAATTATTTGAGGGCTATTTTTAATAATTAAAAAATAAAACTATATATATATATGTATATATGGACTCGGTAGTAGATGATTTAGACCAAACAGTCAGCATGTACCATATCAAACGGTTGGGTGAAAGAGTTCAGTGCAAATGAATACGTGGCAAGCGCCTTCTTGAATAAAACCAACCCTCTTCTTATTTTTATTACTTCATTAACGCCTCTATTTCACAGTATTTATTTTAGTACCCTGTTCTTTTTTTTTTGGGTTTAAAATACCCTTTTAAATATCTATTATCTTACAGCATCTCCATGATTTTTTATATTTTTTTAATTTTTTATGATAAAAATTAATAATAAATATAATATTTGAATAAATTTTTATTATTTTATTTCAAAATAAAAATTATTTAAAAAGTAAATTTCAGTTTTTATTTTGAATTTATAAGTTTTTATATAAATTATTTAATTTTCTCGTTTACTTATATGAAAAACCAATTGAAATACTAAAATGCAAAAAAATTCATTTAATTAAAAACTAGAACTATACAAATAGCCTAAAATTGATCTATCTAATCACTAATTTAACTAATTATTGGTGTAAATGAACTGAATTAATCAATTTTAATTTATACATTTACAAATAAAATCGATTAATTTCAATAAAAATCAATTAAATTGGATTAAATTATTTAATAATAGTCAATTTGTAAAAATAAATTTTTATAATTGATTAATAGTAATGGATTGACTGACTTTTAAAATTCAACCAATCCAACCTATATATATTTCTATTAAAAATTTATTTTTTTATATTTAGAAAGTAATTTAAATAATTTTATTTACATAAAAACAACTTGAAAAATGCTCTAGATTTAAAAATTCTTAAACTAAAAGGGAAAGTAATATTTTGTGTCTTGATATTTGATTTATTACTTCTAACTAAATAATATATATATCTTATTTAAAAAAAATTCACCCTTAGTATCATTAAATATATTAATTAAAAAATAATTAATTGAAATAAAATTAAAATAATTTTAATTTTAAAAATTATATTTATTTAATATTAATTAAATACTATTTAATTTTATCAAGGGATTAGTTTTATTTGATTTTGGAGCAACAGGCAATAAATCAAAAGTGAAAGGATCAAATTGCAAAATTTCAAATTTGGTCCACACTCTGTCCATCATATTCATTTCCACTCAGTTTTTTTAGCTGGTGTATCTGACCAACGGCACATATATTTTGAGTTCTGCAAGTTACCATTTTTTTCTTCTCCGCTGGAGCCATTGGCCGGACCAACATGCTCGGCGATTTCCATTTCTTCCCCTGTTTTCTTGATCAAAGCATAGAAGACCGTAACCCAGTACTACTAGTTTCCGGAATCGGAGGGTCCATTCTCAATTCAAAGAACATAGACTTCTTCGGGTGGGACATTCGGGCTTGGGTTCGAGTTTTCTTAGCTGCTTATGAGTTCAAGAAGAGAATCTGGTCTCTCTATAATCCAAAGACAGGTTTTTCAATTTTGTCTCTGGCTGGTTTTGTTTTCTGCTTAATCTGGTTTGGTGTGTGGACTCATTTTCAGTTTGGTTGCTCTGTAACTGAAAGAGAAAGTAAAAGAAAAAAATTGAACCGGGTTTGTTGCAGAGAGCTGAATATTAGTTGGGTTTATTTGATAGTTTAAATTTGTGGAACAAATTTTGATTCTTTATGTGAATTTCACATGTATGTTTAAAAGTGCTCTATATAAGTAGGTTCTAAAGTTATTGTTTTGTAACCATATCATGTAAGCTAAAATGCCATTGTCCAGTTATAATCCCTTTCTTTTCAGTGTCTTGACTGAGAGGAAGAATTTAGAAACAGTATTTGCCATGAAGAGTGCTATTTATAGTAGAATTTGCTTAAATCTAATTTTAATGTAGTATTTTGGTGGATATGAATCATGATTCTGTTTGATTATTCTATGGCTTAATTTCGAACTTTTGTTAACATAGTTATAGATTGCCTGCTTCTTCTTTTTTTAATTATGTTTCATTGCATTTTCTGTTTTTATTTTCCCAGGTTATACAGAAGTTTTGGATGATAGCACGGAACTTGTGGTCCCTGATAACGATTATGGGCTGTATGCAATTGATATTTTAGATCCATCATGGGTAAGATTGATATTGTTTGTTTTCCATAACCTGTCCTAAAGTTTCCATTTTGGATGTGTTGAATGAGTAATTAAATCTTATTTATTCCATGAAAAACAAAGTAACATGCAATTTCTTTCTATGCTAACTTAAAATTATATTGCATATCAGGCTGGGGTAGCCTATAAGCGCCAGAAGGCTTTTTAAGCCTCTTGTAGTTTTTTCCTTTTTAACCAAAAAGAAAAATTATATTGCATAACAAAATGCCAATAATTTGAAGATACCCATATTCTATTTTTTCCTACACATTCATCAACTCGATATATTTCGTGCCTGTCTGTCATAAATAGGCCAATGATGGTCCGGAATCAAATCAAGTCTTCTTCTTTGAAGTATAATGTGGTCCATCTTGGGAATTTTATGATAAATAGATATAAGCATATTTTCAACTTTTGTAATTGCAAGACACTAACTGTTGACTCTTTATTGAATTAACATGTGCAGCTGTAATGCTTTTAATACTTTTGATCCTAGAAATGGATTTGTGCTGCCTTTGGCATATTGAAACATGCTGGTGCAAGTTTTTATTCTGTTTTGTTTTCACATCCTTTTTGTTAGCACATCCTTAAAACAGTAGCTTTCTATCATATGTTGCTGATATTGAATTCCTTGATGTTCCAGTTTGTTAAATGTATACATTTGAAAGCGGTATATTATTTCCATGATATGATTAATATGCTCATTAAATGTGGATATAAGAAGGGAACCACACTGTTTGGATATGGCTATGATTTCCGGCAAAGCAATAGGTAAGCTATTCTCCACTCATTTCATAAATGTGTTTATAAGTTGTTCTGTTGCCGAATTCTGTCTATACTTTTTCCTGCTTTACATAAATGTCGTAATGTCGGATTACATTTGAGATTCTTGCATATTCTGTAGTTTGGTTGAGGATCATAAGTTTTTTCCTTTTGTTCTCTTAATTGGCAGAATTGATAAATTAATGCAAGGTCTTAAAGAAAAGCTGAAAACTGCTTATAAAGCTTCTGGGAATAGAAAAGTTAATATAATTTCACATTCAATGGGTGGAGTGCTGGTGTCATGTTTCATGTCTCTTTATGCAGATGTAAGCGTAATTTTTCCCCTAGATATTTCCAAATTTCATGGAACACCACAGACACAAATATGGTCCCTTGACTGGGCATAAAGAGCACTATCAACAATTTTAACTTGTTCATTGGCAGGTTTTTGCAGAGTTTGTGAACAAATGGATCTGCATTGCATCCCCTTTTCAAGGTACTATGATTTACATCATGCTTTTATAAGAATTGTCCATTTATACATCTCAGTGTTCAAGTAAATTTTAACTTAAATTTGTCCATCTCTCTAGGCAATTCCAGTATATGATTGTAATTTGTCGTTTTTGGAACTACGGGACAAAAATGTAGGGAACATCTATAATGTATACAATAGTTTAATTTTGGCCTTTTCTGTTAAAAGTTTAATTTTATTCCCTAATTTTATTTTCTTTGTCAAATATATTAAATTAAACTTGACTATTGATTTCGTTAGCTAACAGGTGCACCAGGATGTGTCAATGATGCACTGTTAACTGGGATGCAGTTTGTTGAAGGCTTTGAGAGCTTCTTTTTTATATCTAGATGGACAATGCATCAGCTGGTAATTTCTTTTTCTGATACTTGGGCTAGTTATATTTAACTTCAATTTTATACATATGGCGATGATGATATTTACTGAAAGCTTCATTTGTGCATGATATTTAGTGAAGCTTCATGTATGATAATGATGATGTAGAAAGAGCTTCATTTATGCATGTATTTTTCCTTTTTCATGTAGTTGGTTGAGTGCCCATCAGTCTATGAAATGATGGCAAATCCAGATTTTAAGTGGAAAAAGCAACCACAAATTCAAGTTTGGCGGGAGCTGTCAGATGATGGAGATGTCAAGTTGGAGTCCTATGGCCCAATTGAAAGTATCAATTTATTTCAAGAAGCTTTGAGGAATAATGAGGTAATGTTATATATCTGAACTTCCATTCCGGCAAACATTTCTTAGATTTGGTCGTGTCATTACATTGATTATGTTTTTCCTTCTTTTGCAGCTGACTTATGATGGGAATAAAGTTGCTCTGCCCTTCAATTTTCACATCCTCAAATGGACAGCTGAAACTCGCCGGATTATCAGTCAAGTGAAAGTACCAAAAGGAGTTTCCTTCTATAACATTTATGGGACATCATTTGATACACCTTTCAACGTGCGGTATGTAAGAGAATTGATTTGTGGTATGACTATGCTAGAGGTTAATTAATTGGAATTTGGTAGACTCTTTTCCTCATCAGCATTAGATACAGAAACCCGTCTAAACAATTTACTATGATGAAGTGAGTCGAATATACCAAGCTAATGTTCTCTATTCAAGCTGATCTTTATATCCATATATCTAATGCAGATATGGTACAGAGACATCTCCAATTAAGGACTTGTCTGAAATCTGCCACACTCTTGTAAGTGGTTAATTTATCTATGATTACATAATAATGCTGCTAAAAGTTAGTCATTTCGAACATCTTTTTTTCTGCTATATATCTGATACAGGCATTGTTATCATTCACGTAGTTACAAACTTAATATAACAGTTATGTTATATCCGGGACCTATAATTCTATACTTCTTGTTTCATTTATTTTAATTTCTCAAACATCATTTTTGTCAGCCCCATTATGGTTATGTGGATGGAGATGGAACTGTTCCTGCAGAATCAGCTAAGGTATTTGCTCTAACCTTTCACTTCACTTTATATTCAACACAAACAACGCTTTTCGAAGATTTTCGTTCTTGTTCCTTTATTTATTTCTATATTTATTTTTTCTTGCATGTGTTTTACATTTCGAACGATCTTTCTATTGCACAGGCGGATGGTTTCGAAGCAGTCGAGAGGGTAGGAATTGCAGCTAGTCACCGTGGACTGCTATGCGACAGGACAGTATTTCAACTTATCCAGAAATGGTTGGGAGTTGAGCAGAAGCTCACTAAGAATTCAAGAAAATCTAGAGTAATGGATACTTCTTCAATTTCACATATTAATATATGAATATATTTTCTCCCTGAGCATGTATGCACTATATATATATATAGCTATATTTGTTGTACATACTGATTGTATATGCTGAAATATTTATGTAATTATAGTCATGTTATGAAATACCATAAGACTATGGTCTGGTAGAGTGTTTGAATATTTATCAAAAGTATAAAAAATATGTTTGTCTAATGCATTAAGAACTCTATAAGAGAATTATACTACTAATTATCCAATGGGAAAGAGATGTTTAAAGAATATGTTTTCTACTTCCAATTGATCAACTGCAATATGTCATACATTTATATGTTGCATATGCATGTGGAAATATAATTAAGTGCATATTTTACTAGATAATATGATGAGACATAAATTATATGTTTTTTCAGATAATACAATGAGATATAATTTAATAGTAAGTATATATTTTTTATGACAATAAATTCAGAATTCTTTTCTCTTCTCAAAATATATTAAAAGTCAAAAATAAAATAATCAAAGATTAATAAGTTGCTTACATGGGAAAAAGAAGAAGGTGATATTTTTAATATTTCTTAACATGTCGAAATTAGTAGAATATTTTAGTTATTAATAAAGTTGCAAATTCCATTACTAAATTAATTCCATGTTTAACATTTTGAAGCCAGCAAAGTAATTACAAATAGATTGAATATTGACGCTGAATATTATAATTAACATATTGTATTGGGCGGTGATTAAATTATAATTATAAAATATTATTAATAATTATATTGTTAATTAATCCTTCTAGCTAGCCAAGGACGGAACTAGGTAGGGTCGAGTGGGGGCTGACGACCCCCTTACCGGCTTCCTAAAGTGTATTTTTAAGGAATCGTTTCTGCCGGCCGGAGTAATAACGGTGGAGACTCAGCCCCCTCAACCCCCCTCTCCTCCTTTTTGCCTCCCTTTCTCTGAGAGGCTGGCTCAAGCTAGCTATTCAAATGTAGGATTAAGCTACTATATATATTTTTACACACACATATATATATATATATATATATATTGGAAACAGAAACATGGTTACATTCACCCAATAATCAAATATTATGCAAAATTATTTTTTAGAGTTAAGTAGAAATTATGTAAATTAATGTAGTTGGTATCAACGCTTGTGCAATATTAATAAATATTTATAATGAAATTCATTGACTTTCATTTGCATGAATTATAAAATATCAAATAATAAGATAATTAATTATATATTACTTCACTCGTCTTAAATTAATAAACATATTTTTATTTCCCTTTAATATTATAATAAGTATATTTCACATTAAAATAAATTTATAATAGAAAAATATTCACAAAATTATACTATTTTTAGCAAAAACAATTAATATTTAATTATTGTGAAATAAAAAAATGTGTATATTAATTTAAATGTATTTAATTCATTAATAGTGGAGTGATAATAAAGGATATTGCAAACTTGGGGCATCAACAAGTACACACTTGAATCAAAAACTATAATAACTTCAAGAAATAGTTTAAATTTATTTTTATTCTTAATTTTCATTTTTTTACAAAGAAATTAGTGTAAATAGTAACTTTGTATTTTTTTTCAATTAATTTTTTTTCCAAGTATGTAAAGGTTCTTATAATATTTACATTATAAGCAAGTGGGACGAAAGATATATATATATATATATATATATCTATAATGATAATAGTAAGAAAAAAAAATTGAATCCCAAGCAGTTTTTAGTAAGTCGTAATATTAAACCCTACTTCGGGTTTTGAGAAATGAAAGAATATATACAAAAGAAAGTGCAAGAAAGAGACGAAAATGAGCATTCCTAGGACTTGTTCATTACATAATTATATATATAAATAATATATATATTATAAATATAAATAAATAAATTTTTTTTTTGCACAATATAAATAAATATATTAATATATAATAAGAATTCTATTTAATTCAGATGGTGGGGACAGTCGCAGACACTCATGAGCTATTTTCTGATTATTTTAATGCTACAATTGCACAAATAATCCAAAATCTCTTTCCTTCTTCTTTGACTTTGACCCTTTTTTTGCCAAAGTTTTATTTTTGCAATCTAATTACAAATTTTAACATGTAGTGTAATTGTATAACTTAATTAAAACCATACACTATATATCAAAAAAAAATAATTAATTATAATTAAAATATGCTTCCATAATAAATATATATTTCTTTAAACTATAAACTTCACATATTATATATTAAAAACAATTAATTAATTATACGTATGATAATAAATATATATCTCTAAATAATAAATTTAATATTAATTATTTTTTTCTATTACAATAAAAAAATAGTTAGTTAATTCTACATTAATACAATGATAGTATAGGTTTGCTTTCTTTGTCAATTTGTCTTATTATATGCAATGATTTTTTAATTTTATTTTTGACACTATTATTAAAAACGACGATTCAGGTAAATAATTTTCCATTAATGCAAAGAAAGAGATTAATTAATAATAATTATTATTAATTACTCCTTCCGTTTTATTTCAATGATCGTATAAAATTTTTTTTGTTTCGCTTCAAATATTAATTTTAGGAATTTAAAAAAGTATTAATTAAAAAATTTTAATATTACTCATATTAATTAATAAAAAATAATTATTGTATCGTAGATAAATATATACTACTATGACTATACCGTAAGTGCATGATATTATTTCTGATAATAAAGTGATAGAGTGAGTGTCGTGTCCTCAGAAAAAAAATGTATTTGATTAACCTAAATTCAATGTAACTATTGTCTGAAAATTAAAAATTTATAACAATTAAATTTATCCTATTAATTTTAAGTCTAATTTAATTAATTACTCTAAACTAGATGTTCAAGTAATCAATAATAAATAGTATGGTTAGGTTTTACTATGAATCTAATTAATGAAGCATTGAAGTCCAATTCTTAAATTCAAGATATCAAATATCACTCAATTTATCCTCTTCTCTCTCAAGCAATGAAAATATAATTGGACAATAATTAAATTACTATTTTCATATTAATAATCAATATCCAATTCAATTAAATCAAGATATCAATTCTAGATCCCTAAGCAATTAATTTATCTCTAAACTTAATCACTCAAAGTTGATGATTTTACATCAAAAATCACATTCAACCCTTATATTTTATATGATTCTTTATATTTAATAATTGGTGGCCAAATAATTACTAATTAATTAAACCAAAATCATCAAATCAAAGATAAAAGAAAATAAATCTATGTGTATTAGTATATTATAATTAAATTCATAGTTCAAACATTCAAATTCACCTGATCCCACAAAAGAATTAGTTACTCATGACTAAATTAAATATAATAAACATAAAAATTAAAAAAACTAAACATAATATTCATTATTCTCAGTTCAAATCAATAATAGAATGAAGACATAAAATAAAACAATAAACAAAATAGATAGTTCAAAATATATGAGAAATAGTCTTGTAAAGATGATAGAGTTATTCTCAAGCCTAATTTTTCTTCTTCCTTTGATTTTCAATAGTAAAAAATTAATCTCCTCTTCAAAGATGAAAAAGTGTAGTAGAAAATTTTGTTTTGGATGCTCCCTATATTACTGTTTATGTCCCTCCCAAGTTGTCTCTCTTCACTCCTTTCAAAACAGACTCCTACTCCTACCGGATTCTATTTCAAAATTCAAATTTAAATTTTAAAATCCAATTTACTATTAGATATCTCTCTTATCTCTAATTAACTCCTTCAGTAAAGTTATATCTCCAGAAGAGTAGATAATTTTAGGCTTTTGAATCACCTCAATCGGACCTTAGATGTCCTAGTTATGGCCTAATTACTATCAGTAGCTTGAATTGGGCTTCTGTTTATGAAATTTTAGCCCAGATTCTACTTTAAGGTTGGAGGCCTAAACAAACTCAGAATTTGATAAATCAGACCTCTTTAGAAAGTTTGAGATGTCCTTTATCAACTTTATGAAGACTACTTTTTCAAATTTGCGCTTTACAACTGCCGAAATTACTCTTGAAACTCTAAATGTCCAATTCTATAAAAAATTTCAATTTATACACAATTATAAGAAATTAATTTATACTAAGCTTAATTCAAGAATAATGAAATAAAAATACATAAATAAGTTTAGAATAGATTAATTTAAATCAATTACATACCAAATATGATAAAAAAATATATAATATCAATTCGCGCTTAACGATAATAAGTAAGGTAAGAGATAAAAAATGATATTTAGATAAATTATAATAAAATTTTATAAAATTTATAATAACTCTTTATTTTTTTGGTCTGTGCGTATTATTCTTACACGACACTTGAAATAAACTGAAGAGAGTAATAAATATAATATTTCCAAGGAGGAACGGGCGCTCCACTGATTTCTCCAATGCAATCTCAGTTCCCACTGCAACTCTTTTCCATTTTTTTTTCATTAGAGATTTAATAGGCTAAAATTATATTTCTTACTTTTCATTTTAAGTGTCGTGTAATTTTTTTTTATTTTGCTTTAAGTATCACTTTTAAAAATTTAAAAGAGCATTAATTAAAAAGTTTCAATATTGCCCCTAATTAAATTCTTTATTTAATGAAAAATAATAAATAGAGCAAGAAATATGAAATGAATATTTAGGTAAATTGCAATAAAATTTTTATAAAATCTATGATGGCTAATGATTTTTTTTATCTGTGCGCACTGTTATTGTACGACACTTGAAATGAAACAGAGAGAGTATTATAAATTTTTAGAAAAAAATTTCAATCATTAATAATTACTATTTTTATCAATATGTGTTTCGTTTTTATATGAATTTATTTCCATCTACTTCAAATGCCACAATTATAAATTTATGATAATATTAATTATAAAATTTTAAATTTATCCTCATAAATATTAAATACTTCTAAAGTTAAAAATTAATAAGAATATATTTTTATTTTAAAGAAATAATTACGTAAAATGCTATAAATTTTTTTATAAAATTTATAATGATTAATAATTATCTTAATATGCTTAATTATTCAAAAAAATAATTGAAGTGAAACAGAGAGTATTTATTATAATTATTTTTTAATAATTAATTAGAAAATTATATATATTGTAAATTAATTTTGATAAATTTTAATAAAAAATAGTGTATCCATTACGATTTAATATGCTATATTAAGCTCATGTTAGATAAATCCTTTCATTTTTCAAGCATCAAAAAATTAAAATAAATAAATAAATCAGATCACACTAAAAAGGTATTTTGCTTAGCTTATAAACTAGTCAAATCAACTTATAAGCTCTGAATTAAAGCCGACATATTTGTTTTAATAATTTTATTAGTTTATAAATCTAACTAATAAGTTAAAAAAAATTAGAAATACCAACTTATTATTTTAGTATTTATAAACACCTGATGTATAAATTAATTTGATTAAATAATTTATAATATTATCTTAATTTTTTAAAATAATACTCATGATAACATAATTTTATATTATTTTTTATCATTTTAACAATTATAATTTTATATTATTTTTTATCATTTTAACAATAAATATACTTATAAATTATTTTTTACTAAATATATTAAGTATTTATCAACGACTTATAAATGCTAAAAATAAATAATTTTATTAAAATTTTAAATACTTATAAATTCATATTAGCTTATAAATAAATTATCATAAGCTAATTTTTATAAGCCAAGCCAAGCACTCTCTAAAGTATTATATATATATATATATATATATTTGTATGTATGTATTTTTGTATATAAATCAGGGTACGACAATCATCATTTAAACCCATGTGAATCCATATACTGTTTACATAACTCGGAACTTTTTGCCAATTTCACTTTAAAAATATAAATCAAATTTGTAATGAGTAATCCATTCAATTAAATAAGAATAATGGAAAATATTCAAGCTCTTTTTTTTTTGAAAAATATATTTTTTAAAATATATATTTTTTTTAATATTCAAAATTTTTAAAAAAATATTGCAGATATCATAGATTTGCCTTGCCTAGACTAAAGATATTTGACGTTTAACCTAAATACGGTCCAAATATAATATTCTCTTATAATTTATTTTTAAATTAATTTAAATTAAAAGATACCAAATATAATTTACCCATATTAAAATTATGACTAATAATCATATATGTATAATTAATAATCATTAAATACAAAGATATAATTTAACATATAAACTATGCTCCGAATATAATTACTCTTATAGTTAGACTGTGTATGGTAGCGAGAATGCCGGTTGTAAAAAAAAATTAATAAATGGGTAGAGAAATGAAAGAGTGTTGCGGGTGGCTAGCCAGGTTGGAGCCACATGGAAAGGTGAACCCCACAAATAGGGCTATAATCGAGCCGAACAGAGCCGAGCTGAGCCGAACTTTGGAAAGCTCAAGCTCGGCTTATTATAAAATAGTCGAGTTTGAACTCGAACTCGAATCGAGTCCGAGCCGAGCCTGAATTTATATCGACCCAGCTCATATATCATGTATCACGTGCTTAAACTTGAGCTTGATTTAAATAAATTTAACGAACTCAATAAACTTATTTTAATTTTAATTTTTCATTTATTTTTTCTAAATTTTCATAAAAGATATACTAAAATTTATGTTTTTATGAAAGATGAATAATATAATTATATATTAATAAAAATAAAATATTATATTACTATAATTTTATATTTTACTATAATTTACTAAACTACTTTATATTATTTATTATTTAATTTATTTATCACATATACCATATGTTAATAAATTATATAAATTAAGTTAGTCAAAAATTTAATATATTCATATATATAGTTTAATATATATAAATTAAATTATATATAATTTTAATCCAATACACTAAATGAGCTAGCTTACAAGCTTAATTCACGAGCTTTTTAAATGAGCTAACGAGCCGAGTATTTCATAACTTGAGCTTGACTCATTTAACAAATAAACAGTTCGAGCTCGAGTCTGAACAAGTTTTTATCGAACCGAGATCTAAACTGAGCTCGAGTAGCTTAGCTCATTTACAGCCCTACCCACAGTATCATAAGCAGCTCTGCAAAAGTCAGGTTGTGTTATTGGACTATTTTACACATTACCCATCTCTCTAGGCCCAATCTCATTACTCAAGGGCTCATCTCAATCAACTTTTTTTTAGTGATTTTTCAAAAAAATCATAAAAATAAAATTATTTTTTAAAAAATATTACTTTTTCTTTTTCTTTTTTCAAAAAAACCCAATTTCAATTTTTAATTTCTTGGTATATTAAAGATATTCTAAAAAAGGAAAATATTTTTGAAAAAAAAAGTGAATAGGACTTGACATGCAGTAAATCCTGTCGAAAGAGATGAGTGCTTTCAGATAGTGCACGATTGTCTTCAGCTCGTGCAGTAAAGTATTGAGTTAAGTCCTGTAATAAATATAACCCTCGTATTTAATTGTGACTGTTGAATTTAAATTGTTGAGCATACTGCCGATAATAAATTGAAGAAAGATGGTGATGATGTACTGTAATTTCTTTTTTTTTTTTTAAATTACTTATTTCTTTTATTTTCTTTTAAAGGATACAATTATCTACAATGGAAGCCCAATGAAATATAATACAGTGTTAATTATATATCTTCTTGTCAATAAATTCAGGACTAATTTTTCGTTCTCTGTATCAATGTTGGAAAACAAATGTACCAAGAATGGAAGAAAGGAGATAAAAGAGTCTCCATACATAATAGAGACATAATGCAATAAGTGAATGGTACAAGCAAAATTTATTAGGAATTTTTATTTTTCTAATAATAATAATAATAATATTTAAAAGGACGGACGAAAGGATAGAGAAAATATCTTAAAATTTAATCCGTATATATCATTAAACAAATATTCTATTATTAAATTATTAATATAAATGATTAAATATTTCATATATTTTTCATATAAATATAATTATGCGTACTTCATGCAAGCCCAACAAACTTTAAAATTATTCCCTAAAAAATAAGGTAATATTTTCGCTGTTAAATATTTGCAAAAAAAAAATCTTAAATTTTTAGAAGATTTTAATTATTGTTTCCTAAAAGCATAAAATATTTAGAATAAATTAAGATGTGGATCAAAGGGTTTAAATATCACTAAAAATAATTCTCTTATCCATAATCATATATAAAGAAATTAAAGGCTTCGATTTGGTGACTAATATGCTAAAAGAAAAAAAAAAGTTTCATTGAGCTTCCATTAACTTGACATTAGGAAAGCGAGCATTTGGTTGTTAAGATTTTAAAAACCACTGAAGTTTGGGTTAATATTGAAAGAGAGATAAATGACAACAAATTAATGTTAAAAAATAAGTTACGCAACCTTTTTTTTTTTTTAAATAATAAAGTCCAAATAATTAATTAAAGCAGAACAAACATTTATTGTTCATTGACATTTGGGGAAATTCCAATTCCCATGATTACAATGCTGTCACTGTTCTTGATATGAAAAGCATCTTAAATATATATATACACACACTTGGCATTGCCCAGATAAAATGACAATGTAGGATAGAATAATTTAAAGGGTATTTGGTTTAGCTGTTTGATGCAGCTGATAGAGGTTTGAATTCCAAACAGTTTAGTAAAATTTGATATTTGGTAAAATTTTAAAACAGCAGCTGATAGCTGTTAGGAATCCCAAACAGCTGCTGTTTCAATAAGCTCCTATTCGGAGCTTTTTCATATCAGCTGATAGCTGATTCATATTAAGATTATATTAATTCTATTAAAATAAAAAAAATTAATATTTATTAGATAATGATATGTTTATTGGTAATTTTACATTCAAACTGCAACAGCTATTGTATTTTTACCAAACACTAATCCGAATCAACTATCAGCTATCCGCTATCAGCTATCAGCTGCTATAAACAGCTAAATCAAACAGGCCCTAAATTCCGAGAGGAAAAAACTTATAAATCTATTTTGATCCTTATTAATATTAATATAAATAGAAATATATTGAATGATCCTAAATGAGTGGATTAAATATGAAAATGAGTTGGAGAAGGAGAAGTAAAGTAGAGTGGCATGAGGAACACATGGCATCGTATTTTTGGTAGGCAAAAATCCCCAGTCTAAACACATGGCATTCATTCAATATATTTTTCTTTTAGCTTTTTGCCTACCTTCATGCATAGTTAATTTGCATATGCTTCATTTCTAAAATATAAATTTTAGTACAAATTTCTTTTGACCATTACTCTTCAAGACTCAGATTTAATATATATATATATATATATACTCTGTTTGAGATATATGCAATAAAAGTTGAAATATTTTCTTCTGTTTAAGATATACCATAAAAGCATATGCATGTTGAACAACAATAAGTCAATAAGTAATCTATTTTTTATTAAGATAAATTTTATTTTTATTGAAATTTAATATGATCATTTTTTAAAGTGATTGATAAAAAATTAAACGTATATTACAGTAATTATAATAAATTTTAATGAAAATGAACGGTATTCAAACTCAGGAGCTTCAACAACGATGATAGGAATTGTATATAACATATACAATAGTATATATCATCAAACACATATTATATATATATATATATGTTATGTTGCATATGAATATATATGAGTATAGGACATCTACAATAGTAAAAATTAATGGGGTATAGGACAAAGGGCAAACCTTAGAGGATGAGAAAGTTAATTACTAGGTCAAAGTCGCATACCTTCTCTTCTCTTTCTTTTTAAATTTTTATTTGATTGTGAAAACTTTTAATTTTTTTTTCTCTGTTCTAAGATAGAGTGCTAATAAGAAGAGGTCGAGCATGATTATATGATTAGATTACCGAGAGCATTTATTTATTTTACAGTTGAAGTTGCAGGCTTTTAATATTAATAAATAAATTATAATATATAGTTTTTTTTTTTTTTGAGTTTGAGAAGAAGGGCCATGGCCATGTGGTGTTTTATTTTATATTTTTTAACCTTCTCTTTTGATTCCTTTCTTGACGGTCAAAGTTACACTGTGATTTTTTGCACCCTTCGAGATATCAATCTCTCTTTCTTTCTTTTTCCCTGTTCCCTTCCTCTTATTTATTTATAAACTATGATTTCGTATATATAAAATTACAAAACCAATTACATGTACATGCATGTAATGTCCGATGTACCATATATTATTATTATTTTTTAATGTTATGTAATCTATGCATGCATGTTATTTGAATATTTTTATATATAGCATGTATATATTAATGTGTTTATTTTTATAAATAATGACAAATTTAGATACTTAGCTATATATCCTTTTTTTCTCGTTTGAATAAATGGAAATATGTACCTTTAGTTGTTAATTATTTATATTAGGAACTAATACGATTGGAAATAATATATGGTATATGCCCATACAATATATATATATTTTTTAAATGTTAGATAATCTATGCATGCACGTACATATATATAGATGTGTTTATCTTTAATTATATAAGTTTTTATTTTATTACATGTCAGGTATTTTTTTTTGAAAAATAAATCCATAATCGATGTTACTTTATTATTTTAATATTAAAAAAAAGCATTTATTTTGATTGATTATAACTGGAAATGTGTACCTTTAGTTGTTAATTATTTATATTAGAAATAAGTAAAGAAAAGGAGGGAGATTCACTTATACTGAAGAAGAAGAAGAGAGACACAGAAGCCGCGGTTGACAAAAGCATTGAAAAAGGAGATCATATAAAGCAAATGAGGTTGAATAGGAGCAAATGATCCCTCTTCGTCGCTATCCACTATATATATGGATAGATTTTACTGTTAGTTTATTAGTATTTTTGGTAGTTCACCGTTAATTACAGTCCTCCTGAATAGATTTTGCAGATAAAAAGACTCGTTAAAGAAGAGAGAGGAGACAAAACCAGATCAGATAAGGAAAGTATTGAGCAGTACAAATATCGACCGACTAACGACGCCGATAAAAAATGACCGATCACTAGTTACTCCTCTGAGTTCGATGCTAGTTCCGCTATTCATCATATATGTATATTATAAGTATCCGAGAGAATTCCATTTGGATCCTTAGAAAATTTAGATTTTCTTCCAATCTGTCTCTCTCGATTTCTTAAAAAGAAAAAAAATCAATACAAAATCAAATAAAAAAAATCTATATAAATATTTTGAGAAATTAATAAATTATGATCATTAAAACCTCAAATAATAGGACCCAGAAGACAAGGGTTAATGTCGTCTTATAGGGGTGCAACAAGCGTACCCCATGTTCTTATTTTAAGTTATATTTTTCCTTAATAAATGTTCGCCTCTTATATTACCATAATATACATCAATTATTACTATATATATATACACACACATAGAAAGGGTCTTATTAACAAATTTTTCCTCTATTTTATTTTAAATAGTATATAATTTTTTTTTTAATTTTATTTTAAGTATCACTTTTAAAATTTTAAAAAAATATTAATTAAAAAATATTAATATTATTTTTAATTAAGTCCTATATTCAATGAAAGAGAATAAGTAAAATAAAAAAATATAAAAAAATAGTATTTAGATAAATTATAATAAAATTTTTATAAAATTTATAATAAATAATTATTTTTTTATATGTGCGTACTATATTCAATATTACTCTTAATTAAATTTCATATTTAATTAAAGAGAATAAGTAAAATAAAAAAAAATAAAAAATAGTATTTAGATAAATTATAATAAAATTTTTATAAAATTTATAATAAATAATTAATTTTTTAATATGTGCATATTATTTTTATAAGATATTTAAAATAAAATAAAAATATAAAATTCTATATTGATATTACTTTTTAAATAATAATAAATATTTTAATTTTTATTAGAATATATTTTATTTTTATTAAAATTTATATAATAATTTTATAATGTGTGCACTTTTTTTATTTAATTATTTTTTTAAAAATAATTACAATAAATTTTATTAGGAATAAAACATAATTCAATAAAAATATAATATTTATTATTATTTAAAAGTGTTACTGTGACAACCCTTAATATTTTTCTTATATATATATATATATATATATAAATTAAAGTTATGTACGCAGAGAGAAAGAGAGAGCGAGAGAGGAAAAAGTAAAAAAAAAAAAAAAAGACTCCCGATTCTAGCGGGGGAGCAGTTTGATGATTAGGACTATATATATAGGTAAAATAAAATAAAAAAAAAAGGATGGATATGGATGGAGAGTGAGAAAGTTATGGGTATTTGTAGGCATATAATAAAATTATTTTAAAAAAAGAATAGGGTTGGTTAAGGGAGTGGCAGTAGCAGATTATACTGACATTGAAATGACTTTTGTCCAACTCGGCCATGAATAAGTGGGTGTGGAGAGCAGAGAAGGGAAAGGCGTGTGGGTTTTTTTTTTTTTGTCAGAAATCCTATTTCCATCTCCTTACAGTTGTTCCTCTTCATTCAGCAATCACACACATTTCATCATACAACACTTGCCATATACTATTATATAAATTTTTTTTTCCTAATCATGGGAAAAAATTTTTAAATTCGACCTGTACATTCAAAATTTATCAATTCAATTGATTATATTAATTTAAAGTGATTAAATTGATTAATTTTAAAATATAAATTTATCAATAAACTCAGTAAAATATAATAAATTTTGATAAAATTCGGCCGAATTTAAAAATAGTCGATTTTTTATAATAATTTTTTGGCCATTATTAAATAGTCGGGTTGATAGACTATCCTAAAATTCGATAAATCCGACTAATACTCGTTCTTACTTTTTCCCGCTCATTTTCATATTATATCAAATGACCGTAATCTGATGTTCAAAAAAAAAATTACCACAAACCCAATTTTCTTATGCATATTAAATTCAGAATTTCTAATGATATTCTTTAAAAAGCAATAAATATTTTATTTTTATCAAAATATATATAAGTGAATAGAAAAAAGTTGTTCACCAAATAATGCATGATCGAATCAAAGAGTCGAACAAGCCATCGGAAGTCTATCGAATCTTCTTTAGCATTTTTTCGTCAAACAAAGAAGAGATAGATTAAGAAGAGATATATTATAATAAGAAAAAAAATAATTTTATTGAAATTTATTAAATTAATTATATATATAATTTTTTTATCAGTCACTTTAAAAAAGCGATTACAATCAATTTTGATGAAAATGAAATATATATATATTAATAAAAATTAAAATATTTATTATTATTTACAAAGTGACAATACAACACCTGTTAAAAGTGTGTACTCTCGTATTAAGCAGCAAACAATAATTTAATTTTATTAAGATATATTTTATTTTTATTGAAATTTATACTGCTTAATATATTAAATATTTATTACTATTTAACCTGTTTTGGTATGAAATATAATGGGTAATTAGGGTTATATATATATATGATGGTGATGATGAGTAGAATGAAGGACATGAACATCGTTGAAAGTTTGATTCAAAAGGGGTTTGTTTTAAGTTTACGAAACCACATGCTTATAGATCATCATATACCCCATGTGTTCAGTCTCTTCTTATAAAATACTAACTTATAACCTTTTTTAAGATAAGTTCAACTTGCCTAATTTTGGATTTGCAATCTTCAATACCTTGCTTAAACTATTTACACTCGTCCATTATTCAAATTCATAAAGTACTTTCAATTTATTCTCATCAATGTGCAATTTTTCTAATCAATTTTATTAGATATAGAGAGAGATAGAGTGCCTGAAAAATAAATATAAAATATGGATATTAAAGTGAATTGGGATAATTTGTTTGTTTGTTGGTAAATAATAATAAATAATTAATGAGTCTTCAATGCGAATACAGATTAATTTCAATTTTTGAATGGTGGAATACTGAGTAATAAGACTAAAAAATAATAATAAATAATTGGATTAAATAGATGCAAAAGTACAACTATTAAGTCTTAGGGCCTGTTTGGTTTAGCTGTTCATAGCAGCTGGTAGCTGATAGCGGTTGCTGATAGCTGGTGGCGGATAGCTGGTAGCTAATTCAGGTTAGTGTTTGGTAAAAATACAATAGCTGTTGCAGTTTGAATGTAAAATTACCAATAAGCATATCATTATCTAATAAATATTAATTTTTATTTTATTTTAATAGGGTTAATATAGTCTTAATATGAATCAGCTATCAGCTGATATGAAAAAGCTCCGAGTAGGAGCTTATTGAAACAGCAGCTGTTTGGGGTTCAAACCTCTATCAGCTGCATCAAACAGCTAAACCAAATATCCCTTGATTTAATTATCACAAGTAAAATTTTAATTTTAAGAATTTTTTTTATGTTAACGTATAATTAATAAAAAAAAATAAATACAAAAGTAGAGAAGTGTTCATAGATAGGGTCAGCAACTACTGCATTCATTTTCTCATTTGGAGAATGAAAAAGATTCTAGGTACCCTTCCACTATAACATCTTATAGAAACTAGAAAGTGAGAGAGAGAAGTTTATTTAATTTTTGTGATCAAATTAATTTTCTTGACCTTTCCTCTTCTTTCCTTCTCTATTAATCTCTGATTTCATGCATGAACTTAGCTTCATCTTCAACTCTCTTTTCTTTTGTTAAGATAACAAATACAAAAACTTGAAAGCCTTTTTTTTTTTTTTCTCTTTTTGTTTTTTGTAATTTGGTATGGCTTCTATGAACAACTGGTTGGGGTTTTCTCTTTCTCCTCATCAACAATCTGATCATCATCACTCTCAAACTACTGCAGCCTCTCGTTTAGGTTTCCACCACTCCGATGAAATCTCCGGTACCGGCGAGGTCTTCCATCTCACTTCTGAATCAACTGTTCCTCCTCTTAATCTCCCTCCCCCTTTTGGTATTCCTGAAGATTTCAGAACCAATCAATCTCAAGGTCTGTATATACTATAAAACTTCAAAAACTTCAAAAACCCTAACTCATATTCATTTTTACTTGTTTTCTTGAATCTTTGAATGATTTAAAGTTCTTTTGTTTTATTTTTCTTATTTGTCTTTTCTTTCTTTCTTTCTTTCTTTCTCAGAATCTTAGAAAACACTAGTAAAGATATTTTCTTTTTTAGTTTTTTTTTTCTCATAATATTCTTTTTATTTTTTTTCATAATATTCTTTTTTCTTCAACTTTGTTGACAGATTGGAATATGAAAGGTTTAGAGATGAACCAAGAAACTACTTACAAAACAAGCTCATCAGACTTCTCTATGTTAATGGGTAACTCATGCAGTACTCAAAATCTTGATCAAAATCAAGAACCCAAATTAGAAAACTTTCTTGGTGGCCATTCTTTTGCTGCTAATAATCGTCAAGAACACAATAAGCAGCAGCATCTTGCTACTATTTACAACACTAGTGGAGATCATTACATGTTCCAAAACTGCAACTCTCTGCAAACTACAGCAAGTGGAGAAGATAATAACAGCAACAATGCTAATAATAATAATAATAATAGTTCCATTGGGTTGTCTATGATCAAGACTTGGCTAAGAAACCAACCAGCACCGACACAACAAGAACAGGAAGCTAATAAGAACATCAATGGAGGTGGTGGTGGTGGTGGTGCACAAAGTTTGTCTCTTTCTATGAGTACTACTGGAGAAGAAAATATTGGTAATAATAATATTTGCGGAGATCATATTTCTTCATCTTCTTCTGATACTAATAAGCAACAAAAGATAATAGCAGCAACAACAGATGGTGCCATTGAAGCAGTTCCAAGAAAATCTGTTGATACTTTTGGCCAAAGAACTTCTATATACCGTGGTGTAACCAGGTATTATACTATATACTTTTTCTTATTAATTATATGTGGGGTGGGAAAGACTCAGAACTCGAACCCTGGACTTAAATCGGAGCAACAACTTCCTGGCTATGGCGTTACACTATATCCTTATTAAATAATAATCCATGGAATGAAATCTTTCCCGTTTTTATTTTGTTTTTAAATTTTTAAATTTTTTGTTTCCTTTTATTGTTACAATTTTTTAGTTTGGTAAATGATTTTTAGGGTTTTGTTTTTATCAGACATAGATGGACAGGTAGATATGAAGCTCATCTATGGGATAATAGTTGCAGAAGAGAAGGACAAACTCGAAAGGGAAGGCAAGGTATGGGTTTATATATAAATATAAAATTAAAAAAATGAAAAAAATCACTTGTTTTTTGCTTTCTCACTTTGATTAATCATTCATTTATTGTTTCATTTTCGTATGCTAATTTTTTTTTTGCCCTTTTCGATGTT
Organism: Garcia nutans; assembly: GCA_947685225.1. Classification (NCBI taxonomy): domain Eukaryota; kingdom Viridiplantae; phylum Streptophyta; class Magnoliopsida; order Malpighiales; family Euphorbiaceae; genus Garcia; species Garcia nutans. The sequence goes on along the minus strand of CANTUV010000036.1, from coordinate 23,291,552 downwards.
CTTATATCTTATAAATGTGGGACTTCTCAAATCTCATTGCAGTTTATTTGGGTAAATATCCTTTTTTTCCCTCTATTTTTTCAAATTATTATGCTTGTAATACGAGTATCGGTAACAAGTAGCATCAAAGTCTATTTTTTATCTTGAAATATTTTTTGTTTTGGGTTGATTAATTCTACAGGTGGTTATGATAAAGAAGAAAAGGCAGCAAGAGCATATGATTTAGCAGCACTGAAATATTGGGGTACAACTACCACTACAAATTTCCCTGTAAGTTTTCCACTTTTTCTTCCCTTTCCAGGCAATTTTAAATTATTAACTGCAATTTATATATATATATATATATATATATATATATTATAGTTTTAGTTCAAAAAATTTGGGCAGTGCAAGCATTTGCATTGACATGCAGTTGTTTTATGTGAAACATTATTAGTGGAGAAATGTTTTCATAATTTAAGCTCTTGTGCTCCCCAAAAGTATCCGATTAATAGGAACATTAATTTTAATTTATATTATAATCAACTATAGTTTCACCGGTAAATATGGATTTTGCTTACTGAATTTGAACCTTAATTATTTAAAATTAATTAGTTAATTATTTTTTTTGTAAATTATAAATTTTTTAAATAATTTGCAGATCAGTAATTATGAAAAAGAGTTAGAAGAAATGAAGCACATGACCAGGCAAGAATATATTGCGTCTTTGCGAAGGTATTTATTTATAAATGCCATTGTTTTCTTCTTCTTCTTCTTTTTTTTTTTTAAATTTTATTCAAATCTTCCACCAAATTAATTGACAATGGCTACTATAATTAACATAATTTGTGTTAATTATGTTATCTAATTGCAGGAAAAGTAGTGGATTTTCTCGTGGTGCATCCATTTATCGAGGTGTGACTAGGTAATTGTAATTAATTAATCCATTTTCTTAATTATGCCTAATTAATTTAAATCCTTATCTTCATGTTGGTCATATGATATTTAATGTTTTTAGTTTTTCATTAATTGGATAGTTAATGAGGTGATTTTTAATTAAAAAATTGAAATTTAATGATTTTACTTAGATTTAATTTAGTATTAAATTCAATGGCTGCATGCCAAACTTTAATTAATCCTTTTATCTCTTTCTCTTTAGGCAAAAACAAAATAACTAGCACCTTCAAAGGCTGAGATGAGAGAGTTAAGATCTTTTTTCCCATAATTAGCGGTATTAAGAGTTCAAATTCTAAATATTAAATACCTCTATAATTTAAAAAATGAACTTTATCTTTTAATGGTTTTGCCTAGTGCAAATCCAGATAAATATACAACTTTTAAGTTGAATTATAAGATATCCTTTAATGGGTTTGTTTAGCGTATATCTACATTAGTTTTTAACTTCTAAGTTCGGTTGTAAAATATTGAATCTTTACTAGTAAAAGAAAAAAAACAAAATAACAATTAAATATCCCATGTAGGCCATTTTTAGTATGTTCTTATGTTATGTGAAATGATGGAAACAAAAGCTGCTGCACATTATAGAATAAGTCAAGGCTGGCAATATGACATGAAAATTCATGGTCACAACCCATTTATTATGATCAATAATATAAAAAAAAATACTATAATGTTTATTACTATATTTCTATTAGTTATTACTATTTTTATAAATTACATATAAGAGACAAACTAGCTAAGAATTGAAAAGCTAGAATAATTGCAATCAAAAGTGAGCAATAATTCTATCCCAAAATATTATTATTTTCTTAGCAAATCTGCTCCATAATTCTATTGGTTGATTGTGTGCCCTCTTTTTTTTTTTTTTTATTATGAAACTTGGTGGTCATTATAATTTTATATTTACTGATAAGATCTACTTTTATTCCTTAATACTGTTTTGTCACATTCCCTTTGTTGTTTCACTTTAACTCGTTTTTTTATTTTCAAATTTGCAGATGGATCTTTTGTTTATTTTTTAAATCATATTTTGATCAATAAGACAACTCTCTTTAATTATCAAGAATCAACTTGCTTATTTAATTAACCCTCATTTTATCAAGAAAACACTGTTTTAATTTCTGGGTACTTCGTTTTTTTTATCATATCAGACACCATCAACATGGAAGATGGCAAGCAAGAATTGGAAGAGTTGCAGGGAACAAAGATCTTTACTTGGGAACTTTCAGTATGCTTAATTGCATATATTTCTTGATTTAACTTTACGCATCATAAGAGGAAAATCAATTTTGAATTTATTATTTAAGAGAGATGCACTTGTCACTAGGAATGAATCGATTTTGATTCTATTACACAGGACAAGTGCACTTGCCGTTAGGAGAAATCAATCTCGAGTCTATTGATCAGGAGAGGTGCACGTGCCACTAAGTTAGGCCTTGGCGTGCAACTTCCCAAACTATTTCTTTAATGACAAATGGTACTGATTACAATTGTTTGATTGTCATTAGGCACCCAAGAAGAAGCAGCAGAAGCTTATGATATTGCAGCCATAAAATTCCGAGGATTGAACGCTGTGACCAACTTTGATATGAGCAGATATGATGTTAACAGCATTTTAGAGAGCAGCACATTGCCAATTGGTGGAGCAGCAAAGCGATTGAAAGATGTTGAGCAATCAGAAATGACAATTGATACACAAAGATCAACCGAGAATGAGAATATCACTTCACATTTGACAGATGGAATTAGCAGCAGCAGCAGCTATGGATGGCCTAGTTTGGCATTTCAATATCAAAATCATCATCATCATCATCCTTATAGTATGCATTATCCATATGGAGAAAAAGTTTGGCGGATGCAGGGACAAGATACTGATCATGCTAATAATCATAGCTTTCAAGATCTTCATCATCAACAACTTCAATTCGGGAATACCCACAATTTCTTTCATCCTTCTTCTGTTTTGCATAATCTGATGAGTATGGATTCATCTTCAATGGAACACAGTTCTGGGTCTAATTCAGTTATGTACAGCAATGGAGGTGGAGGAGGTGATGGATTTAATTATGGAAGTAATGGGTATGCAATTCCAATGGCTACGGTCATAGCTAATAATAGTGATGGGAATCAAAATAATGGTTATGGAGATCAAAATATTTTTGGATCATATTATCTACCACAGCAACAATCATCATCATCATCACCATCAACATGTAACAACTGGGCACCCACAGCTGTTCCTGCTCTGGCAGCTACAAGGTCTAATAACATGGCCGTTTGCCATGGATCTTCTGCAACTTTCACAGTATGGAATGATACATAAAGATAACCTCAACTCAACCAAGCCTTAATCCCAAGTTAATTGGGATAGACTGCACAGTGCGATTCAGGGCAGCTCCATCTTCGATGAGATGTATGGGGGAAAAATAAGGACTTGGAGAAAAACAAAAGAAATGGGGATTTTGTATACAGAAATGATTTGCCTAATTCTGATTTTTCATGGCTCTTTTTTCTTCCTAATTCTATATTTCACTAATGGAACTTAAGAGGAAGATACATGGGCTAACTTTGCAGGAGGAGAGAAAATTTTAATGGTTAATTATTAATTGGGATCTAAGAGAAGTTCAGTGATATAGCAAATGAGAGCTTAAAAATTCTCAAGTTTTGCTATGAATTTTGTGGAACTTCAAATGGATAATAGATCCTCGGATAGTTTTTTTTTAACATCAGACTTTGTAATTTTTAATAACAAAGTTACTATACAAAGAATGGGGTTTTATCTTCATTTTTATGTGTATGTTTATATGTCTAGGCTGCCTGATGGAGTCAGTATAAAAATATTTAAGAAATATATATATATATATATATTTCTATTTCTTAAGATGTATATAAAAAAAATTAGTGTGTTTTGATAGCGAAAAAAAGATGTATATATATAAAAAAAATACTTCTGAAATTTTCAAAAATTACAAAGCTATTTAAAAAAAATGAAAAAAAAAATTGCATACAAATCACTAACCAACCAAAAAAAGAAAAAAAAATCTATCTCAAAATGCCATGAATATTTTAGAGAAAATTACACTTCATATCACACTTCTTAACTTTTTTTTTTTAGAAATACTCTACATTTTTAATATAATTTTAATATACTGAAAGCATACTCAATATATACCTTTAAAATAGTATATCTTTAATATACAAAATATATACCAAAATATACCACTAAAAAGGATATTTTTAAAATTAAAAGTTCAAATGGCATTTTTGAAATTGAAATTGAAAAAGAATATTTTTAAAAATACTTTTAATTTTTAGGGCATTTTTAAAAAAATCTCTATTTTAGACCCAAAGAGTCGACTTAAAATGTCCTAAATCAATAGGAGTTTTTACAAAAATGTCAGAAAAAATAAAAAAAAATAAATTTATTATTTTTTAAAAATATTTTTAAATTTATCAGAATTTATAAATTTTTTTTTATAAAAATACTAGATTTAGATAGCTTATTTTAATTCTATTATGAATTTATTATATGTTTATTTTAAGTTTATAGATTTATATAGTTTATTATGAGTTTATTATAAAATAACTAAAATATTTCTGATAAAAATAAAAAAAATTATAAAAAATGATAGATGATGTAATTTTTCCATATCTATATAATCTACTAACACATCAGCTCTCATCAGTCATCACTCGTGCAATGTTGGTTGGCTGCGAAGTTATCAAAAGAGAAATTTACATTGACTAAAAAAAATCAAGAGAGAAATTTACAAAAATTATTTTAAAAATAATAAATATATTATGTAAATAAAATTTTATAAAAATATTGTACAAATAAAAAATTTTATAAAATATATATGTATATATATTTTTGTATATGTCAAAAAAATTAAAAAAAAATAGCATTTTGACTCTTTAAATATAAAATAAGATTCAAAAGCTTAATTGCAGTATTTACTAAAATACAGTAACACTATATCTGAAAAGATCAACCAAAGGAGACACAGGCTTCATGATAACCACAGACAATCCAAGCTTCTTATATGCCTCCAATGTTAAAAGATTAATGGCGCTCCTAGTATCTAATAAAATACGCTGAATCAAATATTTCTAAATAGCAACCTCAACTACTAAAGCATCAACATGTGGTTCAGCGATTCGGTGAAATTCTTCCGAGAAAAAAAGTAATGATCGAACTTTTCAGCGGAGGATTTTCTATCACTGAAAAGACTTCTTTCGCCTTGCGCTTCCTAGAAGTATCTACTATGTCATAATATTTTCCACCTACTATGACATGAAAAACTCATGTCGGGGCTTTCTTAGAGGCTCAGAAACAGTTAGAATTTGGCCTCGGTTGATCTCTATTTTTAGATGCACTAATAAACTGGTTGAGGCTTCCTTTTCGGATCAGTCATTTAATTTCTCGCTTCAACATACTACAATTACCAGTTTTGTGACCATAAGCTCGATAAAAACTGTAATAGAACCCCTGATCTTTGTTATGATCTCTCATTGGCCTGGGCCAGTTTACTTCAATATTCTCTTTAAGCCATCGAAGTGTACTATCTCGAGAGGTATTCAATGGTGTAAAATATTCAGGTGCTTTAGATACATGGAAGGTTTGGTTTGGGATTGATTGGTGAGATAGCCTTATTGGATTGTGGTGATTACTTTTCCAAGAGGACCTAGGTTTAGCGGACCTATAATGCGATTTATAGGGATATTGCTTTGATAGCTTGGGAAGATATTTAGATGATTCAAACTTTTTGAGTTCACCATAACTTTTGGAGGTCTGACCTTGATTCTAATTATTAGCATGAAGCTCTTCCTAAATTCGAGAATTTCCATCCACCTTGATGTATCCATGAGCTCAGTAAAATCTTTACTTTTCATTATAACTTGATTTTACAAATAAAAGTAAAAATGAATCAAATAGAAATTAAGATTTTTAGTGAAAAAATAAAGATAAATAAAAGTAATTCACTTACTATTTTTAGATACTTTAATTATTATTAACTTTATTTGGTGCATAAATACCTTATTTTCTGCATTAAAAAACTTTATTTTCTTAGGATGTATTTTCAAATTTGTTGGGAAAAAATTATGAAAAAAGGAGACAATGAAAGGAATAATAAAAAAAAAAGAACAACATATTTTTTTTACACTTCGTTTAATTAATAATGCATAACCCCTGTGATTTTGATGATTATACGAGTTTTCAATTATATATTTATTATATTATTTAATTTTCTCTTTTTTGTATTGTAATTTATTTTTTATTGAGCTAAATTTATATTTTTTAAAATTAAAGGAGTCAAAATATGTATTTTAAAAATTATATATAAAACAAATATATAAAAAAAAAATTTTTAAAAAAAAAGAGGGGGAGAGGGAGGGCTTGCTAATGGGTGGCTTCACCCCTGTTTGTAATTAAGTATTTGCTACTTTATAAGTTGATCAATTAATATTATTAATAGCAATGAGGAATGTCACACTATATGATTAGTATTACCCATATCAACTCAAGATTTCATGTTTATTTTGCTTAATCAGTGATTTAAGTGATTTACAATCTATTTATTGTCTTATCATTGTAATTTTTCTTTTCAGATAAATTAATTTTTAAGTATTTTTATTAAAAAAAATTATAGAATTAATTGTAAATAATATTGGTTCATATTTTATCTTAAAGTTTTATATTCTAAAATTACATAATTCTTGATATTTTATAATTGTAAGTATTATGTTATTTTCTCAAAAAATTCTATAAATTTTCTTTACTTTTATGTAATTTTTAGTTTAAAAAATTATATAATATGAAGTTACATAATATTCCATAAAAACTACATATCGACATGTCAAAATTACATAATCTTTAATATTCTATAATTTATGTGGTCTTTGCTTCAAAAAGTTATATAATTTAATGTCACATAATAGTCTCTCAAAACCACATACAAAACTATATAATTTTTGTTATTTTATAGTAGTTTTATTTTTATGTGATTTTTTTAATTATGTAGTTTTTAATTAAATTTATATAGTTTTTATTTTAAAAAGTTATATAATTCAAAGTTACATAATAGTATCTCAAAATCACATACAAATAGGTCAAAACTACATAATTCTAGATATTCTGTAGTTTTTAATTTTATATGTTTTTTTTATAATTTTGTAGTATCTCAAAACCACATACAAGTCGGTCAAAACTACATAATTCTTGATATTATGTAGTTTTTAGATTTATGTGATTTTCTTTCAAAATTATATAGTTTATACTTAAATTTATGTAGTTTTTATTTTAAAAAGTTATATAATTCAAAGTTACATAATAGTATCTTAAAACCACACACAAGTCAGTCAAAACTACATAATTCTTGATATTCTGTAGTTTTTAAATTTATGTGATTTTGTTTCAAAATTATGCAGTTTTTAATTAACTTTATGTAGTTTTTACTTCAAAAAGTTATATAATAGTATCTTAAAACCACATACAGGTCGATAAAAACTACATAATTCTTAATATTATGTAGTTTTTAATTTTATATGATTTTTTTTAAAATTATATAGTTTTTAATTAAATTTATGTAGTTTTTTGTTCAAAAAGTTACATAATTCAAAGTTACATAATCGTATTTCAAAACCATATACAGGTCGGTCAAAACTACATAATTTTTTATTTATGTAGTTTTTAGTTTTATATGATTTTCTTTCAAACTTATATAGTTTTTAATTAAATTTATGCAATTTTTGGTTCAAAAGGTTACATAATTCAAAGTTACATAATCGTATCTCAAAACCACATATAAATCGGTTAAAACTACATAATTCTTGATATTCTGTAGTTTTAATTTTATGTGATTTTCTTTAAAATTTATGTAGTTTTCAATTAAATATATGCAGTTTTTGATTCAAAAAGTTACATAATTCAAAGTTACACAATAGTATCTCAAAATCACATAAAAGTCGGTCAAAACTATATAATTCTTGATATTTTTTACTTTTTAATTTTATATGATTTTTTTTTCAAAATTATGTAGTATTTAATTAAATTTATATAGTTTTTGTTTCAAAATATTATATAATTCAAAGTTACATAATCATATCTCAAAACCACATATAAATCGGTTAAAACTACATAATTCTTGGTATTATGTAGTTTTTAGTTTTATGTGATTTCTTTTTTCAAAATTATGTAGTTTTTATTATATTTATGTAATTTTTACTTCAAAAAGTTATATAATTTAAAGTTACACAGTCATATCTCAAAACCACATATAAGTCGGTCAAAAGTAAATAATTCTTGATATTCTGTAATTTTTATTTTTATGTGATTTTCTTTTAAAATTAATTAGTTTTTAATTACATTTATGTAGTTGTAGCTTTAAAAAGTTATATAATCAAAAGTTATATAATAGTTTATAAAAACTACATATAAATCGGTCAAAATTATATAATTCTTGATATTTTATAGTTTTTATTTGCATGTGATTTTCTTTCAAAATTATGTAGTTTATAATTATATTTATGTAGTTTTTGCTTCAAAAAGTTATATAATAGTATCTCAAAATCACATACAAGTCGGTCAAAATTATATAATTCTTGATATTATATAGTTTTTTTTATTTTATGTGATTTTCTTTCAAAATTATGTAGTTTTTCATTATATTTATAGTTTTTGCTTCAAAAAATTACATAATAGTCCATTAAGATCACATACGAGTCGGTTAAAACTACATAATTCTTGATATTCTATAGTTTTAAAAATGTTATATTGACTTATATAATTTATATAATTCTTGATATTATATATATTTTTTAAAAAAATTCATAATAAAACTATATATTTGTATGCTCTAAATTATATAATCACAAATAATATGTAGCTTCTATTTTTACAATAAATTTTTTTTACTACCGAATTTTTAGTATAAAATTCACATAATAACCAATGAGATATGTCAATGTAAATATTCATTATTCATTGTATAAAGTTATACATTAACAAAGTAAAATAATAGTGACATATTTAACTACTAACTACATTTATTTTTCTTCAACTAAAATACTAGGAATAATCCTAATATATATATATATATTTCATGTTCAAAATGCATTTTTTTTCAACTAAAAACAAATAATACATTATTTTATAAATTCAATTTTAACTAAATTTATATAAAATTTTAAATATAAATACCTCAACATTTAATGAATTTTTTCTTCATTTTTTATGGTTGAAAAATACAAACGTCATCCCTAAATTTTTTTTATCGAAATCCTCAAAATTTTCTTTTCTTCAAATATATTAACTAAGTTGTTGGTCATTTAAATCACTTGGGACTTATTTTAATTTTAGACAACGCAGGACATAATATTACAATTATTGCTACTCATGTTAGTAACCTTTAAAATTTTTCTCAAGGGAATAATTATCATAGAATCCTCCTCATTTAATTGCAGGCATCAACTCATGGGTATTTTAAATTTTTGACAATTATCAAATCATGTGCATATATCCTCATAATAAAAAGTTTAAAATCAATAAATGTCATTTATTATGCAAATTTAAATATACAAATTTCAAAATAAAAAACATGGTAAATTTATTATATTTTTAAAGTGGACACCGTAGCACTGACCGTTTTTATCTTATCTCTTATATTATATAGTTTTCATTTGTAAAATTATCTAATTAATTATTATAGTATATCAATCAAGTGTAATTTTGCATCACAACAATAGTATATCTAGTTACGTTAAAAATATAATATGATCAATATATAAATAGACATTAATTGCGTAATAAAAAAGAAAGAAATTTCTGTTTTGTTTCAATTTTATTCAATATTATAAAAAGATATTTATATATATATTAATTGTTTGCATCTTGATATATATTTATATAATAATTCATATTTTCTTTCTGGAAAAAATCACATATAATAAGGAAATAGATTACAAAAACTTTGGAAAAATCTGATCCTCTATATATTTAGCAAGGTACTGGTAACATGTCTGACTGGGATGGATGGCATCAAAAAATATAAACTGATCTCTTTGTTGACAAATTATAGTGGATGGATTGCACATAAATGACATTTCAAAATATCCAACTCCACAACATCCTCTTTTTGTTTCTGCAAATCCTTTTCCAAACAAAAAAAAAAACAAAAATGTTATTTTTTTTTTTAAAAAACACATACAAAAAATAATTACTAGACATATTCTACGTAAACCCAAAGCCATATGAGTTGATATGAGTTCGATCGAATTAGAAAAATAAGTCATAGATTATATCGGTTTTAATAATAAAAAAATATTATACATATATGGTTGGTCAAGTTTTAGTAATTTTTATAAGTCAAATTCGACTGACTTTTTTTATAATTATATATAAATGAATAAAATATATATTAAACAACGTCATTGGTTTAGTATTTTTAATGTTGGATTGGATTTGGCTGAAAAAAAAAATATTCTTTTGACCCAACTAAACTCGACTTGTGCTCTATTTTATTAACCAATTTATTTCTTTATAACATACACTCTTTTGATGATATGGGAGATCCGAACTTCTACTCAAACACCACCACACATTTGTTATATATATAAGTATATAAATATATATATATATGTGTGTGTGTGTGATGCATTAATCAAATAGGTTTTTTGTATATATTACCATATTTCTTTGGATCATTGAGCATGTCTAGTAGCTGTCGATACACATCTACATAAGCAATTTTGGTTCCAGGAAGCTTTTGATGTAATTGGGACAACAATGCTGCGAACTTTTGGTTATAAGAAACAGCATATGCATTTTGATCTTCCATACACTTTCTGCTAATCTTAAATTCTTCAGTAATTCGACTTGGCAGGCAACCAAGTGGAGGAAGTCCCGCCATTATCATTGTTCGACAACCTAGTTCATATAATTCCTGCAGTAATAATATGATCAATTTAACATTACACCAGTGGCCGAACCAGCAATTCATCGAGGGAGGACAAAATTTATACAAAAAAAATTGATCAGAAATTCATAAAAGGAGAGTAAAATTTACACAGAAAAAATTATCGACGAGTAATTATAAATTTATAGTTCTAATGTTATTAACCTAATCACAATTTATACTTTAAATTTTATTAAGCCAATTATAATTTATATTAAATTTTTATTTTATATTTTAATTTATTATATAATTTACATAATTTACATGTGTATATATATATATATATATATTGGCAAAAGGAAAGAACGAAATTAGATTGACCGATAGAAGGGACCCAGCGATAGCCGCATGGACGGCTGGAATCACCTGACTATAAGCAATCTAATTCGCCAATATATATGATTAATGAAATCGAATGTAAGGACCCATACAATCTGAAAGAAAAACGCCTTTAAGGAAATTAGGCAAAGTTTCAAAAGAATGAAATAAACAATTAGCATTATTAATGCGACTATAATAAGCAAGAAAATGTGCCGCTTGATTCCATTCTCTGTAGATATGGCTAATTGTGATGTTATTTGAAATAAGAAGCTGCTTTGTGTATCCTGCCAAAGAAAGAGGATGCAGCACTTGCGTGGAATTGAGTAAGTCAACTGAGATCTTGGAATCGGTCTCAACAAGAAAATGATCATAACCAGCTGCAATGCACCACCGGATGCTAATCTGAATAGCTTGAAACTCAACTTGAAACGTAGAGTTACCATTTAAGAGAAAGGAAAGCCCATGGACAAACTGCCCTGAACTTGATCTCAAAATGGCACCTCCTGAAGACCGAATGGGAGTGTATGATGCATCAACATTCAATTTAAAGATACCCGAGGGAGGCTTTAACCAGCGGACAATAGTGGGCTTAAGATTAAGCGAGCCAAAATTGATGGGGAGAAAATCTTTAAACTGTGGAACTGGTTTTGCAAATTTATCCTTTGAATTACCAATGCCCCAACTCAGAATGGCAGAAGTGATGGCATTATATAATTGGGGGAAATAAAAGCTCTCCTCACCCCAAGTACAACAACAGTAAGTGCACCAGATGGAGTATATAATGATAAGAACAACAACCCGTTTAACTCTTCCAATGGCGGACTTAACATTTGAAGAAAGCCACCAGTGTATCAGTTCAAGATGCAAAGATCTTTTCATGGCAATATTATCAATAAGAAAAGACCCGAAATCTTCCCATATTTTGTGAATAGATGGACAAGAATAAAAAATGTGATTAACAGAAGCATCTCCTTGATAACAGAAGGGACAAAAGGATGCTAAACTAATACCTAGTCGTTGAAGTCCACAAGGAAGAGGGAGATTATTATTGAGAACCCGCCAAGCAAGAACAGAATATTTAAAAGGGATGGCATGATCCCAAAGCATTTGAGAGACTAACGATGTGGCTCTGTGCTCCCTAACAATTTCATAAGCAGAGGCAAGGGAGAAAGTACCTGACATATTGTGGTTCCAAGCAACAGGGTCAGCATCAAGCATGAAAAGATCAGAGTGAGTCTGCAGAGTTATACATATCCGTTTCCATGAAGAGGAGTCCGACTGCATATACCTCCATTCACCCGCCCGATGATACTTCGAGTGCATATAATGAGCCCAAAGAGAATCGTTGCTCAAATAAATCCAAACCAGCTTGAGAGAATAGGATGTTTGAAGAGAAGAAAGAGACCTTAATCCCAAACCATTCTCTGTAGTAGGACGACAAAGGTCGGAATACTTAGTCCAGTGATGTTTCCGAATGGAAATGTCTGAGCTCCAAAGGAAAGATGCAAAGCGCTTTTCCAAAGTAGTGATGATAGCCTTGGGAAGGGACATTGATCCCATAATGTGTATGGGCAATGTATTAAGAACATGCTTAATAAGCAGAAGTCTCCCACCTGCCGATAAGAATTTCTTAGACCAACCTTGTAACTTTGAATCAACTTTATGAAGTAAATCTTGACAGTAAGCTAATCTGTTAATTCCTTGATAGATTGGCGCGCCAAGATAAGCAAACGGTAAAGACTTTTGATGAATGGAAAGCAAATCAGCATACTTTCTGGCTCGAACCCTTGAACAATGCTTAGAACAAAAGAAAGAACACTTATCAAAGTTAATAAGCTGTCATGAAGTTGATTGATAACAGTCTAAGAACTTCTTGAATGTCTTAATGCTTCGAAGATCTCCATTGATGAATACAAGCAAATCGTCTGCAAAACCCAAATGGGATATGACACTGCAATGCCTATTGAGCTTATAAGGAAGAATCTTGCGATCCATGATGAGAGTATTGAGACTCCTGGAGAAACATTCAGCTGCTAGAATAAAGAGGAGAGGGGAGAGTGGATCCCCCTGTTTGACTCCACGTTGCGGCTTGAAGAAGCCATAACTAACACCATTCACAATAACCGAGAGATAAGTGCAGTTAAGATTTTGCATTATCAATTGAACAAATTGGGGAGAGAAACCAAATTGAAGGAGAATCCTACGGAGGCATTCCCAATTAACCCGATCAAAGGCCTTAGCCATATCCAATTTAATAGCTAAATTTTGCCCTCTGGTTTTCCTATCCAACTCATGAATCATCTCATTAGCAAGGAGGATTTGCTCATGAATAGAACGACCTTTAAGGAAACCCGCCTGTTCCTTAGATATAATTCTGCTCAAGAGAGGCATCATTCTATTAGCAATTATTCTTGTACATACCTTGCTTACAAATGAAGCCAAACAAATAGGACGAAATTGAGTGAAGCGGATAGCATTCTGAACTTTAGGAATAAGAATGATGTTGGCGCTACCGAAAGCTTTGGGCATAGGAAGACCAAGAAAGAATTCCTGAATAGCACTGCACATATCCGGCTTAATAAAATCCCAACAAATTTGAAAAAAATTTTCGTCAAAGCCATGGGGACCCGGAGAGCTGTCGGGGTCGAGTTGCCACACTGCGGACTTTATTTCTTCTTCCCCAGGAACCAGCCCATTATTGTCTACATCAGTAATCAAAGTAGGAAGCAAATTAATTAAATCTGAATCCATGTCAATTAATTCGGCTTTGAATAAGTCAGAGAAAAATTCAACAGCAGCTCCTCCAATGGAAGCTGGATCTTCTAATTTTTGATCCAACGAATTTTTAATAAAAGAAATGCGCTGAATTATTTTCGACATTTTGACATGATTGTGAAAAAACTTAGAATTTGACTCCCCCTCCACAAGCCACTTGATATGAGACTTTTGTTTCCAGTATGTTTCTTCTTGCTTCAAACAGAGAAGAAGAGAGCTTGCTTAGAATGCCAAATAGATCTATTAGAAGCAGAAGGATCCGAAATATAAGCTTGCTCGGCTAAGTCCACTTCATTCTCAGCTTCAACAACCGCTTGGAAAATGTTGCCAAATATGTTTTTGTTCCACTCACGAATAACACCTCTTAGAGATTTGAGCTTTTGAAACAATCCACTCATGCCACCATGTGAAAAAGTCGAGCACCAATGGGTCCGAACCATGGGCAGAAAAGATTCATGGGACAGCCACATGTGTTGAAATTTGAAGGCTCTCGGACCCGAAGAGATCACTTTAGAACATTGCAGAAACAAAGGTGCATGGTCTGAAGTTGTTTTATTAAGGTGGGAACAAATGATTTTCTCAAATAAATCAAAGAAAGCAGCATTTTCCATGAACCGATCCAGACGCTTCCAAACCCGACCGTTACTTCTGACCCCATACCAAGTAAAACTATTCCCCGTAAAAGGTACATCAATAAGACCAGAATCATCACAACAAGCAGCAAAATCAAGAATACTGTTTATGTCAGGAGTACCAGAACCAATATACTCCAAAATAGATTTAATAACATTGAATCTCCTCCTATCAACCATGGTAAATCAGACTGCAGAGCAAAAGAAGATAAGAGGTCCCAAAGAGAAGATCTGGCTCTCCGAGAATGATGACCATAAATAGCAGAAAATCTGAATTCCAAAGAGAAAGGAAAATAAGTAATAGAACAGGAAAACATTTGTTGAGCATCCACAATGTTAGTAACATCAAAGAGGGAATCCTTCCAAAGAAGCCATATCTTGTTATCCTGAGAACAGAACGAATTAGAGAAACCAAGCTGATTGACAAGAAAAGCACTGTTAGTAAAATCTGACATTGGTTCAATAATAGCCAATAAACCAATTTGATACATGGAGCAAAGTTTTTGAAGTCTTGTAAAAGAAGAGGCCAGGCCCCTAATGTTCCAACACATGCAATTCATTAAAGAGAGGATTGAGTATTCTAAATTAATGATTTGAAAGCCGTATCTTCCATCTTTTTGGATTTCTTACGGATTCTTGTGCCTTTTCTTAAAACAGGGATGAAATCACCATTATTATTAACTACAGAGTCAATAGCCGAATCATCTTTAGAAGAAATAACAATTTCAGTAGAAAATTGGGCAGTAGGATCTATACCAGGCAGGTCACGGGCAGAGAAATTTGGTGAAGAGTCATGCTCGGAATCAGAAATATCTGAAGAGTTTTTAGCATCTGTTGCATTAGTAGGGGGCCAAAGGCATAACATTAAGCAAAACAACATCATCGGAAAAAGTGACTGTGACTTGATTTTTACCCTTGTTAACAATCAGCTCATTCTCTAAAGGAGCAGCAACTTCAAGTTTAGAATTGACTGGCCGCTGAATATCGAGAGATACATTCTCACAAACATGATTTTCAATTGAAGAAATAGGAATCGCACAATCTGCATTCTCCATTTGCGTAGGAATCACTGGAATATTTGATGAGGAAGGGTTATCAACTGAAGAAATCTTATTGTCTACAGAAGGCAACACTTTTGGAACCCAAACTTTGGTAACCGATGGTTTGGAAGGCTGGTCATTGGAGTCCAAAATAGTAGCTTTGTCCGTAGCACCACAAGATGAAACATCATGTCCTAGACGATGACAAGCAACACAAAAATTTGTAAGATTTTCATAACTTACACTTTGGAAAAACCCTTCATCCCCATTATTGATCCAAATTCTATCTGGGATCTCTTTGGACAAATCAAGTTCAACACAGACCCTCGCTGCTGAAGGCCGAGTCAAAGTGGAAGTTGCGGCATCAACTTTAAGAGGATTCCCAATGAGATTGGCTATAGGAAAGAGAGCTGCCTTGGTAAACAAGTGAATGGGTAAGCCTTCAAAAGTTATCCATGCAGGAACTATTGCACTATCCACATTAGAGCGAAAATTGGGATTCCATTTAGAAACCCGCATAGAGAAACCATTAAAGAACCACATTTGACGAAGCCAACATCGTAAAAAATCCTCTTCCAATTCAAAATTAATCAATACATTATTCGAATCCAAAAGCCCCAGGGAAAAAGGTCCTTTAAAACCAATGAAATCAAAAGATCTATGTAAAGACTTCATATTAGGACGTCCGGAGGAGAAAAAACCAACAAGAGCAAATTTAAAAGGGGAAGAGAGAGAGGAAATCTCTTCTGCAGTGAAAGATATAGATGGGACTCCTTTGAATCTGGATGGTAATTTTGCAGCAATATGAGGAAAAGTGGAGGAAACATCGTTAAATGATCTGTCAATGTCCAACTTACCAGGAGCCGAAGAGATGAGACCAGAGCGTAGAGCCTCTGCAAATGACCGGCCAGCCGACCCAGGCTGGGCCGCCGCCGTGACAGTCTCCGTAGCCGTGATGAAGAAGAAAACCCTTACAGAGACAAAACCCTCAACAGCGAGTCAAATATCTAAAGGACCCTGATCCTCATTTGAACTCTATTCTGCTCTCAACTGCCGGATCTGTTCTTGTCGAAGCTTCCCCGCACGATCTCTTTTGGTATGGCGCGCTTATTCTCCCTTAATCACTCTCTGTTCGCAGCCATGGCCAAAGTTTTTAGAATCTTCCAGACCACAATCCTCCCCTCTCTCATGTGAGAGAGGGGAGGGGGATCCATTGCCCTCCGCCCCTGCATTACACTTATTTATTTTTTGCTTCGCCATTAAATGGATCCGGTCATGGGGCTGTATATGAGTCTTAATTAGTGAATAAAATTAGATTTTTTATAAAATTGTTAGAAAAAGTTGATAATGTTATAAATTTAGTAGCTCAAAAATACATTATAAAATTTATTAGAATTTTTTAATAAAGTTTTAAATTTATCAGATATATATATATATCATATAATTATATGAAATGATAAAAAACTTATGATAAAAAAGTAAAAATTTTAAATAATCTGATAAATAACGTAATTTTTTAAAGAAATTTACTAAGTAATGAGCCAGATTTTTGAAAAGTTAATTTAAGATTTTTTTTTGAAAATATTTCAAAAAAAATAAAATTATTTTATAAAAAATACCATATTTCTTTTTTTTCCTCTTTCAGAAATGTCTATATATTTAATATATTGAAAATACACTCATTTTGAAAGATATATCAAAACAACATGGTATTTTTGAAAAAAAAAATATTATGTAATTTTCTAAAAAAATTAATATTTTTTAAATTCAAACCCAACAAATAACAAGATTTACGAATAAATAATAACTAAATATATCAAACAAATAAAAAAAAGATCTAATCTGATTTTTACCTGAACTAAATTTGTATCTGACTAATCAAAAAATCCTGATAAACGATATTATCTTCGACTGCCGCCTTTCCTGAAATATCATTAGTTCCTGCGGAAATAACTAGTAAAGCACCATTAATAATGTTCTTAGCCTTTTCTTCACCAACAATTTTATTCAACTTTTCAAAGTAAATCTTAAAATTTTCAATCTGTTTGGACACTGGAATTAAATTATGTCCAGCATTTGTTGCATTGTCAAATCCTGAAGCTGCTGATGCAAAATTAATCAGGGGCGGAGGCAGGTGGGGTCGTGTGGGGGTTGACGACCCCCCTGCCGGCCGCCGGAGACGTTAATCTCAGCCTTCAACTCCCTCTCAGCCCCTCAGTCCTCAGTCCCAGCGCCCCCTCAGCCCCCCCTTCAGCCAGGACCCTCTGTCAGTGCCATGCATCTCTGTTTTTCCCTTAGCCCCCCCTTCAACCAGGTCCTGGCTCCGCCACTGAAATTAACCCCTGTAATTAGTTCATTATCAGACAACTTTGGATCCAAAAATGGTGGAACAGCTTCTTTAATGTCCAAATATGATGCCAAGAAATCTGGAATCAATTTCCCATTTGAAAATCTCCCAGTTGCAACTTTTCCTGGAAAATCTTCCCCATATGGTGGAAAATTTGCCTTCACAATTGTGTTAAGGTAATTGTTGTTTCCTGAATCCATTGTTGAATCTCCAAAAATAAGAACTGCAGAAAATTTTGGAGATTTTATTTGTAAATCTCTTGACCCATTGCAATTATTTATATTGAACCTAATTATTAATAATGTCCAAATATTAATAATCTTCAATAATTTTTCCATATTGGTGAATTAATTTCTTTTTCTTTTTCTTCTTTTAAATTTCTCCCACCAATTGGTTCTTGAAAAAAGTTTTCAAATGCCTCTAGTTTCATGAAAATCAATTGAAATGTTGATTTTCTTGCTAGTTTTTGTTGCAAAAAATAGATTTTCTATATATGATTTTATGCTGTTAATTAATTGTTAATTTTTTTATGTTGTTTTGAGAGGCTAATTTTGCTTTCTCCTCTTTCTAATTTTGCTGTTGTAGTTCCTTTCTAAATTTTACTAAGATGTGAATTCCTGCATTTTTGTTACTTCACTAATTTAATTTTTATTATAATGGAGCAACTTCATCCACCATATTCATCTTGAATTCATTTAGTCTTATAATTTATCTGAATAATTGTGAATTTAAATTTGAATTTTAAGTGTAATATTATAAATAATAGATAAACGATCCCTTATTTAAACTATTCTAGATTTTATCAATAATTTGAAGGAAATTTTTTTTAGTATGTTAATTTTTATTTTAGCGCATTTTGTGATTAAATTAATTATATATTTTACAATCTAATGATTGAATTAAAATAAATTATATAAAATGTGTACAATAATTTAAATGTTAAGAAAAAAAAAAAACAGATATAGTAAAAGAATACAAGAAGAATGAAAGTGAAGAAATGAGAATTTCTTATTACTTCAAGTTATGCTTACAATTATAGAAGTATTGCTATTTATAAGGTAAGATCTAACACAGGTTATAATCCCATTATAAATAGAAGGAAAAATTATACATGTGGTATCTTAACTTATCTTTTTTTTTTTTTTAAGAAATCTCAAATTTAATAAATAGTTATATTTGATTATCTCATACAATTTTGCTTATAATTCTAGTGATGACCAGACTAATAATTAGGTTTTATTTTCAGTTGAAAAAAATTGTCAGGTCATCTTTTAATGGTAAATTGGTTAAAATGCCCTTACTTAATGGGCAAAACATTTGTTTTCTATCTCTGATTTGGGCATTTGATTGAAATTTTATAAGAAATTGAAAAAGAAGAAGAAGACCTTCTAATTAGAAATAGAGAAGCTTTGGATCTTAAAGCTAGGCAAAATAAATGGCTGTTGTTGAAACTCAGCCCCAGGAAGTGCTCTTAATGGATCTTTGATGTCTTAATAAAAACGATTCTCGGAACTTCTCGCCATTGATATGGGGATTTTTTTTAGCCTCTCCTGTTAAACACACACACGCCCCCATAAAAAAATTGATTTACTTCAATTTCAGAATTTGTACATGGAGCAAATGAAAATTAAAGAGCAAAAGAAAAATCATACCTAAGTCTTAGAAGAGGAACCAAGAAGAGTATTAGCAACAGCATCCAGAGGAATAGAAGATGAAGAAAAGCCAGGAACTGCACAAGCAGCTCCTCCAGTAACTAAATTACGCATCGCCATATCTATTATCTACTGAGTTTTTTTTTCTAAGACTTTAAATTAAGACTTAGAAATTTAAATCAAAGAATCGGGGAAGATAATGATGATTGATGAGGGAGAAAAAAAGCAGAACCTTCAATCATCGAAGAAATTGAAATTCTTCTTCTTCTTCTTTTCCAATTTCTTCAATAATTTCAACCAAAATAGTATGTGAACCCTAAATGCCCAAATCAACAAACGAAAACAAAAGTTTTGATAATTAAGTGAGGGAATTTTTGTCAATTTACTTTTAAAAGAAGACATTATATTTTTTTTAAACTAAAAATGAAACATATTTAATCTAGTTCTCACCGAAATTACAAGCAAATAGTATAAGATATTTAAATATAATTTTTTACTAAATTTAAGATACTAAATTGAAAAAAAAATTATAAAAATACTAAAATAAAAAATAGATAAATTTAAATACTATTAATATAGTTTTTCTTAAATATTAAGAATATGTAACTTAATATAATAGATGATGATGAGTTATAAAATTTTAAAAGACAAAAGTTATAGATACAGATTTTCTATTTCATCCATAACAAAAAAAAAATGATATATGAACTCAAATAATAACATATTTTTTTAAAATTTATTTACGGCTTGATTGAAATTAAATACTATATTTAAGAAAAAATAAAAAATATATTTTTAATTTTTTTTTTATTTTGCATATTAAAAAATTATCCTTAATATATTAGCAGCTTGCTGAAATACAAAGTGGGAATTATATAATTTTTCTTTTTTGTTTTTCACTTGCAAATGGGTAAATTATTAATTGCCCTTAAATATGAGTCTTGCCTAAAAATAACAAAAAATAAAAATAAAAATTATCATATTTTCAAATTTATGAGAATTTTTTTATTTTCAATTTTATCAAATTCATATAGCATATATAAAATTCATTATATTTTTATAAAATGATTAAAAAATTTCTGTTAATATGCAAAAATTTTAGAAAACCTGGTGAATAATGTAATTTGCATAAAATAAATATTTTAACATTAATGATGCTTGGGCTGGGCTATAGTTATAAGCCTTAGGCCCAAACGTGAAAGGTACAGAACCGTTGATCTTTGCTTAAGTTCTCTGATCGAGAAAGTGTACGTAATGGATAAATCTGGACCGTCCAAAATCCGATAACTTAAAATCTACAACTTTCACGTGGCACCGTAACTTAGCACTTGTCGGACAGAGCTTCCCCATTTTTCTCAACAAAATTTCCCATCAACCAAACAGAAAATTCTCTAGAATGGACGATCCAACTGACGCTTCTGGCCCTTCCAACGCTGAAAAAAGTAAGCTTTCTTTTTGCTTAAGGTTCCCTTTCAAAGAAAGTTCATTTCTTTCCATGTTTGCTAAACTTTGATTAAAAAATTATCAATTTTCAGAATTTTTGAGTAATTGAATTTCTATGTTTTGCAATATAAAAAGAAATGAAGAATTTATTTATTTGTTCTAGTTTTGCTATTTGTACTTGATAATTGCCTTAGAGAAAAAAAGGGACTACATTAAAAAAAAGTTATAAAATTGAAGTAAATTATTATTGTATTGGTTAGAATGAAATGTTAATCAATTGTATGATTGTAATGCTCATGAATGATTTTATGGGTCTTATAATGATGCATTTAAGTATTAACATGTGTAATGTATGGATGTATGTGTTTTTTATTTTCATTTTTCTGTTCTTTCTTTTCCTAATAGGTTAGTAGTTTTGATCAAATGATGAGTTCAATGGTATTATAGATTTGGTTCTCAGTTTGATGAGTTTCAGAGTTATAATGTTCTACTACATGACATTTTAGTACTAGAGAAGAAACCTAAACTATATGTTACAATTTATATTGTAAGCTATATATATATATATATATATATTGTTTCTTTATGTGAAAATTGTACCCTTTGTAATTGATAATGGTCAATTTTTCTGATTTTTCAAATGTAATGTAATTTTTCTCCCTTTATTTTCTTCTGTTTTAATAATTTTTTCTTCTTTATATTGATATTATATATGGGCCTAAGCTCTAAAGAGTTACCACCAAATTTGAGCAGTGATGTGTCTTTCCGAGTTTTGATGCTGGTATTTATTTTGCAACTTTTGTTTTTTGAATTCAGAAATGCTAAATTTTGAATAGGATGTTATTTTTGGTTGTTTATCTTGAACTTGAATTGTTCCTCTTCTTTAATTCTTGTGTTGCAGAGGATTCCGAACACAGTGCAGATGTTCCGAGCGAAGTAATAAATAATTCAACTGATAGCAATTCTAAGATTGCTGCTAATGGCTCGGTGGATGGAAGTCATAATGAAGTAGCATCATTGCCAGACTTAAATATGGATGAACCGTTTGTAGGTCAAGAATTTGAATCAGAGGCAGCTGCCCTTGAATTTTTTTCTAAATATGCCATGCGCATGGGTTTCATAACCCGTATTCACCAAACTAATCAAGTTGATGGAACTGTCATTTCGCGAACGCTTGTGTGTAGCAGAGCAGGTTTCCAGAGACCCAAAAATAGGAATGAGACGGCAAATAAAAGGTCACGAGAGCCTCGAACTTCTATTAGAGTTGGCTGCAAAGCAAAGGTTTCATTCAAAAGGCAAAACACGGGGAAATGGCATATTAGAAGCTTGGTAAAGGAGCATACTCACTCATTGAATGATACCCTATCTCAAAGGGCTCGTATTTATCACATTCAGGTTAGCTCTTTTGATTGTTAAAGGATGGTGTTTAATGTGCATTACACAATATAACCTATAGGTAGATATGATGCCCACTACTTATAAATGCTTTTGATGTGTGGTATTCATCTCTTTTATCCACTTATCAATTTTGGCTGCTCCAAATTCTTATGCTTGCATTCCTTTTGAAATATGGGAAAGAACATTTTGAATGTTTATTTTGGCACGATCTCTGCTGGAGATATACAAAATAGGTACTTGGAAATGACACAGGAATAGAGTTGTTATAGGCTAGAGTAGTTCAAGGATAATCCTTTTCTGAGATAAAAAATGAACTGTGCTTTCAATTTCAGCGTTTCCCAGGTTATTGATTTCTAATTTAGTATGAATTATTGTCTGGACTTGTCTAGTTCTTTACCTGTATCCATGCTCGATGGAGTTTTTTTTTTTTTTTTTTTTTTTCTATGCTTAAATTCAACACTATAAAATATTCCAAGTACCCAAGTTTATCTTGGCTAAGCTCGATTAATATTAAGTTTTGAAGTAAATTTATTTATTAATCTCAAATTAGTGCTTACATTAGCTCCACTTAGAGATTGAATTAATGAAGTAATATTTAAAAATAACATATACTATAAAATATATTCGAAATTATATGAAATGTTATATACTCAATTAGATTTGTGATGGATTAGAATCAAATATTATGATGCTCAAACTTAGCTTGACTTGTTATTCTAGTTGTTTGAGTTTGAGCTCAACTAAATAAAAATGAGTGAATTTGAATATTTTGCGAATAGAGCTCGATTAGCTTGATTTATTTAAACCTATATTAATTGATAAAATAATAATTAAAAAAGAAAATTAAGTTAGCGGAAGGGAAACTGAACAAAATGGTAAAAAGAAAAAGACTGGCATTATATAGAGTCGTCCTACTTGTTATTGCATGTGGTTAGCTAGATTTCCTTTTTCAAGCAAACCAAATTCCTCTCTGTTCTAGAATTACTAGTAAGTACACTGCCCTATTTATTTATTTAATTTTATTTTCCCACTAAGTCTTCTCATTAATTTTGTAATCTATAAGAAGCTTCTGTTAAATGATTTTTCACATTGCAGATGCTTGCTACTCAAATCACATAGTAAGATAAGGAGCGATTTAAAAGTTCTTTTTGCATTTTGCTTACAATTTGTCTTTCCAGATTACTTTGCATGAACTCTCAAAATGGTAAAAAGAAAAAGATTGGCATTATATAGAGTCGTCCTACTTGTTATTGCATGTAGTTAGCTAGATTTCCTTTTTCAAGCAAACCAAATTCCTCTCTGTTCTAGAATTACTAGTAAGTACACTGCCGTATTTATTTATTTATTTTTATTTTCCCACTAAGTCTTCTCATTAATTTTGTAATCTATAAGAAGCTTCTGTTAAATGATTTTTCACATTGCAGAAGCTTGCTACTCAAATCACATGGTAAGATAAGGAGCGATTTAAAAGTTCTTTCTGCATTTTGCTTACAATTTGTCTTTCCAGATTACTTTGTATGAACTCTCAAAAAGTGAAGCTTACCCAAGCCATGTAGTTTCATGTGGCCAACCAGCTCATGTATCAACTCAAGAGTTGTATCATACTTAAAGAGCAACTGAATATGATAATCCTTACATCTGCCTTGAGGCATTAGTTCTGTGCCTTCTTATATTTTGCCCTTTTTTAAACTGACGATTGATTGCAATAGAAAATGTTAACTGTTTGAATTTCTGCTGCTATTGGTATGTCGGACTGCATGCTCAGGAATGTGCATTAGGCTAAGTCAGGGATGCAACCATTATTATCAAGTTATTGACTTCTTGAGTTCAAAAAAAAAAGTTATTTTCTTCCCTTCTCTCTCGCACACTCATCTCTTAACATATTGCGTTCTTTTGAATATTTTGCAGACTGATGACAAGAGAATCAATGAGCTAAATAGAGAGTTGTTAACGGAGAGAAGACGGTCTGCTTCCCTCAGAGAATTTATAAACCTTCTTCTTCAACACATTGACGAGCATACACAAGGCTTGTCCGAAAAAATCCAGTACATAGTAGAAAAAGTAAACAAAATTGAATCTGAAGCAAAAAGCCATCAGAACGGGAGATAGTTGCTACATTGTAATGCAGAATGTTTAACTTAGTTTTCTTTTTATTTTCTTCATTTCCCCTCCCCTTCTCTCCAACAAGTTACAATAATTCAGCAAATTTGAATATAGCCTAGTTGCATTCTACTATGTCTATTATTTTGTTCAGTGAACTGACCACAACTCTGCTGCCTCTTTAGAATATTATGCTGTTTTTCCTCTTTTCTTTTCCTTTCCTCTTTAAATTATGATTGCTAGTTTGAGGTATGCTTTTCCTTGTTAAATGTTGGCGCAAAACATGTTCCACATTTTGATGGATGAATCAATTTTATGAACCGATGTCATCGCACAGGAAAGTGTGTCTATTAAGTTAGAATGAAGTACAAATGAGATTTGAGTGCACGCACGGTGTGTTGAACAATAACAAGTATAGAGGTTCCTAACAAAATTTTAAAATAACATTAGAATTACATTTGAAGCATGACACAAGATAACCTATCAACGGGATCAACGTTACAGCAGTCAAATTTTATGAAAAAGAAAACCTCCAAGAGGAAGAAGGTGGAGTTGATGCAGATATACAGTTCAGCTACCTAATTTAAATGCATCAACAAAGAGACCTAAGCATACACCTGCTTTCCAATAGTTCACCATCACCACAAAAGCCTGCAACCTACCAGAAGATGCAGAAGTGGGCCTTTTGTACATGAGCATACCGATCCCTTCAATGGCAGCAACCACAACACCTGCCACTAATACGTCCCAATCACCTGTCTGTCCAAGAATTGTAGCCAGGGCATTTGCAGTATAGAAACCCAATAGAAGGAGAAATATTTTAATGGGGAAGTTTTTTCTTGCTGAGTTCAGCTTCTGTAGTAGCTGTCTGCTGCCTGCACTTACTATCCTTCCCAATCGAGTGCCTCCGAGACCAGGACTGTCACTGTTAAGGTTATCTTCTCCACCAGTTCCAGGAATCCCTCCTGTGTCTAAGGCAAAGGGTATTCTCCAATCATATTTTCTCAACAGAAACCTGTTTCATTGTCGAAGAATCAACGGTATCACATAACCTGAGAAATTTGCATGATTGCACAAGGATACCAAAATCAAACATCTTATGACAGACTCAAAATTATCAGGAAGGGAGAATGGGAACACCTTGCCTGACTCAGCAGGACAGAGATGAACTGGTTTTAGAATCATAAACCCTTTCATCAGAATGGAGTCAGAATATATGAACAATAAAATACAACTACAAACCCAGTGAAGTAAATGATTAAAAAAGAAATCATATTAACATGTACTAATATTACAGTAAACTAAGGAACAGACTAACTCATATTCCATCAGACCCCCCTGAAACCAAGATACAAATTAACATGATGAAATATTGAACTTGGTAACAATCTGATGCCATTAAACATCATCTATGGAACTGTTTTACATATTGATTCTTCGCTATAAAACAAGGGCAACATTTGGGAACTTCAAGAATGAACTTGGAGAAAGAATTGCAACCTAGATGAGTGTAGTATCAAATAGTTACATTAATTGTAGCAGTCACTTAGGAAATTCAAATAATTAAAATACTGTTAGAATTTGGTTGTACAGCTACAAGGAATATGATTTCAGTTTGCTTTCCACAAAAGGAAGCGATCTTGACAGTGAACACTGTAATACCAGTCATTTCATAGATGTATTACGACCAAAAAAAAGGCTTGAAGAGTACCTCTTTCTGAGAAAAGGGGCAGACTTTATGCCAATTCTTAATGTCTGTCTGCTAAAATTAGATTCAACACCCCAGCTCTGCCTTACACATGTTGCAATAGTTGAACATGATCTTTCACAGACTTCACTCTCCATTACTGACAAACCAGACCCCAGCATCCTCTCTCCAACTTGACAGTCCATGAGCTACAAGCAGATATTTGGCAAATGCATAAGAATTTACCTATAATATCAAAGCATGGTTTATTGCTCAACCTTCAATTTAGTGAGTGCACGTTCCTCTTCTCACTGTTTGCTGAAATTGAACACCATCAAGGATATCCTTGTTAAAAAATTTAGCTTCTGCAAAAGGCATCCAGATCTCTGTCACAAATTTTGAATGCTATACCTTTGTCGAAGGATACAATTAACACAATTCTTCAAAAACAACAAAGATGAGTTATACTGAGAAAGTTCTTTTTTTTTATTATTCATCATATCAAGCCCGGATAATTGGATAGTGATTTCCACACAGTGTGTGTGTGTGTGTATTTCTCTGAGCCTATACAATTTAGGGATTTAATCTATAAATAAATAGAGGTAATACAATACAAAATTACCCTTCGAGCAAATAGAAAGATAAATTCAAGAAAATTAAATCCCTAACCTGCAATGAGTTTATAGCTTCAATCATTCTAGCTTTGATCAAGTTTGTTGCTAATCTGCTGCTTGTGAGGCTACCGAGGTGGAAAAGGAAGGAAAGAGAATAAAAAAAAAAAGAAAGAAAGAAGGGAATAAAGGAAAACCCAAAAAGAAAAAACGAAAAAGACTGCTAGCGTGGCATCCCAGGTGGCGCAACAAGAGTAGACAAGTTTTCTCATTGCATTAACTAAGTGTACATAATCAAAGCTCGCACCTTTTGTATCATAAAAAAAAGGACCGAGGCAAAAGCAACTTCCACAATTTGAAGCCACAATTTGAAGGCACGTGTCACTGGACAAGACTCAATCTGTTTATCCATTATCTCTAAAGTCTTGCCCAGTGACACTATTTATATTTATGCTAGCCCACTTTATTTATTTTTACCGATTTAACGTACGGTGAAGGGCCTTTTTTTCAGCAATTCTTTATGCTGAGAGATTATGTCTCGTCTGTTGATTGGCCAACTACTGCACACTGTAGCCTTTTAGATTAGTCTAAAAAGTATCACCGACTCTCTCATTTGTCTAAAATGTTTTTCTATCGTCCATAATATTTCAGCAAGTTCTAGTTAATTTTAAAGTCTTCCAAAATCAACTCGCATATCAACCACGCTGTGCTGACTGGCTGCCCTCCTTGGCAAGCCAATTTTACTAAAATTCTCTGTAAGATTCTAAATTGTTCATGCCAATCGTCACTTTGTCTTTGCTTAGAGACTTCCACGAGAAATAAATATATAATTACTACCAATTTGGTCTGCTGGTCAGGAAATTCATACACCAACAGGCCACTAATTCGGTCTACTATGAAGGTCTATGAAGTTTGATAAATTTTCACCAATATATTTAATTTTCTCCAAGTCATTTAGCTTGTCATTGTATCCTTATATTTCTAGAGCAAACTAAGCTGTCAGACAAAAAAAAACACTCAGAATATAAGAAGAAGAGTATTTAAATTCGGCCACTAATTATCTACTCTTTTTTAAGAGCTACTTTGGCCTTCTTTTACACTCAAGTGCATTCTTTGTACGCTCAATTCTCCTTGACTTATCTATAAACTAATTCTGCATCAACGAATTTGATGCTAGGCTGCGCCATTAAATACCTCCGAATCACTTCTCCAATTATATTCCAAACTTACTGTCACTATTCTTTTATCTTCTTTGGCCAATCACCTTTGTCAATTTGGCAGCTCATTGGAGGGCGGTGACACATGGGTATTGTAGTTTTGATGCTGTTAAGCATATTGACCACCGCACACGCCATTTCACTTGCTGCACAACAAGAAGAAGCTGAGCAATTTGTTTCCTCACAGCCCAAACAATGGGAAGGCAAGGTGATACAAGTGAACGGAGGCCTAGAATCAGTAATAGGGGTGGTGCAGCTGTCTGATCTCCATTTCAGTGTCCACCACCCTGATAGAGCCCTTGACTTCACTGGCGAGGCTTTGTGTATTTGAAGGGGCAGCTGCCCCTTCTTTGAAATTTTTTTTATATATATGTATATATATTATTAAAATTTTTAAAATACTTAATTATTCATTTTTAAATTTATATTATTTTTAATATATATATGGTATTTTTATTTGATCCGCTTGACTTCAAGAAGATTGTTGGTCCTGCTCTTCAAATGATTAACCCTTCTCTTGTCCTCATCACTGGTGATCTCACAGGTATGATTATTGTTTTTTTTGGGGGGTTTGTGTAGGAGTGGTTACTAATTTTGTCATTTTAGTCATTTTGCTGAGAGTTTGGGAGTTGATTTATTTGAAAAAAAAAATTAGCAATGGAATTTTGGATATTTTGGTTTGTGTATTGATGAATTTTTCATCGGTTAAGAAATGAATTGTGAATTGAGATTTAAAGGGTGATTTGGAAAAATTTATAGATATTAATGCAATTTCAAGGTCATTAATCATCGAGTGAAATCGATTCTTCTTGCTAACATCGAATCTTGAGAAGTGGTTCACTTGTGTAAATACAATAAATTGGCTTTATTTGATGAGGATGCAGAAGGCTTGCCATGTATCCTGTCAGATTTGACCTTTGAAATTGTGCCATCCCCATTGAAACTTTTGTACGAGAATAATGGAAATTTTATAATGAAAAAAACCGAAAATTTCATAATGAAAAGTCTGCCTCTTTATATGCAAGCATTATGCACCCAATAGAAACTAGCTGCATGCAGCAGTTCATTTCTTAACTTGCCTCATTTTTCCTTTCTAGAAGTGGTTCTGAAAGTTGAGTTTCTTTTGTTATTTATATGTTGCAATACACTCCTTAGGTCATTACCAAGTATATGGAATAAAAACAGGAACCTAGTATGTGCTTGTCTAGATATGTGGCATGGTGTGAGTAGGTTTCTTCATTTTGCTTCGCAAACAAAGTATGATTATATGGAGTCTAGAGCACTTCTGAGGACATGCAATAGGATTCTACTTCAATGCTGTGAATTCTTGGCATAATAAAAACAAGATTATCTGAATCTTTTCTAGCTAAGATTGCTTTATTCACTATGCATCATTGTTAATTTGCATGTTGCAAGCTAATTTTGAAATTCCAGATCACTAATGACACTTAATTGGGTCATATGATCTTGATTTCAAATGACTAGGGGGTGCAGGTTAGAGGCATTGTTACTTACTGTTCTCTGTATTTTAGTTCCCTGATTAAGGATTATATATTATTAGAGAAAAGCTTCAACTCTATTCATGGTTATGATGAAATGAGATGTTAATTAATAATTGATTTCACCCTTTTGGAGAAATAATTTTTAGTTTTATTTGGCTTCCATTATATTGTAAGATACCACTAAGGCATGCATCTGCATTTTTGTTTCTTGTGATTAATTTCTTGCTTGTTATGCCAAATATATGATGTTCTCACTTGTGAACTGCCGTTACAAATCATAGTGATCACTGGATGGACCTCCTCAAAATACATTATTCTTCTCTTTACCAGATGGGAAAAGCAAGGACTTGTTAGTAATGAAACAAAACGAGGATGAGTGGATAGAATATCAGAATGTAATGGAAGATGTCGTGAAAAGAAGCGGACTTGACAAGAAAATCTTTTATGATCTCAGAGGAAATCATGATAATTTTGGAGTACCTGTCGTCGGCCGCCGTTCATTTGATTTCTTTTCTGAATATAGCATTAATGGACAGTTGGGAAGAAAGGGAAATGTCAACAGTGTCATAGTTAAGGTTATTGGCTTCTTTTTTGAATGCGTTTATATTTATAAACAATCACTTTCATGCTTTATTCAATTGGTCAAATTTGAACTTGTAATTAACAGTCAGAATCCTTTGCCTGAAATTTGATTTCATCCAAATTGTCATTTTAGATTATTTTGGTAACCAAAGTTTTCTTTTTTATCTTGTTAATCATTTACCTTGTTGGTTCCCAAATTTCATAACCATGGCCTATTACTTACAATTCATTTTTTATGATCTCAATATTTTTTCTGGCACTTCCTTTAAGATTTTGTAACTTTTATCTTAATTTAAAGCACAAAAGAAAATAAAGGTTTTCTCTCAACTCTCACGTTATGGCACTCTCATGTGCAATTTAATTCATCACTTCTTCTTTGATTTTTCACTTGTTATGTTTCTCTGCCAGTTAAATAATTTGTGCATATACAAGCAATCTCATTTCTGTTAGCATATTTATAGTCACTTTCACTTGGAAGGTCATATCTACTGGCCTTGCAAAATGATACAGTAACTTGGAAAAGCCAAATATTGCAATATGTAGTTCATATGAATCTGAACTTCAATTGTGAATTGTGCAGCCTGGGTATGCATGCAATTGTATGCTTCTGTGCAATGATAACATAAAGCTTTCCTTACTGTCATCTTTGTTGTTTTTTAGCTATCTTTCGGACTGGTGAGCGCAATCATCTACTTGTTGGACTGGATACTACAATGTCTATCGGTTTACGGGGCCTAACAAATCTTTTCTGACATCCTACTGATCAACTATTAACTCAAATAGCATCACAACTATCACAATGGGATTTTCAATCAAATAAACCTGTAACTAAGATATCTTTTGGACATTTTCCACTTTCATTCTCAGGATCCTCACATTCTAGGAAGAACCTGGGAGAGATTTTTCTTCATCAATCATTATCTGCTTATCTGTGTGGGCATCTTCATTCCGGGTTTGGTAAGAATTTAAAACGGCATCACCAATCAAGTCAAAATTTTTTGTCGTTACAGAAGTTTTTCCAGTTAAATATACACCAAGTACCTTCTGGAAGTTCTAAAAACTGTTCATTTGGAGGCCCACCACCTGAGGAATTCTGGGAATGGGAGATGGGTGACTGGAGGAAAAGTCGGGCCATGCGAATTGTGGCTATTGATAGAGGACATGTTTCATATTTGGACAATGATTTCAAGTCAGGAGCTGAAAAAATGATTGTGGTGCCCACATTTCCAGTAGACTCTTGCTTCATGTCAGCGTCTTCATGGCTTCAAACGTATGAATGTCAGCATATGATCCCTTCATCTTATGAAACAGTTAGAGCTCTTGTATTTTCTTTTTCGCAATTGTGTCTGTTGTGGTTAGGATCTATGATGCAAGTCCTGGAACTCTGAACATGATCATGGAAACACCCATGACAAAAATTGTGGGGGGTATGTCCAGGGGGGACCTTTATGCAGCTCCTTGGAATCATAAAGCCTTCGAGGATCCATCTCCCGAAGATTTTGGCTGCAAATAGAAGCAATTGACATCATGGGAAGATCAACTGTGACTGAACTGAGGCCATTTTCAGTAAATGGTCTAAGTGCTAAGATCTCATGGACATGGAAGGAATTTTTTGTTATGGGTTGTCAATGGGCTGCCTTGTATTACCCAGTACTTTGGTCTTCTGTGTATTTACTTTTTTCTATTATGCTTATTCCAAAAGTTCTCATATTTTCAAGGAAGCAGTACTACTACAACTCTTTCACTGTTGGAAAAGGCTTCTTTAATGGTATAATATGGGTTTTACAGGAATTCTGCAGGCTTCCCATAGCGTGGTTTGGTATTTTAGCATACTTAATCTACCTTATACCATTCCCCTGGTTTATTGGGCAAGTTTTCACTGATGGTGGGGATAGAGGGTACATGACCTACATGGGATGGGCAGTAAGATCATCCAAGAACAGCACAAGACATGAATATATTGGATCTCCAGATATAATGGTGCTGGTTATTCCCCATCTCTTGTTTGTGGTATTTCCTGCTATTTTGGTTGCTGGGGCATTGGCTGCTGAAAGAGGCAGGTTCAAGGAACATTTTCTATCTCCTTCAGGGAAGAAAGAAGATGATTCCATTCATAAGAATAAAAAATCCCAAATATACGACAAACAAGGAGTTAGACGACCAAAATATTATTTTGGCGAGAGGTGGATTCGGAAAGTTCCCTCGATGGTTTGCTTGGCAATCTGTTGGAAGCATTTTATGGTAAGCCTCAAACTTCTTTTCAACTAAGCATAAAAATAAGAGCTTTGTGAAGTACATACATACCGCATCTTATAAAATAATTATTATTGTTGTTTTTGTGTGCGTGCGTTCGGGTAGTTTTGAGGATTGAAACTGCCTTGGTTGTATGATTCTTATACACTCCATTGAGAATTATATGTTAATATCGAATTATATGTTAATATCTCCTGTTAATCTAGTAATATCTTTGCTGGCCAAGTAAGCTAGTTTGGCCTATGAAAATGACCTTATTCCATTATCGGGCTTGGGAATGATCATTTGATTTTGTTTATGAAAGTTCATAAGATTTGCTATCTGGTATTTGTAGTGTATATAAGAAATGTATACTCCGAATTATCACAAATGGCTTTTACAACACTAGTCCATATTTGTGAGAACTACATTGATAAGTGCATTAATTAGTATCTATTGTATTTGATTCTTCTCTGTCCTGAATTGGTTGTGTTTCTCACAGAATTGCAGATCCCTTGTGAAAGCTTATGAGATGAATCCGCTGTTCCATTTTCTGGCTTATAGCCTTGCTATCCCACTACTATTGGCTTACACTGCCTACGAAACCAGGAATATTTAACGTGTGCAGCCAAATCGTAAGCATTTTTCTCCACCATCAAAATTTTTTATATAATTCTGGAGGGTTGATGATACCACTCAACACAAAACTTGGTTATAGTGAAATGAAATCAAGTACAAGAACCACTTCTCCAGCGTCATAGTTGCGCTGAACATAAAACCGATCTCCAGAACTGATTTCGAGAATCGATTTCGAGAGGGGATATCAATGAATAAAGTTTAAATTTTTTATTAATGTGGTAGGCAGGTGACTCATACGAGTTAGATACAATGGATAGATATGCTCAAATTTGCAGACTGCTAACAAGAAATAGTTTGCACTCTTGAGAAAGTATACTGTTCATAGCACAATTTAGCTCTTTTGACCATTTTTAAATCCTTTACATTGCTCTGTTGTGAACTCAAGATGATGAAGTGCAATGGCTACTTATTCTTGAATTTGGTTTTAATTTTTATTTTGGTAAAGATGATAGAAGATGACAAACATGATTAAGATAATGCGCAAACTTAGATTTATCCAATTCATTACTTGGTCTTAACATAAAAAGTTCACCGTATGTCATATCTTTTCGTAGTATATTCAATTAGCAATACCACTTAATTTCATCAATGCCTCTGTCTTGAACCTAAAGTCTATCATCATTTTCTTGTTTAGTTAAGAATATCATCATATTCTTGTTTAGTTAAGAAAATGACCATTTAATAAAAAAATCCAAAAAGTCTCGGAATTTTTTTTTTAGAGATACCTTCAGAGAATTTTGATAGCTCAGAATCAAACAAGATTACTATTTATTAACCTCCTAGATATCCTCGGATAGGACGATATGATTAAAAAGATATTGCAAAAAGTAATCATTTTATTTTTAAAAAAAAAAAGGTCCAAAAATTAGTTAGTGACATACAACTAGAGATGAGTTTTGGCCACCTTTTTAGATTAATTAAAATTAATGGGACAAAATTGCAAGAGTACGATCTTTTGGACCTTCTCCATGCCAAATAACTAACAACCTGTGACCTGTGCACATAAACAAGTATTCATTAGTCAAAATCAGTATTTTCATTTGAAATTCATGGCAATCTCAAATTCAAAGATGAAATATTTATTATCATAAACTCATGGAGTAAGAAGCTCATTGACAGCAAGAAAATGGAGCAAGTCTGGCCTTAAATTTGTAGGAGTAGAAACTAAGAAACAAAAGAAGAAACATATGATTCAGCAGAAGACATAGTTTGGCATCTCAACAAACGATTAACAAAAAGCAGCAACACGATTGATCATACTAGTGATAAACTATTCTTAGTAACATGTTCCAAATTTGACTTGCTAACTAGTAACTACACAGCAGATGTGTACTGTCTTTCAGTCTACAAGAAAAAGCACAACTATAAGTTTTAAACTCAAGCTAAAATGAGTCTGATGTAAAAGCAACAAGGGGAGCCAAATCCCAAGTTATTCATTCACCATTATCCTTTTAGAAGTCAAAGTGGTTGACACAAGGCTGTCCTTCCACTCCCTACAATCCCAACAGAAGTGATCCCCAAAACTCCAATGCTTTTTCCTAACTTTTTTTTAACAATTTTCAGTTGTGCATTGAAGTTTTTAAGTGAAGACAAGCACAACTATCTTTTTTATATCCTTCCTGTCTGCAAAGCAGGTCTACCATAAAGCCTACCAGCCAGCTTCTACTTACAACGGAGATGAAAAGCCTTTGCTGATTTCTTTTTAATCTTACTTCATAAGGGATGGTAAGAAATTGCTTACAAGGAAGCCACAAGGATCATTGTAAGCAACTCAGAAGATTCCATTGAAGGTGTTCTTCAACTTTATTTTATTTAAATCACTTTTCACTAAAACTAATTTATAGTAAATTAAAACTAATTTATAGTAAATTATTTTATCACCATAAAGATATGTGTAAAACTTGCAGAGAGACAATCATTGAATGAAATTAAGAAAAAAAAAGACTTGGTAGAACCTCAACAAATTCCCTTGTAGAATTCCAGTAAACATTGCAAGTAAGATCCACTTTGCAACTGCGAATGATGACCACCTCAGTATTGACATTCAAAAAAAGAAATCCTCAAAGTTTGACTGTTTCAATGGCTAAGAAGTACATTAAAAGACTAACTATCCCAATGGCCCAAAGTACTGAAATTCACACTAAAGAGCCCCAAATATTCATCAAAAGTGCAGAATTCCCAAATATCAGATTATTTCCAGCTCTACCTGAGAAAATAGAATTAGGGAAATTAAACCAACGGATAGTCCAATATCTAGGGCGTCCAGCAAAATGAGAACGCCCAAAATATGGAGCTCTTAGAATATAAGAACTGTCCAAACTCTCTCATTGAAGGCCTAATGGTGTCCAAAAGACTAAAAACAGGCAATAATTCCATTTTAATTTATATACATGCAAAAAAGACTAAAAACAGGAAATGTTGTCCAATTTAAAGATCATACAAGAACTAAAAGGATTTTAGCAACAACAGCATGGCCTGAATATGGAATTAAAAGGTAAAGTATGTGCAGAATGAGAATTAAATTTTTGACCTCCACGGGATGCCTAAACCTAAGGTATAATGCAAAACATATTACTTAAAAAATAAAAAACACATTACAAAGATTATAAAGTTACACTAAGAACAAAGAAATATTCAAAACAGTCTTTAGTTTAATGTTAAAATTTTACCTTGATAAAAAATCTGCCTCGTTGTTGGCTTGTGGTCGGTGCTTTCTTTTACCCTTAGCCTTGGGTAGTATATTTTGGTATGCTGCAAGTCGAGATTCTGGAAGCTTGAGTTCTCTTTGGCGACGCCTCCTCTTAGCTTGCCTGGATAGTTTACCCATTTCAGCATTAGATCCTTCCAACTCTGCCTTTCCATCTTGATGGGGACTCACATCTGATGTTGATTTACCACCTTCCTTTGACCCATTCTTCTTACTGCTCTTACCGTGATTCAATCTACCCTGAAGAAGCTCCCTAATCATCATTTTATGCTGGAATCTCTTGTTATTAGGTACTTTCCATTCCCTCTCCCTATAAGGCACAAGTTTTTTAACAGATACATATTGATTCAGCTCCTTGTCATCCAGAATCAATATTTCATCTGTCTTCAAACCATACCTACTAGGTTTCACTTTAGCATACTTAAACCTTGTTTTCAGGTCTCCTATTGTACCCTCATAATCCAACTTATAGTACTCCTCCATCATTTCCTCTTTAACTTTCTTCACAAGTCACAT
The DNA here is from genome assembly GCA_947685225.1 of Garcia nutans. Taxonomy (NCBI): domain Eukaryota; kingdom Viridiplantae; phylum Streptophyta; class Magnoliopsida; order Malpighiales; family Euphorbiaceae; genus Garcia; species Garcia nutans. The sequence goes on along the minus strand of CANTUV010000036.1, from coordinate 23,255,259 downwards.
CTTCCGCTTCCTTTTCCATTTACTTTCCTCATTCTGTTCTACTGCATTACCCATTTCTTCTCTTTCTTCTTCTTCTTCTTCTTCTTCACCACCATTTTCAGCCTTTTGTTTCAAAAACCTTTCTCTTGCAGCTAAAAACCCATCCTGATTCTCAACTGCATCCCATCCTTTAAGAAGTCCACGTAACTCATCCTCCTTATCAAAATCTGGTTTCACAATATCAGCTTCATCAGCATCATTATCACTACCAAATTCTGGATCCATATCATCTGCATTATAATACTTTTCACTAAAAGCCTTTTTCATCATTTTATCATACTCTTCTGGATCAAACTCCTCGTCTAAATAATCCGAATCTAACACAAAATCATTATCATCCCTAATTCCAGCAGCCTCCACCAACTTCATCATCCTCTCCCCCATTTCCTTCTTTTTCAAATTCTTCAAATGTTTCAACTCCTCCTTCCATTCCATCTCAGCAATCTTCATCCTCTCCTCCTTACTCTTCCTCTGCTCTTTCCTAGCATTCTCCTTCTTCCTAACTGAACCCTCCACCTTCCGGAAATGACCCATCACCCTATCCCCAGCATTCTCTTCATATCTAAAATTATAACTCTCCTCATACTTCTCCTGTTTCTCAATCTCCTCTTCATCTCTCAACAACTCTTCCATTTCATCATCCTCAAAAAAGCTATTCCTATCCTTAGTTCCCTTATCAAGCCACAATCTTTTCTCAAAAAACTCCTTCAAAAACTTACTATTCTCATCCAACTCACCTTCTGGACCAAAATACTCTACCAATTTCTTCTCGAACTCACCATCATCATCCTCCTCCTCCCCCCTCCTCTTCATCCTTCTCTTTCACTTTCAACAAATCACTTTCACCATCCTCCTCCTCTGCATCTTTTACTGCATCCAAAAAAGCTTTCTTTAACTCTTCTTGTTCCTCATTATAAGCCTTCTTTTTACTAGATTCACCATCTTCAAATTCAGGCTCTTCCTCCAACAACTGTTGGGCTGTTACATCCTTCAAATACTTAGGTTTCTTCTTACCATCCCTAATTTCAATTTTTTCTTCCATATCATCACTCTCACTATCAGTCTCAAAAAAATTGCCCTTTTCACTATACAAAGAAGGGTCTCGCTTCTATACCTTGTTTAAATTTTTATACAACTTCTGGAGATTTTCCTTTTTTGTCAGCTTAATCAAATCAGCATCGTCTTCTTCATCTGAAGATTCCGAGTCCGAATCCGATTCTTCAATTTGGCCTTTCTTTTTGAGCTCCTCGAATCTCTGGAGAGCTTCGCGCTTCTTGTTGTACTCGTATCGACGAGCATATTCCTTGTCGATTTCGATATTCGAAACGTCGGCTTTTTGGGCATCCTCGTCGTCGTCGAAGAGTTTCATCCCCATCTTGTTCGTTGATACAGTTCAGAGGTTAGAGCTTTAAGCTTTGATAGATTCAATAGAAAGAGACGTTGGCACTCAGAGGCTAGAGCACAGAGAATTAGGGTTTTTTGTTAATAGAGTCTAAAGAGGTGGTGGGTTCGCATACTGTGAGTGATTCTGAGTCATCGAGCCACTTGTGCGCTTTCACTCACTTCCTTAACTCGGCCGAGTTAGCCCGATTTCCAATGTTTAAATTAACGTGAGTTTTTATTTAATTTTTGGAGAATATTACTCCGTCTTCTTAAAAATAAATTAAATTATATACTATTAATTCAAAATTTCTTATTAAATTATAATAATTTTTTACTAAACGACTATACATTTGATGGTTGTATATTAAATATACTGTGAACTGTATTTTTAAAATAAAAGAAAAAAAGTAAAAAAATTTTAAAAGAAAAATAAACATTTTTAAAAATAATTTTATTTTTTAAGATATTTTTAAAGAAATCTCTTTAAAAACTCTTTTAATTAATCATGATTCAACTAAGATTTGTATTACATTTCACTTTTTATTTTATTTATTAACATCCAATTAAAATTTTAAACTCATAATCTTTCAGAAATTAAGTTACAATTTGATTTTTTTTTAAATAAATCACAATAAAGGGAATTGAACTGGCATTTTAATTTAATAACAAGATGAGACTATTTTATTATTTATGAGTTTGATCCACAATTTTCAGAACGCTTGCAAATGGTAAGATATTTTGCAGCACATAAGACTGTTAATTTGTTCAGAGCTTTATAGCCATCAAAGAACCACCTCACAAATGGATTGGCAGAATTTCATTTAATAAGATAATAAATTTTCATAAATACAAACCCTCAGGGCTCATGAGGATGTTAATCAAATCAGTAACATATCTCTATTTACAATGCACAATTTATACAACCTCAACACCGTAAATCACCATAAAAAGGATTTCAAGTTTGCTAGTTGAAAAAACCACCCATAAGAATTGACAGTTTCGCCTGCATTTTACTGTGTCGTCACACTCTTTGCAAGATTGCGAGGTTGGTCGACGTTGTAACCCCTTAAAACGGTGAGGTGATATGCCAGTAACTGCGCCAGAAAGGGAAGCAAAATTCTAAGGCATATCCAGTAAGTCACAATGGAGAACAAGTAACCATATTAATTGTTGACAAGAAAATGCTGACAAGAAAATGCAGACAAGTTTATATGGAATACAACTACTTGATGGGATTGGAGAGGAGTTTTGAGTTTTTCAACTAATTCAAGGCCAATAAAATAGAGAGCAAAGTAGTTGGATACAAAAGTTGAGCCTTCAAAAGTAATGAAGTAAAAGTGAAAATGATTATTCCTAAATGTAGAACACCTTGAAGAACAACAGATTCTTGAAGCTAATTCAAATATGAGGCAGCCTTGCAGCGTGTAATACTCGTATATATGTATTAGGGAGCAACTCATGTATTAAGAAGACTTGTATGATATGAGGCTAAAATTAATGGATATAACTCTATGCCATGGTCCAACTACTGAAGACAAAACATATACTATTGCATATATCAATCGTTCAGTTCCCATATGCATGCATGAATCTATTGCCTGTTGTTGATGGTAATTAAAAGACCAAAGTGATAGTAACATTTGATGATAACAATATCCATCTAATAGATGAGAAGTTCACATGATATTGGATGAATAATGTATGTACTAGTAAATGTTTTTATGTCGGCAAAACAATAATAGGCATACCTGCAATGGAACTATATTAAGTACAGGTTGAAGACAATCCTCAACCTGTGGGACCTCAATTACTCGGCAGGATTCCCCAGGACAGACAGATGCAGCATCCCCTTTTGAACACATCACAATTAAGCGACCTTTACGTGCATGAAGTTGCTGAATGACAGATTGTTGCTTGCTGTTATATAGAACCAGGAGAAGTCAGTATGAACAAAGTAAGAATCTTAGATGATGTAGCAGCCAACAATTATACAAAGTAAACAACCTGAAGCATGTATCACGAGTCGCAATGACAAAAATTGGAAGGTTTTCATCAACCAATGCCAAAGGACCATGTTTCATTTCGCCGGCAAGCATACCTTCACTATGCATAAGTGCCACTTCCTTCACTTTTAGAGCACCCTCCAAAGCTGTTGCATAGTTATATCCTCTCCCAAACACAAGAAATGACTGCTCTGCCATCAATGGTTTTGCAAGATCCTTCATTTCCTGGTCAAGTTTCAGCACCTCTCTTACTTTGTCTGCAAAGACAGGAGAAACAGATAAGAACTACATCCTTGTAATGATAAGTAAAGTCTAGAGCTCAGCTATAATGTTGAGAAAGAATGAGAAAGAAAGCACTGGGCTTACTTGGTAAGTCAAATAGACCATCTATTATAGCCTCTCTTTTAGCTTGGCTAGAAATAGCATCACTCCCAATTGCTAGAGCTAACATGGCCATCACTACTATTTGACTTGTATAGGCCTGAAAATATTGCCCGCTTTGTAAACCAATGAGCCAAGAACAGAGATCAAATAATTACAATGTTTTTACCTTAGTGCTTGCCACACCTATTTCAGCCCCAGCATTTATATGAACACCACAGTGTGTATGCCTGGCTATTGCACTGCCAACAGTATTTGTTATGCCAACGCACAAAGCCCCATTTTCTAAAGCATATTCCAAAGCATGTAGTGTATCCGCAGTTTCACCAGACTGACTAACAAAAACAGCAGTATCTTCTCTGTATATAGGTCCTTGCCTATCCACCAGATCACTTGCGATTTCCATCGTAACTGGGACACCTGTGTTTAATGTGATAAACCATAAATGTGTACAAACATCAGTATCAGAACAGGAAAATAAGAACTAAAGTAGCTGTATTTTACAACAATTAAGCAGCACTTACCAGAAAGTTCTTCCAGGATGGGCCTTGCAGCTAGAGCAGCATTATAACTTGTACCACACCCCACAAAAACAATTCGACGGCTTCGTCTAATTGTTTTGAGATGATCCTTGAGTCCACCCAAAAGAACAGTCTTCGCTTTGCAGGAACCTCCACCTATAAGCCGGCCCCTCATGGTGGTGGTTAGAGATTCTGGTTGCTCATGAATTTCTTTCTGCATATAGTGCTCATATTTTCCCTTATTTATTTGTTCTACTTCCATTTCAAGAACTGATAGTGCACGCTGGACTGATGCAGGCCTAGAAAGGGTATCACCTTGTCTTCCCTTGTCATTATCAAACTTTAGAATAGACACACTTCCATCCTGAGACAATAGTCAAATGTTAATAAAAATAAATTGGTTCATTAGTCTGTTCAGTTACAAATAAAATAGGTTCATCAGCCTGCTCAGTTAAACATGTAATGAACATTATGAAGCCAGCTTTTTCTACATTTCTTTATTTTTTGCACCATGCTTCTGTGTCTCATAAAAAAAAACAGAACCAGAAATGAAATTCACGCTGAGATAAAGCTTATATTATGGGAAAGTACACTCCTCTATCCTACCAGAGTAACTAGCTTCACAGAGAGTTTGGCCAAGTTAATTTGCAACTCCTAACCAAGCTGTAGCATAATCCATCTTCAATAAAATGCAAAAGGACAGAGATATTAACACAAACCAGACATCTTATAATCAATTTAATATGACTCGGAGATTGGTGAATGCAACGCAAAAAGTGCATCCACACTTGTTTAAAGAACATGGAGCATGAGTATATAATGCGGGAATAAAAGAACAAAAATCATCTATGAAGACATTGCTGAATATATTCATTCCCTCGCAAAAATCGAGATCAAGCAATAGCACTTCAGAGATATAGCTTTCATCTAGCATAATAAGCTAGCATACATCCAGCTCAAAAATATTCTACAGAATATTAGCAAATCCAACTCCAAAAAAGACAATAATGGTAAAAAATAATCATAATAAAAAAATAAATATTATTAAACTAACACAGACAAAGAAGCACCTTAAGATGAACCACTTCACCATCCTCAATAACCAAGACCTTTTTCGTATGCTCAACAATGGCATTAGCATCACTAGACAGAAAAAGTTCTGTTGGACGGCCATCCTTTGAGAGGAATTTAGCATCATGAAATGCTGAACCAGCATTAATATCTTCATTTGATTCCTGAGGAAGACACAAATGGTATCTTTAAGAAAAGAAGTAAAATCAGATAAAACATAAGCAGAACTGGCCAACAGGCCATATATGATTAATATGCATAGGATTCTGCTACATCATGAGCTAGAAATGCTCAAATAACTTCCTAGACAAGTTGGTTTATCTAATTTTGCTTTTGATGATTTTATACTGCAAAAATTGTTAAAGCTGAAAATCTAAGTTGCGCATTAAATGGCCTAAATAGATAAACAAATATAGCTTAGCCAAGAAGTTAAAAGTTCAGTTTTCTGTGCATGAAAGCAATGCTATTAGGAGCTCATATATTCATCTCAAACATACTTTAACACCCAAGAGCAATGGACTCCCACGCTTGCATGCAAGTAACTCATTTGGATAATGCCGGCTTTTAAAAATAAGGGCATAGGCTCCTTCAAGGTGCCTCATGACTTCAAGCACAACTTGACTAAATGTGACAGGTTGAGCCCCTGCAGTAGAAAAAATAGAACACAAGAAGTTAATGATCTTTCAGCTGCAGTTTGGGATGACCGCAAATGACATGACATTTCAGACAGTAATAACATCAATTACCTAATCAACTGTCTAATGAGCAACAACAATAAAAGTAACATGCAATAAACAAATCAAACACAGTGCATTAAGAAGTGCAACAATTCTATCCAAAAGTTATGGAGTCCATCTTTCAGCTAAAAAGCATATTCCAATTCCATGCAATTAAGTAATTCAAAATATGTATTAGGCCCAAGAGAAACAACAAAATAGCTATTTGCCTATTATTAACTAGATTCTTTGGTTTGTGCAGAGAAAATTGTATGCTGCAATTATTAGGTTTTATTAAATATTATGCATTCCCAAGTTTCAATAAGTATATCATACTGGCGTATAGCAAATATTGCAAATTATAATTTTTGGTGCCACTAAAAATATAGATGTGGTGATGCTCACTAGTATAGATGAGGGCTTTTCACACCCATTTCTTTCATTTAGTAGCATAAATAATCCTGTACTTCTCAGTAAAAATAAATTAATGAAGGCATATATGATTGAATTTATATTTATATTGAAACCAACCTTCCACTTCATTGGCTTTGTCAAAAACAAATTTGGCGAGCTTTGGAATTACTTCTGTGTCAGTTTCAGATTCAAAGATGAATCCATGACGAACTAATGTTTCCTTTAAGACCTGAAGAAGGTAATTGCATAACTCATTAATATTGGAAAGATGTAATGGAAAAGTAAAGAATGGATGAAACCGCATATTGAAAAGAAAGAAAACAACCAATTAATACAGCAAATCCATGAAGAATATATCATACGCGAGCACAAGATTGTTGGTAAGCTAACATAAAAAATTGCTTAGCAGTTACCAATGAGTATGGTGTTATTACCTTGGGCTAAGGTGTTATTAACTCGTCTAAGTTTTTCTTATATTTATATAGAGATAGAGATAGAGATAGAGATATTGTCTATGGAAAATCATGTATGTAGCTAATAAGGAAGAACATTGCTTTTGAAATCTTAAGCAAACCTCATAATTAGTAACAACCCCATTGTGAACAACCAAGAAATCATTTTCAGCACCAGATGTTTGGGGATGACTATTTCGCGGGGCTGGCTCTCCATGAGTAGCCCATCTAGTGTGTGCTATTCCAGCATGGGTAGAAAAAGATTCTTCCAAATTTAAATCAATAGTAGCAACCTCTGGAAATTGTAAAATTACCATTAGTTAAACAAACATTTATCCAGGTCAAGTTTATCATTTGAAGAGTTCCAAATAACAAATAATTCAAGAAAGAAACAACTAAATTTAGATGCTTCACGTACAGTAACAAGCTCCAATTAACAATTATTAAAAAAAAAACCCATTTCTTTCTCTTTTATTTGTTGATCTCTAAGAATTACATTTCAAAAACAATTACATCTAACATCCAAGTGCTACACTTTAGCAGGTAGCATTATGGCCAGAAAATGACAGAATTATATCATTCATTTACAGTTCAAAAAGGATTTATCCCTCTCAAGCAGTTCCCTTGATATCACTTGTCCACATCTTTAATAATAATAATAATAATAATAATAATAATAATAATAATGATAATGATAATGATAATAAAAATATATTTTGATAAAAATACACCAAAATTTGACAAAAATAAGTGGTCCATAAAATCACTATCCTCATTAAATGCACAAACAAATAATCCAACAAAAACAATATGCTAATGCAGATGTCTTGCTGTGCATAGCCAGTTGGCCATTTCTACTACTACTTTGGTTGAGACAAATCAGTAAGCTTTTAACCCAGAAAGAAAATGACACCCGTAAGTTTAGTTGTCCCCATCTTTCTTAAAATCAATGCAAGCTTAAGCTTAAAACTTCATAAAATAGTTTTAACAAGGACTTAAGATTCAGAGCAGAACCAACCCATTTACACCAACACGAATAAAACCCAATATTGAGTACGAAGTTCAGTATCTGGGTCTGGACTGATCCCCACCCGAATCCAGACCCAGGTATCAACTTTCAAATTTTTTAATAAAAATAAAAAATTTTCTCAAAGACGAACCCAATGGTGTAAAACCCAAAAATGAAACTGAGAAAGAAGAGCAAAATTTACCTTGGTAGAGTGATTTGACAAGGGATTCGATGTTCCCTTCCTGACGGAAGACAAGAGGAGGATGTGAAAGTGGGAGAGAATTGACCAATTGCAATGAAGAAGAGGAAGAAGAAGAGAGTGGATCGCAAACAGAATCATCAATGGAAATTCCGGCGGAATCGTAGCCACGGTATTCAAGACGGCGAAGTCCATTGAAGAGAACTTGAAGGATGTATCTTCTGTCTCTGTTAACGTTGTAATTCAAATACGCAAATATCCCACACATTATTATTTATTTTTATTAATTATCATTATTTCCTGCTCCTCCTACTTTCTTCTTCTCTTCTCTTCCCTTTTCTCTCTGTGTTTCTGGTTTTTGATCTTCCGTGTCCAGAGTTTAAAAATAGACACCCTTTTTGTAAAAACTCCTACTTCCAAGTGTCACTTATATATAAAATCTCCCAATATTTAATCTTTTTCATTAAAATGAATTCAAAATTAAGAAATTTTATTATGATAAATTGAAATTTGAAAATTTTAATAATATAAATAATAAAATACGGAATAATTAGTGATATTAACCCAACTTTCAACTAACTAATAAGCAATGAGGAAAAAAAAAGGAACTAATTACCTGTACTTAAATGTATCCGCATCATTATGGACATCAAACCAGATAATTATTCCATTTTATTTAAAAAAAACAATGAATTAAATAATATACATAAATCCAAAAAAGTCCAAAGTCAAAATTGCCCACTTTCTCCATTATTTCCCTCTTTCTATCTTTCTTTCTTCTTAAGCAATCCCAAGGAGTTTTTACAAAAAGGGTGTCTATTTTTAAACTCTGGACACGGAAGGGTGTTTTCGGAAACTGATTATGAGAGTTTAAGAAAGTCTCATATTAGATATGAGACTTCTGGTATTTTTTTGAATTAAAAAATATACTCTCAAACCCAGTATGAGAGTACAAAGCATTAATCAGAATAATTACCCACTAACTAACAATTTAATGACAGATTAAATATATTCTCATACTCAATTTGAGAGTACAGAGAGAGAAATACAAAAGGTCCAACCATAAGGTGACACGTCATTAGTCATCAGAACCCTCATACTCAGTATGAGATTTAAGTTTAACGTGAAAGCTTCTGTGTGAAAGTTTCTATACTCTCATATCCAGTTTGAGAGTTTCTCATACTCAATTTGAGAGTACAGAGAGAGAAATACAAAAGGTCCAACCATAAGGTGACACGTCATTAGTCATCAGAACCCTCATACTCAGTATGAGATTTAAGTTTAACGTGAAAGCTTCTGTGTGAAAGTTTCTATACTCTCATATCCAGTTTGAGAGTTTCTCATACTCAATTTGAGAGTACAGAGAGAGAAATACAAAAGGTCCAACCATAAGGTGACACGTCATTAGTCATCAGAAATCTCATACTCAGTATGAGATTTAAATTTAACGTGAAAACTTCTGTGTGAAAGTTTCTATACTCTCATATCCAGTTTGAGAGTTTCTATACTCTCATACCAAGTTTGAGACTTTTGTGGGAAAAAAGACAAAGTAGCCTGGAGAAAAAAAAATAATAAAATGTTACACCACTTTCACTTTGTACTGGAGAAATTATTTGTACAGGAACATGTTTCTTTGTATTCCGCTCGTGTGACCAAAATCGGTAATAAATTAAAATTATGAATAATTTTTTAATTAATTAATTCGTTTAAAAATTATTATTTTCATTTAAATCGGTAAATGTATTTTTTATTTCATAAAAATTAATTATTTTTATTAAAATATAAATTTATATATACATTTTTATTACATTCTTATTTTAATATGAAAATATATTTATTATATATTTTTAACATATACGTTAAATATAAAAAAATAGATATTCAATATATCTATTTGAGATAAATAAAAAAGTATGCCTCTATGTTTTGATTTTCACATTATTTAATTATTTTATTTGTTTTCTCACTTTTTCTTTTAAAAAAATAAAAAATAAAAACAATTAAAATCTTATTTTCAAATTGCCTGTATCTTTAGAATTTTTTTCTCTCTAATTCGACATTTTTTGGAGCTTAAGCTTCGTCATTATGTTCATCGGAATTTGTAAGCTCTTTCTTTCTCTCCTCATCATTCATCATTATATGAACTCCCATCACCATCACCATGATTTGCACGAGTATTTATATCTGGTTTTCTTTTATTTTCATTCCTTTAATTTTGGGTGAATTATTATTTTTATTTGCTTTGTTTTTTCATATTTTATTTTTTCATTTTTTTTATTCCTCTTATCTTTATTTTTCCAGGTCTTGTGTGCTTTAATTTTCCATTTTCCATATTTCCTTTAATTTTCGTTTGCTTTTGTCATATATGATAATAAATTTTCATTTGCTTTCTTATATATGATATATATGAATTCAATTACAGTAGTGATTTGAATTACTTTAATTTGAACTTTTTAATTACCGGGATAAAAAATGCAGTATGTGAAAGATTCTATCCTAAACTCTCATATATAGTTTGAGAGTTTCATACTTCTATTTTCAGTTTTATCATAATTTTTTTTAGAAAAATTAGTATATAAATTTATTTTTTATTTAAATTTTATCTTTTTACCGATTAAATTTATTTTTATCAAATATTTTACTGACGTATTAGTTTATTTTTATTTATTTATTGTAAAGAGAAAAATACGGACGTTTATTTATTTTTTGAAAAAAAGTTATGAAAAAAATGAGTTTTAAAAAAAATAATGGATGTTAAAAAAATCAAAACTAAAATAAAAGTCAGTTTAGTTCAATCAACGCCATATATATTATTTGAATCCGGATAAACAATATTTGGATATTGTTTATATTTGTTATGTATATACTGTATATATATTATGTATGTTATATATATATATATGAATACATATATATATATATATATGTGAATACTGTGTATATATAAAATTAAAAATTTTAATTAAAAAATTCATTTTGCCGTATATATTTTATGTATATGTCTAAGTTTACTATATATATGTTGTATATATATATATTATGTGTATAATGTGTATATGTTCTAAATATATTGAATTAAAATTAATAAAATATATATTATTAAAAACTGCTAAATATCCAATAATAAAAGTAATTTGATGGGATAAGAAAATTAAGAAAAAAGAACAAACTGTGTTTTTTGAGACCGACGAAGATTTCTTTTTTTTTTGGGTTTTCTTTTCCAGTATTTATTAAAAAATGGATGATTTGAGTAAATTTTGACAAAAAAAAATTAAATTAATTTAAAAATTATTTAGAAATCAATTTGATGTACTCACTATATTATAGAGTTCAAATTGAATCTTAATTCTTATAAAATAGGTAGGAAATTACATATTAAATAGTTATTTAACGACATTGTTCTTATGATCGTACATGTGCATGCTTTGCAACTCCATCGTACTTCATGCTCGTTGCCGTATTCTGTTGCCACTTTGTACAGTAATAAACGTTCATTCCAGCAGCTTACTCGATGGAGCTGCGAACGGATTCTATAGTTGTTAAACACGTTCATAGGCTTCGGTGCAAGTGCAGTGTTGCAGTTTGCTATCTTTTCCCAGTCTCGCTGGAAAATAGCTACTGTTTTCTCTAATGATGACTCAACCAAAGCTCTGATCGGTAAGTAGCGAGCTCCTTTTAGGACATTGTTGAAGCTCTCAGATATGTTCGTAGTCGACAACCCCCATCTATGACATCCATCTCCAAAAAGAGTCCATTTCTCGGGATCGATGCTTTCCAAATATCGTTTGGCGCCATTGCTATTCTTGCCCAACTTCTTCCAGGCAGCTTCATACTTGTGCTCTTGCAATTCCGTACCAACTGTCTGACACTGGTCCTTCAGCCCCTTCCGCCTGTATTTTGAACACATGTTGGCCTTGACGTGTTCAAGACAGTACCTATGAACATAATATAAATTAAATAACACATAATTAAAATAATTAAAATAAAATAAGACATAATTAAAATAATAGAAGTTAAATGACACATAATTAAAATTATTAGAAGTAATTACACATTATTAAAATTAAAATCACATAATTTTCAAAAAATTAAAATTAAATAAAATAAAACGTAATTATAATAATTATTAAACATAATTAAAATCATTAAAAAAACTACACTTAATTAAGAAAAATACCTGTGGACTCCCATTCCGGGAAATTTTTCCTCATTTACTCTTTCATCTGTACCGTTCCCTGCCCCAGTTTCTACTTCTTGATATTCACTATCATGTACCATGCCACTTATTTCGCCAGCCCCACGCGGTTCAGGCGCATGATAAAAGTCAGAAATTTGTTCCGCTGTTATATATAATTCTGGCAAGTTCAACGCATACATGTATAAAAACTGAATATTCCGGTTGTCCCGAATAATGATGTACCTTCTCATTCCATTGTATTCTGTCCACACCAAATAAAAACAAAATCGCAGCATATTTCGATTACTCCCCAACCCACACTCGTTGCATACCATATCTACAAGCTGCTCAAAAGATAGCTGACAGTCAATGCATATTGTCGCGTCTGCCACGTTAGGGTTGTAACCAACCATACCGTCGACGAGAGGTAATGCACTGCTCCAATATAAATTTAACGGAAATGGAGTAGTATAAGACATTTCTCAAGAACACTGAAAAAACAGAGGGAGCCAGCTTATTATTATTATTATTTTTTTTGTGCTCCAAATGTAGCTCGTATATGATATATATTGGCTAAGAAATCTCATACTCATTATGAGAACACACTACCCGATGCTTTTTTTATTTCCCATCAACCGTGTACTTTTTCTGTTACTGTCAGAACTTGATTGTCAATGTTGCTTGTTGCAGGTGGTGAAAATTTTTCTGGGCAATGTACTCTCAAACTAGGTATGAGAGTTTTTTTGTCCTGTAGTCATTTGGTTGATGGCGTGTGAAGTTTCTTTTTTCTCCAAGTACTCTCATACTGAATTTGAGAGTTTCTGGCATGCTTCACATGTGTCTGTACTCTCAAACTAGATATTATTAATTTTTAGATATTTAGTATTTTGAAAAAATCTAAATCTATGACTTTTATTTGTATTCGGATTATTTGTTAGTAGTTAGATATAATATAAATTACTTGCATAAAATTTTTAAAAAATGAAAATTGACAGATTTGGGATATACTCTCATACTCGGTATTGGTATGATATGTTAGTGTATTTTTTTATAATTTTTTGTAATTTTTATATTTTATATTTCCTAATATTAGTTTATAGTATTAATAATATTATAAAAAAATTTGTATTTTTATTTATTTATGTAGTTTGCAATGTTCTTTAATTTTTATATTCTTATTTTTAATATTAATTTATAATATTAACAATATTATAAAAATTGTTTATTAATATGATAAATTATTAATATAAAAAAATCATTTTCCCTTATATTAAAATATTTTTAATATTATAATTTATAAAATTAATAAATTATAATAATATTATAAATTATAAATTATAAATTATTTGTTAAAATTATAAATTACTATAAATTAAAATATTATAAATTGTTTATAATATTTATAAATTACTCTCATACTCGGTATGAGACTTTTGTGGGAAAAAAGATAAGTAGCCTGACAATGTAGCACGTGAAAGATTGAACCCTAAACTCTCATATCCAGTTTGAGACTAAGTACTCTCATACTGAATTTGAGAGTTTCTCGCATGCCTTCAATTGTTGACACGTGTACTCTCATAACAGATTTGAGAGTTCTTAATTGAAAAATTAAGAACTCTCATACCTAGTTTCCGAAAACACCCCATTTGTCCACATTTTAAACATTTCAAAATTTATTTCCACAATTTAAAAATGGACACCCTTTATGTAAAGCACCCCTTGGAAGTATGATAAAGAGTTAGTAGAAAGAGATCGATTGAGGGTATTTTTGTCTTTTTGATATGTATTACACGTGTACACGTGGAAAAAAAATTTCATTGGATATGCTTACATCAATTAAATTGGAATTAGCACATGAACCTTGTGCAAATTATATGCTTAGATGTATTGATATTTCCGCTAATAAATTAGATTTTCAGTTTGATAGAAATAAAAAAAAAATATTCACATGAGAATTGGATTTCTAATTTTCTATAAAGTAACAAGAAGAAGATCTGAAATTATTGTAAGTTTGCTTTGTCTTTTAGAACAACTCATCCTCACTTTGCCAATTATTGTAGGATATGTGCTTTGACAAGTTTAATCATAACTCAAATACTTAATATTCTATCTTTTCACCACATATGTTGGCAAAAATAAATAATAATTCAAGTCTTCACTTAATTAATAAAATAATTTCACCTTTCCTTTATAATCACAATTTTATTATAACATATTAATGACATATTTTTTTTAATATATATATTTAAATAAACTCAAAAAATCTAAAAAAGTGTCATCCTATAATACAATTCAACTAAATATATTTAATCTGAACACATCTAATAATACAATTATAATAATTTTATTATAATATATAATAAATATATTTTCAAACACTCTCTTATTGGCACCAAAAACCAAAGTCTCATCTTATTTTTTTTAATATCGTATCAACACAAAATATTGAAAAATATAAATATGACAAATTGTATTTTTAAAGAATTGATATTTTTAAATTTAAAGACGTTTAATTTATTTCACTGATTTATGAATGCTAGTCAAGATAAAGATTGTTGCATTACATATAAACATTTATTTCTTTATTTCATTCATTTTCCGAACAACCAAAAAAAAAGCAAAAAATAAAAGCTTATTATAGGAGTGGAAAGAAAGGAAAAACTTACTTTGGTAGACTAATTCGACTAAGGATTCAATATTCCCTTTGCAGCGAAACACAAGAGGATGAGGAGGAGGAGAAGAAGACAAACATATGGATGTTGATGAAGATTGGCGTATGTTTGGATCGCAGGAAAGCAAGGGAAAATCATCAATAGAAATTCCACAAGCATCATAGCCACGGTACTCAAGGCGCTTAAGACCACTGAAGAGAACTTGAAGAATGTAATTTCTTTGCTTATTTACCTTGTAATTCAGATATGCAAATATCCCACACATTTTCTCTTTGTTTCTCAGCAAACCATAGCCTACGCTTTATATAAGTTTCAGAGAATGAAATGATAAAGAACAATAATGGATATTGATTCATCTCTGCTTAAACTATACTTAATTTGACATATAATACATCATCTTTTTAAAAGATTATTTGAAGACTATATATATTTTATGTGTATGATGATTCAAATCAAGGAAGCTTTGACCTACTATAGATAATGAGAAAAAAACAAATATGAAACGTGTAATGTGAAATCAAATAAAAATTAGCCATTAATGGTGGTTTGACATGGTGTGCAATTAAGGGACAACGTTTGCTTGCAGAGCCAATCATGTGAGCCCTCCTAGTGTATGAGCTGTGTTTAAATAATTTGTTAATCCTAGAATATGGAAGTTATTGATTTGCATAATTTTAATAGATCTCTTATCAAATTGAGACTTAAGTTAGCATGTATGTTTTTTTTAAATAATATATTTAAAATTAATTTTTTTACTATATTTATATATTTTTAAAAAAAAAGATACTAATTTCTTAATAAAACAAGATATAATCTAATAATAAATACATATTTTCTTAAACAAAAAATTTCAGTATTAATTCTCCTTTTCGGTACCATATATTTTTTTTTTGAAAAAAGGCACTAATCTCTTGGCACATTGGGACATATCCTAATAATACAGTATATATTTTTCTGAACAATAAATTAAGAATTGACTCCTCCCCCTTTCGTATAGTATTTGTATTAAAAAATAAAGAGGCTAATCTCTTGCATTAAGAAACAGAATTCATAACAATGTGTGAATATGATAAAAGTGACAACAGTCAGCAAAAGTTTAGGTGCCATTAGAATAAACATGAAAATTCAACAACTTTTTTTTTGGTCAATAAATTCACCAACTTCAGTACCACAGAAACAAGAAAGAATGAAGATATTAAGTGGCAAGGAGAAACCCAAACCAACAAACAGTTTCAATAAAGATATGCGGAAGAAATGTTATTCAGTTAACTAAATTTGATTCCTACAATCACTTCATTGGCATTTACATTACTTCCATTTCCTGGATACCGCTTTCTTCATATAAATGAAAAAAAGAAAAACCCTCATGGCCCATTTCTTTTCCTGTCTGTTGCAGAAAAAACCCTCATTTCACTAGCTTTCATTATATCCTTAATTCCCAGAAAAAGGTTCAATGGATACATATAAGCAGAAACAATTATTTTGAAGCAGATATTGGTCTCTGTGTTTTCAAGTATATTACTTTTACAGGACAAAGGAGATTCAGCTGGATCTAACAGCATCTATGGAAGCCACCAACTCTTCAAATTTGGCCCCAGTAACTTCCTTTACAACCTTGTTATCCTTGAGAATCTTGAAAGTAGGCACCACCTTTATGCCAAGCTCCTTTGCCAATGGCTGCCAACAGTTATCAGATTAGCCATACACAGACAGAAGGGGCTACGGCATTAATTTTCTAAACAAGATGGAGATAGCAAATTACAGACCTTGTTATCTTGGCTGCAATCAAGCTTTAAGAAGACAACATCAAGGTACTTCTCTGACAGTTCTTGAAATTTTGGAGCTATCACCTTACAAGGGCCACACCTGAAGAACTCCAAAAAACACACCAAAATGAGAAATGGTGAAAGTTGGTATCTTGAAAAGGCACTTGCTTTTCTCAATTCTTTAAACTTCCACATTGCTTTAGAGACTACAAGAAAATCCATAATCGCTCCAAGTGGGAAAAAAGAGAACCCGTATGGCCAAACTCAATTAACTTGGAAAAAAGAGAAATCATGTGGCCGATCTCTAACTTGAAATTAAGGTGCAGCTGAGTTGAGTATTGCTTTAGAGACTAAAAGATTTATCTTTCTCACATGTAAAGTTCAGAAAAACAATATGGCACAGAAATTTACTTCTATAAGTTCTATGGAATGCAAAGCTCAACCATTTTCTTCAAATATTTCAACCAAGCTAGTTTTACTAGTAACCAATGTTTCCAAGAGAATCAAAAACTGGAACAGAAAGCTATAAGAATTGAATTCAATAGCAGCAATCAAACTCAAAAATTGTACATGGAAATATGACATAAACTTCATATTCAAAATGGGTTTTTCATCTACTTATTCTGATTCCTTACTATGTTACATCTATCGGAAGAGATATTCGTATTGAATAAAAAATAAAATTTATATAATTGACCTCAATTAATTTAGGATTAAGATTTTGTTGAGTTGAGTTGAGTTGAGGTATTCTGATTCTTAACTGTTTCTGTTTCTTTCAACAAACATATCCGCCGTAAACACAATAAGCCCTTCTTTAAAACGACACAGTTTTGAAAACTCTCTTTTTTCCAGCCAAAAGAACTGCATTTCACAATAAGAAAAAAAGAAAAGAAACTACAAAAGAATTACCATTGAGTGTACATATCAAGAACGACGGTCTTGTCTCCGGCGGCCTTAACGATGGGCCAGAAAGTATCCTTGTTGACCTCAGTAACTTGACCGACGGTCACTGTAGGACCTACAGTGTCCAAGCTGGATCTCACAGTGAAACCCCAGTAATTCCTCATGGAAATCTTGGGAGATACTGAAAAGCTGCTGCTGCTACTGAAGCTTCTTGAACTTGAATTCAAGAACAGCTTCGAAAAGGAGCAGTTTTTGGGCATGGAGGCTACGTTTGGATAAGCTGGAGAGGAGCGAACAGAAGTGGTAGGAGAAACTGAGCATTGGATCAGAGCCATTGTTGTGTAAAGAAAGAGTTTTGATTTTGAAGAAATTAATTAAAGGTGGTGTTAAGAGATTTCAAGAAATTGCAGAGACTGTCAAGTGTTCTTCAATGGCTGCTGCTATAGCAAAATGACTAAAATAACCTTCTGATATTGTGTGAGTCTTTTGGGTTATTTTTGTCATTTAAAATAGCAAATGAGAGGCTGGAGGAGATTTATGAGATTAAATGACGAAAATACCCTTATATTGGTCCCACTTACTTTTGAAGTTGGTGCTTAAGTGTTTTCAAAAGACGGAATTACCGTAAGTGTTTAAACCACAATTCACAACAGGATTCAATATACTAGAACTGTGAAGGGCAGTTTTGTCACTTTGGTGGGGACAAAAATAACAAGAACCTGTAGACACTTGGAAGAAAAACGACAGACAAAATTTGGGATATTTGCTAGCTTTTGTAAATTGGACTTGATTTTAAGGAATTAATAAATGAATTTAATGGAAAAAAAAATGAGAGGATTAAAATGGTTTTTTTTGGGCTATGACAAAAATCAAGAGCATGTTAGATCCATACATGAAGAAGATTTTTTTTTTTTGCGGTAATCTTATATACAATTAAAATTTTTAGTCATCAAAGTTGAACTTTATCTTTTGATGATGTAATAAGGAATTCTATGAATGTTTTTAAAACAACAACAGAACTATTTATCATAAATTAATAATTAAAAGATCGATCATGTCTAAAATATATATAAAAAAAATTAAATATGCATAAAATTTGCTCAAATTATAAAATTGGTAGAATCTGATTAAACTAGACAGAATTAATATTATAAATATCATATTATTTTTAATAAAAATAAAAATAAATAAATATCATCTAACTTTATCAGAATATTTAGGTTATTGAAATTTATTGAGAATTTTTAGATATTAGGTTCATTTGTTATCCATTATATTTAATATTTGATATTTTTAAATTAATTATGAATATTTTTATTATATTTAATTTTCATTTTAAAATTTTTTAATTATTTATAAATAAAAATATATTTATAATATTATTATATTATTTAAATCTGAGCCAATTCGATTAAATTAAGAATCAATCAATGGTTAAGTGTGCAAATCAGTTTTAAAAACATTAAGTTGTATTATTTACATTATTTATCTTCTCATTTCATCATCCTTAATTTAAAATAGATAAATATTTATAGGATATAAGTGCATATTAAATACTATTAAGTCTCGTTTGTTTACAAACAAATAATGCTAAATGGTGAAATTTATTCTAATCTTATTTTATCCCGATTAAATATGAATACATGTGGACTTGTGCATGATTTGATTTTAAAACAAAATCGAGTCCATCAAAAGTTGTTTGAAATTGATCAAAATCAAAATTGTAGCCAACCATAATTAAAATTATCTGAAGATAGTTTGATTCTGAATCATAATTTTATAGAATCAAAATCAGTAATTTCCAGCCACACATTAGAAAATATAAGGTTGAGCTTTGAAGCCAATAAGACAATTATATAAGAGAAGTTTGCAATATAAAATAATAAAATTATATGAATTTTGATACATCTCTAAACTCCAAGATGATACCTAATAAATTTATTTTTTTTTTAAATCAAGTGTGTTTTTTAATTAATTTCAATATCTTTATTTTTTCCAATCTTATAATTCAAATAATTTTTCTCAAATTATTTAATTAAAACTATTTATAAACCATCTCCATAATCTTTTTTCAAATCGCCATCTCAAACCACTCTTGAATCAGAATTCAAATTTTGATGGGCTGTTTCAAAATCATCATTAAACCATTCTATAAGTAATTTGATTCAAATTTAAAAAAATTAAAATTAAATTAGTAAACTAAAATCAGTGGCTGAATAAAAAATTCACTGAAAGAGAGTAAAATTCAGTCGCTGGACATTGGTTTATCGGCGATTGACTGGCCTCTTACTGTTCAGCCACCTGCTCTTCCTTGCCTTCATTTTTTAGCAGTGACCATTCACATTTTTATTTTTTTTAGTAAAAATGGTGTCGTTTTAACATTCAATTATAAATAAATAAAGCATTGAGGGGTAAATTTATAAATGCATGTGTGAAGATTGTCTTCTTCAACCTCTCATACAGGCAGCCACATAGTTTTTTTTTCTTCTTGTCTGCAAATATAATAAACTCATTGACGGCTAAGAAGAGAAGTTCCTCTCTTCCACACTGGATGCTAATGAAGAAGTCATTTTATCTCTCCACGACCCGCCTAGGCCGCCCTTGACTCAAATTGACACACAATCAGTAGGTCTAATTATATATATAAGCACCGGTCAGATATCTTAAAATTAATTAGAAATAAGTAAGAAATAAGATATTTTAATAAAATATATTGTGATTTTCTTTTTCATTTATTTAATCAAACACTTAATTTACTGTAAGCAATCTTTCAGAATAAACAAAAAAATTGCTAAGAGATATGGATGTTTTTCTGCAAGATTAAAAAAAAATTACAGTCACTATTTTAAAAATTAAGCACTATTAATTACCGTCTTTTTCATTGCTAGAATTGATAGGCCACCAATAAATACTCTTGCCTCTAGATCACATATTGTATATAGTATTATTAGACTTGGTCCAAGCAAACGTTAAGCTTTTGTTGAAATCATTATTATTTCATTCTTAAAATTTAACCATAATTAACCCAAACGGGTAGCTCAGTTGGAGAGCATCTGCTTCTTGAGCCTCCAGGTCGTGGGATCGATCTCAGGTGGAGTAAAATACTCCTTGAGCCAGCACCTTAAACGAAAATTTATCCCTTAAGCTAGGGTGCAAATGAAAATTAATCGAGTTTCATAGACCGTTAAAAGGACATGGGTCTGAACACCTCATGAAATATATTCCAAAAAAAATTTAACCATAATTACTAATTAAATAGCATTTGACGTCATTTAACACGTAATTCAATCGATAAAAAAACTGCTTTAATTTAATAAAAAATCTCAAATTTAAATTTTAAATATTTAATTATATTAAAATTCGATTGAATGGGTTTTATTGTCCCGCAGTCTTATCAGGCTTTCCTGAATAATATCCCATAATCTATTTTCTTTACCATCTCAATTGTGAATATATATATATATATTATTGTCCCTTAGAAAAAGATCACAGCAATTACTATTCTTGTTTCTAGACATAGAACGTCATACTGCAAAGTCTGGTCTAAACTACAATGGAGCGAAGATAGAACCTGGAAGGAGATGTCCCTGTACAATTTTACATCACCACTTGGGGTGGTTGACTGGTTCGGGTCTTCTTTTACTTTTATCTCCTCTCGTTTCTCTTTTCATTCTCTCACTTTCCTTTCTTTTTAACCACCCAACAAATCTATGAGCGCCGCCGCCGCTTTCATAACAGGAAGAGAAAGAAGAAAGGAGAGAAAACAATGGATTTGATGTGGAAATTGGTGGTGATTTTAATGGTGGTGGTGATTGCTGAACTGGGTTTTGTCTCCGGCGACCCGAACTTTGTTTTCAAGGTCCGAAATAAATTTTCTGGCCGGAAACACAATCTTAGAGAATTGACAGCCCATGATGCTCGTCGTCATTGTAGAATTCTATCTCAAGTCGATATTGATCTCCCTTTAGGCGGCGATGGTAATCCTGCTAAAGCTATAAGTCGATATTATCACCTTATTATTTTATTATTATAAAAATATCACTCATAATTTACTTCATTAATATTCTTTATAAACACACATTAATATCATCCAATAAAAATTAATATTTTAAATTATATCTTATTTATTGTTCAACACTACAATTATAATAATTCTAAAATAAGTCCAAATAATATTAAACGGAGTAAAGGTAGAGATTTTATTACTGGTCTATTCTCTAACAGTATCTGAAATGTTTATATAAATAAGAGATGAGTCTAGCTGTCCAGTGAAAAAATAATTATATAATAAAAGGAGAACAAATAAAGTTTTACTTATATATTTACTATTAAAAATTTATAATACTGCATAATACTTTATTTCTCAAAGAAAGATATATTCAAAATATCATATAATTTCATATACTTAATATATATAGTCCATAGATAACATAATACCTTAGGCGCAAGTAAACATATATTTACTAGCAACTTAAGGGTAAAACATAATATCTTGGAAGCAGTAATGATGCATGATAGCACCAAGAGCTTAAAAACATAATATCTTGGAAGCAGTAATGATGCATGATAGCACCAAGAGCAAATATTCATTGTCATACACATGTGCAGAGCAATCCCCAAAGGGTGACCATTTAATATACGCTCCAAAAAGTTATATGTATACCAAGTGTTATCCCAAAAACAGTATCATAATTATAATTCGTCAATTTCTTTAATACTCCGTCATCACATGTGTCTCTATTGAAAAATATATAATGAGTGTATATAAAACATTTATTTAATTATATCAATAAATAATTATCATACTATAATTCAAATATCAACATACCATTGTTTTTTTTCATTTTAAATACATTCATAAATATTATTTTACCTTTCTAAATTCTTTTATAAAATTAATTTCATCAATAAACAATTTTAATAAATCATATATATATAATAATAAAATTATCAATGTTATATAATTATCGACACACATTAATCAATAGCTCAAATTATTTAATTGACTGGATCACCTCTAAATTCTACGACTGCAGTAGAATTTACATCTAAAGTAATATAAAAATAATAATTTGCTAAAGTAATATCCATGATTAATACTACTATGTGGTAAGTGACATGAAAAAAAAATGTACGAATGATTTTTAAATGTCTAATCAACAGAGTAACGACATAACTTGGTCGTTCCTAAAATTTTAAAATAATACTCCAATAAGTATTACATAATTTTTCAAGCCAATAATTTATCAATCATTCCAATAATATTTTTAACAATTTAATATAATTTGAGTGTCTAAATTTATTAAGTATTTATAATATTTCTTTATGCAACTAAATTATATTAATTTAATTTCTTTAATTTTATAGTTTAATAATATTTATTTTATTAGTTAATTTAATTACATATTAAATAGTATTAAATTTATATTTTTAATACTACCATAGTTTAATATTCTAAATTTTAGAATAAATTGTATTAATAATAGCAACAATAATATATATATTATAATTAAGAATTTATTTAAAATAACAATATCATTTATTTAAATTTTTGATATTTATTTAAATTTTCTTATTTCATTATACTTTAAAATAATACTAATAATAATATTGACATTAAAAATGATAATAGTAAATTTAATACTAAATAAAATTTTAATTTAATACTAAATAATTTTAGTAATAATATCAACATTAATTATTGAATTAATTCTATACTAAACTTAAAATTAATATAATATATTTATAGTGATTATCTATAATTATAAGAATATTATCAACCCTACTAAAATTAATAATTTTTTGTAATTGTTACAATAAATTTGTTGGTATATTTAGTTACTAATATAATATAATATTAGTATTTAATTATTAATTAATATTGATTATATATATACATTTTTTTAAAACAAGATAGTTATGGCTTTAATTATTATAATAAAATAGAATATTAAATATTATAAATTTCCACCTATAATAAATTCATCACTTGGTAATTAATTATTTTAATTTCTAATTTAATAATTAAAAATCCTTATACAATTAATTTATAATTTTCCATACATATAATTACTTATGTTCTTATATGTAAATATAATTAATTTATTTTATAAATTATCAACAAAATTTATTATTCAATAATTTAATTTATTTTAACTCTAAATATTTTTATTCTAAAATTAATATATATATACACTTATCCTCATTCTAATTTTAAATAATTACTCAATTACTAATTAACTATATATACATATATTAACAAAATTCCTTAAATTCTATTTAATAAAAATATTAAATTTACTAACAACTAACTATCAATTTATTAATTTATATATATATATATATAGATCTATAATATAAGTAATTTATTCTATAATTTATTAGTAAGTATGCACAACCTAAATATTTAATTAACTTAATCATACTATATTTTAAATTTAAATTTTTATTCTATTTACAATCACTTAATTAATCTAGTCATTAAGTAATTAATAACTATGACTATTTTTTTTTAATTGGTAGTTTTTTTTGTTTAAATCAATTTATCACATAAATAGTTTTAAATAAATAATTCACCATGAAATAAAAATTTTAATTAAACTCGGTAGATTAATAATTTTTAAATCAGTATGTAAAATATATAATATATAATTTAATTTTACTAAATTTTTTATCATTAATTATCTATTTATTTATTTTTGATAATTTCTTCTTAATATAATCAAATTAACATTTATTTCTTCAACTTAACCTTATAATATTTATTTTTTAAGTCAGTATGTAAAATATATAATATGTAATTTAATTTTACTAAATTTTTTATCATTAATTATCTATTTATTTATTTTTGATAATTTCTTCTTAATATAATCAAATTAACATTTATTTCTTCAACTTAACCTTATAATATTAACTTATATATATATATATATATATATATATTCAAATTCAACACATTTTTTTTAATCTAAAATTGATAAGACTAAGACTAGGTCTAACTTCAATTAATTAAAAGTCAATAAGAAATTAGATATCCTAATTAAATTTATTGTCATTGTCTTCCTTCTTCATTCATTTAATCAAACGCTGCTACCTACATATATATATATATATATATATATATAAGTATATATATATAATCAATGTAAAAAAAAAAACTACAGTCGCTATTTAAAAATTATATAAAGGCGCTATTATTATCTTTTTCATAGCTAGAATAGATCGATGGATGGGCAACCAATAAATCCTTCTGCCTCTCGATCACATCTTCTTGTCTATAGTATTTTTAGACAAGGTCCAAGTAAACGTTAAGCTTTTGTTGAATATGATTTTTTCATTTTTAAAATTTAACAATAATCACTAATTAAATAGCATTGTTATCACTAATTAGAAAGGACCGCACCGACTGCCGACTCTAAAAAATTATATAATATAATGATGATTCTAACTAAGCATTTTAATTATATTGAAATGTCCAACTAATTGGATAATAATATATATTCTATAATTAGAAAAATTAAAAAAGTTCACCCCAACAAATTATTATAAGGTATCGTATACTAATTAAATGTCTAATTAAAATCACGATATAATCATGTAATTTTTTTTTATTACAATGAGGAAGACACTCGCCTTAAGATCTCTCAGTCATCATTTGATTATGATGAAAACCCTAGTTAAGTTCTGCCCAATCCAATACTTAATATCTGTCAGCATTGCTTCAAATAATATGTGCAGCAAAATTAGTTTCACATTACAGATGTCGTACACCGGCCATTCTTATTCTCTTGTTTCTACCCATAGAAGTCTTAATGTAAAGCCTGGTCTAAACAACAATACGGTTTAATATTTAAATATCAAGCTTGAGGTGTTAATAATGGAAGGAAGATAGATAGAACCTGGAAGGAGATGTCCCTTTACCGTTTAACATCACCACCACTTGGGTTGGTTCGGGTCTTTTATATTCATTTCCTCTCCTTTCTCTTCTCATCCTCTCACTTTCCTTTCTTTTTAACCACCCAACAAGTCTATATATGAGCACCGCCACCTAAGCGGCGGCCGGCGTTCTTTTATAACAGGAAGAGAAAGAAGAAAGAGAAAAACAATGGATCATTTGATGAGGAAATTGGCTGTGATTTTACTGGTGGTGGTGATTGCTGAACTGGGTTTTGTCTCCAGCTCCGGGAACTTTGTTTTCAAGGTCCGACATAAATTTTCTGGCCGGAAACACAATCTTAGAGAATTGACAGCCCATGATGCTCGTCGTCATAGTAGAATTCTATCTCAAGTCGATATTGATCTCCCGTTAGGCGGCGATGGTAATCCTACTAAAGCTGGGTCAGTTTTCTCTCTCTCTCTCTCTATACATATATATATATATATATGTATATATATATGTATAAACGATCGCTTGATTGATTTAAAGAGAAATATTTGTTTACACTACATACACATTTTTTTAACTTAATCTGATAAAATAAACATACTGAAATTGAAATATGAGTCCAAATTCATGGATATATGAGAAAATAAAATATACGGAGTTGTAAAAATTAATTATACTCTGATATCATATTAAATTCTAATATAAATTTAGAAGTATTCACTTCATAAATTAGTTGTTAAGATCGGAGAATTATTTCTATATTAATCACTTTATATATTTGTATTTAATAAACATAAGATTTTTTTCTCAGTATAAACTACCAAGTATAAACCTACTTTTCAATATATGGATGAGCAATACTGTTTTTTTTTAAATCAATATATGCATTCATATTTTGTTTATTTCATTGTGGATTGCTTACATATATATGATTTCTTCATTGAATTGTTTAGCCTTTACTTTGCTAAAATTGGGCTTGGGAATCCTCCAAAGGACTACTATGTGCAAGTTGATACTGGAAGCGACATTCTTTGGGTGAATTGTGCCAATTGCACTAGCTGTCCTGCCAAAAGCGACCTTGGTGTATTCTTCTTTAATATCCCAACTAAATCTCTTTCCATTTTAAATCTTAATTATTTTATTTAGATGACGGACTGTACTGTATGGTTTAATATTGTATATAATAGTATAATAATACAGTACTGTAATTACTGATTATCGTATTTGAAAATGTTTTATGATATGATATTATCATTAAATTCATATAAAATTGATATATCTAGCATGACTTAACTATTAGAAAAATTCTTAAAATATCATATGATAGGATGATTTAATCATTAGAAAAAATTTTAAAGGACGACGTTATGGTAGTTTAATCCAATCCATAAATTTTGTCAATTTTTTGACATCAATTTCATCCAATATATATAGAAAAATACATTTTTAAGCTCGCGAACTTGACAATTTTTTGACATTGAGTCTATAAATTTTATTTTGATAATATTGAGCCATCAAACTTAAAGATTCATCAACATTTAACTCTTTTCTAACGAAATTGTCTAATGACGTTAAATATTTTTTAACGACGCTAGCCAATTCCGTTAGAAAAAAAATTTAATGTTCATGAATTATAAATTTGAAGGGTTCAATGTCACCAAAATAAAATTTAAACGCTTAATATAAAAAAGTTGATACATTTACGTGTTCAATAATGCTTTATTTCAATATATATTAATAAGTTATCTAACTCAACATGGCATGTTGACATGGAAGGACACATGTATTATAAAATCACATTAAAAAATATTTGGCTTTTAGAAAATTTATTGAGTATATTTATAAAAGACAAAATTTCAAAACAATAAAAAATCACATGAGAGAATTATGTAGAATCAAATAATTAACAAATTGAACCATATCATACCTTACGTGTGAAAGCAATACAGAGCATGAAACAAACGAGTTGTTTACTATGTTTTTATTTTTTGACAAGGCGTCTGAGAAGATTTTTTTACTGTAGGTGAACTTGACATTATATGATCCAACAACTTCTTCTTCTTCATCAAGGGTTTATTGTGCTGATGAATTTTGTGTTGCTGCACGCGGAGGTGTGCTTCAGAATTGCACAAAAGACTTGCCCTGCCAATACAGTGTTGTTTATGCTGATGGAGGCTCAACTACTGGATTCTTTGTGAAAGACAATTTGCAGTTTGATCAAGTAACTGGAAATCTTCAAACATCATCAGCAAATGGAAGCGTTATTTTTGGGTGAGTTACAATGCTGACAATTATATATATATATTGGCGAGTCTGAAATTCAAATTTATAATAATTTATTATTATACAATTATATTTAATATTTTAGTTGTTTAAGTTTCCGGTGTGCAGATTTTTCAAATCCAACTGAAATTTGAATCAAATGGTTTTGGTTGGTTTAATAGGTTTGTCAAGTTTGGATGATCTGTGAGATTTATTTTTGGTTTGAACTCGAACTTGGCAAATAAAGTTATATAAATATATAATATCATATATATATTGTCTATATATATTTATAATATATATTATATAATTTGACCCAACTCGATTGACAAAGTTATATATATAATATTATAAATTATATAACTCGAATTGACCCGATTTAACTCGAAAAATGCACGGGTCGATGAAATTGAGTCAGTTTGATGTTTTTAATTTTTTGTCAAATTCGGTCATGTTAAAAATCTGACTAAATCTTACCTATGCACACCCACACTATAAGTTTTCAATGAATCTTAATATCTTATAATTATTTCAATTAGCTACAATTTTTTTCTTATCACTTCATATAATATTTCAAAATAAAAATAACAAAACCCAACATACAAATTATAAAACGAATGAGAAAAAGAGTTATATGTATAAGCAAATATAAAATTGTTGGATTGCCGCAATTCGTTTCATTGTGAAATTTGCTCTCATGGGACAGTTGTGGAGCTAAACAATCTGGGGGCTTAAATACATCAAGTATGGCATTGGATGGAATACTTGGTTTTGGGAAAGCAAACTCATCCATGATTTCACAACTTTCGGCAGCTGGAAAGGTTAAAAGAATGTTTGGACATTGCCTTGACAATGTAAATGGAGGTGGAATCTTTGCCATTGGAGAAATAGTCTCACCAAAAGTAAATTCAACTCCAATAGTTCCAAATCAGTATGTGACACCATCTTAGTTTTCTAATTTTTTTTTTGCGGGGTTTTAATGACGAAAAGTTTATATCATATTTCGATTATTTTGCATGATATTGAGCGACGGAATTTTTCCTAGTTAACTTTTTCGTCGCTAATTTCTTGTCAATTTCATGATTAGACTCAACCATTGGCAATTAGCAATGAAATATTTCCGTTGCTTAAATCTGTCGCTAATCCGCAAATTTCTTGTAGCGCTACTTATTTTTAGTTTTATTTTGTTTAACTTGTTCTTTTATTGATAACACGTTACTTTTGTTTCTTCAATTAGGACAAGTCTTGGCTAATAATTTTTTCTCATAATTATACTTTAGGACACATTACAATGTTGTTATGAAGGAAATAGAGGTGGGCAGCAATGTTCTTGAACTTCCAACAAATGTATTTGAAACTGGAGATAAAAAAGGAGCCATTATTGACAGTGGTGCTACCTTGGCATATCTTCCAAAAGTGGTCTATGAATCAATGATGACTAAGGTACATAGTATTCAACACGTTCTTTCCATTCTGAAGTTTGTTTGTGACGCTGAATTTACTTGTTCTGATGAACTAGATTGTGGCTCAGCAACCTGGATTGAAATTACATACTGTTGAGAAGCAGTTTTTGTGTTTTGAGTACAGTGGAAAGTAAGTTGCCAAATCTTCTATCAGTAATCTCTTAATGATTAGAAACAAATTATTTTTCATGGGTAAATTCTGTTGGTAATTATACGCTTGTTTCTTGTAGAGCATAATATCATATCAGGACATAATTCAGTTAGAATAGTGTTTTGATCTGCTGCATTGCGTTCCTCATTTGCTTAAACTTTTGTTTCTACTTAAGCCTAATTACTAGTGATTCAAAAAAAGAATTTAGACAAGTAATATTTTCAGTACAGTGGAAATTAAGTTGTCAAATCTTCTGTCGGCAATCTCTCAGTAATTAGACATATTATTTTTTGTCGGTAAATTCTGTCGGTCATTATGTGTGTGTTTCTTGTAGTGCAAAATATCATATCAGGAAGTAATTCAGTTAGAACAGTTTTTGCTGCCGCATTGTATTCCTCATTTTCTTGAATTTTTGCTTCTAATTAAGCCTAATTACTAGGAATTCAATAAAAGAATTTAAACAATTGTACTTGTTTAAATTCTTATCATAAATGTCAACACTATACTCAAATTTTCTTTATTATTCCTTGTACCCCTTGCAGTGTTGATGATGGATTTTCAGCTGTCAAGTTTCATTTTGAAGGTTCACTTACTTTGACAGTTTATCCTCGTGAATATCTCTTTCAAATTCGTGTAAGTGAACACTTTTACAGTGATATATTAATTTGAATCCTCATATTCAGCGCTTTTATCATTTGATATATAGTTTCTATACAGTTCTTTCCATGTTATCATATAATGGGGTGGTTCATCTCGAAACTTCAAAAAATTATATAATACAACCGTGAATTCAATCGGAATCCTAGCTAGTTAGAATGGCAAACCACGTGAATCGTCACTTACTATTTTATTGAATCTTAATTATTCGCTTAATCTTTGAGGAGGGTTTTGTAATAATTAATAACTTTTTTCTTGCCAAATAAATATATATTATTTTCATGAATATCTACAGAAGCAAGTTTGGTGTTTTGGTTGGCAAAGCAGTGGTGGAAATATGACTCTTTTGGGAGGTATGCTTGGTCTTCAATTGCTTTTTCATTCTATATTTAGATAATTGTATCAAAAATGTAGACGGTGCACTTAATGTTGAATTAATAATCTTAGATTATATTGAATATCAAATAATGTTCAATTGCTTTTACATTAAAATGAAAAATAAAAAATAATCACATAAAACATAAAGATTTATGTGATATTTTTTGGCAATATATTTACATTCATGGGAGTTTTTTTTTTTTCTTTATTATTGAGAGAGAATACACTAACAACTATATCTTTGTAGCTAACAATGGTCGCTTATTCGTAACTCACGATCCTGCTTTTTGTTGAAACTCTGGGGATAAATTAATTTTTAACTGCGAGCCATTATTTGAGTGCTTCTATTGTTGTTAAATTAGGCAAAGCTTGCTCAAATAGGTGATATATATGGTCCATCATTTTTTTTTACTATATATTAACTTACAAATCATTTTCAATGCAGATTTAGTGCTTTCAAATAAGCTTGTTATATATGATCTTGAAAATATGACCATTGGATGGACAGAGTACAACTGTGAGTATCATGTGCTTGTCAACTTTTTATGTTTTGACAAAATTTCATATATGTCCCAAGTTTTTATGGTTTGAAAATGTTTCATTTGCTGTCAATTGCTCTAGCTGAGGGAGTAGCGCCTGCAAAAAAATTTCCAAGTTTTTTACAGTTTGATCAGTATGGGTCTGGAATGATAATGACGTACCATAAGTTAAGAACGAAAGGGCATAAATAACATTTAACCTATTTAATCTAAGAATACTCAAGTAAATGGACAAAAATGAGAAAAAAATTACTCTACCGAATTTTAGTAAAGTCTGAAAAATTTTTTATACTTTTCTCAAATGTTACAATATATAGTATTAGAGTTATAGAAATACTAATTACAAAATACTTTTTAAAAAAGCAATAAACTGTTAAAATAAGAGAAATTATATATATACAATAATAATATTTAACGAGACAGATAAAATATTCAACGATATTTCGATATGAGATTCCTGTTAAAAAATAAATAAGGAAATAAAAAAATCTACTAAACCTATCATAAAAAAAAATATTTTTGGAGGCCTAAATATTAAAATTTGACACGTTGGCTAATTTTTTATTAGGTTAGGCTAAGAGGATACTCAATTTACAACTTTAACTTTTAACAATAATTATTAAACTATCACTTCATCAGTTTCCTATCAAATCATTTCATAAAAGCTAAGATCGCCTATTCCTCGTCATATTATTATCCCCATATTAGTGACATATAGTCTTTTTGTTGGAGACTACATTTTGATTTATTCTTCCCTGTAAAATAGGATATGAAAATAAAAAGAATGATAGGTCCCTATCATAAATATTTTCACCCTAGTTTTTGTTAGTTAAAAATTGTGGAAAAGAAAGTTTGAGGGAGTATATGGACATCCCCATAAAATAAGGTACGAAAATAAAGAGGACAAATGACATTGAGTTTACACACAAGTACGGGCAAATCCACTTATTTGTACTAGATTTAAACTTTTGACTCATTTCTAGTATGTTCAAACCCAATTTTCCGACTTGCTCTTTATTAGTCCAAAGGAAAAAGGTTGTTGTTTTATTATAGATTAAAAGATCAATAGGTGATTGATGGGAGCTATTTAATATTTTTATCTTTTTAATAAGAGATCATAAGTTCGATAATGAAATCACCTTTTACTAATAATACTAAATTTTTTAATAAATTAATATGATGCAAATATAATTAGTGTTGTCTCAATATACGTGATTATAAAAAAAAAAAAGACTTATATCATATGCAATGATTATTAGAACACGCAAAAGAAAGCTCTTTGATGGGATGCCTTATCATATAGACCCTATTTTGGTAATTAAAAATGAAGTTCAAATTTTATCTATTGTAGTACAAGAAGCTTTTGCTCATTTGCTATGCTTGTTTCTTTATTCATGATCTTAAAATATGTAACAGGATTTAGGGGTGTGTATTGGTCGATTTCGATCAAAATGAGAGTAAATTTTAACCCGATCAAATTCACATACATATATAAAAAATTAAATAGAATTCGATCAAACCTATATATATTTTCGATCGAATTAAAATTTTTCAGTTTTGATCAGGTTCGGTCGGATTAAAATATATATAATATATTATAAATATATCTAATATATACAATATTATATATAAAAAATTTATAGTCAGGTTGATTCGGATTGGTTCAAGTTGAGTTATGTCATATATATTATAATTTATATAAATATATATATAATATATGTGTTGGTCGGGTTCGGGTTGAATAAGAAAAATAAATCTCAATCCGGCCATCCGACCGAACCCGAAATTTTTTTAAAATCTTAATCCAATTTCAACCGTATATATAATATAAACCGACTGAACTCGATCAAAATATACTCGATTCGACCGAATTCGATCAGTTCGATAAATTTACTCACCCCTAATAGAATTAATGATTTGATCGCTTAGATAATCCAAAAGTCTTCTTTAAATCCAGATTGGATAGTGAACTATCCCCCTTGTCCAGAGGATTCGCTTATGTATGATGCTAGTTTGAATTATCGCTATTTTTTTTCTTTTTTTGATTTAAAAAAAAAGGAGAAGACTGTATTTTTCAATGTGGGATAACTATCATTTTGAAATATTCTCACTCTCACAACAGTTTTAGAATTCTTTCTCTAGTTTTCGTTACTAAAACATATCAAATGTAACTCTATTATTCTTCATCATTCTGGTATAGACAGTTAATTATGATTGGATCATAGATTTATTTAAATTATTTTGGCCATATTTTTTTTTCTTTTAGGCTCTTCAAGCATCAAAGTCAAGGATGAAGCTTCCGGTTCAATATATTCTGTTGGGGCTCACAATCTTTCTTCTTAAATCTTCTGCTCATATATGAAGATATTATTAATTTCGATTGTGGCATCATATATATATGGTTTGTGTTAAGTGTATAGACTATATATGTCTTTTTATCACTAAATTATACTTAAAGTAATATAGTATTAGACATAAGTTGGATATGAGTTTGAAAAATATTAAATCACGAATTAAGACGTGTACATAGTTTGTTCATGAATAAATAAATTTAATAATTATAGATTAAACAATCTTCAAATATTTAAATTTTTTTATATTATTATGCTGATAAGAATTTGATTATTAAAGTACTAGTTTTGTTTTTTTTCATTTGATCATGAATAAATCAATTTAGTAATTATAGATTGAACAATCTTCAAATATTTAAATTTTTTATATTATTATGGAGACAAGAATTTGATTATTAAAATACTGGTTTTGTTTCTTTCATTTGATCATGAATAAATTAATTTAATAATTTTAGATTAAACAATCTTTAAATATTTAAATTTTTTATAGTATCAGGAATTTGATTATTAAAGTACTAGTTTTGTTTTTTGTTTTTTTTTTTTTCATTCGATCGCCAAACTAGCTAGTAGTTTAATATTCACTGATCATAGAAATTTTAATTTTTAATTTTAAAATATAAAATTTTAATTTTGTGATATCTAAATTGTTGATATGATTGTGAAACTTTAAGTTTAAGCTCAATTCAGAGTTTAATTTACCAAAAAATAAAATAATTTTTTTTTGAATATTATATTAAGGAAATGAGAATTGATTCTAAGTCTAATGTCTAAGGGAAGTATACTTTACTGCTAGGGTATGCTTCAGTATGCAAAGAATGAAGTAATGTTAACTGATATCAGTATAGTCTAATAATAAATATATATATTTAAAAAATAATTCAAAAATTATTTACTGTTAATGCTAAAAGAAAGATACAAAAGTTATTCAAACCTTCATAATTTTCTATAAATTAGTCAATATACAATGTAAACCAGGATTGTGCATATGGTCCTTTACTCCTAGAGTGGAGCAAATTTTTTAAATTTGACTAAACTCGATTGATATGTATGGACTGAGACAAGTTAATTTGATCCTTTTAGAAATAAAATACTCTATCAATTTAGTTTTAATAATAAAGAAATATTGAGTATATACTGTCGACAAGGTTTGGGTAATTTTTTTTATTGTCTGAACTAAAACCCAGCTAACTCTTTTATAATTATATATACATATATTAAATGAGATTTTTTTTAAAAAAAAAGACAAATAGAGAAAGATAAAGAAACCATGGATAAGGTGTTCAATGGTGGATGGGAAAGGAGAATATAGAAAAAGGTGTATTGGAAAATAACCAAAGAGATCACAGGCATCATTTATTAACTCTTTTAAAAAAATATAAAAAACAACTAAAGCAACCTTGAATGACGTGGTTTTAATATAGGCTCTGAGAAAAGAAAAATATATTTCATTAATTTCAATTTCATACACTACTAGCAAGCCCCACACAGTGATGCAAAGACTGATAAGCTCTTCAAAACTATGCGCAACACCAGCTGAGTGACTAACAGGAAAAGAAAGAAGAAAAGAGAGAAAACAATGGATTATTTGATGAGGACATTGCTGGTGATTTTAATGGTGGTGGTGGTGGTGATTGTTGAACTGGGTTTTGTCTCCGGCTCCGGGAACTTTGTTTTCACGGTCCGGCATAAATTTTCTGGCAAAAATCTCAGTCTTATTGAATTAAAAGCCCATGACGTTCATCGTCACAGTAGACTTCTATCTCAAGTCAACGTCGATCTCCCTTTAGGTGGCAATGGTCTTCCTACTAAAGCTGGGTCAGTTATATATATATATATATATATATATATATATATATGTAAACAATTTCTGGATTGATCTAAAGAGAACTATTTGTTTACACATTTTATCCTAGAAAATAAAATAATTTTTGAAAGCTCAAAACTAGTCGAAAGAAATACCAATCTAATAAATTTATGAAACAACGGTTTGTAAGAATTAATTATATTACGATATTATGTTGAATTTTTATATAATTCAAAAGTTCCAAATTCAAAAGTTAAATGTTAAACTTGGAAAGTCATTCCTATATTAATCGCTTTACATATTTATATTTACTAAATGTTTTCTATACATATTTTTAATAATGTAGTATACTAAAGTATACCTCTACTTTTTTTTTAATTTTCAATTTCAAAAAATCTTAATTTTTTTAACATTAATTTTGAGTATATATTTCATTTATAGATCCCTCCTTTTGTGTTTCTTGTATTTTTTTAGAGGGTTGTGATAACTATTTAACTTCTCTCTAGTCATTCTATTTCCTTTGATGAGAAAATGGAGGAAAATGAAATAAGCAAGATCTAGACTTCGCAAATTAATTAATGGATGAGTAATACTGTTTTTTATCCATTAATGCATTAATATTTTGTTTATTTTATTTGGGTTGCTTACATATGACTTCTTCATTGGATTGTTTAGCCGTTACTTTGCAAAAATTGGGCTTGGGAATCCTCCAAAGGACTTCCATGTGCACGTTGATACTGGAAGTGACATTCTTTGGCTGAATTGTGCCAATTGCAACAGCTGCCCTACCAAAAGCGACCTTGATGTATGCTTCTTTAACAATATGTTTTTACTAAATCTAATTATATTTTACACCTTGTTCACACCACTGTCAATTAGGGTGAGCAGATTTTTCCAACTCAATCGAATCTAACTGAATTAAATGAATGTTGGTTGAATTTGATTGGTTTATAATATATATTAGGGTGAAATCAAGTTTGTGCTTAAAAAAATTTCAGTTTTGACTGGTTGGTTGAATTGGAATTTATTTTTTTATTTGAACCTGAACTTAAACCCGTAATATTATATATAATTATAATATATATTATATAATCTGCCGGACCAAAACCAACAGCATTCGGTTTGGCCAAGAAGATACCAACTATGTAGTTCATAAGTTTGGTCAATTTACATTTTAACTCAAACTCGACTAAAAATAACATGTGCACATTTCTACTGTTAGTGTAGAATGATATAGTATCGCAATTATTTTTTATCATATTTTAAGAAAAGGTCAAATATAATATGATTAAGAAAATCATATAAAATTAATATATTTGGTATGCTTTTACCATTAGAAAAATTCTTAAAATATCTTAAAATATCTAATAAAAACTAATGAGTTGTCTAAACCTATATGCATGTCATGATGACATAGGACGACATGTATTATACATTATATTGAGAATATATTTGGCATTTAAAAAATTTGAGTATATAATTTATAAAAGACAAAATTTTAAAATATAGAAAATCATAGGAGAAAATTGTATAAAATGAAATAATAAATTAAATCACATCATGATAAATCATCAAATAAACAAGGCGTAAAGTTAAGTATCCTAGCTGTTTACCATGTTTTATTTTCTGAGAAGATTTTTTTTTTTTTTGACTTTAGGTGAACTTGACATTATATGATCCAACAACTTCTTCTTCTTCTTCATCATGGGTTTATTGTGCTGATGAGTTTTGTGCTACTGCAAATGAAGGGGCGGTTCAGTATTGCACAAAAGACTTGCCCTGCCAATACAGTGTTTTTATGGTGAAGGAAGCTCTACTGCTAGATTTTTTGTGAAAGACAATTTGCAGTTTGATCAAGTGACTGGAAATCTTCAAACATTATCAGCAAATGGAACTGTTATTTTTGGGCGAGTTCTTAATTTTATAACTTTTACCGATGAATTATACCATTTTTATATTTGGAAAACTCATACAATTGATGATAATCAAGTCACAAAATATATATACTGAAAATATACCTTTCTTACTAATTTTTGGTTCTTGGTGAATCTGATCTAACCAGCTGATCCAGTCTGGTTTTAAAAACATTAGTAATAATTAAGTTGCAAAGTATAAGATCTTTTGAAGAATTATAAAAATTAAAATTTGTATGTAAAATTTTTAGCTATCAATGTAATTACTTTATTAGTTTAATATACTTTAGTGTATATATATATATATGGACCAAGTAGCCAAGTTCTAATAGAGTATACTTCTTCTCAACGGCGGAACTGAGGTGGGTCCAAGGGAGGCTCTGGACCCCCCTTAGCTCAGCCATATAAATATACTTTTATGCCGAAGCTTAGATATATACGTATACTTATATGCCCCATCAGCCCCCTCAGCCCACCCAATACGTATATATGTATATATATATATATATATGCTGTCAGTTTAATGGGCCAACTAAGCACTAAGAAGATGGAGCTTTTGGGGAAGCCAGGTCCAGCAGCCCAAGATGATGCAGAGAAGGTTCAAGTGCAGGAAAAGAAGGTTGTGGTTGCAAGCATAAAATAAGAGATGAAGTCAATTATGCATCTGGCACTAGTTAGTTATCAGTTATTGTTATTAGAATTGTTATATACACAGATAATACAACCATTATGAGCTGTAAGTTCTAATTTTACTAATTTTAGAATATTGTTTTTATTAAAAATGGAAATGTAATCATACAGGAGGTGTGAATGAATTACAATATTTCTCTAAACTCCCATCTCATTCTGCAATCTCTCTTTTCTTTTTCTTCTTCTTCCTTCTTCTCTCTTTTCTTCCATTGTTCTTCTCTATTTGAACTTCTGTGACTGCTGCTAGCATTGGTTTCTCTTGAGACCATCCCACGTCAAGGATTTAGTCTTCAGTGACTCAGACCCCTTGACATATACGTGTGTGTGTGTGTGTATATATATATATATACCCTCAGCCATATACATATAAATACTTGAATATATACACACACACATTCATTTATATATATATATATATAAATTTTATATTTATATATGAATTTATAGATTTAAATTTAAATGAATTATATATATAATTTAAATGAATTATATATATGAATTATATGTATATATATTATATATATATGAATTTAAATGAATTTTATTTTCATTCATAGAGTTTTTGCTAAAATTCATATATACATAAATAATCGATTGCTCGATATGTTACGTGGAGAAAAATATTTTTTAAAATTAAAAATGAAGCTATTATATAAAATTTTCAAAACATACAAAATTTTAAGATACAATTATATCTCTTAGGTGTAGTTAATCTAATAATACAAATTAATTATTGAATTACTGTAATATTAAATATTTAATTTTATAGTAAACTCGTCTATAATTTTTTCTAAAACAATTTAGCCCCCTCTTAAGTACTAGTTCCGCCACTACTTCTTCTTCTTCTTCTTTTTCTTCTTCTTCTTCTCTTCCCTCAATTTATACATACACATATGAATGCTTGGTTTAAAATGTGGTTAATTGGTTTTTGGTTCTCAGTTAAAGATTAATAATATTTTTGGATTGCTACTTTTTTTCATTGTAAAGTTCGTTCTGATCATGGGACAGTTGTGGAGTTGAACAATCTGGGAGCTTAATTGCATCGAGGGTTGTTGCGTTGGATGGAATACTTGGTTTTGGGAAAGCAAACTCATCCATGATTTCACAACTTGCTGCAGCTGGAAAGGTTAAAAGAATGTTTGGACGTTGCTTGGACAATGTAAATGGAGGTGGAATCTTTGCCATTGGGGAAATAGTCTCACCAAAAGTAAACACAACTCCATTAGTACCAAATCAGTATGTGACACCATCTTAGATTTTTTATCGACGGAAAGTATATATTCGTCATTATTTGATCTCATATCTCAATAATTATTTTGTATCAAATTTAACACAATTTTTTCTATTAAAATATCACAACGTGTTATTTCCTAGTTGCGGAATCATAAATAGGATGAAAAGCGATAATTTTTTACGAAAAAAATAAATTACAAACGAGTTAAAAATAAAATTAAATATTTAATATTATAATAAAATTTAAATATTTATTATATATTTCTATTAAAATTTTTTTATTATTTATTAAATTCTAAAATTTTTTTAAATTTTTTAAATATATTTTTATTTAATTCTTGAAACTAATAATTTATTTATAGAATTTTATTAAAAATAAAAAATAATATCCAAAAAATTATTAATATATATTTATATATATATATTTCAAATTGAAAAGGATACATTAAAGGTATATAATTTTATAAAAAAGCGTATAATTTTTTATATATAATTTTAATTTTATATAATATTTAAATATAATATTAATTTAAAAGTATATAATTATATATATATAATTTTAAAATATATTAAAGGAATATAAAATTATTAATTATATAATTATATATATTATTTTATAAAATTATATAATATATATATAGAAAATTTATTTATATTTAAAATTATATATATATATATATATATTATAGGAGTGGAAAAGGAGGTCAACCCACCTCACATGATCTCATGGTGATTTCGCTCATGCCTAACTAGAATCATAGTTATATCATATAATTTCTCAATAAATATTTAGTTACTAATTCCTTGGCAATTCCATCACTATATTAACAAATATTTTAATTCTTATTCCATTTAAACTTTTAGCAATTAGCTATGAAATATTTCTCTTGCTGAAATCTGTCGCAAATCCTAGATTATTTATATATTTTTTTGTAGTGTTTATTTTTAGTTTTATTTTGTTTAACTTGTTCTTCTATTGATAATGCTTTACTTTCGTTTCCTCAATTATGTCAAATTTTGGCTAATTGTTTTTTTTTTTTTTGATAATCATACTTTAGGACGCATTACAATGTGGTTATGAAGGAAATAGGGGTGGGCAGTACAGTTCTGGCTATTCCAACAAATATATCTGAAGCACTTATTGACAGTGGTACTAACTTGGTATTTCTTCCAGATTTGGTCTATAAATCAAAGATGACTAAGGTGCATAGTTGTCAAATTTCATTTAATGCGGTTTTTGGGTTAAATTCTTTACTGATATAGATTTGGGTGTGTAATATTAAAAGTTAGCTATTAAAATTGAAAAGTCAATTTCTATATTAGTTTAATAATTTATTTATATTCTTTAGATTCCTCGTTTTGTCTTAACAATAGTATTCCTCATGTTCCTTCCATTATGATGTTTGTTTGTTTACACTGAATTTACTTGTTTTGATGAATTAGATTGAGGCTCAGAAACCTGGATTGCAATTTTATACAGTTGGAGGCAGTTTTTGTGTTTTAAGTACAGTGGAAAGTAAGCCGCCAAGTGCAATTACTCTTTTAAAGTTTCCATTTGGAACCTCAGCTGCTAAATTTTAAAATTCTTTTAAGTATTGTTTTGCTCCTTTCTGTGTATGTTTATAGTAGTAATGTTGGTTGAATCTTTCCATAAATGTTGTCAATAACTATTGGCAATACATTTTTGGCTCTATATTTGCATTTGCAGATTAATATCCATTTTCATCTGTAAATTTTCTATTGATAATCTATTTTTAAATTATCCAATAATATTTTTTTTGGCCAAATCTTTTATCGGTAATTTCTTAATAATAATATTTCTTTCAATCATTTTAAGTGTCATATAAGAACAGTACACACAGATCAAGAAAATAATATCATTATAAATTTTATTACAATTTATTTAAATACTTTTTTTTATGTTTCTTACTTTATTTATTCTCTTTTATTAAATAAGATGTTTAATTAAGGATAATATTAAATTTTTTTAATTAATGCTCTCTTAAAATCTTAAAAGCAATACTTAAAATAAAATAAAAAAAATTATTATACGACAGTTAAAATGAAATGAAAAAAGTAATTAGAATGAGATTATATTTTTGGTGAATAAATACTTTCGAGAATCATACATGCACGTGTTTCATGTAGTGCAGAATATCATATCAGGAAGTGATTCAGTTAAAACAGTGTTCAAATTCTTATCATAAATGTTAAGATTATATATATTCTCATATTTTGTTTATTTTTTTCCCGTTGCAATATTGATGATATATTTTCAGCTGTCAAGTTTCATTTTGAAGGTTCTCTTACTTTGACAGTTTATCCTCGTGACTGTATCTTTAAATTTGGTCTAAGTAAACACTTTTACGGTGATACATTAATTTGAATCCTCGTATTCAGTGCTTTTATCATGTGATAGTGTCTATACAGTTCTTTCCTTGTTGTCATATAATGGGGTAGTTTATCCCAAAATTTCGTGAAATTATAAATAACACAACCGTAATTTCAACCATAATTGGAATAGCAAATCACTTGAATTAATCATCATTCATCACTATGTTGAATCTTAATGATTTGCTTAATCTTTGAGTAATGATAACTTTTTTCTTGCCAAATAATTATATTATTTTCATGAATATCTACAGAAGCAATGGTGTTTTGGTTGGCTAAATAGTGATGGAAATATGGCTATTTTGGGAGGTATGGCCTTCAATTGCTTTTACATTCTAAATTTAGATAATTGTATCAAATAGTGAGATGGTGCAACTAATGTTGAATAGTCTTAGATTATGTTGAATCAAAAAATTTTCAAGTGCTTTTACATTCTAAAAATTAAAGAAAAATGAAAAAAAAAAATTATACAAGATAAAAAGATTTAAATTTAAAATGAAAAAAAAATCATACAAGATAAAAAGATTTAAATTTACATGATATTTTTTGGCAATATATTTATGTTCACGGGAGGTTTTCTCTTTATTATTGAGAGGGAATATAAACACTAACGGCTATTTCTTTGTAGCTTGCGATGATCGCTCATTCGTAACCCACGATCAATCTTTTTTTTTTTTGCTGTTGTTGGAACTCTGAGTGTAAATTAATTTTAGCCATTATTTAACATGCATGTGCGCTTCTATTATTGTTAAATTGTAGGCAGAGCTTGCTGAAATAGATGATATAATAATGTATGGTCCATTTTTTTTTACTATATATTAACTTACAAATCATTTTCATTGCAGACTTAGTGCTTTCAAATAAGCTTGTTTTATATGATATTGAAAATCAGACCATTGGATGGACAGAGCATAATTGTGAGTATCATGTGCTTCTTTAACTTTATGTGCATGATCATTGATGAATTGATTTGCGTGCTTTGATAAAATTTTCATGTATGTTCCAAGTTTTTATGGTTTGCTAATGTTTCATTTACTGTCGATCACATGTTCTCATTGAGGGAGTAGCACTTATAAAATTCACAAGCATATGGGGACAACTTTAATTTGAGAAAATTACATAAAATACTACTTTTTTCCTCAAATTTTCATTTTTATTATGTTTGTTTTTCAGTTTAAAAAATATATATATTTTTAATTTTTTATCAATAGATACTAAAAATATATTTATCATATACTAATACTTAATACATGCTTAAAATACACCATTTTTGTAAATTTTAGTATATGCACAATATTTTTATACATTTTTAGGTTGCACAACACTTTTGTAATTTTTTTTAATTTTTAAATTGTTTTTGTAAATTTTGCTTTTAATTTGGGAACAATTGTTTTACGATCCTGATCATAACGAGGAGATCGATAATGACTAGCATTCCCATATTCGAAACTTTTTATTGAGGATGACATTGTGATTTGTTATCTCCTATAAAATAGGATACAGGGATAAAGAGGACGACAAATGTTCCATATCCTTGCAAATGATTTTCATATTTTTTTTATGTGTTCTCTGTACTCATTTTGTAGTGAGCCTTTTTTAGAGTTCTTTCTCTGGTTTTCATATCAAATGTAACTCTATTTATTCTTCCTCATTTCTGATATAGATAGTTAATTATATGATTGGATAAAAGATTTATTTTGGCCTTTTTTTTTTTGTTTCTTTTAGGCTCTTCAAGCATCGAAGTGACGGACGAAGCCTCTGGTTCAGTATATACTGTTGGGCTCACAATCTTATTCCTTAAATCTTCTGCCCACATATGAAGTGGATATTAATTTTTTTTGTGGCATTATAAATATATACATGCGGTTCTGTTAAATATCTAGACTATATATGTGTTTTTAGCGCTAAATTATACTTAAAAGTAATGTATTATTAGACTTATTATTTATAGTCGGATATGAGTTTGAAAAATGTTAAATTATTCACGAATTAAGATTTATAATTTTGACTCATGAATAAATTTAAAAATTATACATTAAACAATCTCAAAAACAGATATCAAAGATGTAATATTTGTATATTATTATGGAGATAACAATTTGATCATTAGAGTACTAGTTTTGGTTTTTATTTGATGATTAAACTAGACCTTTTACATTCACTATTTATACAAATTAAAATTTTAATTTTAATCAATATTTTTTTTTTGTGATATCAAAATTTTGATATAATTGAGAGACTTTAACTTTAAGCCCCATTCAAGTTAAATTTATCCAAAAATAAAAAACTTTACTGATGTTAGTATCATATAATGATATATATATATATTTGAAAAAATAATTCAAAATTTATTTATTTTCATACCGCCTTATTGCTTAAAAAAAGATACCAAAGTTATTCAAACCTTCATAATTTTATATAAATTAGTTAATACTGTACGATGTAAACTAGGGTTGTTTACGTGGTCTGTTAATCTAATTTATTTAATTCAATTTGATTTTTTATTGGATTGGGTTGATTTTTTTTTAAAAAAAATTAATATTTAGAAAAATGCAATATCTCATACTATAAATTCGAAATATTAATTCGGCTAAATTTAATTTAATTTGAACATTCGAATCTCCTTATGAGCTAATTTTAGCAAATCGAATGTGACAAGATTGAATTGCAAGTAAGATAAAAATCCTACCCTAATTTTAAACACCCTCTTAATGTAAACTTTTTATTTGTCACAACATGTCTCTCTCATTTTAACATATATAATATCGATATAATATTATACCATACATCTCTCTCTCATTTTAACATATATTTTAATTTTTTAAAATAATAATATTTTTTATTATTTATTATAATAAAAATATATTTAATAATTAATTATTTAAAGAGTTTAAAAAAAATTAAGATATTTTATTTATTATTAATATTAATTATATTTATTTAGAGAATTTAAATAGGATTAAAATATTTTATTTGATATCGATAATAATTAGTTGTTATCTAATAATATATATTAATTTTTTAGATATTTAATTAAAATAAATAAATAAAAATTTATATATGTATGTACTAATAATTATACAAATTATAATTTTTTATATAACTTTATACATGTATTCTAATTTTTTAAAATAATAATTTTTTATTATTTATTATAATAAAAAATTATTTAATAATTAATTATTTAAAAAATTTTAAATAGAATTAAGATATTCTATTTGATAAATACTTATATTTATTTAGAGAATTTAAATAGGATTAGAATATTTTATTTGATATAGATAGTAAAAAATTATTTAATAATTAATAATTTCAAAGAGTTTAAATATAATCTATTTAATATTGATAATAATTATATTTATTTAGAGGATTTAAATAGGATTAAAATATATTATTTGATATTATTAATAATTAGTTGTTATCTAATAGTATAAATTAAAATTTTTAGATATTTAATTAAAATAAATAAATAAAAATTCAAATAAAATAAAAATTTATATGTACTAATAATTATATAAATTATAATTATACAAATTAT
This sequence comes from Garcia nutans, assembly GCA_947685225.1. Lineage (NCBI taxonomy): Eukaryota > Viridiplantae > Streptophyta > Magnoliopsida > Malpighiales > Euphorbiaceae > Garcia > Garcia nutans. Next base: position 23,210,298 of record CANTUV010000036.1, on the reverse strand, counting down.
AATTATAATTTTTTATAAAAACTTATATAAAAATTTGTTGCAATAATTATATATTGTTGCTTAGATTTATCAATATATATACTAATTTTATTTTTTTATAGCTAGGAGTAATTTATTTATTTAAAATTATCATAGGTTTTAGAAAATAAAAATGCTTGCAATATCGTACAGTATTCTATTCTAATTAGTATTAAGAGATTAATATATTCTCAATTCATTAATAATAAAGATATAGTTGAAAAAAAATAATTAGTTTTTCTAAACTTTATAAAATGATAATTTTAATGAACTTTTTTTTAAGAAAATGACAATTTTTGTAAAATGGAAATACTAAATATATAATATATTTATAATCGATTTTATTGTTAAACAACAAAAAAAAAATTATCTAAGCATATCATAAGACTCTATAAATTAGTGAATTGTACAATGTAAACGTTTGATTTGTCATAGCATGAGTGCAGCAATATCAATATATGAACAAAATATGAATTAGATGTGTAATTGCAAGTTAATAATAATAATAATATCAGCCGAGGCATAACGTGACAAGTGCATCACTATTGAAATTAATATATTCATGATTGATTTCTCTTACTTCAATATAATGTTCAAATAATAATAATAATAATAATAATAATAATAATAATAATAATAATAATAATAATAATAATAATAATAATGATGATAATGAAATAGTTTATATCTAAATGCCGTACGTATATTCCTATCCCAAGTGATATGCGATTCATTAATTAAACCTTTCTTTGCTTTTGAGTTGTAAAGTTGATGCCTGTACACTTCACCTAATTGTTTAGTTTTTGCTTGTTAATATATAAATTAATGATATCACATTTTTCTCCTTTTTTTTTCTAATACAAAACTTAAATCTATCATCAATTACTTAAGTATCATGTATTTTAAAAATTAAATACTAATTAATATTAAATAAAATTAATAATTAATAGCATATCAAAACGCAATAAATATATTTCTTTGAATAATAAACTTATAATCAATTTTTCAAAAAAAAAAAACTCAACTCAAAATTTGTAATTCGTCTCATATTTTATATTTATTTTGATAATAAAGTGCATGGTATTATAAATTATATTTTCTCATACAATGATAAATTTATTTTTCTAGTCCGATTATAAAAAAAATTATACACATTAAAATTTTATGATAAGAAGATTATCCATATCAAAAAAATTTTGATGTGATCTCAAAATAAAATTTGAAGAGAATTCATTTAATTTTTTTTAAAGGTAAAATACAAAATCAACTTAGGTTGCTAATAATTAGAGATGCCTTGTTGAAGAGATGCTTTTGTTTTGAAAGATAAGAAATTGATGGTAAAGATGCAAAGAGACACGACTCAAACACGCAAATGGAAGCTGGAAAGAGAAGCTTTTAAACCATTCATAGAAGATCACATGGATATGTTCATGGATTCTTATTATTAATTAATTCTCATCCTTTCCCTCTAATTTTCCACCTTATTTAGTATATTTATATAAGTCAAATTAAGTATATCAAAAATTCAAGTAATGAAATTAATTATCAGAATTGGTTATTTTTATATTATAATAACTAATCTAAATTCTATTGATAAAAAAAACTAATCTAAATTCTTGTCTTTCACCCTTTTGATGTCAAAATTTTATATTTAAGTTATTAGATATGAAAAAGAAACAGTTGAAATGGAATTGTAAGCTTCATATATCATATATGTATGTGTGTGTGTACAATATTCTTTTCTTTTCTTTTTTTTGGTCAATATATATTTACAATATTCTGTATTAACTGGACATGGAGAGCAAGTCAAGGAGCATAGACAAATACAAGAAAGTTCAAGACTGCAACTTCCATGAATGTTCAAAAATAAAAGAGACAGAGCAGAGCTAGCTGAGCTGAGTCAGAATCGAAAAATGGATAATCTTTTAATCCAAGAAAAAGAAAAGAAAAGTGAAAGAGAGAAAGAGAAAGAGATAAAACTTTAAGTTAAAAAAAAACACAACACAAATAAATTAAATTAAAACAGAAATTTTATCCAAAAAAAAATCTAATCTTTGCTTATAGTTACATTCTTACATATAAAGACAAAAAAAAAAAGAAAGAAAAACCCGTCAAGCTCAAGAAAATATAGACAGAAAGAAAAGTAGAAAAAGAAAAGAATATAAAGGAATTTTTATTGGAAATTCATCAATAAAACTCTTAATATTTTTTAAACTTCCTTCACCTTAGATAATCTAAAAATTATAAAATACCCTTAAATATAATAAATCATCAGTTATTATGTTTTTATTTTTTCAAATTTTCTTTCTCTTTCACTAATATTCTATAATCTTCGTCTTTATTTTTTAATCAAAATTTTATATTTTTTATAATCTATAATATGACATCCACCGATGTATTAAATAGATAAATTAAAGTTTTTTTTAAATCAAGCTATAAAAAAAATAAAGATTATATTTTTAACTATATATGCATATTTGAGTTGTTATAATTATAATATTTTATAAGAAATTTATTGATTTTATTATATTTAATCATAATCTCTATCTATTTTATATTTTTTTCTTCTTTTTTTTAAATTTTTGGACTTTTAAAAAATTAAACAAAGTAGTAGAGAGGTTAATAGATTATATTTGAAGTAATGTTGTATAATTATAAAGGCTTTTAGGGCTTGTTAATATATTATAATATGCAGTTAAAAATTATTAGGGATAGTTAAGACGAGTAATATAAATTAAAAAATATTAGCCCTAATTACTTTTAATTTATTCTAACTCACATTAAATTACTTTTAATTGATATTGAAAATTATTTATTATGCAACCTAAGTCAATCGGTATGCTTTTATATTTAAACAAAATCTATCAAATTTATTTTAATTTTTAAAGAAAAAAGACTAAAAGAACTGTCCCAACTCACCATAATTTGCCCTAACTCACATCAAATCGCTTCTAACTGGCATTGAAAATTTTTTATTATACCTCTAAAATAATTTGTATATTTTTATCTGAAAATAGAATATGTCTCATTTATTTTAATTTTTAAAGAGAAAAAAAGTTTACGGACTTACCCTAACTACCTTTAATTTATCCTAACTCACATTAAATTACTTTTAATTGGCATTAAAAATTAACTATTATACAACCTATACCAATCTATATGTTTTTATACTTAAATAAAATTTGTAAATTTTATTTTAATTTTTAAAGAAAAAATACTAAAAGAACTGCTCTAACTCGCCATAACTTGCCCTAACTCACATCAAATCACTTCTAACTAGCATAAAAAAATCTTCATTATACCTTTAAAATAATCTGCATACTTTTGTTTGAAAATAAAATATGTCCCATTTATTTTGATTTTTAAAGGTAAAAAAATTTACAGACATACTTTAATTTCTCCTAACTTACACTAACTCATATCAAATTACTTAAAATTATTATTGAAAATCATCTATCATATAAGCTAAAATAATTTATATACTACAATATTTAAATTAAGTCTATCAGATTTATTTTGATTTTTAAAGAAAGAAGGCTAAAAGAATTGTCTTAATGCGTCATAATTTGTCCTAATTGACATCAAATCGCTTCTAACTTGCATTAAAAAATCTTATTATATTTCTAAAATAATCTATATACTTTTATCTAAAAATAAAATATATCTCATTTATTTTAATTTTTAAAGAGAGAAAAAAATTCATAGACATGCTCTAACTATCTCTTATTTGTCCTAATTCACATTAAATTACTTTTAATTGGAATTTAAAATTATTTATTATACAACCTAAGTCAATCTATATGCTTTTATATTTGAAAAAAATTTATCATATTTATTTTTCTTTTTTTAAAAAAAAACTAAAAGAACTGTCCTAACTCGCCATAACTTGCCCTAACACACATCAAATCGCTTTTAATTAATATCAAAAAATATTTATTATATCTCTAAAATAATCTACATACTTTTATCTAAAAATAAAATATATCTCATATATTTTAATTTTTAAAGAGAAAAAAATTTACAGATATGTCATAACTTTATCTAACTTGTCATAACTCATATCAAAGTACTTCTAATTGGCATTGAAAATCATCTATCATGTAATCTAAAATAATATGTATATTTTATGTTTAAATAAATTGTATTAGATTTATTTTAATTTTTAAAGAAAAAATGCTAAAAGTATTGCCCTAATTCGCCATAAATTACCCTAACTCATCATAAATTATCCAAACTCATATCAAATTACTTCTAATTGATATAAAAAATATTCATTATATCTCTAAAATAATCTACATACTTCTCTTTGAAAATAAAATATATTTCATTTATTTTAATTTTTAAAGAGAAAAAAAATTTACAGACATAACGTAACTACCCCTAACTTGCTCTAACTCATATCAAATTACTTCTAATTGTTAGTGAAAATTATCCATTATATAATCTAAAATAATCTGCATGCTTTTATATTTAAACAGAATCTATTAAATTTATTTTTTTTAAAAAATACTAAAAGAATTATCTTAACTCATCATAACTTGCCATAATTCACGTCAAATTGCTTTTAACTGGCATCATTTTACTTCTAATTTAAAATTTGAGATATCCACAATAGAATGGGTAAGACATTTACTTTAATAATAATTTATCATTTTTAAATTATATTGATTATGATATGAATACTGAATTTTTATTATATTAACATGTCAGATCGTGAGATGTTTATTGCTAAATTCATTAAATTCTTCATATCTCTATAGTATGATATTTAGCAATGCATTTAGTAAAATATGAAGTAGATGGGATATACTACTATATAATATTTATGATACTGTACAACATAAAAATATGTTAATTTATATCACAGTGATGATGAGAGTAAATAATTTACTATATGATATAAATAAATAGTATATGATGTAAATATATATGTATATATGGTGTAATTATGTATATTTTAAACATTTGAACTAAATTTGTATTGTCTTTTGGAATTTAATTTAGAAAATATCCTTTTACAAGTGGTTAATATATTATAAGACTCTATTAATATTAAATAGACTCTCTTTTATCATAACACTCTTAACCCTGAAAAAAACTTTTATCTTTTTTTTCTCTCTCTCTTTTCTTTCCTTTTCTCTTTTTTCTCCTTTTCCCCCATCACTGTTCTCCTCCAAATTTTTTTTCTTTGATAAAAAAACAAAAACAATATTCATCTTTAACTTTAACTCCAAATTTCTCTCATTCATTATGTATTGAAAATTTTTCAATATAATATTTCTCCTCTCATTATTTTTTTTATCAAAAAATTAAAAAATCCATTCACTCTAACTCCAACCCCTCTTTTCTCTCATTTACCATATATTGAAGCTTCTCCAATATAATATTTTGGTAAGTTCATTTTTTGTCATTAATTTTTTTTCTTTAAACTTAAGTTTTGTAAGGAAATGAGAGATTTTAAAAATTAAATGCATGTATTTTTTAAATATTTTATATGATTAATTTTTTTTATTTCTTCATGAGTTTGAATCTACTTCTCTGTTTATTCTTTCATTTTAATATCTAGATTCATGAAAAGTTGAATGAAGTGTTATGAATTTTATGCGATGCAATATTGTGTATTGTTGGAGGATAGTATGAACTGTTAGTAGTTGTTAGGGGCTACTAGGGTCTGACAGGGGCTATAATGGATTATTAGGAGTTGTAATATAGTGTTATATTATATAGTGTTTCAGGTTGTATGGGAGTGTATGGAGTGTTAAGGCTCTTTAGCTATAGAAGAGGGGATGTTAGGGAGCTGATACGGGTTATTAGAGGCTAATAGGAGCTATTAAGAGTCTGTTATAGAATGTTAGAGACTAATGAGGAGTGTTAGAGGATGAAATGAGTTATTAGAGGCTAGTTGAGGTTGTTAGAAATTATCAGGGGAGGGGTTATTTAGAGTATGTTAGGAGATATTATAAGTTGTTAGTAAAAAGAATGTTAGGATCTATCAGAGACTGTTAAAGGATGTTAGTAGCTATTAGAGACTAGTAGGAGTAGAGTTTATTAGGGGCTATTAAGAGGCCATTAGAAGGGATGTTAGGAGTTATTATAGAATGTTAGGAAATGTTAGAGGCTATTAAAGGCTGTTAGGAGTTATAAGAGGAGGGGCTATTAGAAGGTGTTAAGGAGATATTAGAGATTATTAGTAGAAGAGATTATGAGATATTAGAGACTATTAAAGAATTTTAAGGGCTATGAAAGTCTAGTAGGGCTATGAAAGGAGGCTGGTAGAGGCTGAAAGGGGGTTATTAAGGGACTGTTGGGGGCTATTAGAGACTGCTAGAGAAAAGGGATATTATGAGCTATTAAAGAATGTTAAGGGATGTTAGGGGGCTATTAGAGGCTAGGGGTTGTTGACAGCCCCTATCAGTTTGTAATAGCTCCTAACATTTTCTAATAGCCTCTAGTGTTCTCTAACAGTCCTTTAATAGTCTGTAATATCTCCTGATATTCTCTATTAGCCCCTAACAGCTTATAGAAAGATGTTTGCTTACATTCCATTTACAATATCTATTATTTTACTTCTAAATACCATGTATTTAAAAAGAATATATAGAAAAAATAAATTGAGAACCTCTAAATAACATTTTGAAAATTTTGAGATATTATCTATAATATGGGAAGCCAGTGCAAAATGTAAATATTATTTATCTTTCAGTAAACCAACATAACACACATTGGTTTTTTTTATTTATTGAAATTCAGCTCATAAAGTGGAAAATTAATGTGTTTGATTGTCATATTTCTCCAAATCAAAAGGCAAATGACAATAATGTGTGATTTTAATTGCTAAAATGCTTCCGACATTGCTTGACCATATTGACTTCTTCATCATAGGCCTGAATTGGAGAAGAAAAATGATAAGAAATTGAAAATCATCTACGACCATCACACTTGTCCACAATAGGATATGTAATTTTTTTATATGTTATTGAATTCATATTATATACAAATTATAAGGCATCATTGATGACATTTTAATGATTTATTTATTCAGCTTACAGTATGGACTGTGGTTATTTTGTTATTAAATTTTTAGAGTTTTTTATGATTGATGAACTTGATATTTGAAACTGCATACAAGATCGCATGGCTGATATGAGATACTACACAACAATGAGCTTGTGGTTTCATGTTACTAACAAGAACTTGAGCTCTTAGTGTAAAGATAATGAATGATTCATACTTTGATCCTAATATTACAATTTGATTTTATTGTATATAATTTTTTGTTTGTATATTAATTTAGTTGAGGTTAATTATTCAAAGACAATGATTATAAATAATCTATTTTATAGTCATTTTTACTGCCTATTCAAGTTTGATGTGGATGTTTACTTGATTTTTGAAACATGCGATGTTAAACGATAGTTCAAATCGATTGTTCAAATATATTTGGATTAGACAATCTCTTTTATAATTATTTGTTATTGCCTATTCAGGTCTGGTGTTGATGGTTGATAACTGTTAGGAGCTAATATGGGCTGTTAGGGGGCTGATATGGGCTGTCAGAGTCTATTAGGGTGTGAGCTTCTATTATCCCCTAACAGTCCTAAACAATCCATATCATCCTCTAACAACACCTTACATTTCATTTACAATATACATATTATATATATTTAACAATATAAACAAAAGTTTATAATATTCCTATAGTAGCAACATTAAAATAGATATCATAATTATGAATACAATAGTCTTATTTTTATAAATATTCGATGACTGTGAAATATTATTATTAATTATTAACATAACTATTAAAGAGGTATTATTAATTTTTTAAATCTGCTGCTATATGCTGTTAGAGGTTATTAGGGGATGTTAGTAGTGAGCCTCTAACAGCCCATAAGAGCCCCTAATAGCCCTCTAACATCACTTAATAACCCTTAACATTAGTTATTGTGTTTTAATTTAATCTCATGAGAATTGCGGAGTACAATATCATTAAAAAAAATAAAATATGCAATAGCCCCTAATATGCCACAACATGAACCCCTAACAACCCATAAAATACCACAACATGGATGCCATGTTATAATTTAAATCCTTGTAGCGAGAATAATTGAAATGGACTCATCAAAATATATTAATATTTATAACATTTAGTTACAATAAAAAATAAAAGTTTATAAAATTTAATTATACAACAATAATAAAATTATGAATACAAAAATATTATTTTTTTTTCAACATCCGATGATTGCGAAGTACTATACAACAATATTGGATTTTGAGATGACCACATAAAATTTTTCGCCATAATGGATGAAGATAATTATGCCAAGCTTCATATCAATTATTCTTTCTAAGAAAATACCTTACAATAAAAATAAAAAAATAAAATCAATCAGTAATATTCAGCAACTACAAAATACAACTTTTACATAGATTGTTATTATTTGTTACAGTATGTTACAAGTTGTTAAAGACTATTTTTACACATTGTGCATTTGCATTATATAGTTCATCAAATATAATGTGTGTTCGAAATTGATATACATTATTTTGATAAGTCGTTAGAGTCTGTTAGAGGTTGTTAGACTATATTAGGGGTTGTTAGAGTCTATCATAAGCTTTTAGAGTATGTTAGGGGCTGCTAGGAATTATTAAAGTCTATTAAGTGCTGTTATAATATATTTTACAATTTTAGTTCATAATTAAAACAAAAATAATATGCATTAGATATTAATATACAAACTGTTTTTCTGCTAGGGGCTATTAGGGATTATTAATAGCCCTCTAATAGTCCCTACCAATCTTTAATTGCCGCTAATAGTCTCTCCTCTATAGCTAATAGCCCCCTAACACTCCATACTAACCTTTTAACACTGCACAATATTATTTCACATAAAGTGTATAACACTGTATTACAACCCCTAATAACTCATTACAGTCCCTGTCAGATCCTAACAATCTGCTAACAATCCATGCTAGCTTCTAACAATATATAATATCGCTTCACACAAAATTCATAATACTTCATTTAACTTTTCATGAATTCAAAAATTAAAATGAAAGACTAAATAAATAAGAAGATTCAAAGTTATGGAGAAATAAAATAAAATCAATCATATAAAATATTTAAATCAGCCATTTTCTTAAAAATATTTAAATATATATGTATTCAATTTTTAAAATCTCTCTCTCATTTCCTTAAAAACTTAAGTTTAAAAGGAAAAAATTTTATATTAGAGAAGTTTCAATATATGGTAAATGAAAAAAAAAGAAAAGAAAAAATTAAAAAGAAATAGAGATCAAGTAAAACTAATCTATTTCATTTCAAAATTTGAGCTAGATCTATAATCAAAGAAGAAAAATTAAAATGAGAAAAAAATGAGAGAGAAAATGAGATGGAAGAAAGAAAGAAGAAAGAGAAATGAAAATAATAGTGAGAAAAAAAAATAATTTTTTTAGGATTGAGGATATTATAATAAAATAGAGTATATTTAAAATTAATAAAGTCTAAAATATATAAACCTTTTATATAAGAGTATTTTATATGTTAAATCCCATATATATATATATTATATTGTGTATATATAAATATATATGTATTTGTTTTTTGTTATGTTTTGTTTTTGACATTACAAGGACGGACGTCTCGTTTACCGTTGAAAACTCGCAATTGGTTTATTGTTTGGTTGCCTTTTCTTTTTCTTTCCCCTTCTCTCCTTTCTTTTTCTCTTCTCATCTTCTCTCTTTCCTTTTCTGTTCCTTTCCTCTCCTTTCTTTTTCTTAGTTTGAATCTCCAAACAAACCAACCTATGAGCACCGCCACCTGAGCGGCTGTTCTCTTTCATACCTGAAAGGGAGAGAAGAAAAGGAGAGAAAAAACGATATTTTAATTCTTATAACAAAAGGGGACTTTAAAAAATTTATTTTGATTGTTAATTTTTAAAAAAGTTGACATCTTTTTTTCGGTGGTGGTCGGACACCATGGATCTGAGGAGATTGGTGGTGGCGTCTATGGCGGTTTTGATGGTGGTGGTAATTGCTGAATTGGGTTTTGTTTCTGGTAATTTTGTTTTCAATGTTCAACATAAATTTGGTGGCCGAGCACGCAGCCTTAGAGAATTAAAAGCCCATGATAATCGCCGGCATAGTAGAATTTTAGCCCAAGTTGATGTTGATCTCCCTTTAGGTGGCAATGGTCATCCTGCTGAAGCTGGGTATGTTTTTCTAATATAAAAGATTTGAGCGTTGTTTTAATATACCTCGTGTTCATAATTTATAAATTGTCGGAGATGTCAATTTTTCTTATTAATTTGATTTGTTGGTATAGTTGTTCTTGTTCTAGATCCAATCATTACTAGCTATCTCTTTAGATTTATATCTTGCTGCTAGCCATAAGTGAAATTGGGTTGAATTTAGATTTTTGTTTTTTGTTTAATCTGTTTATCATATATATATATATATATTATTTTTTTTTTCAGAATTTTTTCGAGGTTTGTTGTAGTGTACAATTCTGTCTTTCTGTTTCCTTGTTGAGAATATGGAGGAAATTAACAAGGTCTAGAATTTGCTAAATGGACGAGCATTGCTTTTTTTTTTTTATCCATTAGTACATTCACATTTTGTTTATCTCATTTGGTTTGCTTATATATGATTTCTTCATTGGATGGTTTAGCCTTTACTTTGCTAAAATTGGGCTTGGGAATCCTCCTAAGGACTACTTTGTGCAAGTTGATACTGGAAGTGACATTCTATGGGTGAATTGTGCCAATTGTGAAAAGTGTCCCAGGAAAAGCGACCTCGGTGTATGCTTCTTTAACACCTGAACTAAATCTATCAACATTTTAAAGTTCAGTATTCTGGCTGTTTACTATGTTTTATTTTGACATGTTGTCTGATAAGATTTTTTCTTCAGGTGAAATTGACATTATATGACCCAACAACTTCCTCTTCTTCATCAAGGGTTTATTGTGCTGATGACTTTTGTGCTGCCACATACGGAGGTGTGCTTCAGGGTTGCACAAAAGACTTGCCCTGCCAATACAGTGTTGTTTATGGTGATGGAAGTTCAACTGCTGGATTCTTTGTGAAAGATAATTTGCAGTTTGAACGGGTGACTGGGAATCTTCAGACATCATCAGCAAATGGAAGTGTTATTTTTGGGTGAGTCACAATTCTGACAACATAGTGGCTTTTTTTTTTTACAACCGATAATGCTTGTGGATTAAAGATATTTGAAAATCTCCAAAATAGATGTCCAATTTGAAGCATATGGTTGTGGTGTAATGGTTAAATTAGAGACTGTTGTGGATGTTGGGAAGGAAGGATAATGTGCACACTTGCTTTGATCTCTGTAATTTCTGTAAGTGCATTCGATTGCTAAATGATGAAACTTAGAACCCTGTGCCAGATAAAACTATTGCTTTTGACATGTTTATGCAATTACACTTGCATGCAGTATGTTCTCACATTACCATACACTCAATGACTGACATTGGTTGTTATGATCTTCTAGTCAAGAACTCCTGTTGTGTGAACCATCACGTTTACCCAAAAGATTTTCACCTAAATTTATCCAACCTTAAAAGTTAAAATCATTCACATTAGGAAGCTTGTAAGCAACTAATCAATTGAAATATATTTTTATAAATCAGAAGAATATATATTAACGTCTTTAATATTGAAATGTATAAAAAATAAAAATGCATGTCAATCATACTTTTAATAACGTCATTTGGCTGTCCGAATCTGAAGCACTTGTAATATAATTCCTTAGGAGATATGGAAATTGACAGTAGATCAGTGCTTTCTATCTTTATATATTTCACTGTTACATAGAAAATTCATTTGTTATTTTCTTAAAATACATTATTCATTTATCTGAATCTTGATATCAAAAATTTTGATTAATTTTATTTTTTTAATTTGGGATTGGAAATTGAAAATTAGTTCTAGTTGAAAGAGACTTGTTACATATATATGGTATTCCTGACATTAACAAATGCTCTTTTCTTTTAAATAGTTTTATTCTAGAAATGAACTCAAATATGAGTAATTGTTTGCATCAGTGAATGTGGATGTAATTATACAGCAAGTTCTAATAGTGTACATACACAGTTCTCACTCCTCCACCCACCTTATTCTTCTTTTCTCTCTTTATACATTACGCATATGAATGCTTCACTGTAACATGATAGTCAGCATTTGTATGCAAGTGCTTAATTTTTGGTGTTCAGTTAAAAATAAATATTGTTGGATTGCTGCTGCTTTTCATTGTAAAATTTGCTCTCATGGGACAGATGTGGAGCTAAACAATCTGGCGAGTTAGGGACATCGAGTGAAGCACTGGATGGAATACTTGGTTTTGGGCAGGCAAACTCATCCATGATTTCACAACTTGCTGCAGCTGGAAAGGTTAAAAGAATGTTTGGACATTGCCTGGATAATATAGATGGAGGCGGAATCTTCGCCATTGGGGAAATAGTCTCACCAACAGTAAATACAACTCCAATGGTACCAGATCAGTATGTGATACTATCTTAGTTTTCTTAACTTTTTTGTGATATTTGCCTTATCAATTGATGCTGCTATTTGTTTGTCCATCTTTTTTCATATGCGATTAAGCTTAGTGCTTCAATTTTGACTATAAGACCCTATATATGTGGATAGAGGAAGAACTTCCTAATGCTAAGTCACAACTGAGCGGAACAACATGAAAATAACATAAAGTAGGCAAAAAATTATGTTACGATGTCAAAATTTTCTACTGTTATTTTTTCCTTTAGCGACAAGAAGTGTTGCTTCCAAAGGATGGCACAAACATGGGACTATTTGTACTTTCTTATTACTTGTGTCTTTCTCATTCAAAAGAAGTTAGATTTTGGATCAAGTCCCCCCCACTACATTGGAGATGGTGCTGATTTTTGTTTTCTTGGAGATGGTGGCATCTTTAGTGACCATCTGTAGTGTTATCTACTTTCTCTTGGTTTTATTTAGAAGTAACTTTATATGTTGGCCTGAGTGCCATTAACATTGGTCTTCTTCTCTACTTTTTGTTAGACCTCGAACTTAAAGAGGCAGTTCTTGTCATTTTGATTGGATGTGGAAGATTTTTTTTTTTTTTTATTAATTTGACCTAATGGAGGTGTTTGTTTAATTTGGTAGGTTACAAGTGCATCTTGTCAGCACCTTTTGAGTGACCTTTTATTATGAGCTTCTGGTGCAAAGAAAAAAAATTTAGACCATTGTTTTCCTTTTTGAGTTACTTGTCATTTTGACTTGCTTTTTATTGAATTCTTTGTTCTTCTTTACTCAGTAAGGTCGAATCTTGGCTAATGTTTTTTTTCATAATTATACGTTAGGCCGCATTACAATGTTGTTATGAAGGATATAGAGGTGGGTGGTAAGGTTCTGGAACTTCCAACAGATGTATTCGATACTGGAGATCGAAGAGGAACAATTATTGACAGTGGTACTACCTTGGCATATCTTCCAGAGGTGGTCTATGAAGCAATGATGACTAAGGTGCATAGTATTCCTCATGTTCCTTCCATCTGATGTTTGTTTGTTACTGTGTCTGGTACTTACAGTGAATTTACTTGTTTTGGTGAATTAGATTGTGGCTCAGCAACCTGGATTGAAATTGCATACAGTTGAGGAGCAGTTTATGTGTTTTCAGTACAGTGGAAAGTAAGGTGCCAAGTGCAATTTCTCCTTTGTAGTTTCTATTTGGAACCTGCTGTTAAATTTGAAAATCTTTTTAAGTTGGGGCGGTAGCCTGTGGTATATGTTTGTTCTGTTCCTTTCTTGCATTTTTAGTGATATCCGTTCGAGAATACATTGTCATATCAATGATCAGTCAAACTGTGTTTCTGCTGCATTATGTTCCTTATTTTCTTAAATTTTTGCTGCGAAGCCTAATTACTTGTTTAAATGCATTTGGCTGTTAAATTCTCATCATAAATGTTAGACTTCTTAAATTTTATTTACTCCTGATACCCTTGCAGTGTTGATGATGGATTTCCAGATGTCAAGTTTTATTTTGAAGGTTCACTTAGTTTGAGAGTTTATCCTCATGAATATCTGTTTCAAATTCGTGTAAGTAAACATTTTTAATTTGAATCCCTGTGTTCACTGCTTGTATCATATTTTTAATTCGTGCAAGTAAACATTTTTAATTTGAATCCCTGTGTTCACTGCTTATATCATATGGTAATAAGTCTTGGATCTACATTTGGTTAAGTGGTGCACTGATATAAATAATGTCTTTGATCTATTAGTGGATTTGGGTGTTTGACCTACCAAGTCTCTTCAGAAATGAAGTTGTATCGTGTGAGTTTAAGAATTTTGCTACATATATCTATGAAATATATCTGCACATCATCTTGATAATAAATAATAAGTTGGATAACAGGCTTTTGAAGATATGAAATTCTTAAGCTGTGTATTGAATCTTAATGATTTGGTTCTTCTTTGAGATGGATTTTTGTAATAATAACTTTTTTTTTTCTGGCCAAACAACTATCTGCAGGAGCAAGTGTGGTGTTTTGGTTGGCAAAACAGTGGAATGCAATCTAAGGATGGTCGAGATATGACTCTTTTGGGAGGTATGGTCTTCAATTGCTTTTCCATTCTAATTTTGGGTACCTGTTTCACATAATGCAGATGAGGCAATGCTGAATACTCAGATTAATTGTAATTCATAGTCAAGTGCAACCCATTCTAGCCTGAAGTTGTACAATCAAGGAGTTTAATGTTACTGATCGTGCATCCTATTAGTGATAATTGATAACAGTTGTCTCAAATGAATGCTGAATAGCAAAACTTACCTTTATCTCTCATATTACTATTAGTTGATGATTTGAAATATCATTAACCGCAAACATGAATAATAAATGGCATACTTTCCACATAGAACTCCAGGCATTTGTCTAACCTTCATTCATGCTCTTACTTGGTACTTTAAGTTGCCTGCCTCTGAACTACTTTGAGGAAGCTGAATTGAAGTCTATTTGCTTCTTGTTATCTTTTGGGTTCCGTTGCACAATTATATATTTGTCAATTGAACTGTAAGAGGTGCCTCCATTATTGTTAATATGGAAATAGATAATATTGCTGAAATAGATAATACATGTTAAAAATGAAAAATAATAACCATCAATTTTTTAACTATTAACTTATAAATCCTTTTCAATGCAGATTTGGTGCTTTCAAATAAGCTTGTTTTATATGATCTTGAAAATCAGGCTATTGGATGGACGGAGCACAACTGTGAGTATAATGTGTTTTCTCGACTTTATGCTTGATGACTTGATTTGTGTGTTTTGATTCAAAGTGAGAAGAGAGAATAAGCTGAAGTGAAGACACAGTGAACTATGGGCTTTTTGGTTAATCCATGCTAGTTAATATAAAGAATAACAAAATAATCTTATGACACTACATTTCTCTAAAAATCTAGCACATAATCACATGAGTACAAAAGGAGAAATCATATAACCGATCTGAATTATTTTGAGAATAAGACGTGGTTGAGTTGAGTTGAGTTGAACAGAAATGCAAAAGTCTGTTAATATAAATGCAGGGGTGGAAGCATAGGGGTGTCAGTGGGGTCGGCTGACCCCCCCTCCCCTCCCCCCCCCCCCCCCCCCCCCCCCCTTTAACATATATATATATATATATATTATTTTGAATATATAATTTTTTTATTATATATTATATATAATTTTATAAAATAATATTGTATATATAATTAATAATTTATATTCATTTAATATATCTTGAAATTATATATAATTATATACTTTTAAATTAAAATTATTTAAATTATATAAAATTAAAATTACATATATATAAAATTATACCCTTTTTATAAAATTATATGCTTTTAATATATTCTTTTCAATTATAAATATATATAATAATATTTATTAATATTTTTTAAAATATTAATTTTTAATTTTTAATAAAATTCTATAAATAAATTATTAGATTCAAGAATTAAATAAAAATATATGTAAAAAATTTAATAAATTTTTAAAATTTAATAAATAATAAAAAAAAATTTAATAGTAATTTATAATAAAAAATTTAAAATTTAATTATAATATTAAATATTTAATTTTATCTTTAGTTCGTCTGTAATTTTTTTTTATAAAAAAAATTGGACCCTCTTATTCGGTTTTTGGTAAAAAATTGCCCCCCTTTGCTCGGTTTCTAGTTCCGCCATTGTATAAATGCATATACTTTTCCATATGATGTTTGGAAGGCATAATCTGTGACTGAAGTGGTTAGATTTGGATATCACCAGCAGTTGATAAAATTTTCTTTGTGAAACGATTGAGCAGTGAGATCTTTTAAAACCACGAGGCAGATGCGATTTGTTTTATTTTCTCATATTCTTGATTTTCCAATTTGGAAATGTCTCCTCTACTGTCACCTTTTCTCATTGAGGGAATATGTTATTATAGATGCACAGCCTCTTTAACGTTCCTCCTCCTCTGTTTCGTTACCAACGCATGTCAAGTGTAATTCTTTTTTAGTTCTTCTGGTCGATTGTATTTAAAATTTATTCTGGCTATATTTTTGTTTCTTTTAGGCTCCACAAGCATCAAAGTGAAGGATGGAGCTTCTGGTTCAGTATATTCTGTTGGGGCTCACGATCTTTCTTCAGCTTCACGCCTAATAAGTGGACGACCTATAACATTTTTGATACTGGTGTCTGCAATATTATTCTATAGATTTTCATAATCTACAACAAGCAGTACATCATTGTTTGATTTTCTTGTACCATAATGTAATCAGAAAGTCTGCTTGGTATAGCTGAATTCTTCATAACTTTTTTTGTTTTTCTCTTTTTCTTTTCTTTTCGCCATACATGTGAATTTTATCATTTTAGTGAATAAAATTCTTGTATTTTTAGATTATGACTTGAAGATACTTTCTGGTAAATAAAATGAAATTATTATTTATTTCAAGTTGGTATATGCTCTTCAGATAATGTTAGTTGTATGTTTGCGTGGTCAGTTTTTCTTTCCTTCACAAACGAATATGCCAAATTTATGGTTAACCCATCATTATAGTTGCTGGGCACACATCGAGATACAGATTAATGATTTGTACATATTTATCTCGACAATAGGCCCAGAATCGATTATGCTATATATTGGAAACAACTGACGAAACAACAGCAAACCCAAACTAATTAACTCTTATTTCCAGGAATTGTTGTGGTTATAATGCAAGAATTGTTGGTAGTAGAACACTGCAAAAGAAATATTTCTCAAATATACATATATTTTACTTCAAATACAATGATAATATATTAGAAAATGTGGGTACGACTAGACTTACAATGTTGTCCTCAAAAACTGTACAACAAAATAGATTACTGCAAGAAATAGTGCAATTTGGTATGCATCTCTTTGGAAGCCATCGTCTCTTTGAAAGAACTGTTCATATGTGCAAATAATGCAGCAAGTTTGTTCAGAATAACAGAGAATAACAATGTTATTTATCAATTCTTTGAAAATAAAGCAAAAAAAAAAAGCTGTTAAAATCAAGACTTTCACTAGCTTACCTTTGTTGGATCACCAGAAGGGTCAGGATAGATTTCCAAGTTCTCCTTTTGAGTCGAAATACGGCTAGACAAGTTCTTGACAAGATCAGCTAAATCTTTTCCAGTCTCAGTTATGGAAAATAGCCGGCGAGATGTCCAGAAAAATGCCTGAGCTGGAGGTGATGAAGCTGATAAATTCCAGAACTCTTCATGCTCAATCACTTGGCCACTAATCTGATTCAAAGTAAACTTGGAGTTCACTTTTATTATCAAATCTCCGCTTATATTAGCTATAATAGATTTAGGCTTCCCTTTTATTGTCCATTTGATACTCAAGACACTTGTTGACAGCATTACCATTTCTTGCACAGTCTGCAAGAACAAGCAAAAAAAGAATCAAGAAATGATCTCAATATGGAAATTTTTTGCTAAAATTTTATTAAAAGATGGGAAAATTTTAGAGTAGAATTCATACCACAGATGGGTTTTCGAGTGCACCAGTAACCCATAAAGGTCTCTTGTATTTCTCACGACCAGAAAAACTTCTGACAGGATCCTGCAATTACTAAGAAAGTAGGATTTCTGGTTCACTACAGGTAAAAGAATAGTAAGAAAAAGAAAATTCTGAACTTGCAAATCAAATCAGCTTCTGATCTCCATTCCTCAATGCCACACACATCTAAGAGAAATCTTTATGGGGATGTGCATTAATCAATGAAATTCTATTGAAAACTCATGGAAAACAAAAGAAGTTCAAAAAATTTTACTATATTGTGTGGGAAAAATCGATCATGTGTTTATTATCCAAGCAAATATGCACTTATTGCTAGGCTTAAGCTTAACGTTAAGCTGTGTCTGGAAAATGCCAAATAGAATTCTTGTTGGTGGCGGAATGTACACAAATAAACATATGCAGATTGAAGAACAAAAATACCTTATATTTGACGGAAACTGCAAAAGTTCCAAGTGCACGATTGCCTTGGCGAAGTTCTAATATATCACGGACTAGTTGTCTTGCTGTAGCTTCCACCAAGGGGCTGCTAATGCACTCAAATTCATTGCAGAGTGCACCAAAGTCCATGCCATCAACAAGCTTATCAGCTTCAGATCTTTCAATGGCAGGATTTTCAGGAGACAGTTCAGTTCTATTAGAATCATTTGCAACTGCAAACATCAGGAACAGTTTAGTCAAGAGAACAAACACAACTTATTTACATGTTCATTAGCAGATTCATTGTTTTTTAGTATTATAATAGGGAAGGGGAATCAATCCTGAGCCTATTGCCAGGGAAGATGCACTTGCAGACTATGCCTCGGCATGCGTTTGCAGATTCATAATTAATAAACTCAATTCATTCAATTTTTTTTTTCATTTGATTTTCTTGGGTGAAAATTAATCTCAACTTCCATTTTCTTTATTGCTACAAGTAAAGATTCCAAGAAAAAGCAAACAAACAATGATAAAAATCAAATTAAAAATGGTGTTCCCAGCTAGAATTTAAACATAAAAAGAAAAGAGAAAGATAAGATCACCTCTTAGTAAAAATGGGTGGTGATAAGAGTATGAAAAAGGCTTATAGGTGGTGAATAAATATTTACTGTGGCGGCTTTGGCGGTGGAAACCACCAAAAGCGGCGGCAAGTGAAGCAGAAGAGGAGGAAGAGGTTGCTAGAGGAGAGGAAACAGAGGCACTCATCTTTTTCCATTCTGATTGCTAAATCATGTGGCCTTTGTTTGAATTAGCTTTAGGGTCTTTTTCCATATTTTTTTTTTCTATTTTATGTGATTTTCTTTGGTTTTGGATAAGGTAAGTATTTTGTGTGTTTTGTGTTGCCACTTGTTCTTGGGTTAGAGGTACAAGATTTGCCACATCAATTTGCCATTTTGGATATTGAGGCAGTTAATATAATTGTCAATATATAATTGAGATGTTAAATTTAATAAATCGGTACAGCACGAATTAATTTATGATTTTTAAATTATAAAATATTTGATGATGATTTTAGGAGTTCAATTTAAATGAGATTTTCTTTGAGATCAATATGGTGATAACATCATACTAAACTTAATATAAAGGGTTGCAATTGAATTCAACCGAGCTAATTGTTAGAAAATTTAAGTTTAATTTATTATAAAATATTTGAGTTTTTGACTTAAAATTAAATTTAGTCTAAATTTATATCGAGTCAATTTATATATTATATTTCTCATATTTAAATTCGAAATTAATTTAAATAAATTTAACGAACTTAATAAATGTATTTTTATTTTTATTTTTTTATTCATCTTTTCTATATTTCATAAAAGATATATTAAAATTAATATTTTTATAAAAGATAAATAATATAATTATATATTAATAAAAATAAAATATTATATTACTATAATTTTATATTTTACAATAAATTACTAAGTTATTTTATATTTTATATTATTTAATTTATTTATTACATATATCATATATTAATAAATTATATAAATTAAACTATCTAAAAAATTAATATAATCATATATATAATTTAATATATATAAATTAAATTATATATATTTTTAATATAATATAATAAACAAGTTAATTTACGAGATTAATTAACTGAGTCAGCTCACGAACTAATGAACGTAGTATTTTTTAGTTTAAATTTAACTCATTTAATAAATAAATAATTTAAATTTAAATCTAAATAAATTTTTATTGAGCTGAAATTTAAGACAAATTTAAATAGCTTAGCTCATTAAAAACTATAATATGAAAATTTTACCATTTGAGAGATTATAAAGCATGTATGCATAGTTTATTTTTTTAATTAAATTTTTAAGTTCCTTTGTCTGTACATATATATTTTTTTTGAGCCCGACGTCTGCACATATATTAAGAAAATACAATATATATATATATATATATATATTTCATTGAATAACATTATGATGTTGACTATAGCAAACAATTCGACTATCTGAGAGAATATATATGCATTATATGTATGAATAACGCAATTCGTTGATTGAGATGGATATATACATTACATATAGAGGAAATTCCATAATTTTTTTTTCAAAATTTTATTTTCATCGTGCTTTATTTTTTTTATACAATTTTACATTTTTGAATTTACAAAAATACTATTTTTTATATTTTTTACAACATATATTAAATATATGAAAAATATAATGAACATATACTAAATATTTATTAAAACTAAACTGTATTTTTATAATTTTTTTTGCTAGCGATAAATTTTTAGCGGAGCTCAATTATTCTTTTGGGACAGCGTCGTACCATTAAAGTAAATTCCGAGCAAGTTAGCTCAGTAATTCACCGTCAATGTCATATTTTAATACGAGCTTATTGGAGGACTCCACACATAATATATCTAGTACCTTAGTGTTTAGAGGTGTTGTTATGAACTTGTAGTTTGAACTTGCGACTTCACTTGCATACTCTTCACTTTATCAATCATTCTATTTGTGGTGGTTCAATTTGTAATTTTTTATTTATATATTATATTTGTAATTGTTTTATTTATACAGTATATTTATAAATTTTCTTTCCCTTTTAAAGTTATATATATGGAATTAAAGGGCCTAGAAAAGAGAAGTTGTCAAACTTAGCAAGGTGATGCTTAATTATTTCCTGTATTATGCTAAACAAAATAGATAATATTCTTTGTATTAACACAGAAAAATAAGGAAACCCCATTATTGGATTTTATTTTATTTTCTTTTTCTTTATATTAAAATAAGGAAATTTCAACCAAACAAATGTGAAGATTTCTAACAATAGTCCCATAACATATTAGGTTCCATTTCTTATTATATAATGATACTCACCAATTTCTTTTCCAGGTAAGTGTATATAATGTTAACCTAATTGAGACTTTTTTCCTTTTATACAATTTAGGCCTTCGGTCCACAAACTCGAGATCTTACAGTTCTGGAAACGACTCTAATACCATTATTCCTAAGACTCATTATTGGTTAATCGAGGCAATTTTACATACATTTTTATTTTTATTTTCTTTTCTGCAAATAGTGGTTTAAGCTATATCCAGAGTTTGCTTCAAATCAATTTTATATTGCTGGAGAGTCATTTGCTGGAGTTTACGTGCCAACTCTTGCTGCAGAAATTGTAAAAGGTACTGTATTATATTCTTGCATAAATGTCTTGTCAATTCATAGATGGAAATTGAACCTGTGATGTAATTAATGTTAGTTGATGATCTTCCAGGAATTCAAGCTGGTTTAAAGCCTGTTATCAATCTTAAGGTAACATGTTCATTTCAGAAAAATTTTGTATTATGAAGCTTAATTATGTTTAATCATAATTAGACATAATTAAGGTGTATCATTTACTTAATTAATATGGAAATGCAGGGTTACTTGATAGGAAATCCAACTACAGATGAGAAATTTGATGGCAATGCTCTTGTTCCATTTGCCCATGGCATGGGACTCATCTCAGAGGATATTTACAAGGTACTGCTTGAATGATTTTAATAATAATAATTCACACGAAACATAGTACAACGGTAAATGTATATTTACCTGAGCATATCATCTATGATTGATTCTCCTCCCATATCAATACTTGAAAAATAATAACAATAATAATAAATTTGGGACTATTAATTAATGTATAATACCTGAAATTCTTGCAGGAAGCTGAAGTTACTAGTAAAGGAAATTATTATGACCCTCAAACTGATGAATGCAATAATGCACTGAACAAAGTTAACAGTGTAAGTGTGTGTATATATATATGTAAGTTGTGATTTGTGCACACTGAGTCACAGCCTGATGGTAAATGTATATTTATAATCGAGTCAAGATCGATTCCCCTTTCCCATAACAATACTAAAAAAAAGGTTCTGATTTGTGTTTTAACCTGTAAATTTACAAAATGCAGGCTATTGATGGGCTAAATATATATGACATTCTTGAACCTTGTTATTTCAGTCCAAGTCTGTTTAGAAATATAAGTTTTCGAGAAAGTTTCAAGATGCTCGGGAGTCAAATCAGATCTCTGCCTGTTAGAGCAAGATTGTTTGGGCGTGCTTGGCCTTTCAGGGCTCCTGTAATTGAAGGACGTGTTCCTTCTTTCTTGGCCTGAGATTCTTCTTAATTCCCAAAAACTACTCTCTAAGCCTCAGAATATTGTTGATGGCATTGGCAAACATCTCCCTGTTGCTGATCTTGTTGATGGCCCGAAACTCACTGTCCCATGTGTTGTAAGTTCTAAAACAATTCCAAATTTACCAATCCAGAAAAACATTATAGATTTACGAGTTTATTATATAAATAATAACTTCTGTAACTTATTAGATTATTATGATTTTATTATACACTCTTATAAAGTAACCTGAAAGTCCCTTGATAAAAAAAGTAAAAAATTTTGAAAAATCTGATAAAGAGCACAATTTCTCCAATGTTTTAAAGATTTGACCAACTAATTTATAATTTTTTTCACTAATTGATAACGATAGTCGAACTATGATCAAATTTATTTATGAATATTTATGATCTCTCGCATTACAAGTGCAGAATGATGAAGTTGCAAGCTCATGGTTGAACAAAGAAGATGTGAGGATAGCAATCCATGCAGAATCGGTAAGCTATTGGTTTGGAATGTTTATTATTATTTGCCAAATATTTATAAAAAAGAAAAATCTTTTTGAGTATCGTGTTAGCATTTTTTTAAGCAGTAACAAATACTTTAATTTTTTTTATCAAGATATAAGTATTTTTGATAGAAAATTATACATATTATAAGATAATTATAACAAATTTCAATAAAAATAAAATATATTTTAATAATAAATAAATAACTTATTACTGTTTAAAAAGTGTCAATCTGTCATCTTTTAATTTATTGAAATAGATTAAGATTGAGAATTATATTAATTATTTTTCTTAATTAGGAGAAAAAGATAGGCCAATGGGAGTCATGTACAGGAAAATTAAGCTACTGGCATGATCTTGGAAGTATGATTGATTACCACAAAAATTTAACTTCTCAAGGATGTAGAGCACTTATATTCAGGTAATTAATTAATTACTCTCTAAGAACAAAATAAAAAATAAAAATATTAATTATAAGAAAAAATAATGAATTATATTTTTTTTAAAAAAATAATATAATTATGGTATGATTAATTGATATTTTATGGCAGTGGTGATCATGATATGTGTGTGCCATTCACTGGAACTGAAGCTTGGACTAAATCAATTGGATATAAAATTGTGGATCCTTGGAGACAATGGACTAATTCTGATGGACAAGTAGCTGGGTTAGTATTTTTTTCCTTATTTATTAAATAAAATTATTTTTAAATATATATATATATTGGAATATATTTTAAATTTTAAATTTATTTTTAAAAATATATATCTAATATATTAAAGATATACTTGACGTATATATCCATTTTTAATATATTAAAGATGATTAAAATGGTATAAATATTTTAAAAAAAAGTTAAAAGTAATATGTAGTCTAATTTTCCTATTATTATTCATATATCACTTTTTAATCTTAATTTTTTAATTTAAAATGATATATTAAAGATATATAAACTAAAATAGTAGGATATTTTTAAAAAATAAAATTAAAAACATGACACATAGTGTATTTTTTCATTATTATAGATATATCGCTTTTTAATTTTAATTTTTTTAAATTTGAAATGATATACAATTAATCAAAATAATATTGATTAATGTATAATTGTTTTTATGCATCAGGTATTTACAAGGATACGTGAAAAACCTCACCTATCTTACTATCAAGGTATACATTTATACATGTTTTTTTCAATTGCCATATTCCAATTATAATTTTCTAAAAAAAGTAATAATATTTTCATTTTTATATGTAAATATATATATATATATATTTTTCTGATTATATATATAATTGGTTAATTTTATGTATTTGTATACGTACAGGGAGCTGGGCATACGGTGCCGGAATACAAGCCAATGGAGGTGCTAAATTTTTACAGCGGGTGGTTGGATGGATTATCCATATAATTAATTAATTGCCGTGAAGATAGAATTTATCCATTTCATACCTTTTATTTTTAGAAATTTGCAGTTGAGTCCTTCAGAAGAAAAATTAAGTTATTTTTGTTGAACTTATTTGAAAGAATAGTGAAAAAAGCAAGGAAGATTAGCAATTTTTTTTTATTCAATAGCCTGTAGGGCAGCCACATTAAAGAGAAATTGGCATGGCGTGTGCAAAAGTTTAGAATTATATATATACAGAAGTGTGTATGTGGTCCAACCAAGGTTTTTTCCATGATTCCAGCCCCAGCAGAGACCTATGCTGGCATTTTAGAGAAGTTTAGAGCTTTTAAGACTTTATTTTTTCTACTTTATTTTTTCTTTTAAAGGGTACTGTGTGCTTTCATGGTGCTTCACGCCCTAATCATTTTCTTTCTAAAATGCCTTTGCCTGCCAGCCAGCCAGCAAGCATTTCTAGCAAAATGCACTTTTGTCTCTCTTCATAGTTGCACAAATTATATATTAAAGGTAAAAGACAGTCAAATTTGGACAGTTTTATTTAGGAGGTATATCAATGGAGGTTTTTTAGAGATACCAAATTCTCTTGTTCCCAATTCTCTGCAATAATTTTGTGATGATTGGATTAACTAACCCATTATTAGGAAACTCCAAACTTATTATGGAATTCTATGTCATCCTCTTTTTTTTCTTTCTATAATATTTCTCTTTTTCTACGCCTATATATCCTTTATTTGTCTTCCTATTAAAAAGATAATTCATACATTGAAAAATTAGAAATTCGACCTTCAAATTTTTTAAAACATTTAATATATTTTGAGAGAAGATCAAAATCATTATAAATTTATTATCTATAAAAACATGTATTTAACATTAAATTATGTTTTGGTGTGTTTCAAATTTATTTTTAAAAAGGATATAATGTTTATTTAAAAAATATTAGAATAAACCCCCCCAATAAAAACCCGCCCATGGCCCCAACATTTTTCTTTATTATTTTCCTGTAATTTTCTTTGACCAAAAAGAAAGAATTTTTTTTCTCTTTCTATGACCTTTATTACTTGTCTTTGCTTATCGATTCCTTCTGGCTCCCATTGAATTTATCAACTTTCTCTTTCTTTTACAAGTTATTATATGTATATAAATATACATGTACACACATACACTCTATAAAGAAATTCTCAGAAGTACTGTAAATAACTACTGGTCATGGCCATGGCCATGGATAAGTTAAACTTGTTTTGGGGTGTACAAATATTTTGTATAATATTTTTGAGTTTATTTGCATTAACTGAAGCAGCTCCAAAAGGTTCTCTCATCACTCACCTACCTGGTTTCAGTGGCAAATTCCCATCAAAACACTACTCAGGGCAAGTTATATTTATTTGATTTTGTATAAATTTTAATGGTGAATTTTGATTCATAATTATTTACATATATATAATAATTATTTTGGTATATGTATATATACATATAAGTATGTGAGATTGGATCAGAAAAATCTTTTCTACCACTTGATAGTTTCTGAAAGAAACCCAAGAAAAGATCCTGTAGTTCTATGGCTCAATGGAGGACCTGGCTCCTCTAGCTTTGTTGGTTTTGTTTATGAACATGGTATTTATACAATATAGGTGTATAACCTCTCTTTTTCTTCTCTTTTCTTTTTCTGTTTTGCGTATATCTATATATACTTGCTAAATTTCAATAATGTTCAAAGCTAATACTAGGGAAGCTAGAAAATTAATCGAACATGAATTTATTATTCGGACATTGTACATATATTCATAATATTTATCGATTAAGAATTAAAATTAATTTTTTACGTTAATTCTACTAAACACAGGCTAATGAGTTATTCAAGTCTTCATATAGGATACACATGTTGATAGGGCATTTATCAATTTTTTTTATGTTAAGTTTATTTTGCATGTAGGTAGACTGGGAAAATTTTTTAGTCTATATTAAATATAATTAATGTCAAAAAATTAATTTTAATTATTTAGTTACTAGAAAAAATACAAATTTAAATAAAACCAACGATACGCAATGTTTTAAAGATTATTTTTTTTAAACTGTTAGACGTAATATTTTATGCTGCACAATTTGAGTTTTTTTTTTCTCAAATCTAGTATGCTAATATCAGTCTGCTAATAAGTTAAGCCTGTAATTAGTGATTTTAAATTTGGAATCTTCTATCTTCTTCTTCCCCCTCTTTGTACTTCAACATTGTTTTTCTAATGTTTTTTTATTGATATTAATTATCTAAAAATTGTCTTCGTCAAATTAGGAAAATGTCTTTGTCAATTAGCAATTCGAGGATGGTGGCGTCAACCACAACCACAGCTTTTAAAGACAGAGACATCATAGCACATGATTGTTGGCATCTTTTTATAATCCTTTTTCACTTCACATAATTAATTAATTATTTTCTTCATTCAAAATTTCAATATACAAATTAAGAATTCATTAAATTGTCACAATAATTCAAGTAAAAAGATAATAATATTTTGCTGAATAAAACATAATTTATAGATAAATACATATATTTAATAATAGAATTAGAATTGATATTTTATATTAATATTAAAAATATTATAATATTTTTATTTAAATTCAGAAAATAAAAGTAATCAATAGCAATGTTTAATAAAAAAAACTAAAAGAAAAATAAAATAAGAAAAAAATATATAAAATTTAAAGTTACACACGTTCTAAAATAAAATAAAATATCTGAAGTTATTGATATTTTATGAAAAAGGATATAAATAATTAATTACTCTCTTAGTTCATAAATAA
The DNA here is from genome assembly GCA_947685225.1 of Garcia nutans. Lineage (NCBI taxonomy): Eukaryota > Viridiplantae > Streptophyta > Magnoliopsida > Malpighiales > Euphorbiaceae > Garcia > Garcia nutans. The sequence goes on along the minus strand of CANTUV010000036.1, from coordinate 23,182,916 downwards.
TTACCACTTTAAATTTTTTATATAAAAATTAAAAATTTTATATAATAATCTATTTTATATAACTATTTTATTAAACTATCATTCTCTCTAATTTATTATTCATCACAATTTATTTGTAATTATATAGAAATATATTTAGAATGAATATATAAAATAATTTTAATTTTTATAAAATAATAATTATTTATAAATAAAATTTATTATTTTAAAATAATAATTATTTATGAATGGAGTGAATACCCAGTTATAATTAGTTACACTAATGGCCCTATAATAATTAAATACGGTTCTAAATGAGACTAATGATGTCAACAAAGTATTTGTTAAATCTCATGTCTCAATAATAGAAGTTAATTAATTATTCTCTAATAATTACTTATTCAATCCAAAAACTATATTAAATTGATTGGCTTAATTATTATGGACTATCACTTCCAATTTTGACTGATTTTATCAACCGCACAATATTATATAAATATTTTAATTACAAACTATTAACTAATTCAAAATTTGATTACATAGTGCCTTTATTTCTAATTTTTTTAAAGTTTTTTTTTGAATTTTTATTATATTGTTGAAATTAAATCTATGCAGGACCATTCAATTTTCAAGAAGGGCATCCAAAAGGAAGCTTACCAACTTTGCATCTCAATCCATATACTTGGTCCAAGGTCATATTTTTATTCAAATTTTTTCATACTTTATATTTTATGTTTTTAATTATTAATATGTCAATGATAATTAATTTATAAAAAATAATTATTTTTTTTAAATTTTATTAGGTTTCAAATATGATTTGTTTAGATTCACCATGTGGTGTTGGCCTCTCTTACTCCAAAAACACAAGCAAATACATGACAGATGACTTCCAAACTGCAGCTGATACACATACTTTCCTCCTTAAGGTAACTTATAATTTCAACAATTTTTAAAATATATATAGCAAAATTAATATATATATATATTGTTTAATTAATTAATTAATTAAAACCTATGTTTATTTTTTATAATATTTGAAATATAAAATCAACCAATTAATAATTTTTTTTCTTTGAAATATTATAGTGGTTTGAACAATACCCAGAATTTCTTAGCAATCCATTTTATATTTCCAGAGAGTCTTATGCTGGGATTTATGTGCCTACTCTTGCTTCTGAAGTGGCTAAAGGTATAATTTATTATTCAAGAAAATATATTTATCATTATCAAATTATGTCTCAATATGTATATTACTCTTTGCTTAAATTTATTATTCATCTTCAACTGAGTTCAAAATGATCTTTTGAATTAATTTAAAATAGCATTAATTAATCTAGTTTAAATTTTTTTTTCTTTTTTTTTCTTTTTCAGGAATAAAAGCTGGGCAAAAATCCATTATTAATTTCAAGGTATATGACACTTTGGCAACATTTAACTATTGATTGAAAGTAATTAAATGTGCATATATATTAATTAATTTGGTAATGAAAGCATAGTTTATGATTAATTATATATATGTGCAGGGTTACTTAGTGGGTAATGGAGCATCACATAGTAGATTTGATGGCATTAATGCTTGCTCTTGTCCCTTTTGCGCATGGAATGGGTCTTATTTCTGATGATATTTTTGAGGAAATTCAAACTAATTGCAAAGGAGACTATTACAATTCTACACCTAATTGCTATTCAAGCCTTAACAAATTAGACAGGGTGAGATTCTTTTTCATTATTATTGGTATGAATAAGGGAAAATTGATCGTGAATCTGCAAGGATATTTGGCTTAGCTTACAAAAATTAGTTAATATGGGTTTATAAATATTTAAACTTTAAACAGTTATATTTTTAGTATTTATATGTGACGAATAAACACTTAATTAACATGTTTAGTTAAAAATAGTTTATAAGTAAATTTACTGTTAAATAGACTAAAAAATATAAAGTTATATTATTAATAACACTTATTGAAGTTAATAGAGATAACATAGTAAATTATTTGGTAAAATTAATTTATAAATTAAGTATTTATAGATACCAAAATAATAAATTGGTCCCTTTAGTGTATTTTTTTTTCTTATAAACTGAATTTATAAGCTTATAAAATTATTTAAACAATTTATTAATTCAAATATAGAACTTATAAATTGGACCAAATACCCTCAACTGCTTAGAGATATGTACTTTCGGCTAAAATGTGCTTCAATTATATTTTTATATTACAATGGTCCCTTATCTTTTTTTTTTTTTTTTTGAAATTCAATGGTCCCTTATCTTTGACAACACCTAAATGATAAATTTTATGGTTTTTTTTTTTTTTGGAATGGGTGATTAGGCTATATCGGAATTGAACATTTATGACATTCTTGAGCCATGCTTCCATGATCCAGAATCACAACATAAAGCACAAGCAAACTCAAACTCGGGCTTGCCTGTTAGTTTTCAACAATTAGGGGTTACAGATAGGCCTCTCAGGTGAGAAAGAGAATGTTTGGCCGTGCTTGGCCGCTATGGAAACTAAAGAAAGATGGTAGCAACCTCCCATTGTGGCCTAAACTAGCTGCACAAGGCACTGTTTCTTGTTTTGTAAGTACTTGTACTTTATACAAAACTAGAAAAGCTCCTCGCGCGATGGTGCAAACTTTCACTTTCTGCGTTGCAATCCTGAAATAATGACTAGCTATACATTTTCTCTAGTTTTATATTTTATATAAAATTAGAAAAACACCCGCGCGATACTACAAAATTTCGATTTCTGTATTACATTATTGATATATTAACTAGTTATCTATCTATAAATAAAAAAAAATCTATATATATATATATATATAAAAAACTAGTTATCTATCTTAATTTTTTCATGGCATGTAGAGTGATGAAGTTGCATCTGCTTGGTTAAATGATGAATTAGTTAGAAAAGCAATTCATGCTGCTCCAGTAAATTATCTAAATTTACTAGTTTTAATTCTTATTTTCTGCAACAATTGAAGACTTGGATAATTATTATTTTTAATTTATTTTCATATTATAATAACAGAAATCCATTTTTGGTCCATGATGTTGGAAATTTAAAAGAATAAATAAAAATATGGAAAATGAACATAAAAATTATTTTTTGTACTCAATCATTTAACACAATAATATGCCTATTTATAGGCTTACAAAAGAATCAAAAAGTACCTAAAATCACTTAAAAATATTATATTAAATACAAAAAATCTGCACTAAATAAAAAAACATATCACAAAAATATTCTAATTATAAATAAATAAATTTAAATATTATGTTTTAAATTAATATTTCAACATCCCCTCTTAATTTAAACATAATATTTAAAAAATGGTTGAATGTTGACATTATTGGCTTTAAAAAGGGTTTGGTTCATACTGGTTCAAACTGATTTGGTTCAAAATGGTTTAAAATGATTTGGTTCAAAATGATTTGGTCCAAAAGGTTTAAAGATTTGGTTCAAAATATTAAAAAGATTTTGGTTTGAAAGATTGAAAAGGGTTTGGGTTTTTTAGAAAAGACAATCCTCTTCAAATTCAGTCTTGACTAAATTTGCTTTAATATTATCGCGATCCTTTTTATTTGATTTGCATACTTTTGCGACATGGCCCAATTGTTTACAATTTCCACAAATAGCATCGGGTCTCCACCAATAATATTTTTCTGAATGTGAAGACTTCTTGCAGTGCTTGCATAATGAAAATTTCACCTTTCTGCCTTTTTCGCTTTGTGTCAAAAAAACACTCTCCTCAACTGAGGTTTTGCCTCTTAAGGCTATTCTTTGTTTTTGAGTTTGAAGTGCACTCATCAATTCAATTAGAGAAATTTTAGAGAGATCCTTATACTCTTCTAGAGAGGAGATTTTTGATTCAAATCTCTCTGGAAGCGTCACAAGAACCTTTTCAACAATTCTAGATTCAGAAAAATCCTCTCCAAGCAATCTGATCCCGTTAACAACTGAAGAAATTCTTTCAGAGTAATTAGTAATAGTTTCATTTTCTTGCATACATAAAGCTTCAAAATTTCTTTTCAAATTCAAAATTTGAACTTGTTTTATTTTTTCATTCCCTTGGTACTCGGATTTGAGCTTTTCCCAAGCTTCCTTGGCTGATTTACAAGATATTATTTTTGGAAAGATTGACTCTGCAACACAATTTTGAATAAGAGATTTAACTTTATATCTTTTGGTTTTCTCATCAGAATGAGCCTTGATCTGAGAAAGGGTAGGATTGTTTGGAAGAAGTGCTATAGGCAGCTCTTCAAGAACAACTTCCCAAAGATTATATGCTTCAAGGTATGACTGTATTTTCACAGACCAGCTTTGATAGTTTTCACCATTGAAAATTTTGGGAGTACTTAAAGAAAGATTGATGCTAGCCATTTTGAAAACGAGGTTGAAAATGGGTTCTAAATTCAAGTTCTTCCTAAGAACAACCAGCGCTCTGATACCACTGTTGGAAATTTAAAAGAACAAATAAAAATATGAAAAATGAACATATAAATTATATTTTGTATTCAATCATTTAACATAATAATATGCCTATTTATAGGCTTACAAGAGAATTAAAAAGTACCTAAAATCACTCAAAAATATTATATTAAATGCAAAAAATCTACACTAAATAAAAAAACAGATCACAAAAATATTCTAATTACGAATAAATAAATTTAAATATTATGTTTTAAATTAATATTTCAACACATGGGAGCTATGTTCTACTAGAATAGATTATGAATGTGGCGCTGGAAATATGATTCCTTACCACAAGAACTTAACTATTCAAGGATATAGAGCACTTATTTATAGGTATTTTTCTCTAAATAATTCCTTCTTTTTAAAATAAAAAATAAAAAGGTCTAATTATTCTTATTTATTATTTCATTATTATTAATTATCTGCAGTGGAGATCATGATATGCGCGTGCCATACACTGGGTCTCAAGCATGGACAAGATCACTTGGATAGAAGATAATTGATGAATGGAGACCATGGATTGATCACCAGATGAAATTATCATCGATATTAAACTGATCTGCTTCTTGATTTATCCTTTTCTTTTCTAGGTATTGGTATCGAATGGATTCTAAACAATAGACCTAAAAAAATATGTACTTAACGTTAAACTATATCTCAGTATACTCAGATTACTCGGGAGAATATGCACTTACAACTAGAATATTTTCTCTTGTGCTCAACTGTTAATATGGAAGTTTTGGGTATAAAATTATTATTAATTATGGACTAATTAATCATTACTTGATACAGGTACTTGCAAGGATATGACCATAACCTCATTTTTCTGACCATCAAGGTAAGAAAAAATATGGGTTTAATTTTCGCTTAACTGTAAGCCCTGTTAAGCCCGCGGACAGCTCTTAATCTGTTATAAATTGCTTAATAATAACAATTAAGGATATGGAAATCTGACAATGGTGCAGGGTGCAGGGCATACAGTTCCTGAATACAAACCGCAAGAATCATTAGATTTTTATAGCCGTTGGTTGGATGGAAAACCAATATTATCAACGGCTAATATACACTGCTAATTAATTTATCTGAAATTTTACAATTAGTTTTAATTTGCAAGTGTATATTCTTAATTTCTTACTTCAATGACTTGCATTTTCCTTTTTTCGTCTTCTTCTTTGCTGTATATTATGAATTAAATTAAGTTCCAATTTTTATTCATATACATCAAAATGAAAAAGAAATTGGACATGTTTTTTGAGAAGCTAATTTCACCCTAGACTGACTTATGTTGAATGGTTGGTTGATGTTGAGACTTCTCTCTCTTTTTATTATAAAAAAAGTAAAAAAGAAAAATTAATTTGATAATTGAATATAATTAGGATATGTAATTCTTTCATAATAATTCTTTGGCCCCAATCTACAAAATTATTTGAAATTATAAACAAGTACATTAATTAATTAGTTTGAAACTTTATTGATATGCCTTTATTTCCTGTTGAATATAGTAATCTTATCTACCCTTGAAATTGACTTATATATATATAATATTTATTTTTATAAAACCAAAAAAATAAAATAAAAAAATAAAAGTACTTTTATTTGTTTGAATGCAAAGCTCAGTTCTTTTCTTCTTTATTGCTTACTATTTGAACTAACTTATTCTTGATAGCATCAAAACATGACAAAGCTATGTGCTTTTTAAAACTAATCGATCAAAACCCATTTTAGTTTTTGGAGCTATGTATTTTTCTTCCATGTTCTTTCTCAATTATTTTTTACAGCTGAATTTATAAAATCCTCAATTTTTCAGCAGTCTAAAAATCAAATTTAAACATAAAACTTTTTATTTACTAATATAATTAGTTCAAAATTTATTAAAAATCTTCTATTATAGGTTAATTTCATTTCCACTTTAATTATAAATATATTATTTATATCGAAATTAAGAAATTTATTCTTCTTGCATAACATAATAGTTAGCTAAGCTTCAATTGGTATTCTGAAAATAGATTTATTGCATCATTTCAGGGTGTAGGGCATAGTGTCCCTTGATAAAAAAAAATACTTGATAAAAATAAATAAATAAAGGCAGAACAGGCAGCCTTTTGGAGTTTTTATTAACTTTTAGCTGAAAGGAAAACCCAACATGACCGCCCACCAATGCCAAGAAACTGTCTTTATTCCAATTTTGTATTCTTTCTATTGTCTATGAGTCTGATGATTACAGAAAGTGCATAATTCCATTTCAAAAACAAGAAAAAAAAAAAACTTTCCAGTCATTTCTGAAAGAAATTTCATGGCTATAACACAATTTCAATAGTTGAAAGCTTATATTTTCATGGTACTGACATCTTTGCATTAGTGAAGAAATGATTGATTTAACAATGAATATTTGGAATTTTAATATTGCATTTGCTGAAACATGCAAGATTAAGGGGGAAAGATCAAGAGAAAATGGCATGCTCTTGCTTCCCACACTGATAAAAGAGTATATATATTTACAGAATATATTGATTAATATACTACAAAAATATTATTATAAATTTATTATAAAATATGTCTGACCAATACTTATAAAAAACAATGTCTTTTCTATAAAAATTTTCAATGCACAAAAAACAAATTATGCATGTATGGTGGACTCTTTATGTTTTTCAGAGAGCTATGCTTCAACGCAGATGTTCCCTCATTTTTCGATTCAAAATTTTCAGTGCATTTGGCCTATTGAATCCGCAGCAGTCTCAGTAGGAGTAGCACATTTTCAATCGAGAACTGCAGATAAGCTTTCCAGGTCACGCGGTCTCAATTTCACTACAAAATTTGTGAGTGAATGATGGGCTAGGCCACCTCGAATGGCGTGAGCCACAGGCGGGAAGACCCGCACTTACGGTTCTATCAAATTATGTCCAAATCGGAAATTTTGTCATGTCAAAACCTAAACTTCTGAGTAGAGGTGATCATTTTCGGTTCATCTGAAAATTATTAAAATTAAAATCTTCTTTTAAATTTGAATATTTTAAAATTATTAAAATTAAAATTGAATCAAATTTTCATACTATATCGAATCGATTTAAATTAAATTAAAAAATTTAGTTCGATTCTGTTTGAATATTTGGAGATTTGCATATTTAAATTTTTTTCAAATTTAAATAATAGAATAATAATTAATAATATTTTACAAGATATTCATATTTTATTAAATTAACATAGTTAAACAATTTCACAATCATAAATAAATAAATAAATTCAGAATTATCTAAAATTAGAAATTTAATTACATTTATTCTCAAAATTAATAAATTTGTAATAAGATTAAAAATCTATTTTAATAATAATAATAACTTGTTCAATTAATTGCTAATTAATTTATTTTAATTAATCAATCAATTTCAATTAACCAATTTATTTACTTATTAATTTACTCATTAATTTATTTATATATTAAATAATTAAATATAATAAAATATAAGATAATAAAATAAAATAACTTCAAATTTAAATATCTTAATAATTTAAATTAATAAATTATAGATATATTTTAACACACAATTACTAAATAATTATTATCAATCAAATAATTTTTAATCTATGTTAATTGTGATATAAATTTTTATTTAGTATTAATACATAATTATGGTATTATATATATGCACAAATATATTATTGTAAATTTATAATTATATCGTTTAAATTCTTCTTAATTTTTAATTATTTATTTGTTAATTGTTATTACTCACGTTCATAAAAAATTATATCATATAATTTGTATTCACTATCAGTATTTATAAATATTAATTATTGGTAATATTCATACTTATTATTATTATTTAAAAACTATTAATATATTATATTAAATTACTTTATTAAATATAAATACTATAATTAGTATGAATTATTATTATTGATACTAAAAAAGTGATATTAATTATTCATAGAAATATATTAATAAATTATATTTAGTTATAGAATTATTTTAATTAGTGATAAAGCCTAAAATAAAGAAAATTAAGGTATATATATATAGAACATATTATATAAAATTAGAAATTTTGAATATATAACATGTCATAATATAAATTAATAAAATAATTTTAATATATTTTAAAAATATTAATTATTAAATAATATATCAATAAAATATAATATAATTTTATATTAATAATAATAAATTAATTATTATTTTGGTTACACGTCTGTTTTAATTTGGTTCTCAATTTAATTATAAATAAATATTCAGAATCGTTTTATATTAAAAAAAATTAGTATAATTTAATTCGAATAAAATTAAAAAATTAATAATTCTTTTTAATTTTAAATATTTCAATCTAAATATTCATATCGTTCAAATATATTAAGAATTCACGCTCAGACTAGTAGCTGAGTTTGCGTTTCAACCAAATAATAAGTATTTTCACCTTCCATTCAATACCTGAGATACAAGCCAATGGTTTTAGTCCTGAATCCTTATCTTAAAATTGCTGATATGACTACACTAAGTAAATGGTTTCAGAAACAAGTTAAAAGACTACAAGAACCATTACCAATTGCATCATGTGACGTGAAAAGGGCAAACAAATAGAAGTTCAATCATAGACTACCTCTGCCATATAAAAATATGGGGTTGACGTTTGAAAAGTAATTTCATACAGAGGGGAAGACAAACTGGCCATCCAACTGGATGATACAGACTCATCAGGCCAACAATGGAGGCCAGGAAAACTGAATTAGACATTTTCATTCAAATATTTAAATAATTATTCAAATATTTGTACATGCTAGACAGTGTAAAATGGAAAGAAATCTATTCTGAATCAATTGTTTAGAAAAATATGTATTTACCATTGACTGGGTCTCCGTGTGCATGAGAAATCAGAAATTTAAACACTTATCTTCCCTTCTTAAGAAAAATTTGTTTCTCATATTGTTGGCGTAAAATACATTTTCTTGTTGTTTCTTGTATTCTAAGTTTAATAAGGTTGCTAAATCTTGAAATTTTCAGATAGACAGGAAGCCACGAAAAAAAAAATGGAAAAGGGACAAACAGAGGCAGTTAAGAGCCCACAATGAGGCATAAAGTGTATGGTTCTGACAATTTTTCTTAGTTGAGGGGAAAAGGAAAAAGGTTTTGTAGGGCTAATTGGCTCCCCAGCCAGCCAATTGGTGAGCTTCAAAGATTCTTAGGATGATTGGCTCTGTCAATCAAATTCTGCCTCAAGTTGGCACTTGGGGAAGAATCAAGAGAACAACAATGTCAAAGTTGCTTTCTTTTTCTCCTCTCTTACTGCTGAAACAACAAAACCCACAAAAACAGTGAGAAAGAAAAAGAGAAAATTCTGTTATATGAAGCAAGAAAAATCCAAATCTGATGATGACAAAAAAAGAGAAAAATATTACACCAGATGATCTAATTTGGAAACTTTAAAGAATGTTTCACTGTCAAAATTTATTATATCAGCAGCAGACAAAAACCAACAAATCACACATTGCATTTGAAACCAAAACAAGAACGGAGAGTTGGATTTTACAAAAATTCCAATTCTTCTACCCACACTAGAGAGAGAAAGGACAATTTCCCAGACACACTAATATAGCCGGGCCTGCCTCTCCGGTCCAAATTTAACATTTACTGGCCCCTACGAATTTTGTTTTTCCCCTTCTGTATACAGAAATTAAGGAAAAAGAAAGAATAGAAATTAATAAGAAATTCAAGGACTAACAAAACCTTTTTCTTTGTTTTCATTTTCGAGTCTTGGTCTGTCCGGCAGCCATTTTATCTTCCTTTCCAGGCACAAACCTTGGCAAAGTCAGTAGCGTATTGACACGGGAAACTCCTTCCAGAGCAGACCATTCTATCCCATGTTCCACCTGTGCTTCTTCTTGCTGTGAAGAATCTTCATCCGCACTTCCTTCTGAGAGTAGTACCTCTTTCCCAGTCCTTACAGTACCTGAACGGCCTAGGCCGGTTGGACCTGAGAGATCATCCTCTTTCTGATTCCCAGCGTCGGTTTCATCCGCTGAAGAAGGCTGCTCTTTTGTATTGGCATTGGATGCAGTAGATAAATTGTTCATGTCAAGGAACAGGCAAACTACTGCGCAATCATCGACTTTGGAGGTTGGATACTTGTATCTCCAAGCTCTAACAGCTGACTCTACCAAGGCTCTCGCTGCAGAGGAACGTGCTGGGGCTGTTGCTACAATGTCTACCACCTCTTTATTTGAGAGAACATCCCAAATCTATAATAAATCAAATTAGAATCCATGAAAATGGAAAAGCATAATTTTAAAGATTTCCAAGTTGAAAAAATTGAATTACATACAAGAACCTGTTCTTACCCCATCAGTAGCCAAAACTATAAACTCATCCATCTCAGTTAGGCGCCGGCATGATATATCAGGCACAGAGATGAGACCAAAATCCTTCAGGCAGAAATCTCCAAAAGCCCGTGCCATGGCAAGGCCAGGAGAGTCATTGTTTGGTAGCCAGACTCGAGCTACCTCAGGTTCATCCTGAAGGGCAAAAACTCGCCCTCTACATTTTCGTATTCTTTCTGCTTCCGCTATAAGAACCAATAATTGAAAAAGAAAAAATTAACAATAGTATAAGCTGAAGAGGTGAACCACAAGATATAGCAATAAATCCTATTTACACATCAGTTTTTCATTTTTCATACCCTTATTTTACCTGAAAATGAAAACTATTCTAGGACAATGACAATAATTATACATGTCACCAATTGCAAACCTATTCCACAAGAAATTTTTCCATTTCACAACTGCCGCCTCAACCATCTTCAAAATAATTCGCTTGCCAATTAATACACTTTAACTTGCCGAACAAAACTAGGCAAGTCTTCCCCTCGTCCATCATAACATGATTACCATCTGCATTATAACCTTCAGTTACAATCTCTATTATAATCGACCTCACCATGCTAACATGGTTCATCAACATGCTTCCTTGGTTTTCTGTAGCTCATAATCAATTTGAACCACATGATCCTCAGCATCTTAAACTACATTCAACCTTTGAAAACACTCACAACTTGCTCTTCCTCACAAATAAACAACAGATTTCATTGAAAATAATATAATGTTGAATATCAACAAGTAAATCAAATAAAACAGTAACCTACGGAATCAAAAACTTCAAATGCATATCAACTACAATCAGAATATGCAAATATGCAAGTATCATTGGACAATATCCAGCAACTTAGTCCAATCTATAATGCCTGTTAGAACTTAGGATCCTTCTGCATTTTGTACATTACCACATGCCTAGATTCTTCTATTCAACTGCAATCCCACTATTAATAGACACCACAAGGGAGAGCATACAGAAGAGAGACTAAATAAAAGTGAAAATCCAAAATTCATGCAGCCAATTAATGGAGAACACAATTGAAGGACATATAGCCTATAAGAAAGTGGAATCAGGAAATCCTAAAATAGGTTTCTTACTGCTCATCAAGTATGCTAGAATCGAGTAGATCAGAATTGGCAAACTTGGTCTGAATATCAGGTCTTTTTCCTCAGGCCCTTAAAAGTTAGGTATATACTACGCTATTCCAGTTCCATTGTTGAGCAGAAAATGTGATACAAATTTGGAAACCAGAGGACCTTGTAGAAAACTACAAGGAGAACAAATATTATCATATCACATAGGTAAACCCCTACAAAAATATTACTAGGTTGTTAGTCATGAAAAGAAATTATATTAGCATGAGCATATTGGCAACTATAATTCTTGATCCTCATACATGTATGGATTAATGTGTCCTTGTCAAATGCCAAGTAAATTTACTATTATTGCACAGCACACAGTGGTCCATCTTAAGTATAAAATAACCAGTTGAAAAGAAAATTTTATCATGGAAAAGAACAAAGGCAGGGAATTACCTGGAAGATTTGGCTTGAGATCAACCGTCAACTGAACAGCAAGAAGAGAGTCATCTTTATCCCTTGTACCCAATACAGCTCTGGAATCCCCGACATTGCCAACAACAAGATAGTGACCCTACATAAACAGCCAACGCAGATATTTTAAGAAGATATTTCAGAGAATTTTAAAATCACACAATTTTGATGATGTAACAAGTAGAGACCTGCTTGATCAATGTAACTGCTGTTGTCCCACTACAAAAGCAATCAATTGCGTGCACTCTCAGTTCCCTGTCCATGACTTTGAAAGCCTTGAAAAACAACTCTTTCAGTGTCTGAAAAATCTCTGGCTTCTTTTCAGTGTCATCAAGATCAATAGAGGCCCTAGGTTCTTCATCAGCAGATACTGGTCTTCAGAGTTCATGCTGCTGGTAGTATTCAAGTTAATCTCTTTGAGAACATCCTCAGTGGTTATATTCACTTCCCAATGAGCACTCAGTTTCAGAGGAAGATTATCCCTCACTCTTCTAGCAACCATATGACCATATGGACCATGGCCATCAAAAACTCCACAAAATACTGTATCTGTCCTTGATCCAAAGTTCTGGAAATCCACAACTAGTTAGAAATGGCAGATTGTGATAAATAACATCATGATATATTGCAGATAAGAGGGATATTTATTAAAAATGGATATAACATTAGCTGGACCTCTTACTACATTTTCACAAAGAAAGTGCAATAGAGGAACAGCAGAAAGTAGATGTTTTGCAATTTCCTAACCAAGGCTAGGCTCCAAAAAGACAACAGCTGCTACAATATCTAATTTGGGACAGAGGGAGACAAAGGCATGTGCATAATCATAAAAATGTTTGAAGTCTGCCAGCTCAATAAACCCATCAGAAATGGATAATGAAGACACTTTCAGTTCAATCCCATCAATTGCATAATCATAATATTTCTCTCAAAGAAGATAAAAATTTGAGAATTAGTAATAATTGAATGAAGCAAATTAGAAATGCTAATATTATATTTGACTATGTTAGCAAATGCATCAAAAGCGAATTCTCCTGTTCAATAAACATGATATTCTAATCTGCTTATATGCAAAGCTACCAAGATACACAGAAAACAAATCAAAAATCATATTTTATGACTTCCAATATGAGAACATATTGCAATGAACTAACGTGAAAAAAAAAAAAAAAAAAAAGCTGACCTCCCAAACAATCATGGCATCCTGATTGGTCCCTTTCTTGCCTTGTTGGGTAAAAAGTGAAGCAATATTGCTGGACCCATTCAGAAATAACCTCCCTGGAATCCTGTGTAGTGGTTCTTCCCTCCGATAGTCAAATGAAGAATTCCTTGACCCTGGTCGCTTCTTTGAGTTCTTCCTCTTCTTGATCCCAAAACCAGAAGAGGAAGGAGTGCCAGGGCGAGGGCTCCTGCTTTCTGCAGATAAGCAGGACCCCATCCTGAGGGCCCTGATAATATCTAATATGCACTCCAGACCAGCCAGACAATAGCACCCACTATTTTCAGATGGGGGATCCGTCAGAAATGGTTGATGAAGACCCAAAAAAAATCCTTTGAATTCACAGGCCAAATGATAAGATTAATCCAACGAAATTCACCCTTGTATTCGATCAAAAATCAATCTTTCAGAACAATTACGTACAAAAGCTTTCGAATTTACAGCCTATAAAACCAATTGAATTCACCCTCAATCTCTGAAATAAGAATCAGAGAGCGAATTTAGAAGAAAAGAAGATACCCTTTTGAATTCACAGCCTATTTATTGAGAACTTGACCATTAATAAAGCATCAAAATCTTAAACAATCAAATTGCAACATACCCTTTTCACCTCACTGCCCTGAGAATCTAATTGTAGCTTAGATTTGCTTAAAAGCCACCTTGAAACCCTGAATCACGCAATCCACGGAGGAGCAAAAACGGGATTAAGTTCACCAAATCTTTTTGCTAACCACAGAAGGAAAAAAGGCAACTTTTCAATGACTCTTTCTGTTGTTGAAACAAAGAAAATGGATAAGAATGTTCACTCCCTCTTTTCCATTTTATATTTACAAATACATGATAAAAGCTAAAAGGAAAAATACTTCTGAAACACCAGATCTATATAGGAAGATCTATTGTATACTTTTCCAAATCTCAACGTACAATAACTCCTTTCAATAACATATACCCTTCAATACAAGAAATCAAAAGGGCACTTTAATTAACATTTGTTCCACACCAACCTCGAATTCCAAAACTTGAATCAATTCCCAACAAAATTTGAAGTTCAAATCTTCAACCCAACACGTAAACTCTAATCCAGATCAAGCTTCGATTGATGGAAATGGTCAAAACGAATCCAATTATGCTGTAACAAAATCTTGCTAATCAAAACAGAGAAGATGAGTTGAATGCTAAGCATAAAGTTACCATCTTTAGAGAGAACGAGAAAAAGATTGAATTTCTTTTCTTTTTTTTTTTTGAGGGAGTGAATTGGTTTTTTAAGAGAGAGAGTGTTGTGTATGTGGGTAGGAAACCAAGAATGGTAAACTAGAACTGGATTGGGAGAAATAATAGGAACCACTAACACCAGAGAAACAAGAAAATTGCACAAAAACCGCTCTTAATAATGACTTTCAGAGAGAGAGAAAGAGAGAGAAGTGAAGACAATTCTAGAGAGAGAAACTAGAGAGAGCAGTTTCGTCTCTGTCTCTCTAGCTATCTATCTTCCTTTGTTGTCTGTCACTTTCCCGAGTTCCGGATACGGCAAAGAGTTGAGAGATCTTCCTAATCCTTAAAACAATATTTGGATAAATAGAGTTGTATTATTTACTTATTAAACTATAATTGAATAATTAGCCATACAATATTATTTTTATTTATTTATTTATTGCATAAATAATAAATATTTTATTTATTTATATATAAAAAATATATCTAATATTCTCAAATTACAAATAAAATCAACATATATTTTAATTATGAAAGTATAATTTAATGAAATATATCTAATATTCAAACTCAAATTATAAATAAAATCAACATATATTTTAATTATGAAAGTATAATTTAATTATTAAATAAAAAATATATTTAATGAGGTGAGGAATGGAAATATAAATTATAGCAATTTTTATTTTTATCATGGACCATTTAACGCAAAAAAATAAATAAATAAAATAAATTTCAAATTGAAAGGCTATAAGTGCTTGACTTTAATGAGATTTTATTCTCCATTTGCATGGTTTTGTAAGATTTTTTTCATGTTAATTTTGTAATTTTATTATTATTTAATTTATTTTTATAAAAAAAATATTCCCTTTTTGCTATTCAGCCAATCACTTTGGTAAATGAAAAAAACAAAACCCTACTAATGCAAAGTAATATTGAAGCAAATAGGAATTTTTTTTACTATTGATTTTCCTTCAATATATATTATCCAGCAAGATATATATTCATTATTAGAGGGTGTTTTTTTTTTTTTGGTCGAAAAGGGTGTTATAATATTATTAGATATATAAAATCAATAATTAAAGTTCTATAATATTATTACTCAATATAAATCAAATATAATAAAAAAATAACAATGCTATCATTATTTATATAAATAATAATAATTAAATTTTTTTTTATAATACTATTAAACACTTTACTTTTTCTTATTTGATCAATCAAATATCATAATCCCCATAAAATTGTTATTACGTTAAGTAGATAATGTAAACAGAAGTTAGAGAGAGATTGTAAGTATATTATTAAATTATAAAGAATATGAATTTTATTGCTTTTTTTCTTTCAAACAAAGCATGACTATAATTAGAAATTAAAAAAAAATGAAGTACTTTTACATTTACATCCCTAAATTGCTTCCCCAATATTTTGATTGGCTCCATTGTTTCTTTTTTATTATTATTATTTTTAGTTAGTGTTTTGGATATTAACCTTTACATGTTATTTTAAAGAAAAAGATGAGACCTTAGACCTTTGTACCACTATAAAATTATAAATTATTATAGCCAATTAATTAATTAAAAGCACTTAAAGGCATATTAATCACAACTAATTATTAAGTTCAAAAAACAAAAAACAGGAGTATATTACAACAAACATAACTCTAGCATTTTGTCCATTTCATAAAAGATTAAATGATTGAACATGCAATCAACTATAAAATCAATTTAATTTTTGATTTTTAAATTAAGCTCCATTAGATTTTAAGTTATATATATAACTATAATGATGTAATCGCTTCGCTTCAAAATATACATATTTTATTTTATTTTATAAAATAATTTTAGTCATTTATTTATAAAAAAAATATTTAAAATATATTATAATAGTTAAAAGTAAATAAAACAAGCAAGAAATAGATGTCAATATCATATATAATTATAACATTATATAATGTGTAATTGAGTGTCAAAATAAATTGATAGATTAGTCGATAGGCATATACAAAAGCGTTTTAAAAATATTATTTAAAAAATAAAAATTTCAAGATTAATTAAATAAATAAAAAAATATAAATTATATTTATGATTATAATAAAATATAATTTTATAAAAAAAATTTCATACAATTTATTATAAAAATAATTTGTTAAAATTTTTATATAATTTATCATAATACACATTAGACTGAAATTAATAAATTATTTATACTATATAAATTTAATAACTAAACTCTACTTAATTTTAAAAATAAAAATAAAATAAAAAATTTTATAATAAAATTATTAAAATATAAGTGATTTATTAAATATATTTTATTAAATTTAATATATAATATTAAATTATATAAAAAATTAAAGAAAATAATAAAAAAAAGATTTAGGGGTACAATAAAAAAAGAGAAAAATGATTGTTCACTAAAAAATAATAATGATAATGATAAAAAAAAAACTTTAAAAAAATTGATGGGTGGGCAAAATGGTGAAGGAAAGTTTTCAACTACAGTAAACTCCACTCCTTTTTAAATTATAGAATATAGATAGATAAGAACAAACTTTCTTTCTTTGCTCTTCAATTCACCATCACATAGATTAACAAATAAATTACAAAGAACTTGAAAATGGTTTAATCTCCACAAACATTACACAAATTTGACTTAATAGATTAAAATATATTATTTTATTGTTAATATACTATTAAATATTATATTTATCAAATATAAAAATATAATTTAATTAATATAACAATAATTTCCCTTAATTTTATCAGTTAATTTTTAAGATTATTATTTCATAATGCATAATAAAAAATTTAATATGAGATAAGAATATGAGCTATTTAATTTTTTTATCTCAATTATTAAAATAATTTTTGCCCATTAAATATATAAAATATAAAGCTTAATTATAATATCAATAAAATATGAAATTTTGTCAAACTCTCTATTAGAGGTGTTCAAGTGGTCCGCAAACTTGAGAGATTCAGGCCGAGTTGGGCAGGCTCAAAATGTAATAGGGTTGGACATTGGATCAAAAAATTATATCTGAGCTCGAGTCGGGCCGAGTCTCGGGTTGTATATTAAAATTTTAGGACTAACCCGACCCAACCCAAAATTTTAATTGATTATTTTTTTTAATATTTACCATGAGTATATATACTATAACTATAACATCTTTTCTTTAGCAGCCACAACCACACCTCCACCTCTCTCTCTCTCTATCTGCCTTTCATTCTTTCTCACTATCTCCCTTTCATTCTTTCTCTCTTCATCTTGATCTAGTGCCTCTCTCTGTCTCTCTCCCTCCAGTCACACGCAACATTAGTAGTAGTAGCAAGTTCACCCTCTCCATTTCCTTCTCTTTCAATTTCTGTCGCTGCAATAGCAGCAAGCACCAACAGCGGCAACAGGTAAATTCTTTTCTTCATTTTTTGATTTCTTACTAATTTTTTGAGCAAATGATTTGAAATAAAAACTAAAAAGAATTAAAGAAGAGCACCAATCTTAGATGTTGTTGAACTGTCAATATAACAACTTTGTTGAACTTATTTGGTTATTATATACATCTGATTTAGAAAGAACTTTGTTGAATTGATTTAATTGTTCATCTTTAATATATACATCTTTATATATGTATATATAAAATTAGGGGTAAGTTAATAATGATTTGTCAAAAATACTATTCATAATGTAATATTTTAGTTAAAAATTTATTAAAATTAATACGATTTAGTTATTAAAGCTCACCCTATCCATTTCCTTCTCTTTCTATTTCTATCGCAGCTGCAGCGGCAGTAGTAGCAACAAGCAGTAAGTAGCGGTAGCAGTAGCAACAAGTATTGTTGGTGATTTAAATTTAGTAATTTGGAATTAAACTTGTGTATGTGTTTTAAACTTGTAATACATAGCATTGTAATTTTTACTGCATTGAATTATTGATAGGTATTTAGAATTATTTTAATGTTTATTTGATTTTTGAAATAATTTATTGGTGATTTAGGTTAATTTAATTAATTTAATTATAATTTTTATTTGATTTTTGAAATATATATTTTGCATTTGATTTAAAGTATTGTGAGAAATGTCCTTTTTAAAGTAATATTTATAAGTAAATTTTATGAAAATTAAAAAAAATTAAATTTTATCCTTAAAAAAATGGCATGTTGGGTTGGCTCTGCCTAGCTCAAACCCGGTCAGGCCCGAAGTGGCCAACCCGACCAGACTTAAAGTCGGGCTATGGACTGTGCTTTGCAGCTCGAACAGTTTTTGAACCGGGGTAAAATCCGACCCAATCCAGACCTAGAACACCCCTACTCTCTACCTCTAAAACTCTTCAAATCTTAATGATTTTGCAGTACATGGAGACGAAGGGAATTGGTACATAATTGGTGGTTTATATGGTGAAGAGTGATTTTCTTGTCTAATCGGATTATTACAATTCCTTAATATTGTATTTGTCATTGACTTTAGGGTTTGCCAATTTGTCTTCCATACCCACAAATAGAACTTCTTTATAATTATGCATATACATATATACATATATATTATTTTATTTATTTAATATAATTAAAAAAATAACCAATTTTAAATTTATTATTTTAAAAAATATATTTATTATTAAATTATGCTTTAGTATTGTATATATATATTTATTATTATTTTAGCTTATAGTAATTAAAAAAAGTATAATTAAAAATAATTTTAATTATAAAAATTCCAAAGTAGCTAAACTATGCTTTTATAATAGTACTTTTAAAAAATTCTTCCCATTAAAAACTAGGCAAAATTTGGACTTGCCTAAATATGAATATTAATAAAGAATTTAAACCACATATTCATATTAAATTTGACTTTTAAATTGAGAGTCTAAATATGTATATTTAAAATATGGGTTAAAGGTTTCAATCTCAGTCTTGATTAATAATAATTTTATAAATCAATGAAAATTTTAATTATTATTAAAATAGTTTGTATGACTAAAAAATCTCAAATTTAATTATAATTAATTAAAGTCAAATTTAATATATATATATATAACTTAAACCAAGTTAAGTACATTAAAAATACAGATAATAGAGTTTTAGTTCAAGAAAGAGGATATTAAGGAATGATAAAGAAGCTATTTTGAGAAATTTTTTAATGATAATCATAGCGATAATATTGAGAATTTAGACGTTAGGCCTAAAAAAATATAAAGTACACTAGACGGATTAGGTTTTTGGATGTTAAGAAAGCTTCAAAAAGGATGAAAGTTGGTAAAGTCTATGGACTAGATAGGATACCTATTGAGGTTTGGAAATATTTGGGAGATATATGAATTGCGTGGTTGACATCTTTGTTCAATAAGATTCTAAGTATAAAGAAAATGCATGATGAATGGAGACAAAATAATTTGATACCTATTTTTATAAAGGTATAAAGCTTATGAGCCACACTATAAAACTGTAGGAGAAAGTTATAAAATATCTTTTGTGCTTAGATACTTGTACCTCTCCAAATTAGTTTGGCTTTATGCCTGGTGGATCAACTATAGAAGCTATCTTTCTTATAAGAGTTTTGATGGAAAATATAGAGAGATAAAAAAGGACTTACATATAGTTTTTATGGACTTAGAAAAGGCTTATGATAGAGTTTCTAGAGAAGTTTTATGGTGGATCTTAGAGCGTAGAAAAATATCTATACGATATATCTAAGTCTTGAAGGATATGTATAAGGGAGCCATCAACATGAAAAGGAGTCAATCATATCACAATTACAAGCTAATGAAGTACATTGAACTGTCGGGATTGTTTGTTCCTTCTCCTACTCTGTCGCCTCCATCATCGCCATGATTCAGGAAAGTTACCATACTTGACCTTTTTTCTTATTATTTTTTTCTTGATATTTGTTGTGTTTTATTATGTTCTTGTTGTATAGTTTTCATTGGGGATAATGAAAGTTTTAAGTGTGAGAAGAGAGCATTTTGTTTGTTTTATTTAATTGTTTGTTATGTATTTTATTTGTGTTTTATATTGCTTGTGAGAAATTTTCAAATTAAAATTTTAAAAATTAAAAATTTCTTTTAACACAATATATATATAAATAAATAAAATATTTTAAACTTTTGCTAAGCTACTGTCGCGATCGAGCCAGCCGAGCTCGACTGGACCTTTATCGCTATCGCGACAACCGTCGCAATCGCGACGGGTATATATTAAAAAAATTTAAAAATTTAAAAATTATAAAATTATAAAAAAAGAAAAAAAAGAAATTAGATAATTATTATGATTTATTTAAATTTTAAATTAGATATCTTAGTGTATCTATGATTGAGATAATATCTTTTATTTTTGAATTTAATTATTTATCCTAGTTATCTAGGAATTTGTTTTTAATTAATAAACCTTAACAATAAGAGTTTAACTAGAATTTCTTTAGTTGAATGGTTTTAAGATTAGATTTTAGTTCTTTTCTATATAAGGTTTAGTTCTTATTACTTTTATACATCTTTAGCATATCCTTAGAAAAGAGAGATGATTAATAAAGAGAAATCATATACTTGGAGTTGAAATGGAGAAGACATATGATATCTTAAAAAACCTTTTTATGAATCCACATGTAGAGACGTCTGACCAACTCACTGCTTATTATGCTTTTAGGCTTGCTTATCCTGATCCTTATGAATCCACTTTTAATATTGATGAGATAGTGAAGAGGGAAAAAATAGAGAAAGTATGGGAGAAGTTAGGGTCTCAACTTGATTTAGTAGTTTTAGATGATATCTTAAGTGAAGATGATGATCCTAAGCTATCACCAATAAAGAGGAAGAGAGGTAGACCTTCTAAGTTGGAGAAAAAGAAAAGAGGAATACCTCCCAAGATCCCTAAAAAAATTCAATTCAATGAAAAAATTATTAAGAAAGAAGAGGGAGAAGCTTAGAAGTTTATAAATAACTGTTATTATTAGTTTAATTTAAATAATATTTATTTTTAGGTTGTCTTTTGTTTAATTTCTTATTTAATTTTATATCTTTTTAATTGTAGTTGATTTAAATTTCAGTTTTTAATAAAATGAAACTTGTTATATTCTTACTTTGAGATCTATTAAGTTTTTGATCTCTACTTATTCTTTACTTATTATTAAGTGAGTTAATTATTATTATTTTGGATTTTAACTTGATAATTGAATTCTTTTAGCTATATTAAAATAATTTTTAGTTATTTTTTATTTAACGCATGGAATGGATGTGATTGTAATCTTGAGAAAATTTTACAAATTAATAGTACTTACTTTTAAAGAATAAAATAAGTTAAGTTGTTTTGATCATAGTTTTTTTTTTCATCGTAATGCAATAGATTCTTGAACTAGCACATATCACTAAGGAAGTAAATTATTTAATTATATGGAATATGATATAAGAATTATGCTTATTTAATATAGTTATTATATTAAAATTTTTGAGAGATGAAGCGTAAAACGCACTCTTTTTAGATTATTAAAGTAGAATGGAGCATAAAATACATCCACCATACATATATAAAAAAAATAATAATAACAACAATAATAGGATGAAACATAAAATGCACCCATTGAATATATATAATAATAATGCTAAATTTTTAGTTCTTATTGATTCCAAACTATTGTGAGAAATTATCTTCTTAGCGATGTTTGTTATGTTCTTTAATTAATGAGTTATGGTGAATTTCTTATAACTATAATTTGTTACAAAATTTTTTTGTTAATTACACATCTATATAAGTGTACTTAGTGTGTGAAATTAATTGATGTTATGATTCTTTGAAGTTTAGTATTTTAAGTTAAGAATAAGTGATTATTATTTTCCTTTAGTTAATTGAGTTTGATTAATTGATGGAGTTTGATTAAATGATGTTAATTTGCTCGAGGACAAGCAAAAGTTCAAGTGTATGAGAATTTGATAAGTGAAATTTAAACTTATATTTTCTATTAGATTTAACATGTAAATTGATTTAAATTAATCTATTATAAGCTTATTTATTTGTTTTTATTTCATTATTTCTAAATTAAGTTTTGTTTAAATCAATTTCTTATAATTGTGTATAAGCTAGAATTTTTAGTAGAATTAGACATTCAAAGTTTCAAGAGCAAGTTTGGTGATTGCAAAGCACAAATTTGAAAAAGTGGTCTTCATAACGTTGATAGAGGATGTCTCAAAAAGAGGTATGGTTTGTTAAATTCCAAGTTCGTTTGGGCCTCCAACTAAAAAGTCAAAATTAGGCTTTAAATTCTAAAGCAGAAGTCCAGCTTCTACCACCGAGAGTAAATGGGCCATAACTAGGGCATCTGGAGTTCGAATGAGATGATTCCAAAGCCTAACACTATCTACTCTTCCGGAGATATAACTTTTCTGAATGAGTTAATTGGAGATAAGAAGGATATCTGATAGAAAATTGAGTTTGAATTTTGAATTTAAATTTTGAAAGAGAAGCTGAGTAGGAGTAGGAGTCTGATTGAAATGAGCTAATTTTGGCTACCGAAGGGAGATGTGAACAGTAACATAGAGAGTAACCAGAACTAATTCTTGTACTACACTTTTCATTTTCTTCAAGGGAGAGATTAATTTTTAACCATTGGAGATCAAAGGAGGAAGAAAAATTGGGAATAAGGATAAATTCATCATCTCTACAAGAACATTCATCAACCTAGTTTGAATTTTTTATTTTCAGTTTATGTTTTATTTCATGTCTTTATTTTGTTATTGATTTGAATATTAGAATTATGAATTATATGTCTTTCTTAATTTCTATGTATATTATATTTAATTTAGTCATGAGCAACTAATCCCTTATGTGTGATTAGATGGATTTGAATGTTTGAACTATTAGTTTAATTATAATCTATTAATATATATAGATTGATTTTTATTTTATCATTGATTTGATGATTTTGATTTAATTGATTAGTAATTATTTGGCCACCAATTATTAAATTTAAAGAATAATATAAAATGTGAAAGTTGAATATGATTTTAGACGTGGAATTATCAACCTTGAGTGATTAAGTTTAGAGATAAATTAATTGCTTAGGGATTCAAAATTAATATTTTGATTAAATTGAATTGAATTTTTGATTATTTGACATGAGAATAGTAATTTAATCATTGCCTAAATATATTTCTCTTGCTTGAGAGAAAAGTAAATAAATTGAGTGATATTGGATATCTAGGATTTAAGAATTAGAATTTAATACTTCATTAATTAGACCTATAGTAAAAACTCCATTGAAACTTAATCTTACTCCTTTACCATTGATTATTTGAACATTTAATTTAGAGTAATTAATTAAGCTAGACTTAAAATCAAAAGAATAAATTTAATTGTTGCAAATTTAAAATTTTCAGATAATAGTTATATTAAATTTAGGTTAATCAAATACACATTTTCTATGGATACGATACTCGCTTTACCACTTTACTATAAAAATGATATAGTACACTTCGGTATAGTCATATTAGTACACATTCACCCATTCCATCACAAATTGAGTTGAGTACATGGCATCTTACAGATCCAAATTCTAATTAAAAAAATAATAAACTTAAATCTTTATTTTAAGAGTCCATTTTTATCTATTTTAATTTTATTTTTAACACTAAATATAAATAGAGAAATATAAATTAGTTTTACATGTGGCAACTAAAAAATATATAGTTATGAAGCAATTTTGATTGAGATTAATATCAATGTAAAACATGCCTTTAGACGAAGGACCATTCATCATTTTAAATAAAAATAAATACCAAAATATTTCATTAATTTGATAAAATGATTATTCTTTTAATTATTTTTATTTTGTTTTATTATTGTTTAATTTGGTTGCTAGTTTTTGGACTGTAGTTTGAAGATTTCACATGCATTTTTTTTACTTTTTAGAATTTAAAAGACCAATTTCTTTAGGAGAAACGTTGCACCATTCTTATTCACATATACAAATATCAATTATTATTTTTACTTAAAAAAGCCTTTTCTTTTTTCATATTATTAGCATTTGGAATATCCTAAAAAATATTCTGATCCCAATAAAGTATTGAACTTATAATTACATGAATTTTACAACATAAAATAACCTAAGTTTTTTTTTTTATTTATTTTGGTGACTTAAATTACATTTCTAGTTATAAACCCATTATATTTCTTATAATGAAGAGACGTCAGATAGGTGTAACAACATTATTCATAGAAAATTATTATTTTTACCATTTGAATTTTTAGAAATTTAACATATCTAAAGTGTTAAGTCGAATGCATATTGATGACTATATAAAAAATATTGAAATATATTTTATATAAAATTTATTGACTTTTTATTGCAACTCAATATATATTTGTATTCATATCGTTTTATATTCTTATGTTATTTCAATGTGGCATTATATTTTTTCCAAAATAACTTATACTTAAAAATTTAATAAATGATGTAAAAATGAAATTGCTATTTAGAATTTTATTTATTTATACTTAAATAAAATTAAAAAATGAAAAAGAAAAACCACCCAATTGGATTTTGCATCTCAACAAGCAAATTGTTTGAAAATTCATCTATATATATAAACAAATATTATAAAAAATTAAAATAAAAACAATTATTTGACAATTTGAAAGGCTTTTTTACATGTTGGATGTCACGTATGATGTGAATGTGTTTCTGTTATATTATTATTTGGCTCATGTGAACACAATAACTTTCAATTAATTATAATATGAAGTTTGAACATCATTTGATGTTCAATCTCCATCATAACATTTCAAAATTCATACACGTGAATCATAACATTTCAAATAAAATTATTAATTTTTTTTTTGTGATTTTGGATCACATTATCATAAGATATGAACTTTATATTTTTTTTATAATGTCACCTTTTTTAAATAACCAAATATTAAAAAAAAAAGATTTCTTCATGTGGATTTCATTTGAGTGGTTTTGACTTCTAATAATTGAGAATCAAATTACTGCATAGATTTAAATTTATAGAAAAAGAAACTTGAATATTTAGTGAATGCAAAATCGATTTAAATAAATATTTAAATTAATAACATTACTTTAATATGAAATTTAAAAATAAAGAGTATAAGAAAGAAATATTAAGTATTAATTTCCTAATCTTATAAAACGCATACAAATTTAATTTCAATTTGTTTTTTTTATCCAAAATCAGCATTAAAACTTTATGTTTTTGTGTAATGAATCTCACATCACCACATCAACAACCAAATCAATTAATTTCTGATCAATTTAAATTGATTTTAGCAAATAAAGTTCATTTAACTCTAAAAAAATTTTAAGATTCAATACTAATTTCGGATTAAAAAATAGGTTCTAAATTAAATTTTTATCCAATCTAAATTAAAACGAAAAACCTTGAAAATATAGGTTTTTGTTAAAAAAAAATTAAAATATATATATATATATATATAAACTGTGAAGATTAATATTGCACGTGATGATAAATAGTAATGTATTATTGTTCTAATTTTCATCTCAGCCCTTGTTTTTGGGACAGTGTCCTAATTGTAGAGCAATTTGCCCTAATTTTTCTCACGTTGTGGGGTCCAATGACTAGAAGTCCGGAACATTCTTTTCGGTTCTTCCCATAGCATTAGAAGACCAATGACCAAAATGGTTGGTTTCTTCTTTCCAAAGCATTTCTTTTAGAATTAGTCAAATTCAAAATGAGAATATTAATTATAATTATACGTGAAATATTATATGTGTGTATATATATATATATAATATTTTATTCTTCAAAATTGGGTTTTTGAATTTGCCACTAAAATAAGGTTGGTAAGCAAATTGGTTGAAATATCAATCTAAAATCATTTTTCAAACCATAATTAAATTAATAAATTTAAGAACGACTATCATCATTTTAAGAATGTTTCCTATCATTTGAATGATAATAATAATATTGATTTTGAAAATGACTATTGTTGTTTTAAGAACAATTATTTTTATCATGATGTCGACTATTATTATTTTAGTGACTACTATTATTGTTTTAAAAAATATCTATTAATTAAAATTTATTTTTTTTATTAATTTTATTATAAATATGGTGAATTAAAATAAATATATAATTTTCATATAAAGAAATTTGCGAATATATATGAAATTGGGTATTCAATCCTTGTAATAATACATATGGAATGGAATATTAATAATGTAAAATTTGAATAATTTCTTCCAATTTGCTTTCGTATTTAGCACCATATTCATACACACAAAATGAACCCATTAAAAACATCTATTTACTTATTGTTAAATGACATGTCATCATTATTTCTTGTGCACTAACAAAAATATATTACCAAATAATTTCATATTTAAAGAAAAATAAATATAACACATTAAGATACAAGTAAACGATAAATACATTTATTTTTTCAGTAATTTTAAAAAATAAATGTAATATAATTTTTTTATAAATTTTTTTATTAATTATATATGAGGAGGAACCTAAAAATCAAATTCGATATTTCAATTAGAATAACACAAACTTTTAATCATCAAATTAACTAGTGGTTTGTTATAAATTTAAATATTAAGAATTATAACATTACCAATTATATGTATTAACAATATTAAAACTATTTTTTCAAATTATAAATTTAAGTTTAAATTCAAATCAAATTCAATTAAAAAAAAGAATTATAATCACCATAAATATTAATTGCGGATTGCATGCATGGCAAGCACTCATTTAAATTTTTCTATTGATGTGAAATATATTCATGAATGTAAGTTTTAATAAGCTTTTTAATTACTTATTATATTAGATTTAATTCTTTAATTGGCCAATTTTATCATAAGATTCACAATAAAATTAAAAACTTCATAAAGCCTTTTTTCCCGTTAAACCTCATATCAATGCAACTATTATTATCATAATAGATAGAAAAAAATATCAATGTAATTATTATTATCATAATAGATAGAAAAATATATTATTTAATGAATTATTGATATCGTTTATTTTATACTATTTGTAGTTTCTCTGCTCTTAAAATAGTATGAAATTGATTATATACCTAATTACATGTTTTATATAATAATAATATATACAATAATCATAATATATATATATATAGAGATATCATAATATATTTATATATTATATATAGAGTATATCTTCATTTAATAAAATTATTAATGATTAATAATTTTATAATTAAAATAGTATGAAAATTATTGTGATGATTCTAAAAAAAACAAAATTTTATTGTCATGAATAGGTGATCATGTATTTTGTTATGGACATATACAAATCTTTTCTTGTAATTTAATTATTAAATAATAAGGAATAGGAAGTAATCAAATTCGTAATTATATATTTAATAATTTTATGAACTACAGAATAATATTTTTTTTATGATACTCAAAATTCGAAAATTTTAGGTGAATTGAAAAGAATATATGGATAGTTCCTAATCTAATTTCACTATATATATAATAAAAAAATAGTTTTATTTATTAATATGTAAGATTGTTCCAATTAATAATTAAGATTTAGTTATATTTAGTTAAAATTATGCAGAAATAATATTTTTCAAATTCTTATGATGTGTTCACTCGTAGAAAATTAGAGTAATTCTCCGGTAAAATTTTTCATAGAAAATTGAAAATAAAAATTTATATTTATATGGTATAATTTTCTTAAGTCATAAACTAGAAAACAATTTTTTTAATTTTTTAACTTTAAGAAAATGTTAAAAAACATATTTAATATGTTTTTCAACAATTTTCCTTTATAAATAAAATCCAATTTCATAATATAGAAAATACAAAATTTCTATATCTGTGTTAAACAATATTATTTTATTTTTACTAAGTTAATGTATTTTTTAAATTTTTTGAAAATAAATACTCTAATTTTTTAAAAAAATAAAAATAAAAAAATATAGAAAATTATTTCTATAAGTAAACACAAATCACTTAATAATTAACATGGCTTGTTTCAAAAAAATAAAATAAAATTACATGGCTACTTTAAATTGGTATTAATTCATTGCCTAGCATGTACAAATTTGAATGAAAAGAGACATATGAAAAATTGTCAATCGATCTTAATTAAACCATCGATTGACTAATTAAAGATCCTTCAATTTGAATTCGCCAAAATTATCATTTAATTATATACTTTAATTTTGTTGATAATTTTATTGACTTGAATCATGCAATTGCAATGCATATCATAATTAGTTTAATTTAGCATTAAAGTTTAATCCGAGTGCAATTATCAATTTCACATCCATTCTTTAATTATCATTTAAAAAAAAAAACTATAAGCCTTTTCCCTTTTGTTTTTAGCTATTTCAGAAGTAAAAAATGGGCCCTTTATTCACTTATTTTATTTGTTGTGTACATTAATTTCAAAATCAAAAACTACTTTGGCTTTGTAAACAATTTTTTTTTATTAAATTTTATTGAATCAAAAACTGTCTCCTCAATCTTAAATCGTACGTTATATATAACTGAAGATATTAAAAAAAAACCTTATATAATATATCAAATAAAAAAAACTACTAAAACATCAAAAATATATTAAAATAAAATATTTGAGAGAGAAACTTAAATAGTTTCTTTTTATAAAAAATTTGATATAATTAAAAAAAATATTCTACCCATTCCAAATAGATAAACTCATTTATCATTTATAAATATTAAAAAATTAATTATTTTTATTAAAATTATAAATATATATATATATATTTTTTATTATATTCTCATTTTATTAAAAAATAAATCTATTTATTAGAAACAAAAAAATAAATTATATCTATACAATAAATTAAAGACATATTTATAATTTCTCTATAAATAAAATACTATTAATGACATCTCGATAAAATATTAGTATCTAAGTTATTTAAGAAAATATCAAAAAAATTTCTTTTTAACAGAATTTTACATCAAATTCAAACTCAACAACTTTGTGTTGTGACTAATCAACTCCTAATTTAACACTTATTATTTCAAATATTTTTATTGTTATTGGTGCTGTTAATAATCACATCAGCTGTTGTGCGTGAGTTGCATTTCCAACATGGCAACAGATCATATTGTCCCTTCCAAAATGAAGGTTCACGTACGTCTTATGTGGGGACATGCTTACCCTTTGTGAAGGTCTACCTGCCCTAAAAGGCTGCCCTTTATTGGTCCCACAAATATATATAAATTAACACGTGCATGTTCAGTTATTTCCAGCTGTCATTATTTGATTTCTTATTCAAACTGGTCGGTTCCATTTTTGTAATTTTGATATTTTGTTCATTGGTCGTTTATATGGAATTTAAGGTAGAATTTGCTTTTATGGAAAATTTACTATTTTATATAATTATTATAATTTCTATTTTTTAAAAAATAAATATTCATCCATTGATAAAGACAAAATAATAATTTTTTACAATTCTAAAAAAATATTATAAAAAATACAACAACAATTAATAACCTCAGCTTCAAAAATTGGACCATATATATTATTTGATGATAAAAAAATAGTTATTATTTAACTGTTTTAATGATTTTTTTATTAACTTAGATGCCAACAAATAGATTTAATGCTTAAAGTAAGACTTATAATTTATATATATTGAGCCATCATTTAAATAATAAAACAAATTAAAAAAAAGACAGACTCTTTATAAAAGAAGTAAAAGACATACTCACCATAAAGCAGAAAAAGAAATAAAAATATAAAATAAATTTATCAAAAAGGGAAGCAATATAAAAAAAAGAATCACAGTTATTTAAAATAAGAATAAATCTAAATATTATAAAATAATAAAATTCGAATAGAATGAAAATTACGAAAGAATATGATTCATTGTCGGTAAAACAACAACAAAAATCTTTAAAAAAAAATAGAAAGAATTAATCTTTTTTTTTGAGAAAGAAGTAATCTTTTAAAGAGAAATTAGAGGTTCTCTAGCTCTCTCTAAACAATGTTATGAAAAATTTTAACTTCAATATTTTAAAAAAAAACTTTTAAAAATGATATGAAAGATTCATATCTCAAATCACAAGATTTAGTAAGAACTTATAGTGCTTGAAAATATAATTAGTGACTAAATGTTTTTTACCTAAAGAAAAAATTTCTAAAGAGCTATAAAGATAAATAGATTGTGTAGCTTTTTATATGCCTTTTGCCCTCATAATTCACTTTTTTTCATCCACTTGTTTTTGACTATCAAATTAAAGAAAAGAAAAGGCAGATTTTACCCTTCTAAGCAAGTGGCCCAACATAATTTGTTTTTTGCTAGCAAAATTCATACATTTCCTCAAACGTTTTGAAGGTATAATCATGGAAAAGTATGCATGTTTATTTGCTAATTGAGTTGATCATATCTATGAAAAAAAAAGTTTAAACTATTTTAATTAATTAGAATGTTTAAAGTATTAAGAGGGTGTTTCTCAAAACTTAAAAGCTGGTCAAAACTGATTATAAGCAGTTTTTAGATTATAAGTTGTTTATTTAAGTATTTCTGAAAACTTAAATAGTAGATTATAATATGATTTTAATCAGTTTTTTAAAAGTTGGGTTTTGCTACTTTTTTTTAAGCACTTATTTTTTAAGCAGTTTTGACCTAGTAAAAGACCATACTATCCCTACCTAATATTCAATATTCCAAATTTACCCACCCTATACACTTTAGTTCCCATCAAAATTCTTTTACGTTTATTATTATTATTATTATTAAATAAATTTTATTATTATTATTATTGCAAAATAAATTTTGAATTGACATTTAAAAAATAATTTTTATACAATAAATCAACTCAGGGACAGTTTGGTCATTTTGACAATTTCTGTAATTAAAAATTAATTATAAGCTGATTTTACAGAAACACTTAACTGATTATAAACTGATTATCAGCTGATTATTAACTAGTTTACAGAAACGCTTAACTGTTTATTTTTAATCTGATTATAATCTAAAAATCACTTATTCACAATAAGCTGAAAAGTTCCAGTTTTGAGAAACACCCTCTAACTTTATGTATGGTCAGTCGAAATATAATTTAATAATATATATATATATATTGAGACAATAAATTTAGAATCTATTATATATGTAGTAAAAAAGAAAAAAAAATTTAAGCTTTGTTGGTTGATGATAAAGGTGTAATAGAATAAGAGAAAAATTATTATACATTGTATAGACTATGATTTTCAAAAGACTACAAATAAAGGTTCATTTATTTCATCATAAATGATTTAAAGTTGAACATTTTAGAAAGAAAGAAGAAACTATTGAATTTGGCTCATTGAAAAGAACAAAGTCAAAGGAAAAAAAATTCTTTTAACCATTCAACTTCTTCAATACATATATATTTAAAAAAATTGAGTTTGATACCTTCAAATTTTGATAAAAAAATTTCTATTAAACAAAAAGAGTGTAAAAACTATTTTTTAATTAAATTATTTTATTTTATTCATAATCAAAAACGAATTCTGATAATCAGGAATTACAATGACAAAGAGAGAAATCTTTGGCAAAAATGAATGAAATCTTTGGCAAAGAGATAATCAGGAATTACAATGACAAAGAGAGAAATGGATTGTGAATTCTGGTGGAATTAGACTTACTTACCGTCGTCGATCCCATCTCTTTAGTCTACTACACTACTAGAGTTGAATTTGAATAAGATAATCATGTGGGTGATGAAGATATTTAAGATTCAATCTAAAGAGTAAATTCATCTGCAAATAATAATAGTACTAGTTATTGATCATTTGGGGTTTAGTTGTTATTTTACTTGAATTAAGAAAATGAAATAAGAAGAAGAAGAAGAAGAAAAGGTAATAGCTATCGATCATTTAGAGTTTAGTTGTTATTTTGCTTGAAATTAAGATGTTGAAAGAAGAAGAAGAACAATAAACAAAAGAAAAAAAAGGCATAAGATATAGTGAAAAAAGTTAGGGTATTTTAATCAATTTACTATTAAAAGATTATGTGACATATTATTTACATGTTACAAATTAATTAGGGTATTTTAGTCATCACTGAATTTTTAAATAAAATGGCTAAAAATACTTAAATATTGATTGATAATAAAGTATATATAGTAAAATTTTTATTATTTATTATTAAATAAGGAAAAATTATGTTCTTTTAGATAATTTAATTACGTGTTGCTATTAAATCTTAAATTTTATATGTTTTGCCTGAAAATTTTCAATTCCACAAATTAAAAAATTTGTAATATTTTATATTAATTTTTACTGCAAATTATAACTTTTAAACTTTATTTACTTTAATAGAATTTATATTTTATATCTTTAATTATATTAAAAAATGAACTAAAATTTGACAAATTTCAAAATAGTAAAAAAATTAAGAGGCAGATTAAATCAGAACATGCTAAATAAAATAGATAATATATTATGTAGAAATTTTTTTTTGAGAACTTATAAAAATGGTATTTAAAAAATTACAAAATAACTAAACAATTTATTTATTTGTACTCAATTGATAATATCTTATAATAATTATATAAATATTTTACTTATTTATACTCAATTGATAATATTTTATTTTTAATATTTGATTTATTTTTTTCTCATCTTTTAAAAAAATATTAATTATTTTTTACATTATTTATAAAAATTAAAATATATACACCATGAAATAACGCAAGGATGTAATTCTAATATTATAAATAAAGTTGAACTTTTTAGAAAGTAGAACAAATTATTAAGTTAGGCACATCAAAAAAAAAACAAAGTGAAAGGAAAATGAAAATTTTCCTTTCTAACTTCTTTGATATAAAATTTTTTTCAAAAATTTAGTTTGATACCCTTCAAATTTTAATAAAATTTCTTTCCTAAACCTCATTTTTTTCTCTCTCTCTCATTTAGGTAAAATGATGATCCTAACTAAACATTTTAATTGAAATGATAAACTAATTAAAAATTAATTAAAAATAATAATATGCCATTTTTTTTAAATATACTCTAAAATTTTCCTAGCGAGCACTTTAATTTCTCTTTAAATTATAAAAAAATAGCATTATCCAATTGATTTACCATTGTAACTAAAATACCTAATTAAAATTGATAATTTCTCCAAAAATAGCCATAGAAGATAAAACTTTGCATCAAACATTTCCTTTTCTTTCCTCTCTATAAAGGAAAATTGTCGTAAATTATAATTT
Organism: Garcia nutans; assembly: GCA_947685225.1. Taxonomy (NCBI): domain Eukaryota; kingdom Viridiplantae; phylum Streptophyta; class Magnoliopsida; order Malpighiales; family Euphorbiaceae; genus Garcia; species Garcia nutans. Next base: position 23,148,941 of record CANTUV010000036.1, on the reverse strand, counting down.
ATTTTATTGACAATATTTTATAAGATCTTCAATATGATGATTTTTTATTGGAACCAAATCAATGAGTTGTACAAATTTCAATTTTATAATCTCCATTTCAAAAATAAGCTAATCAGTCACCAACTAATTGTAATCCGACCACTGAACTATTGACTAAATTGAGAAAATTAGAAAAAGATATAATAAAATGTATATAATAGCAATTTATTGACAATGATTTAAATGACATTAAACATGTGATTTACAGACATCTATAAATTAATAATTAAAGGCAAATTGATTAATAATGATCTGGTGTAAAAGGCCTAAAGCATAAAATTTGATTTGAGATGACAACAAATCTTAGCTCTTAAAAAAAAAAAAAATTTAAACTCGTTATAAACGTTGGTTGATTAATTGTATCTTTAATCAAAAATAAAAAAATTATTTTAATTTGTTTTATTTATCTTTTATAAAGCTTTTTCATAGTTGTAATGTTGACATTGATTATTATTTTTAAACAATCATGCCAACTCTTCCTTCCATCCTTTTCTTAAATTAAATATTTTTATTTCATAAATACATAATTAAATATTAAATTAGATTTATACCGAGTTATAATTTAATAATAAGTATATATTTTTAAGATAACAAATTCAGTATTAATTTTCCCCTAAAATATATTAAATATTAAATTAAACTGGCAATGAGTAATTATTTTATGCGATGACATTTCAAATCCTAATATTTTTCATTTTTTTTATAATATTAAAATTATTGAGAAATTATTTTTCTATTAAACATAGCTAGATATCAAAGTGAGAGTGTTAATTTAATGTTTTGAAGTTTTTTATAAGTTGAATACGTTAAAATTATTTTAAAAATGAATTATAACTATCTCTAATAAATAATTAAAATATATTAATTATTTTTTAACAGCAACACAAATAGAAATGATAATAATATTAAAACATATTATTGAATATCTGTTTGCACTTACATTACATAGGTTAAATTACAAAAAGATTTTACTTTAATTTACACTTTTATAAGTGCTTGACAGTGTGCTTTATTGGCATGCGAATTAACCCAACAGCAAATGCCTTAAAAGGGGGAAAGGCACTATCTATTTTTTGCCCACAGTTTTATTATTGCAAACAAACACATAAATGACATGATGTTATTATGAATTTTATCAAAAAAAAAAATCTGAAAAGCAAAATATTCTTAAAAATACTCATTTTTTTAAAAAAAATATTCACTATTCAACTTTCAAATTTAAAAATACTCACTTTTAAAGATCTAAAATATATTTAGTATATCACATATATGCAAAAAAAGTAGATTTTTAATTTAAGTTTTAAAAAAGGATTATTCTTAAATTTTTCTAAAAATTATAAAAAATTTAGAAAAAATTTAAAAAGTGATACAATTTAATTTTCTCTTTTTATTATTTTTAATAAATCTAAACTAAATAATTTACATGTAAACTTATTGACACCTTTATATGTTTTACCTATTTTGTATATAGAAAATCATGGGCACATTTTTGTGGTCCAATGCTTCAAACAATTGGTATATATTTTAATCATTGCGGTCCACCTAAAATGAAAATTTTGATCAAAATAACATATGCAATTTCTCCTTTTGAACTCATTTTCAGCTTCAAAAGGGAAATTGTAAAATCAAAGCTAATTTTAGAAAAATTAATCTTTTTAAGGTCAATTAAGATACTGTAAATTTGTGAAGATTTTATTCTAAATCATACATTATGATAAAGTTACGACAAATAGGTCATATTCAGTATTGACTTTCATTTCTTGTTATTATACTATACAGCTAAGCAATTACTTTCACTTGATGTAGAGGACTCACCAAGAAACTCTGATCTTAACTGCATCAATAGCCTCCCCAAATAATTTAGGCCTTCACCCTCCCGACCTCCGCCCCAAAAAAGATTGTGCGGGGAAGCTTCGACAAGAACAGATCCAGCAGCTGAGAGCAGCATAGAGTTCAAATGAGGGTAAATGGAGAACTTGGATTTTAATCCTCTGTACATTACATCAATCTTGACATTGTCCCAATCAGATCTTACCTGCACATCATATGGATCACTGAATTTCGTTAGATTGCTGGAAAAAGAATAAAAGATTCAATTACGATAATGTTGTCCATAGATATATATATGCTCTGAAATGATGACCAATGCAGTCGTTCTACTTGATGCATGCTTTGTATTGTGGAAATGAGAGAAGCAACAGCACATGGACATGAAATCACGCTGTCCATGTAACAACTGAAGGCACATGGTTTTTGCTAATTTTTTACATCATAAGCTTAGATCACACTGACAAGTTACAAGTACTGCCATTGTCCAATTTCCACATAAGTACCCATTCATTCTAGTCCAATGAGAAAATGACAAATTCTACCCATGTGAAAAATTAATGCTAGGCCACTGATGCATAACACTTCGATCATCCTACCGACAAAGAACCGATGTCTACAGTCCAAGAGAATTGTAGAGTGCCAATATTTCCATCATTTATTATGGAGTTCCAAAGTCTAGTATTAGACTTCAGTAAGGTTGGACTCCATTGCAACTCCATAAAGTCCTGGATCAGTAAATGTCCAAGTTGAATTTCATCAAAAGTTTTAGGAACAAACCATATCAGGGCGCTGCTTCTGCATTGACCTTCCCATTCTCGCTGCTTCCTCTGGACTTTTTGCAGATTTTATCTTCTCAATGCAATCTTTTGCTATAGGATCATCCACTCCCATAAACTTGTATGCCTAAAATTCAGAAAATTGTTACAGTACTTCTACAATTAGTACGGAAAAGAAAAAAAGGGTCATGCTTGAAAAAGGCAAGTACCTGGTAGTAATGCTTAACGCTTGACCATGTAGTATAATCACCATTGTCATCAAGCATTTGAATTGGATGAGGAGAAAAATTTGAAAAAGCTCCATAAGGATCCCAAGTCTTATAGGAGAATATAATACTTGATTCATAAGGAGTGACAGTAGGATCAATTGCAAAAGTTTCATCCTCTGATGGGATAACCGGAGTCAGTTCAGGGATAGGCTGGAGAAATCCACTAATGAGCATATCTGGTCCAACCTGGTCAAGTGCCGCAATGTAGCCACAATTAAAAGGTGGAAAGGAATTTGTGAAATAAATATGGATTACACCATTCCATGGTTCACCAATTATTGTTATTTTCCTTTTATGTCAGCCCCCAGTGAATCCCACCACAAGGACCGCAAATTCAGCACCTAAGGAACAGTCTTAACAGAGAGAACCACAGCACTTTCAAAAAAAAAACAGAGATAACCGTAGCAAGGATGTCTAGATACTTCAGTATTAGTTTCATCATTTTTTAAATGCACTTCCCTCTTAATTATCATGTAAGAACTCAATGACTTCGGAGTAAGATTTCATGCAAAACACTTTCAATAAGTCAAGTAACCATTCCAGGCACAGAGGACTCAGTAAGATATTGCAATGCTTATCAGCCCAAATATACATAAGAATGTATGAAGGACCAAGTAAGAACCTAAATTATAATCCCCAACCTGTTCGTGACAAACATCAATTAAATCCAAGGCCTGAGACATCTCAACCATTCCCAGTTCACTGACAGGAGATGGTGCATTCTTTCCACAAATAATCTTAGGCACAACAAATGCAAAAACCTGCAACAGAAAAGTTATGGTAAAAGGAAAGCATTAACTAAAGTCAAATTCATATTTAAGTTATATGCATAATATTTCATCTCTCCTTAACGAGCTAAGCTTTTAGAGCAAGGGCTTGCTTAACATGGTACACGAAAACAAGTACTCCACTTAAACAACTCTAGAAGGAACAAGAGAATAAACCTTATGTATAACGCCAGCTGAAATAGCGGAAGCAGCCAGTGTACCTCCACACTTCCACAGAATGGACAGATATCTGCGATCATGAAAGTATTCCATAACTTCTCTAGCATTCAAGACATCAAACTCCACCACCTCAACTCCTTTAGATGCAAGTAGTTTCTGGAAACTCCTCCTGGCACCCCTTTGTATTACAATTATGGTAGATACATCAGAAATGTCCCAGAGATTTGCTTCTTCAGGAAGATTAAGCGTCTGAGACATTACGATTCTCATGGGCATATGCCCACGCCCATGTCTAGCAGTCAATCTAGGATCTGATTCAAAAAGTTAACTAGAAGCATAATGAAATACATCTAGACGACTTCACATTATCAAAACAATTACAATGTCAAAATAAGTGATCATATTTAATTACTCACTGTCCTTGCGTACTGTGTTTCCTCCAACAATACCGGCATCACTTCTGCCCCTTAGTTCAAAAACTCGGTCCCTTGACTTCCTGCTGCTTATCCATGCTGCATGCCCAGTATTAGCAACAATTTTTCCTATAAGAATCCAAGGAAAATATTAGCAGACTTGTTTATTCAAAATATTGAGGTCTCCCTTCACGTGATGGGAATATGAAAATTAATTTACTTCAATCTTCAGTCTTCAGCAATTGTAAAAAGATGAAAAGACTAAACAAGACCTATTATTTGAAACTCAATTCTCACCATCAAGAGTCATAGCATACTTGAGAACAGAGAAAGGAACTCGAGAAGTGGCTCTATGAATCAAAGGAGCATTGACAAGGACGCATGATTTTCGTGCATCCTACATTACATTGTAATGTTACAAAAATATAACAGAAAGCACCAACTTTGGTAACCATATATAATAAAAAAAATATAAGAAAAAAAAAATCTTTATGTAAAATTTAACTAGTGATTCAGAAAACAAACAATAGAATTGAATATTACAACTGAGTCAGAGTGGCTTGTTTATTTACCTTGGGCCATTCTCAGCACTCATCTCCTATTGAAACATATTTTCTTCTTCAAAAAGATTTATAGTAAACAACTGAAAGGAACAAAGAACATAGCCTAGAGAATCAAAATCTAAACAAAAAATTTAAGATTATACCTCGATAATTTTACTCTGGAGATCCTCTCCAAGAACATCAACCTGCAAACCCTGACTTCTCAGAGCACGTACAGCATTGCCTTGGAGATGCCTCAAAGGATGTCTAATCCCAACAACAACTCTTGTAATTCCTGCCTAATCTATAAATGCCATTGTCAATTATCTTCAAAACCCAACAATTATCAACATTTACCATAATAAGGCCTTGTTTGTTTCATAGTTTATCATGGTTTCATAATATATGGCATGGATTAAGTTAGAGAGTATTTTAAAGCACTAATTTGGTGGTTTTTTTTTTTATGGTTTTAAAATTTTATCTTTCAAAATTATCATTAGCAATTTTTTTAAAATATTAAATATAGGATATTTTTCATTTCCACAACCTATTAAAATTTTACAAAATTAAAAATATTTTATTTAACCATGCTCTAACATATCATTCTCCAGACATCGTAAACAGAACTGTACTATACATTGCTAAGTGATGCAAACAGACCCTAAAAATCAAACAGAAGAAGCTTGATGAGCAAACCTCAACAAGAGCAGAGACAGCAGTATGGTCACCATGACAATCTCCAGGCTCCATATTCAAATAAGCAGTAGCACCTTTACTCCATTCACCAGCAGCCTCAGCAGGTTTAGTTCCCTGAGCATAAAGATAGCCTTCTCCGGCAACATTTCCGGTTGGAGCAGTTATGACGCAGCCGAAATTCGGGTGCGGCGAGGTAAATCCGGAAGATTTATCGGCTAAATCGGCGGCACGTCTAATAAAAGCGGCGTCCTTGGAATGGAAATGGTTAATATTGCTACTCTGATGATTAACAGTGGCATTGCAGAGTAAAAGAGAAGAACAGTAGCAGTTGAATCTTGAAGAGAACAACGCCAGTTTTGTGATAAATTGAAGCTTTCAATTGATCACTTTATTATACATATTGGATCATGTGGGCCTTTCACATTAGATGGGCTGAAGTTGGCCCCAACTATATATACCTAAAAGTAAATATATTAGAAAATACGTATTTTAGAAGGAATTTTCTAAAAAATATTTAAAAAATAAAAATATTTTTAAAAATATTTCCTTTAAAAAAAATATGTAATTTCAACTTTTAATTTCAAAAATATTTTGATACATGAGCCTTTCAGATTAAATGGGCTGAAAGTGCATCCAACCATATAAAATTGAAGAAATGTTATTCTATAATTTTATGACACACTAAAAATATAACATTTCTAAAATTAAAAATTAAAAATTAAAAAAATAAATATTTAAAAAGCATTTTTAAAAAGAATTTCTTTAGAAATATCTAAAAAATAAAAATTTTATAAATATAACTACTTTTTTATATAAATCTAATAACATAGTCTAATTTTCCCTTTTTAAAAATATTTGATTACATTGTCTAATATTACTTTTTTAAAAATATTTGATTACACTCCCAAGCGGCAACCCATACCAAGTTGCTTAGTTTGTATTTTTATTATTGTCTTTTTGCATATATGCATTTTGTGTTATTATCTTACATGAAAATGTGTACAAATTTAAAATTTTCCATAAAAAAAAAGGCTTGTCCAGCTGGAGGTGAAGAGGCTAAGAGCAACAAATAGACAACTCCATAATCTAGAAGCTGATTTGCTTCATAAATATGGAAACACCATAAAAACAATCACATCAAAATAAGAAATAGCATAGAGTAACATCTGATTATTGCAATTACTTAAACCATACATATGGCTTTATCATGTTGTCATTATCAGAAAAACACGCCAAATATTATAAAAGCTGGAAACTTTTTGAGTTCTAAATATCTCAGGAATTTAGCAAACATATTATGGAATGTAATATAAGCCAGCTGCACTTATTCCTCTTCTTCGGCTTCTTCCAGCCAATTAACAAAGGGCTCCAGAGCCTTCACAAAGGTTTGCCTGAAACATTCCCCAACATTATGTAAGCTACAGGTCTCACTAAACCGGATATCAATGATATCAAAACAGATATACAATGCGACATTCAAAGGAAATACCAGAAAATTGCTTTTTCAGTTGTTTGATAATGATTGCAGCTTAATGTTCAACAACAGGAATACAATATTTCAAATAAAAGAATAAGATACTATAAGGATGTATATATATATATATATATATATATGGCAAAAAATGGCCAAAGCAGCCTGCGCAGAGCATGCACATGGAAGAGAGGCATTGATTCAGTGGAATGAAATAAGCTGGCATACCTGCCCTTTTGGTTTGTTCCCTTGCGGAACCAGTGAAGAATGGTGCCTTCTGCAAGCACATCCTGATCATAGAGAGACCTCACTATCTCAGGAAACAGTTTCATCAGCTTAGCATCCTCATAGCACTGCATTTGAACCTTGTACAAGAGTTCCAGCTCAAGTTTTGCATTGGCGCAGAAGGTATTTAACAGTTTTGCCCATGCTTTCACCTGTATCATATAATAAGTGGTGTTTTTTTTCCCTTTCAGATTTCAAACTGTCACAAGCAACTAAACAATGAAAGGATAAAAAATTCAGAAATGTTTGGCAAACCATGATGAAATGCACTGGATGATTGTGGGTCGAGGTAGGGTGCAGAATAAAAGCATGTACTTGAACCATACCTGACGTAAAGCAGCATTTGCATTCTGCTGCTGGTTCTTTCCAGACCACTGAACAGCATCCATTAATACATCCCATAAGACACGCACAACCTCAACGTCTGGGAGTTTAGCATCTTTAACTCGTTGCTTCACGGTGTCAATAACTTCAGTTATATCAGCTTCATCTGCTATCTGGGTTGTTAATGCAGATTTCATTTCCTTTAGTTTTACCTCAAATATTTTCTTTTCATTGTATTCAACCAAAGGTATGAGTCCTTCTTTACTGAAAATCAACAAGGAGCAAACTAGTAAGTTCAATATTACATATAAACAGAAAATAGTGCAATTAAACATAATAAACAGCAAAACTTGATTACTGACTGACTGGTAAAGCTCTTTGGGAAATAATGCATAGCCAAATCATCATGATTGAGTCAATAAATTAATTTGGCATAATTTGACTTCCATACAAACACTTAAGTTCCTTCTCCGTTTCATTTGACTTCCATACCAAGCAAAATCCAGTAAGGATATTCCAAGACTTCCAAACAACACGGGGGAAAACAAAGAGGAATTATGACTAATCAAATTCATAACATTATGTAAAGATTAAAATAGTAAAATGTACTTCAAGAATTGTACATCAATTATTTCACATCAAGTCCTTCACTAACTATTGTTACTTCAAACATAGAAATACACACTTGATAGGATTCTCTGTACTAAGCTATAATTTCATACAAATAGCTTGCTGCTAGGAACTACAACAACATATATTTTAATCAAAACCTCCCGAGTTAACCCACCAGATACCACCATACTAGAATCAGTATTTGCCCCCCTCAAACACTGGATTACATGACAAGATAAGGAAAAATAAACAATTTTATGGATGGCTTTAAGAGTGAGATTTTTATTTTGGGTTTATCCCGCAAAAGTTCTTACCAAAACAAGTTAACATGATCATATGACTACAGGCATTTGGCTCTAACCAGAAAACCTATTGAGGAGGTGGAATCTTGTTTATTCCAAGTTGACAAAGCAACTTCGTGTCAATCGCTAATCCTACATTTTTTTCCCCGGAAAAACTATATGTCATAGAGCCTATAAGCAAAGAAAAAGAATTCAACAAAGGCACAAGTTTTAAATCTGTAGTGAAATAAAGGTTCAAATCAATAGTAGAAATAAGCATTAAAAAATAAAAAATGACGCCTCAGATATAAGAAAATATTTTCTGAAAATTACAACAAATTTGCCTAAAGAAAATCTGGAACAAGTTAGTAGCAAATTAGATTCAAAGAGGAAATAAAGAACTCACGTGAAATGCTCAGAGAAACCTTCAGGTGAGCGCTTTGCAGATGGGAAGAAGTCCAAAAGATGTTCTTCAACTTTACCCCGCTTGAGGATTGAAATCAGATCGTCAAGGCTATTGTCTACCAGGTACTCCTTAAAGAAGTCTGTTATAAATGAAAGAACTAGCCCTTTGGCCACAAGATTATCCTTAAGCAGAGGCTGGAACACAGTCTCTGGTGGGAGCCCGGAAAGTTTTTGGGAGAAAGAAAGGGCTGTGAAAATTGCCAACTTCTTCCTTTCATTTTCCTCAAAAAGTTCCAGAGACTGCAGGAATCTTCGCATAACATTTTCAAGGCTCTTGATGAGAAATGGCTTGCGGCGCAAAATTTTTTGTATGTAAATTACAGACGGTAATATAATTTCACGCTTAGGCTCACAGTCTATTATAGAGTAAGTATGGCGCTCCCCCTCATCAGGTTTTGTTGTGCCAGGTTGTGTACGGCCTCCTGTGAAAACAACCTGCACATATACAACAAATGAGACTAATTTTTTTGTGCATGCCTGCTTTAGGAAAATTTGAAAAAAAAAGGAAAGAAAGAAAATAAGCAAATAATTGATAATCAAAAAATCAATAAGTGTATGCCTATCTATCACCAGCAGATATAAAGGGATGTCAAATAAGAGCACCTAAAAGTAACAAAACAGCAACCACAGCAGCCACAAGGCTCTAACTTTCCTGTTTCTATTTCTCCAGATATCAGGCAATTAGATGAAAGAAGGGTCAATCTTTTAAGTCCAAACTAGCCTATAGAATTTTGTAGATCATGATCATAAATTATTAAACTGCTACTTCAGCCATATAAATATGCTTCAAGATCTAAGATTGCTCAAAATAATCTTGATTCTTGACAGTGTGTCCATCTTAAATGATACTCGAGAAATTGACAATTTCAAGCTTCTGTAATAAAGAAAGAAACTTGCCTCAAAAAAGGTGTCACCGTATCTTGAGAAGTTAAGATCTGAAGATTCAATGCTCTTGGCAATAAGTTCCTGCACATAATAATCTTCAATGAGATCAATCGTTTGAACCTATACACAGGATAGCAACTGCTAAGATGCCGAGTACATTATGGGGGGAGAGAGAAATTACCAAATCACCATCATTATCCAGATAAATCTGGACCACTGCATCCGCAAATGCTGCAGGGTCCAGCGGCGCTGCAATGTTCCGTTTGCGGGTCTTAATCCGCGTGCCACTGTAGAGACCACCAAGCAGAATGAGGCGAGAAATTTCATGTGGGAGCAGAGAAGTCAATATATCCAGGATTATATACCTAATCGCTACCACACCCCAGTTACGGCATTAAAACAAATCAAAACCTTACATGGCACACTCATTTTTCCCTTTTAATTTAGTGATGACACAACCCATCATTCAACAAACTGAAGACTCAAACTCCCAGTAATTCATTAACTATAAGATAGATACGTTTATACCATAACGAGAAGAACCTAACTTTTCATTCATCCCACCAGTTTCAATCAATTCCATTAAAAAAGCGAAATCCCTCGATAAATAAATGAATAATTATAAGCTACCATATCTCATGAAAAAAATTACTTCATGCAAATTCAAAACCAAATCACAAAAAAATAATAACAAAGAAGAAAACATAAAAGTGAACAGATAATAATAATAACTTACCCAAGAGTGGGTCTCTCCTTTGAGCTACACATGAAATTTAAAAAAAAAATCAGTTCTTGATTTATTTCTCAAAACACATAAATTGTACGCCAAAATTCAAGCAGATAACTTTACACAAAATTACAATTACCCAAACAAAATGATAAACAAATTACTCAAATTAAAGATCGAAAATTATCATATCAAAGATCTTTTGAAAGAAATCGATTAAGAAAAAACAGATCCAAACAAAGATCAAGAAATCGATATAAACATATATATACATATATGTATTGATCTGTGAATAGAAAAACACCTCATAAACCAAGATCAGAGGGGATCGGAGAAACAGAGGGTGGCTCTTAGAAGAAGGAGACTGCGATTTTTAGAGAGAGAGAGAGAGAGATTGAAGAGAGGGAGAGAGAAATACACTTGGTGCGGTGGGTTTGGAAACTGATATAATATATTGTCTTAGAGAGAGAGAAAAGAGAAAAGTAAAGAGAGAAGGGAAAGTGGAAATTAAAATAAAATTAAAAATAATATAATTGGCTATAAAAACATAAATTATTTAACTAAGCCCTTTATTAAATTAAATTTATAATGTTTGGTAATAAAATAGTTGTTACTTGTTAGAACAATATACAAAAATTATTTTTGTACAAAGTTTTATAAAATTAAATAAAAAATAAATTTTAACCAAAATATAATAAAAAAGACTTTAATATTTCAAATAAAAGTAAGGCTAATAGAAAATCAATAAAAATGTGTTTTAGAGAGAGAAAATTAAACAAAAGTAGAGAGAGAAGGGAAAGTGGAGTTAGAATAAATTTAAAATAATATAATTGCTTATTAAAAATAAATAAAATAAAATTTATTTGATTTAATTAAATTTATAAAGCTAGGGAATACAATTAACTATTGTTAGAACAACATATAAAATTTTTTAAAAAAAAATTATTAAAAGTTTTATAAAATTAAATAAAAAATAAATTTTAACCAAAATATAATAGAAAAAAATTTAATATATCAAATAAAAGTAAGACTAATAAAAAATAAAAAAATATATTGAATTAAAAAATAAAAAATAATGTTTAAAATGTATATATCAATTTATAACTTAAATAAAAAATGTATTTGATAAATTGAATATTATAAATATTGATTTTGAATAATAAACAAATAAATAAATAAATTTAGAAAAATTTGCAGTATAATATGTGAAAAAATAATCTCTATGATCACGATATAATAATGTGAGCTCGATTTTGGTGATAATTTTTTACGTAATGTATGTTTTTAAAATAATATATTATATGTAAATTATTATTATCATATTATCTGATTAATTTAGATTTAAACATTATTTCCGAGGTTTTTCTTAAAAAATAATAAGTATCTTATTATTTATGAAATGTAGCATTATTATTATTATTATTATTATTAGTATTATAGCTTTCATGCAGAAAGTATTTTACCCTGTAACAAATATCTTTCTCAAAGGAAAGTGCCAATCAACCCCCGCCCCCCCCAAGGCCTTAGCAATGGTACAAAAAAAATCTGTATATGTCAGCTTTAACCCAAGATTAAGTGCTTTATGATAAATAAAATGACTAGTTATGATAAATACAAGTGCTGAGTATGCATTTTATTTATATTTTTTTTGAACTATGCATTTTATATTATATATATTATTGTATAATATATTTAGCTGAGCAATCCACGTCAAATATTTTAAAGCCTTGGTTTTTCAAGGGGGTGTCCAAAATTTGCTTTGATTTTTTGCTTAATACAGTGAAAATTATTGCGTTTATTTTGTGCCTTTCAAACTATTTTTGCTGCAGTTTGCCCTTTTATCAATGAAATTTTCTTTATATTAATAAAAAAAATTACAAAAACATAGAAAGATAACCTCTTAATCATAATACAGCATAAAATCAAGGTCAAAATCCGAGTATTGTTATAGGAAATCAAAAGTCTTTGAAAGGGAAAAACTATTATTTCATACATAGAAGGAATAGGCCAGTCACGTTGTTGATGTTCAATATAAACAAAAAAAAAATATTTAAATCTCTTAATGAATCAATATTCAAAGAGGCCAATATAAACCTTATACCCCATCCTAGCCAAAGAGCACAATAAGATTGCCACAAAGGGAACTTGGCAACTATAAGTATTCCTAGATTCCTAAGGTATAAGCATCACAGAAATAATATCAGGAAATATCAAATGCCTTGCAAGTCACACTGCATGTTTGAATTTCCAAGTCATTTTTTATTAGACTACCAGAAATTTTTCAGATAATGGTAAAAACATAAGAAAGAACAAGTAGAAAGTAAGATCATAATAGAAACTTGGAATATTGAATTTCTTACAAGTAAACTGAGAGAACTTGATGATACTATGGAGAGAAGTAAAATTAGTATTGCTTGTATTCAAGAGACTAAATGGATTGGAGGAGAAAGTAAAAAAATTGAGAATACTAGGTATAAAATGTGGTATACAAGTACAAATAGAAGTAAAAATGGAGTAAGTATAATTTTGAATCGAAACCTAAAGGAGACGGTTGTAACGGTGAAAAGAATAAGCGATATGATTTATTTTAATTAAACTTGTGCTACAAAATGAGACCATCAATATAGTTAGTGCATATGCCCCTCAAGTTGGATTTGATTGGGAGAGCAAACAAAAATTTTGGGATGATATGAATGAACTTATGTAAGGAACTCCAAATAATGGAAATATTTTTATAGGAGAAGACTTAAATGGATATGTAGGAAAAGACAAAATAGGTTTTGAGGAGGTACATAGAGGGTATGATTTTGGAATTAAAAATGAAGAAGATAAGAGTATCCTTGATTTTTCTTTAGCCTATGGTTTGATTCTGGTAAACACATATTTTATAAAAAGGGAATCCTATCTAGTAATCTTTAAAAGTTGGCAAAATAGAAGTCAGATTGACTTCATACTCACAAGAAAAATCAATCAAACTTGATGCAAGGATTGCAAGATTATTCCAGGTGGGGCTTTGACCACTCAGTATAGGTTAGTGATTTTGGATGTCAAGTTTAAGAGGTTGACTAGTAGGCCAATGAGGAACAATATTTTTAAAATTAGATGGTGAACTTTAAAAGGTGAAAAACGATTATTGTTCAAGAATGAGTTAATCAAAGCTGGAGGGTGGGAGGAAGATATGAGCATGTCATCAAATGATATGTGGATAGACATGTCTACAATAATTAAAGGAGTAGTTAAAAAGATTCTTGGATAATCTAAAGGGTATGAACATTCCTCGAAAGAGTCTTGGTGGTGGAATGAGGAAGTGCAAAAGCAGTAAGAAGTAAAAGAGAATGGTATAAGAGTTTGCCCAAGTGTAATAACAATGGTGCTTTTAAGCAGTACAAACAAGCGAAAGAAGATGCTAAAAAAGTAGTTAGTCAAGCAACAACATAATCTTTAGAGAGTTTGTATGAGAAACTTAGAACAAAGGAAGAAAAAAAAGCTATCTATAAATTGGCTAAGATAAGAGAAAAGAAATATCGTGATTTAAACAGAGTTAAGTGTATTAAAGATAAAGAGAATAAGGTTCTAGTTCGAGAAGAGAATATTAAGGAACGATGAAGAAGCTATTTTGAGGAACTTCTTAATGGTAACTATAGTGGTAACATTGAGGGTTTAGACGTTAGGCCGGAGAAAAATATGAAATACATTAGACGGATTAAGTTTTCGAAAGTTAAAGAAACTTTGAAAAGGATAAAAGTTGGTAAAACCTATGAACTAGATGAGATACCTATTGAGGCTTGAAAATGTTTTAGAGATACAAGAGTTGCATGGTTGACATCTTTGTTTAATGAGATCTTAAGTACAAAGAAAATACCTAATGAATGGAGATAAAGTAATTTGATACCTATTTTTAAGAATAAAGGAGATATTCAAAATTGCTCAAATTATAAAGGTATAAAGCTTATGAGTTACACTGTAAAATTATGGGTGAGAGTTGTGGAATACCATTTATTGTTAGATACTTATATCTCCCCAAATCAGTTTGGCTTTATGCTTGATTGATCAACTATGAAAGTTATTTTTCTTATAAGAGATTTGATGAAAACGTATAAGGAGATGAAGAAGGACTTATAAATAATTTTTATTGACTTAAAAAAGGCATATGATAAAGTCCCTAGAGAAGTTTTATGGTAGGTCCTAGAGTGTAGAAAAATATTTATACGATATATCCAAGTCTTGAAGAATATATATGAGGAAGTCATCACCAGTGTACACACTGTGGGAGAGGTTACTAATAATTTTTTCGTTTATATTGGATCACAACAAGATTTAATTTTGAGCCCTTATTTTTTTGCCTTGGTCATGGATGAGCTAACAAGAAATATATAGGATGACATCTCTTGGTATATGATGTTTGCATATAATATTGTATTAATAGATGAGACTCAAGCAAAGGTAAATTAAAAGTTGGAGTTATGGAGAGACACTTTGGAATCTAAGAGTTTTAAGCTATGTGGGACTAAGACTGAGTATATGCATTGTATATTTAATAACAAGAATAGAGAAAAAAGTAAAATTATTTTAGATGGAATAGCAGTACCTTATAGTACTCAATTTAAATACCTTGGCTCTATTCTTCAAGAAGATGGGGGTTGTGAATAAAATATAAGTAATAGGATTAAAGCTGATTGGATAAGGTGGATGGGTGTTACAAGAGTTCTATGTGATTGAAAGATGCTAATTAAATTAAAAAAAAGTTCTACCGCACTGCAATACAGCCTACGATGATGTATAATATTAAGAGTTGGGTAGTAAAAGGACAACACATGAGTAAAATACATGTTGTGAAAATGAGAATGATAACATGGATGTGTGGTCATACTAGGATGAATAAAATCTACAATGAGTACATTAGAGAAAAAGTGGGGGTAACACCTATTGAGGATAAGATAAGAGAGCATAGATTGAAATGGTTTAGTCATGTAAAACGAAGACCTAGCGATGCGCCGGTTAAAAAAATTGAACAAGTTAGAGTAAATATAGCTAAGAGAGGCAAAGATAGACCTAAACTAACTTGGTCAAAGATGGTCTAAAATGATCTTATAATGTTACATCCATCAGAAGAGATAACCCTAAATCATACTGAGTGGAAAAGAAGAATCCATATAACCGATCCCAATTGACTTGGAATTAAGGTTCTGTTGAGTTGAGTTGAGTACTAGCAATTTTTCGAATTGATTTGCAAACAAATAAAAAAAAAGATCTAATCACGTCTCCTTGCAAATTAACTAAAAAATGAATCTTTTATTGCTTTCACCTATAAGTAAATATCTTGCTTGGTCGAGATCTTGTCTATTGTTTATTCAAGCTCGAGATTTTAAAGTTTACATCTCAAAACAAGCTCAAACCAGTTGCTGCAGATCCAACTTTCAGTTAATGCGATTCTGAAAATTCTACAATTATGTCATGGTTTATTAACTCCATGAGAACTCAAATTGCTCAAGTTCTACTTAATACTACTCAGAAAATTTTGAATGCTATTGCTCAAACCTATTCTTAGTTGGGCAATGATGCTCGGATATACGAGCTTTAGAAGCAGGTACCTGAAATGAAGCAAGATAAGATTGTTTCACAATATATTGCTGAATTGACTGACTTATGGCAGTAAACTTGACTATTACCAAGAGTTCAAAGCGTCACGTCCTGAAGATGCATCTCAATTTCAAAAAGTGGTGGAGAAAGAGCATGCATGATTTTTCTTGTGGGGCTAAATATTGAATATGATTAAATACAAGTTCAAGTATATGAACCATACTTTATACAACAAATACAACACCAAATGAAGATACATCTATATAATGTGAATTTTGTTTATTAATCAGGGATTAAAATATGGCAAGATGCTCATAATATTGAGTAAAAAAAACTCCAACATGAACAACTTGTTAAATTAGAAAAATTTGGAGAACATATGGAAGAGACACAAAACTAAAACATGTTTCACTTCAAGGATCCTCCAATTATTCATACAAAATGGACAACCTATATGTTAATGTAGGTTTTTTCTACACTGACCTCTAGTTATCAAGTAGAGTTTTGAATCATGAACTGTCTGTTGCACATGAATCACTGAAAATATGCATAAAAAAATTTAGTTGACACTTTTTTTATATATAGAAAGGATCTGATTTTTGTTATTATCATTATTAAAACATGCTTATGAGGCATAGATTACCTAAATTAATAATCGAATTCCTTACATACTGACCTACTAACAGCCTCACAAATATGTGAAAAAACCCCAAAACTTTAATAAAACTAAAAAAGGAAAAATCTTTTTCTCAATACAGTTGAAAAAGGAAAAATTTACTATAAGGACCCATACTACACTTGTTTCTACTTCGTAGAAGACAACACAAAATAACAAAATAGCATTTCAATATACAATTATTGTGTGAGAAATGAGAATATATTGCATTGACCCGAAATTTCGCCAAATGCAGCAAATTACCCAACTTAAAATACAAAATCAGCAATGGAAATAACGGTAGTTAAGTGGCAGGTGATAAAGAAACTGAAAATACCACATGGCATAGAACATCACCATAGCACTGGACATTAGATAATCAGCAAACATCCATAAGTGCAGAGTAGCAGCAGTAAACAAAAACAACCGAAGGGCATCTAGCATCAGTAACACAAAGGATAGTATGAGCACCAAAAGCCACAATTTAATCAAATCAAAATCACATTTATAGACAGTAGTACATGAAGAGAAATAATTAGATTGAAAGTGCAGATATGGCAAAAGCATGTTGAATCATGTTTGATCTTTGGAACTGAAATAATGTGAAGTAATCTCATGTCAGCTGGGCATAGCATCAGTTAATATTCATTCTTGTCAGCACATGTATGAGATTAAGATCTATTTAAAAAAGAGGGATATTGCCGAGTATAAGATAACAAAGTTAGTTGACACTTGAATCGACATTAATAATAATAATAATAATAATAATAATAATAATAATAATAATAATAATAATAATAATAATAATAATAATAATAATATTGGAACAAATACAGAAAAGTAAGAAAAACTTACACTGTTACAATATTGAGTCCAGTGCAGTAACTGATTTTAAAAATCTGGCTCTTGTTGAGAGAGACATGGGGCTCAAGATGACCAGCCGAACGAGAAACAGAGAATCTAGTGTAAACAAATTAATGCAAGTTGACTTGACTCAAGCTATAAGCATGCCACAAAATGCAGAACTTGTTCTTACCGAGTACAATCAGACAAGTCTTTTAAAACCAAACTGAAAGGTACAGGGAAGCTTAACGGAAGGAAGTTCCCTTTGTTGAGTAAACTCATAGGAAAGCAAGCGTATGTTAATCGAATCATAAAAAAAAAGAATTTCATAAGAAAATACACATCCACCAACCATTGAAACAGTAATGTCACTAGATTAAATATGTATTTAATTATAATATTCTGTTGCATTGTTGTCAATATTATTGCTATAAATAATTAGCTTACTGTTGTGATATGCATGATTTTAGGCTGTAAAATATGTTAATTGTCAACAGTAAATTAGGTTAGCGGTTAGCTATTATATCATAACTGTTATTTGACTGTCTTTTTATTTTTCATAGCACTCTTTTAGTATAAATTTCCATCAAGCTTGAGGGAATAATTAAGTTAAATGTTTCAGACTTTAAATACCTCTTCTTAGTCTCTCTTTCTCTCAAATTTGTCATGGTATCAGAGTCTAAATATTTAAATTAGGCTCATTTTGTCTGGAATATAATTTTTTTCAGATTTTTTATGTTAACTGGGTCTGTTGATCCTACCTCTTTTTTTGGGGCAGTACTCTTCTTTGATTCCCTGTGTGGGTATTTTTGTTTGTGGTAATCTTCTTGGTTCATCTTTCTTGTGCAATATGACTACCATTAATTCTTCAAAAACCTTTGGAGTGTGATTTACTGGTAAGAATTATTCTGTTTGGGAGTTTCAATTTCAACTATTTGTTACTGGTAAGGATTTATGTGGTCATATTGATGGTAGTTCTCCAGCACCTGGAGATGCTAAAGAACTAGCTCAGTGGATTGTCAAAGATGCAAGGGTGATGACATGGATCTTAAGTTCTGTTGATTCTATTATTGTGCTTAATTTAAAACCCAAAAAAACTGCCAAAGCAATGTGAGAATATTTGAAAAAAGTCTACACTCAAAACCACACTGCATGTCGTTATCAATTGGAGTATGAGATTGCTGGTTACAATCAAAGAAATCTTTTTATGCAGGATTATTTTTCAGGTTTTTAAAATCTATGGGGAGCACTTTCTGACTTGATTTATGCAATAATACCAGCTGCTTCTCTCTCGATTGTACAAGAGGTTCATGAACAAAGCAAGAGAGATCAATTATTAATGAAGCTGCGACTTGAATTTGAGATCACTCACTCCAATCTCATGAACCGCATTCCTTCTCCTTCTTTGGATGATTGCTTTGGTGAACTACTTCGGGAAGAGCAATGTCTCCTCACTCAAGCTACATTACAGTCAGTTCCACTTAATCCAGTAGCATATGCAGCTCAAAGGAGAGGACACGGTAAGGATATGAGCAAAGTTCAATGTTACAGCTACAAAGAGTACGATCATATTGCTCTACATTGCTCTAAAAAATTTTGCAACTATTACAAGAAATCATGTCATATTATTAAAGATTGTCCTACTTGACCTTAGAATAAAAAAACTACTGCTACTGCTTATACAGCCTCAGAAATTTCACCCCCTACAGTAGCACAAAATACTCTCACTCCTGATATGGTGTAACAGATGATTGTTTCAACCCTTTCTGCCTTAGGGCTCCAAGGTAAGCAAACATCTTCATCCTTAACTTGGCTAGTTGACTCATGTGCTACTAATCATATGACTAGTTCTTCTGATGCTCTTCATAATGTCCGCTCATATAATGGTATCACAGATATACAAATTGACAATGAAAGTTGCTTGCCTATTCATACTATTGGGGATCTTAGTTACACTTTTTGGGATGTTTTTATATCTTCTAAGCTTTCTTCTAACCTTATTTCGGTTGGTCAGCTAGTTGATAATAACTATGATGTTCATTTTTCTTGTGATGGTTGTGTTATGCAGGATTAGGTGTCCTAAAAAACACTAGCGAAGGGGCCTAAAGTTAGGAGATTGTTTCCTTTAAAATTTTCCATTCCTAGTTATCTGTCTTTAGCTTGTTTTACGGTTAATAATAAAAGTGCAATATGGCACAAACGTTTAGGTCATCCAAATTATGTTATTTTATCTCATTTACTAAATTCTGGTTTATTGAAAAATAAAGATCATGTTTCTTCTAATTTTTCTACTGAATGTTCTACATGCAAATTATGTAAGAGTAAAACTCTTCCTTTTTCTTCTCATGAAAGTCGTGCACAAAAATGCTTTGATATTATTAATAGTGATGTATAGAGCATTACACCTATTATTTCACATGCTCAGTACAAGTATTTTGTGACATTCATTGATGATTATAGTCAATATACTTGGGTCTATTTCTTGCGCTTCAAATCTGAGGTCTTTTGTCTTCACATCATTTGTAGCATATGTTGAAACATAATTCTTTATAAGAATTAAAATTTTGAGATCCGATTCAGGTGGAGAGTATATGTCCAATGAATTTCATGCCTTCTTACAAGCAAAAGGTATCATTTCTCAACACTTTTGTCCTTATACTCCTCAACAAAATGGAATAGTAGAGCGAAAAATTTGCCATCTTTTAGACATGGTTCGTACTTTATTAATTGATTCTTCAGTTCCTTCTAATTTTTGGGTTGAGGCCTTATCGACTGCAGTTTATTTAATTAATCACTTACTTTCACAGGTTCTAAATTTTAATTCTCCATATTACCGTCTTTTTAATCAGTATCCTAGCTACCTTGATTTGCACACTTTTGGATGTGTTTGTTTCATTCATTTACTTTCACATGAACGTCATAAACTTTCTGCTTAGTTTGTTAAATGTGCATTCATAGGTTATAGTGTTTCACATAAAGGTTATATATGTTATGATCCCTCTTCCCATAAAATTTGTATCTCCCGTCACGTTGTTTTTTTTAGCATCAATATTTCTTTCCCGCATACACAGTGTCACAGCCTGAAGTTAGTATTCTTCCTTACTTTGATGATCTGTCTTATACTCCTATGCAATTCAAACCTGGATTTGTGTATTCTCGACATTGCCCAACTTTGCCTCTTTTACATATTGACTCAACATCTGAGCCTGTTCAACTGAATGAGTCTGACATGACATCTACAGTTGCTATAGATTATGAGCCTTCTGCACCAAGTCTCAGACGCTCTATTAGAGTTTCTCGTCCTCTTGATCGGTATGACTTCTCTCACATCTCTCTTCATGCTACTTTATCTTCTATTCCTACTCCTAATTGCTATTCAGAGGCTGTGAAATATGATTGCTGGCGGAAGGCAATGGATGAGGAACTTGAGGCTCTTCAGGAGAACCATACTTGGGATATGGTTTCTTGTCCTTCTAATGTTCAGGCAACTGGTTGCAAGTGGTTCTACTCAATTAAGTTTCTCTCTGATGGCACTCTAGACCACTATAAGCTACGATTGATTATCCTTGGTAATAAACAGGAGTATGGGGTAAACTATGAGAAAACTTTTGCTCTAGTCGCTAAGATGACCATAATACATACAATACTTTCTATCGCAGCCTCCCAAGGCTGGTCACTTTGTCAAATGGATGTCAAAAATGTCTTTCTGCATGGAGATCTCAAGGAAGATGTTTACATGCGTCCTCCACCGGGTTTGTTCTCTTTTTTTTCTTCTCTTATATGTAAGTTGAAGCGGTCTTTATATCGTTAAGCTCCTTGTGCATGGTTTGAAAAGTTTCGTTCCACTTTGCTTCATTTTTCCTTTGTACAAAGTTAGTATGATTCCTCTCTGTTTCTTCGCAAGACTTCAACTGGTGTTGTTTTTCTACTTGTTTATGTGGATGATATTATTATTAATGGCAATGACTCTATCTTGATTTCATAACTTCAACATCATCTTCAGAAATTCTTTCATATGAAGGACCTCGGTCAACTCATTTATTTTTTTATTATTGGAAAGTTCATACTGACTCTTCCAGAATCTTCCTAAATCAACATAAATATACTTAAGATTTAATTGCCTTAGCAAATCTCCAGGATTCCTCCTATGTGAATACCCCTATGAAAGTTAATGTGAAATATCGAAATATAGAGGGTGATCTCCTTCCTGATTCTACTATGTTTCGACAATTGGTTGGTAGCCCGATCTATCTCACTCACACCCGAACTGATATCTCATTTGCTGTGCAACAGATTAGTCAATTTATGCATGCTCCTCGTCATCTTCATCTAGCTGTTGTTCATCGTATTATTAGATATCTTCGAGGAATACCTACTCGTGGTTTGCTTTTTTCTGCTAGTTCTTGTCCTCGCTTAGAAGCCTTTAGTGATGCCGATTGGGCTGGTTGTCCATATACCCGCTGCTCAGTAATAGACTGGTGTATGTTTTTGGGTTCTTCACTGCTATCCTAGAAAAGTAAGAAATAAGATCGTGTCTCCGAATCCTTGACTGAGTCAGAATATTGTGCCATGTCTGCTAGGTGTTCTGAAATAGTTTGGCTTCATGGGTTGTTGGCTGAACTTGGTTTTCCTCAAAATGGTCCTACGCCTCTTCATGCGGACAACACTAGTGCCATTCAAATAGCAACTAATCTTGTTTATCATGAATGCACGAAGCATATTGAAGTAGATTGTCATTCAATTCATGAGACTGTAGACTGTCAGATCATCTCCCTTCCTCATCTTTCCACTACTTTACAGATTGTCAATGTGTTTACTAAAGCCTTGACTTATCAACGATATTCTTTTCTTGTGGGAAAATTGATGCTTCTTAATCAACCAACATCAATTTGAGGAAGGATGTCACTAGATTAGATATGTATTTAATTATAATATTTTGTTACATTATTGTCAATATTATTACTGTAAATAATTAGCTTACTGTTGTGATATGCATGATTTTAGGCTTGATTTTAGGCTGTAAAACAGGCTAGTTGTTAACTGTAAATTAGATTAGCAGTTAGCTATTGTATCACAGTCGTTATTTGACTGTCTTCCTATTTTTCGTAATGCTCTTTTAGTATAAATTCTCATCAAGCTTGAGGGAATAATTAAGCTAAATGTTTCAGATTTCAAATACCTCTTCTTAGTCTCTCTTTCTCTCAAATTTGTCAAGTAAAAGGCAAGACATTCTCGCAGACAATAATCCAAGAGCATTCCAAGCAAATCAAATTGAAACAAAGTGTTTTCATCCAACATATAGAGAAGAAGCTTAACACCAACAGGGTATAAAGAAAAAGAAGCAAAGGAGTCCAATCTGAAAATTTGGGTTTGGCAAGAACACACGTCTCCTCTTTTGAGTTAACAAGGTCGAAAACATAACCCCAATCATCATAGCCATCATCATCAGACTGTTATTTTACATATTTTAAAATTATAAAATACTCAAATATTTCTTTTATTTATAAATATTTCTCATATCAAATTACTTTAACATCACTCTTTATCACAAAATATTTTAACTTTTATACAATAACAATCACTTTAATTTGTCACATATTTAATATTATGTAAAAATTATTATTCAATTCTACATATTCATAATAATTATGTTTTCTTCTATTTATTATTTTCTTTAAATATATATATATAAGCTAACTACAAATCACAAAAGGACCACCAGTTATTCATTGGATGTTGGTGTAATATCCTGCTGTATCAATAAGTTTATACATCACTTTTATATGGATTCTCTGTATAGAATATAATCATAAACATTGTAAGGAAAAAGTCATCCACGAAGCATTGTTTTGTAAGGTGAAACACAGTCATAGAGATAGAGCGAATATTTTTTGTGTCATTTTTGCATGATGATGTTTAATTTATTAAATAAAACAATATTATATACTGATAATTCCAGTATTTTTATGGTTCAAAAGTTGTTAGAAGTAAAATTTACATGGATAGTGCATGCTAATGGCATTACTATATGATCATTCATTACTCACCCAGTACTTCTTTAAATTCAAGCAATTAAAAAGTTAATATTTTTATTAATAAATGAAAAAAACTCCCATTTCAAATCAAACTAAAAAATACCCATCATTTAGAAATTTCAAATCAACTGGGAACAAAACCACTCCTTCTCTTCTTTGGATCCAAGTGGGTTGAAAGATTTATTGGCTCAAGGCTAGATTCTCCCGTTGTTGTTACCAACCTTGAATGTGGTGAGTGGTTTCAAAGGAAAATTTGTATGTGTGAATCCCTTCCGCACTTTTTTCTATCCAGTAAAAGAAAGAATAAAAAAATCTGAAACTTACAATGGAAATTGTTAGCTTCCAATTATATCCCCATGACATGACATCAATTTATGGGAGAATTAAGATTCATCAATGAAATTGTATGAGATATGACATATAACATCAAAATGAAAATCATTTCTTTATGGTATGTTGATTAAGAAATGACTCTTCATATGAGAAAATTAATTTTTTAAAACTCTATAAAATAATGCCATTGAATTATCAAAAATTAGTTTGTGATTTGTTTGAAGTATTGAATTCTCTATTTTGCTCTTTTCTCTTTATATTCTTGAATCTTGCTTTTTGACACTTTTCATTTTGATTTTCAACGAGAGAAATCATCCAATTTTGAATATTGGACAGAAAGAAGAAAGAAATTATGAAGTTTATCTGGATCAGATTTCTAAAACAGTAATTAAAGATGGTCAATTTAAGAGTAAGAAGGTACACTGCAATGTCTTAGAGGTTTAAGATGATAATACCAACGATTTGTATTAGATATTTTGGGAGAGGGTGCAATTAAAGTGATTTATGTTAATAAGTGCTCGGTAGTGTTTGAGGAAATAAAATTAGATTTCAGACGTTGAAATAAAAACATGTACAATAGTTTTGGTAAAACAACGATGGATAAATAGTGAAGTCATATTGAAAAAGGCTTCAAGAGATTGTTTAGGTTCGTATTAAATTTACATTTAAGTCTTAGTTTGTTTATTATGTGTTTTTTATTATTTTTTTTATAAAATAATATTAAAAATCCGAGGCAAAACTGTATCCCTTCTACATCCATGGGAATTGGATGAGAGAGATAGATATTGTTGGAGGTAAATGGAAGTCATTCAATGTATCTCATGTTGAACAACTTCCATTCGCCTTTAACAATACAGCTTCACCATTGTTTTTAATATTACTCTATAAAAAAACATAGAATATTTAATACGAACCTAAATAATCTCTTGAACTCATTTTCAATATGGCTCCATCATTTATCTACCGGTCTTTCGCCAAAATTATCATATATGCTTATATACCAACTTCTGAAATCTAATTTTATTTCTGCATGCACTATCAAACACTTGTTAACATGGATCATTTAACTGCACAATTTTCCAAAATATCCAATACAAATCGTTGATGGTGTGCAATATCTTCAACCTTTAGGACACTAAAACGTACCTTCTTACCTGTAAACTAACCATCTTCAATTATTGTTTTAGAAATCTCAGTCAAATAAACTTTATAATTCTTTCTCCTTTCTACCCAATATTCAAAATTAGATGATCTCTTCTCGATAAAAATTTAAATAAAAACAAATAAAGTGTCAAAAAAGAAAGATTCAAGAATTTAAAGATAAAAAAGCAAAAAAGAGAATTTAACACTTAAAACAAATCACAAACTAATCTTTGATAATTTAATGGCATGATTAAGAAGGGTTAAAAAATTAGAATCTTTATACAAGTACCTTTGTCCAATTGATCCCACTTCACAATGTTGCACTATTGAAATCCTATGTTATTAGTTGCTCTCTAGGTAGCATCAAAAGTGAAATTGATGTCATTGCGATGATGCTTGGGACTACTTCCAATCAACAAGTCCAGTCTTTCCATATTGCTAAACTAGATGATACATAGCATCACATGTTGCAGTAATAGTTTCCACCATTATTGGTCAATCCTAAACTACCATCTACTTTACTACTAACACCCATTATTTTACCAAGAGTGCACTTCTAGTAACCACAGAACCATTCAAACTATTGTGACGCGCAAACCCAAGGGTAGAACTAGTATAGAACAAAGACAATTTGCCACTTCTATTAGTAACCTAACATGCTCAATGCCTATAAAAAAACCAACAAACCTTTCATGTAATGACAATGTTCCTTGCTAAAAGATTTACGCCTACATCTGACTAGATTTCTAATAGTTATCCAATCTATAAATACCAATACAAATAAATATAGACAGGTAGGGACATGGGTGCTGGCATAGAAAGTGATATATCCTAAAAAGTTGAGATATGTACTCACCACCTTCAAACACATGTAGGTATAGCCAAATTGAGCCCAAAGCACGATAGAAATCGTCAAAAGTTTCGCATAAATAAACATATAAAATGAAGGGTTCGTGTTAGGAGCTAGGTAGTGAGTCCAGTTTGCAAAAAATGAAACAACTGAAATCACAGGATTCCAATACAATTTGGTACGAGCAGGTCTGAAACAAGAGAGGTAACTTAGGACAAGAATAACAAGATTAGGTTCAAATTCTTAATTCTACAATTAACAATCAAATCCTAAATTAATAATTAGTAATTTTAAAACTACTTGTATTAAGGAATTACATTGTTATTAGGAATATTAGGAGCATTTGGTATAATATTTTTAGTTTCAAATTATCTTACAAAGTATTTGGTTCAAATCCATTGATAAATTCATTTCATTTGCAAATTAATTTTTAATTATTTGCAAATTCTTACATTTGAAACATTATCGAATAAATATATAATTCATTTGCACCAAACACATGAACATACAGATTTATAAATGAATTTTATAAAAATTTATGAAATTCATTTGTACCAAACATATACTAAGTTTAGGATTTCTAATCCGAATAATGATGGGATTAGTTTGTCGTCCATAAATACTGATTAGTTTAAATATGATAAAAGATTTCTGCAAGATTTTGCTATTTGAATTTTGTTAATTTAATTGCCAAACATTAGGTGTGATTGCCTTGACACTTTAGATGTGTCTTCTAAACCATTGTGCTTATTTTTTTCGCCTATAATAATCAAATCTGTAATTCTGAATTTCAGATTCAAACACTTTCTCTTTCATGTTATTTACAAGTAGGAGAGAGATTCACAGCTGCAGTGTATAATTTTTTTCTTTTTCTTGTAGAGAGAAAGGCTTTGACTCTAGTCAGCCACCACCAACCATCTGACCTGTAGAATTTGTACAGCATGACAACATCGTATCAGAGGGCTACTACTTTTATTTCAAGTAGTTGGTGTTAATTATTTGATCAGAGCGAGTGCACACCAACTCACCTATACCTCCATTATTACTATGATGCCATTATTTATTTATTATTATTATTTGAGTCATTTTTAATTGAAAAAAAAAATTAAAATTTTAAAATTAAAGTAAATACGAATATTTATTTTTAATTAAAAAAATTCCACTCAGAAAATTTTTAAAAACCAACAAATGATAATATCTTATAAATTTTTTTCCTCCTTAATTAGTTTATCATGCGAGTAAGAGAAATTTGTTTTTAAATAAAATTAAAATGCTTTATTCAATTAAAAATATAAATTAGGAGTTTTTACATATCTATTGTTATTATTGTAACTAAAAAAAATAGATTTATCCTAACAATTGTCTTGCATGTATAAAAAAAAACACAACTCATCTTTGAAATTTAATTCTTTATTTGTTTTTATTTTATCTTGGTTAGAATTCTATAGTAATTTTAATATTTAATGACATAGAAAAGAAATTATTAAAATTAATTTTCTAAATGTAACTACTAATTAAAATTATATTAAATTCATAGTGTAATTTGACAGCTAACACTTCTAATCAATGTGTTAATTTTCATTTTTGGTTAATTTTTTCGTGTTTTGACCATTTTAATTACTAATGCTCAGGTTTATTTTTTCTTATATATTTTTTAGACTTTTAACAAGTTATAGGTAATAGTAGAATTTTTTTCACAATTTATTTAGACAATGACAGTTCTTCAAGAAATGAAAATGGGAATATCATCATGCTCACGACTGAAATTTCTTTTTTTTTTTTTGCCGATATTAAACTCTCTTTTTTGTTGTACTTAAACCTATTGTAAAAATGTTGGATTATCAGTTAAATTGCAGACCATAGTACTTTTCAAAACTGACAATTAAATGCCTCCTATCAGCTAAGAGTTTTATACAGAAGACAAAAAACAAAAAACCTTACAGAGATGAGACTGTAAAATAAAGAGAGAATTTAATAAAACAAAAAAAAAATGGTATTGTGTTGCTTGAAAGGTACTTTGGCCTGCATTTAATAAACAATTTGACATTTTATAATAGAAGCAAGCAAATACAGCAAAATAGAAAGAGAATTTAATATGGAAAAAAAAAAGTACTGTGGCCTGCATTTGATTAATAATTTCACATTTTATAAAAAGCAGTAAAGTACAGTAAAAGAAAGAGAGACTTTAATATAGCAATAAAAAAAAGTATTGTGGTAGTTAAAAAGCACTTTGACCCTTCATTTAATTAATAATTTCACATTTGACCATAATAAAGATAAGTTTCATTAGTAAAACTCCAAAATACTACCTAAAACCATCCACTAAACAAAATAAGGCAGAAGTTCAACAAACATACCCTTGCATTATACAGAAACAGAGATTGAATAGAATGGAAATGTCCCCTCAAATGGAGGTAGATTGACAAGAGTTTGGCAAAGATCAGAGATAGAAGCAGATCCTTAAGGTTTTTTTTTATCAATAGAAAAAGACAGTTTCATTAAGTATTAGAACAATACATAATCCCCTCTAGGGGAGTTACAAACCATACAAAAGTAAAGTGTTCAGGAACCAAACAACAACTAGTAAAAAAGACAGATGAACTAAAGAAACAATAAACATAAACAGGAAGGATTGAAAGTGGCCAGATCAAATCATGAGTAGTCTTCCTTCTAATCATCAAAGCTTCACTGTAAACAAAAACACAGACAGCATAACCATAAAACCCCAATGAGCAAAACATTCCCCTGCACAAGCAGGTCTTGACAGATGTGCTAACAAAGCCCAAATAGATCACCCAAAGATAGTCAATGCCTCGGCCAAAAGAAGGAATAAGGCCTAAGGCCTTGAAGCAAATGCTAACCATTAGCATATCTGGAAGATAGATCAGAAACATCTTTCTGTGACAGACATCCCAAGCATCCTCAAATAGTAGATAAAATGAGGGTAAAGAAGGATGAAACATCCTTGACTGGGAAGTGAAAACCTTAAGCAGATCCTTAAGGTTGCTTGAAAGAAAATTACTAAACAATAAACAGATAAAAAAGGAGTTTAATATAGTAAAAAAAAAAGAGAAAAAGCTTAACTACATAATAAAAATAAAAAAAAAACTGCTCAAAAAACAGGAAGAGGGCAAAAAAAAAAAAAAACAGACATGTGAACTTGACGATGTTCACGTTTTCATCCCTTCAAATACTGACATTATTTAAATAAATTTAAACAAATATTACTATCAGTAGAACTGTAAATTTTGAGATATTAATAAGAATAATAATAAAAATATAAAATATGCAAAAAAATTAGTAAATAAAAAAAATTAGGAGAGCCCTTCAAAATTGCTTAGTTTCTTTGGTTTTATTTATTTATTTATTTATTGTACCTGTTTTATATTTTTCCAGTACATTAAGATGAAAATTGATTTTCATCTTAATGTTATATGCCACATCGCATATAATTCCCATCAATGAATTTGAATTCCCCGTATGTCATGGGGATACAAAGATTCAGATTCAATAGTTGGAAACAACAAATAAAGTCAGATTGTTTACTCTTATTTTTATTGGATTGATATAAGTATTTAAGGGATTTACTCTAATAAGTTCTTGTTTAAAACCACTTAGGTGTCCAAGGTTGATCATATAACCACTGGTATT
Source organism: Garcia nutans (assembly GCA_947685225.1). Lineage (NCBI taxonomy): Eukaryota > Viridiplantae > Streptophyta > Magnoliopsida > Malpighiales > Euphorbiaceae > Garcia > Garcia nutans. Next base: position 23,119,289 of record CANTUV010000036.1, on the reverse strand, counting down.
ACAAAAATAACTAAATCTTTCAACTCAGTGAGATCCGAAGAAGAGGAGGGATTTCGTTCCTCCTTAGGTCTTCCCCAAAGGATTTGGAGAACTTGCTAGCATTACATCCCAAGAAGACCAGGAGTGATTTTTTGCGTCTTTGAATGCGGGAATTTAATTTGCTCCTGCAGATAAATAGATTGTTAGACAAATGCTACAGCTACTAGCTCAGTTGTGGAAATTTGAAATGAATTTGTTGAAATCTTGGAAACACCGTGGTATCATAATATTTGTTAAAACACCATGATTTTATTTTCATGATATTATTATCTCTTAGAGAAGCATTTGGCATATGATGAGCATAATTAGCCTCTTTGGACACCCTGACTTTAATTCATTTTCTGGCTTGCACACCACAACCCATTGCATTTTGATAGATTCCAAAGTAAGCCACTGAACTCGAGTATGGAAAGGAAAAGTCAATATTCGGAAAAATGGATTCAAATAACTACATACGTAATACAAATTTTACAGAACGACAGTCATTTCAGTACTTCCTATGGCTCATAAGTTAAGCATATCTTCAAACAAGGATGACAGAGTATCATCTTGAAAAGCTTGCAAAGAAAGATCTAAAAATTAAATAAACAAGGAAACATTTAAAATGAAATAAACAAAGGTTCAAGCTATCATATAACCACAGACTTTTACGCCAAAGTCAACTATCTAGAAAGTATTATCGATGAACCTGGATGTTGGAATCTAGCCAGTCTAGATAATCTTCAGGAAGTAAAGCTATAACTTTGCAAATGGGGCACAAGTTCTTTTTCATAAGCCACTTCTTTATGCAATCTGCATAATATTCATGTTGACAATAATACAGCATTGGGATCTTCTCTTGATCCCTATAACCTTCCTGTTCAACACCAAAAAACCACATTCAACATTAGAGTGTACTCAGATAGTTAGGTTAACACCTAGCCCGAAGCACGGCCCAATTATGATTCGGGCTTAAATTGCTAGAATTTTTATCCATTGCATAGTTTTCATGCAAGATTTTTTCTCCAGTCCTGCCTTTGGAATTAGTCCTATTATTATTATTATTATTATTGGTTAAACCCTTAGAGTTTGAGTATTGAGGTTTACTAACTTTCGTTTGATGAGACTGATTTTATGCAATTTTGGTCATCCTTCAGGTAACATAGCAAATGTGATAACAAATCCAAAGAACTTTCAAGCTGGTAGCCCTTCGACAAGCTCATATTCTGATTTTCGTGATTGTGCCCCAAAGAGTAAATACTATGCAAGAGCACAGAGCAAACTGAATTGTCTAGAATTGATGTGGTTTCTAATGAAGAAGCTGATGCGTCGACAGTCAATTAAGCATGTCAAACAAAAATAACAACCAGCTTAATTGGTGAGTTGTCTGATTTGCTAATAATTAAATATTCCAATCGCAGAGCTTGTCAAATTACTTTCTTGTGAGTAACAATCTCTTTTTGGGAGTAACAATATTGGGGGTTGCTTTACAGACACTGAGAATAATCATGGACCTCTTGATGGCCAAGAAAAATCTATGACTGATTCATCCTCGAACGATGATAGTTTCAAGGTGTTACTATCTAGATTTTTATCCTTAGCATCTCCATTCTTTATTGTCTCACCTGTCCTACTTGAGTTATATTTGAAGTGAAAAGATTTAATACACCGTACGCATTACTAGAACCTTGTAACAATATTTAATTTTGATTCACTACTTGCATTTTTCTTGTGATGCAAACAGTTATGGCGACCACCATTCTATAATATAAGAATGACTCTTTCATTTTTGACTATGAGATCAACTATGCGGGGAATGATAGGATACTATAGAAGGAATTATGATGTGGGTCACCTAAGTGATGATGTGGTAAGCTTACATAATAACCAACAGTTTTTCCTTTTTTTTTTTTATCTTATCGTTGACATGTTTCTTAGCTTTCTTATATCTTTGTACGTTAATTGGAGTATATTTATGCCATCTGAACTTCCTTCCCGTTGATGACCTTTTCATCTATTATTTAAATTGTCTTGCATATACGTTGTTTCACTTATATTTAACCAAAGTCCTTTATGGTGTTTCTCCTTAACGCTTACCTTCTAGTGAACTCCAACCAAATTTCATTTTTCAAAACTATTTCATCATGTGAATGTTATATAATAAACAATATCTTTTTGAATGAGATTTGCTATAACCCACCTCTTTAAAGTTAGGGTGAACTTAATTTATTATAAATTTTTTTATAATTAAAAAAAACTCATATCTCTCATAAGCATATAACCATAAATATTTATAGATAATATTTATATCATCGTCTAGATATATACCACTGTTTTAACTTCATAAATATTATCCATTAAAAATAAAATACTAACTCCATAAAAGATCAAATTGAAAATACTAGTCTGTTGGTCCGATCTTTTTTGCATGTCGATGAATTGAAATAAAAAGAAATTCTACTGAGTGATTCTCCAACAATATCAGAAATGCTTATATAAATAAGGGATGAATCTAACTACTCAGTGAGAAGATAATTATATAACAGAGGGAGAACAAATAAAATTTTTCTCACATATACTTACTAATATAAAATGATACAACTGCGTAAATATCATTTTTATTTATCATAATGCTATTAATTTTAATTCATAACTTTCATCCTAAAATAAAACAAATAACTTCATACACTCAAAATATATAATCCATAGATAATATAAAATCTTAGGCGCAGATAAACATATATTTACTAGCAGCCAAAAGGTAAAATATAGCATTTTTGGTGCAGTGATGGCGTATGATAACACCAAGAGTAAATAATTATAGTTATATACATATGCAGAGCTGCCCCCAAAGGAGACCACATGATATACGCTCTAAAGGCTATATTTATATTAAGCGTTGTCTCAAAAATAGTATTATAATCATAATCCATCAATTTTTTTAACACCCCGTCATCACATGTATCTCTATTAAAAAATATATTATGAGTGTATTCAAAAAATTTATTTAACTATATCAATAATTAATCATCATATCATAATTCGAATATCAACATACCATTATTTATTCCCATTTTAAAATATATAAAAATTATTTCTTTTAAATCCATCATAAATAAAATTTCACCATGAAACAATTTTTAATAAATCACATATATATAAAAATAAATAAAATATCAATGTTATATAATTATCTACTCACCATGATCAACAGCTCAATTTATTTAATTGACTAGATCACCTCTATATTCTACAATTGTTATTGAATTATCTCCTAAAGTGATATAAAAATAATAATTTGCTAAAATATTATCTAGAATTATTAACTACTATGAGGTAAATTACATGAAAAGAAAAGGTGATGATGATTTCTAAAATTGTAGCAAATTTTTGGTGGAGTTTCAGTATAATACGATCATTTTCAAAATCCTACAATAATACTTCAATGAATATTTTTTCAATTTATCAAGTCAATTACGTATCAAATATTTTAATAATATTTTTAACACCTTAATATAATTTGAATGACTAAATTTATTAAGTATTTATAATATTTCAATATATAATTTTAGTTTATTTATTTTAATAGTTTAATAATTATAATTATGATAATATTTATATTATTAGTTATTAATTCAATTGCATTTAAATAATATTTATTTAATTTTTAGCATTTTAAGAAAAATACAACTTTATATATATTTTTAATTAAATTAATTCATATACATATTTAAAATTTGTTTAACTTAGTTTTCAAAATAGGTTTGTGTTTATAATAATAATTATAACAATATTTATAATGAATATTTATTAAAATAACAATAATATCATTTATTTAAATTTTGTAATGCTTTTAAAATATTATTAATAGTGACACTATTAATAATATTAGTAATAATAATAATAGTTACTTAGATATTAACATTATAAAATAAATTTTTATTATTTAAAAATAATCACTTAACTATCTTTAATTGAACTACAATAATTTATATTAAGTTTAATAGTAATAATATTAATAATACTAGCTATTGAAATAAACATATACTAAATTTAAAAATAATAAATATAACATTTTTGTAATAGTAATAGTAGTAAAAATTAATACCAACAATAATTATAAAATTAACAATTACTACTAACAATAAGTATAATGAATTTATGATTAATCTAATAATAATACTTTATTTCTATAACAATAGTAATATTAATTAATCACTACTTTATCATTAATTTAAGTTTTAATAAAAATAAATAATAATTTAATTATTATAGTTATAGCAATAAAAATTTTAATTAAATAATTAAGTTTATGAATTACTATAAATTTTAATCCTATTATATTTAACACTTATTTTGATTATTTAATAATTAACTCACTTAAATTAATTCATAAAAAAATTAATTAAATTAGTTAAATTTATAAATAAAAACTCTTATATAAATAATAATTTAATAGCAGTCTTTAATATAACTTAATTAGCAAATTATTAATTTATTAGCTTATAATTAATTTTATAAATTTCATACATATATTTATTCATATTCTTATATTTAAAATATTATGTATTTATTCTGTAATTTACTAATAAAAATTTATAAGTCAAGAATTTAATTTGTTTTATCCATAAATATATTTTTAAAAGTTAATATATATATATATATGTATAATTATTTCTATTCTAATTATAAATAATTAATCAACTAATAAAAATATATATGTATATATATTTATAAAATTTCTTAAATATAACTAAATGATAACTAATTAATAACTAATTATTAATTCATCAATTTCATATAATTAATTTATTCTAAAATTTTTCAATAAATATTTACCACTCAAATATTAAATATTAAATTATAATTTATATATATGCTTATTATTTAATTATCTTTGTTATTTTAATTTTTTTATTTTAATTGTAACTATTTAATTAATAAATAAATAGCAACTATAATTATTATTTTTTAAAAATTAATAAACAATTTATTTAAATTAATTAGTAAAATAAGTAATTTTAATAAATAACCAAATAGTAATAAAAAATTTTAATCTAACTTAATAACTTACTAATTAAATTTTAGTTTAATATTTTTAATTTATAATCATTAATTATAATTATAATTATTATTCTAAATTAATTAATTATTATTATATATATATTTTTATTACTATTTTACTATTTATTAAATTTCTAAATATTCATCCTAAATTAAAATTTAAAATGAGAGGTTTCAAAAATATCATAGTTTTTAAAAAAAAAAAGGAAAAATGACCGAAAAACTCGCAAGATATCACACTTTAACGGCATGTATATCTTCTTCCGGCAGTCGATGGTAATGATTCTGATGTCGACTCATCTGTAAGCTGCCGAAATGGTGGTCTGACGCGTGTCAACCTCCGATATCGGATAAATTAGAGGTGAAACGTGACTGACTTCTTTCTCTCCTATGTTTTATGTTTTGTTCTCTGTCCCTCATTATCTCTCTCTCCCGTTCTCTTTTCTTTCTTTTCTTTTTCCTTTTCTTTCCTTTCTTTTTTTTTTTTGCCGTTTTATTTTATCTTTCATTTTCTTTATTTTAAATTTATTCACCTAATATCTCACCAACCACACTACTAACACGTTTTTTTAATTATTTTATTTTTTTCACCTAATTTTATTATTATTATTATTATGAAAAGACCAGTTATTACATGCTTTATCTATCCATCCATTACACAAAAAGATGAATGCTCAAGGTTGATCTTTGTAATCTAATTGTAATAAGAAATATTTCATATCATGTTTGCTTTTAGAGCACACTCATATACGAGGGCACGAGAGCGTTTGAACCAACAAAAGAACTAAAGTTTATTATTTATAAGGGAACCTCATTCGCTAATTGTCATGCATACTGAACTAGAACATTCACCAGGTTCCACATTTTGTACTCGGTTGTCATCCTTGTGGTGTTTGCTTTTCTACTAGATTTCATGTTTCATATCTTGTGAGCTTAGATTCTGATGTCACTTTTGATTCTCCCTGTCAATTCCAATATTCTGGTCCTGTATGCACAATTCTTAGACTCTTTCAAGCCCAACCTCCTACATTCACATCCATAGGTGCCAACCTGTGTTGAGTAGCGAGTGCCTTCTTTATTGTAACTTTATTGCATGTGAAGGCCGATTTGCTTTGCTCTTCTTGTTTTGAAAGTAAGTCATATTATGATCATTAACAGTTTACTGCAATTTATTGTTAAAAAAAATTTCTTAAATGATTATTTAAGTGTGTCTTATGGTATAAGAAATATTTTAAGTTAAATTTTGAGGAGGTCATCTAAAGTTCGTTTTCCATATAGTTTATTAATACAATAATATTGAGCGTAGTATCATATTTTCTTTGGGTCATTTTAGGCAAACCCTATGCCAAGAGGCTCTGAGCTTTTAAGAAGCCTTCTCAAATGCTCAACTTTTATTTTTGACCTATTGAGCTCTTGCACTGTTGTTTATTGAAAAACACTAAGTCTAGTATGGATAAGTCACCAATCATGCATAAATGGCTGAATGGTCATATGACGTCTGCATTAGCTGTATTCTGCGAACCACATGTATGTAAAGCTCAGTTGATAAGTTCTTAGCTTATTTATTAAGAGTTTGTATTCTCCTTTTGTAGCTACGTAAGCTTATTGAGACTGAGATTCGCAAAGAGGAATCTGGTATGTCAGAGAATGTCGTAACAAGGCGTTTGCATTCTAGAGAGTATGTCATGGACACCAATGCCGATTCCCAGCATCTTGAATCTTGCGCCATATGCATGGTATGCAATATGCTTCCTTGATATCAAAGATTAAACAAATGATGCCTTGTGTGTTGTGTAATTGTGTTAAATACCTTAAATAGAAGGGAAGTCCTTCCTATGCACGATCTAACGTGCTTGACTACTCTCTCTCTCTCTCTCTCTCTTTAAGGGCATCTTTTAAGAAATTATCATAAATTTAATCTAATTCAAATTATTTCTTACATATCTTTGGAATTCCTGTTCAATTCCATGTGGTCGACCCAGTGAATTTGGAAGTAAGGCTTTGGTGAGTTGAGTTGAGTTGAGTCTGCATTATGCATTTGCATTGACTGTTGGTAAATGAAGTGGATTTTATATATGGTGTTTTGGTGTTGAGCAGGAAGGTTATATGAGCCAAGAAAAGATTGCAATGCTATATTACTGCCAGCATGAATATCATGCAGATTGCATAAAGAAGTGGGTTATGAAAAAGAACTTGTGCCCCATTTGCAAAGGCATAGCTTTACTTCCTGATCACCATCCGGACTGGCTAGGTTCTGACATCCGGGTTCATCAACAATAATTTCTAGATTGTTTTTAGATTGTTGAGTTTGGCTTGGCTTAAACACATCCACAAATGTGCTTTATTTATTTATTTGAAGGACAAATGTGCTTTATTTATTCATTATTATATTAATATATTTAATCCATTATTTATCCATTATTTTTTGAAGAATTGGTTTGAAATTTAAGTTCCCATTTGGCATTTTGTTGCAAATTTTTGGAAAAATTGTGAACTTTTTTGTTGCTTAATAATTGATACGAATGTCTTCTAAGTGTTTGATAAATGTCCCGAAAGAATATATACATGGTGGTTTATTTATTTTTAATGAATTTATTTTTATGGATATTTAAAATTTCATATGTATTTAATTTTATTAATATTATTTTATTTGTTTTTATGTTAATATAATTACAATTCTGGCATGGAGGATCATGTTTAAGTTTTTAAATGTTACTAAACTGTGAACAGCCAAAGTATAAGTAATGAAATATTTAAAATCACTCACGATTATTATAATATAATATTATAACTCTTTAACTCAAAATTATTACAATATTACATATCAATTCTCAATAAAATAACCAAGAGCGCTTTGATAAATAAATTTAGAGATTGGTTCATAATTGCATGTTCTGGATTAATAGCTTGAATACAATTTGTACCTGTATTTCTCACTTGTAGAATATGAGAAACAAATGAATAATTATGCTAAAAAAATTACACTTCCTAAGTATAAATATAAAATTGCCATAATTTTACTGTAGTATACATTCAATTATTATTCCTTGTATGTGTGTTTCAGGCCGGTTCAATAATTTTTTATGCTTTAGACAATAATTTAAATGTAGATTTTATATTATATATTAATTATAACATTATAATTTACACAAAATCTATTTTTGTAATTTTTTTTCAATGCATAATTATTAATTAGACTTTTATATTCAATATCTCTAATATTTCCTTCTCTATTGATAATATGGTTAATCTATTTAATCTTTCTTGTGATATTGTTGGTAGTAAATAAGACTTTATCGATTTAAGTTTTAAAAATTTTTTTCTTCTACCGAAGCAACTGTTGCTGGTATAGTAAACAATATTCTATAGACAATAAAAGTACTTGAAAAGGAATTTAATTTAATTGTATAATTAAATACCTATTGACTTGCATATTTTTAAAAGTAAAACTTTTTTTAATTTTGAAATTAAATCTAAATCATCAATATCACATGATGTATTGAATTTCAAGTGGCATTTAAGATTAAAACAATAGCTTTTTAAAGTATTTTCGTCTAATGTTTTAACTTATCCAAATTAAATAGAAAACCAAAAACTTTTTTATAAAATTGAAATTGCTCAAACCTACTTTGAATTAAACCAATAGTTTGGTCTATTATATACAGAAAATAATTAACTCTATATATTTTATTTTAGCAATTTTTTAGATTATTAAAATTATTATTTTTTTAAAAAAATTACTTTTATTAAATAAAAAATGACTTGCTGGTGGGAGGCCATAGTCCATTGCCTAAATGTCCTTGAAGGCCACCCGACCATGACGTGTTTTTATGTGTTATTTTTTCCAGAAAAAAAAAAAAGGAAGACATATCATACAAGATATCAACCCTCAATATGGTATGCATTATGTAGAATAACTATTCAACCTTTAAAATTTTAACCAAAATTGAAATAACTACTTCAGTTTTACTATACATTTTGTGATGCACAGATTGAATGAAATTTGTTGTTTCTGCATTATGGATTTGGTCCAGTGCTGCTAAATGATGAATATGTATCAAGCAGATTTCATAACACTTTCTAGATCTTTAAAATGACTCCTCCAATGTGATTATGTTAAAACTCACTGATTCATTCAGGTTACATTATAGTTTTTGACAGCATTCATGCAATGAAATTTAGACTTGGACAATCACAAGAACAAGGTAAAAAGAAAAACACCAAAAAGGAAAGCTCACCATTTTCAAGTTTTGCAAATTTTCCAGCATTACCAGATTATAAATATTGTTCATATACAAACAACCTGTGCAACAGTATTCTTTCCCCGAAAAGACTTGAAAGAAAAAAAAAACACTAATAATGTTCATATCCATATGAGAATATGGCAGACCAATAAGATCGGAAAACTACGATAAAACATATATATTTTTGCCTTTTCATTCTTTTAAAGGCTAAATAGCAGAGCCATAACAAAAATAATGCCATGAGATAAAGAAAAAAGTTATATGATCAATATATTAAATAAATATATGGAATAAGTTTTACAAATGAAATAAATACAACTTGGTATGAAAGAATTAAGTAAGTGGTAACAAGCCAAGCTACACAAATAAGCTTGAGCTGAGGTGCTCTCAGCATGGTGACACCAAACTCTTGGCATAAACAACCACTTTATATGGAGGCCAACAAGAAATATGACGAGCTCCCCCTTGAAGTCGAAATTTCTTACAAGTAGCTTGTTTAGGATCATAGATAAGGAATTTGTCTTTAGTCACATCAATGATGCCATGGAGAATAATTGCGCCATCTCTTGTGAAACAAAGCGGCCTCAAACAATTTATATTACCAATTCCCTTGAAAATGCCGAAGGGAACAGTTATGAATTTCACCCAATTTCAATTTTTCATTACCCATATGTCCATGTTTCCACTGTAAACCTGGATGTCATTGCTGGTTATCGAAGGCAATCCCCTAAAACACCTAGAGTTAGATATATTGGTCTATTCTGACATAAATCAAAAGGCACTTTAACTTGCTGAAATGTCTCCTCCGCTAAGTTGAAGCCAATAATGACACACCTAGGTCTGAAGAATTTATGATCAGACTTATTGTGAGCACACCAATACAAAACCCCACCTAGAGGAATTGCCTGTTCGCTATCATTGATAACAAAATCGAAGTTTTCATCAACCTTTCTCCACGAATTCAACTTCACTGTCAATACCTCAAGTGTAGTGACTGATAAGGGATAACTAAATGACCTTGTACCTAACACCTTATAATCATTTGGAGAAGAATCATCACCAAAACCAATCATACACAATACATGAAAATGAAGACACATCTCATGAAGATTTTCAGCCTTGCATATTTCTTTTCATGTTTAGATACATCTCATGCTATCTCTACCAGAAAATGAAGATTTCATGTTTTTTAATTATTTATTAATTCTTCTTAATCATTTTCAAATTTGATTGGATATTTCGTTTGGATGTTGGATCCTGAGGTAACTTGGATTGATGGAGAAGTTGTGAAAGTTAGCAGTGAAGATATTACAGAACCCGGTACATCTGGAATGAATGACAGTAAGTTCTTGTTTATTCTCTACCAGAAAACGAACAACAAAGATAGATTTCATGTTTTTTAATCATTTATTAATTCTTCTTAATCATTTCGAAGTTTGATTGAATCTTTTGTTTGGGTGCTGGATCCTGAGGTAACTTGGACTGATGGAGAAGCTGTGAAAGTTAATGTTGAAGATATTACAGAAATGAGAAACCTCAGTAAGTTCATGTCATACTGCCTGTGAATACACATTTTTTATTTATTTTAGAAATACAAATTTTGCATAATATTTTATTAAATCTTAAAATATTAATGTTGTTCATTATGGATTGCAAGTAATCAAATTGATAGTATGATGCATTTTGCTGTATATGATTTAAAATCTATTCTTTAACTCATTTACCAATTATTTATGGCTTTTAGTTATTTATTAATCCTTTTTTACCGTTTTGAAGTTTGTTTTTTTTATGAGTTCAATAATCAACAAATTATGAACATTTACATGTTTTTTTAAATTTTGCTTTTTGTTTTTTTTATATTTAGGTAGAATTATATATATTTCTTTGAATTCACGCAATTAAAATCATTATTTTTAATAATTAGTGAAAATACTTGTATTTCAAATCAAACTAAATGATTTCTATTATTTAGAAATTTCATCTAATTCAGATTTTTCTCCTAGAAAAGTTTTTTTTTAAAAAAAATTATAATTTAGCTGACTGATATCGCACTATTCTAATTTAGATTTTCCTTTTTATTAATTTCACATGTTGCCAAATCCAATTTTGTTTTTGAATAGCTAAAATAAATGCCCAATTAGGGAGATATTTATATGGTAAAAATGAAAATTAAATTCTAAAAATATAGAAGATGTATTTTGTTTTTTCTTTATGTTTTAGTGGCCCTCATTTTTAGTCTAAATACTTCTCTACCAACATGTAATATCTCTGTAGGTGGATATATATATATATATATATATATCAATTTTCTTTTAGTTAACCAGAAAAGAAAAAAATCGATATTTCACACTGCAATTTCCCTTACTAGCCGTTTGCCCACAACCCAGAACTATCAAAATCCATTTCATTTTTCACCCTCTTCCATCACATATTGTTTATTTTGATGGAATTGGAGAGAAAAGAAGTTAAAAGAAATAATATTTCTCTTATTTTTCATCGTTTGGATGTTAAATTAAAAATAGAATTATAATTTCTCTAAAAAATTATTTTTTCTCAAATGGCCAAAATTATTTCTCTTCTAAATGTTAGGAAAGGAGGAAAAATAAAAAGGAAAAAAATACTGTATTATGTGAAATACCATTTATACCCTTATTTTATTTTTATTGAATTGTGGAAAGAATTCTGGTGCCGTATATTTTCGCCGTTCTTGACGTGCTCCATTATTTTGCTATCAACGAATAGTGAAGAAATGATCTTCCTTCTCCGAACGGAGGTAATATTCTATTCCAATATACTCTATTTTTTTAATTTTCTCTTTTCCCATTTTGCTTTCTGCAACCTGATGATTGATAGCATATTTTTCTCAAACTTATTTTGATCATTGTTATTTCTATTGGCCATCATATACGCCGCTTCTATTTAACCATTGGTGTTGATGCAAATTGATACACTGGATAGCTAACCATAATGTGCGATTGTGGTTATAGTATTTCTAAGATTTTACATTATTAAATTATTATAGTTTAGTTTGTTTGCTTTCATCGAATTGACTAATTTCAATTGTACATAAAGTAATTAAGTCTTGCATCTAAAAAATATATATATAGTGTATAAAAAACCTCAAACCTTTAATAGAATATTTAATAGAATTATCTAGATTGATTCATGCATGCTATCACTTCGTTAATGAAGAGCAGTATGACAACTTGGGCTGCCTAATGTCCATTGAATTGTATTTTAATGGTCTCATTTCAGCCATTGCCTAAAATCAGTATGAAAACTTAGGCTGCCTGATGTTATCACTTGGGTTCATCCTATATATATGGTTACGGTACATCTACAATGGCTTAAAATTTTTCATTCTTCTTGGAGGATGCTTAAATGGTTTTAATAAATGCAAATTGGAGGATTAAATTGCATTTTCTTTTATTTGTTATATAAGCTAGTTGTTGTTTCTCCTCATTTGAAATTAGCATTTGAGAAAATTATTGGATATCATTTGTGGTACTAACCGATTGGCTTTGGAATTGTAATATATGAAATGGATGATGGACATAACATTTATATATGTATAAATATAAGTCTGAATATAATTTAAGCTATACAATGAAAATAATATTTTTTTAATAAAGTTAAATTTTCATTCATTATGATAAAATATTAATGAATGATTTAAGTTATTCATGCCATATATATATATATATATATATATATATATGCAATTATCATTAGCTAGCCTGCTAAATCAAAGGTTATGATTAGGATGATACAGATATATACTAAAATAATCAAATGATGTTTAGAACTTGTTATTGGCAGCTAATCATGTCTTATTATTCTGAATGTGCTTCTAGGAATAGTTGAATGATTTTAGCTTTTATACTTTCTTTCTTTTTTTAATATTATTTTATAGCCTTGATCTCTACTGTAGTACTATACTTGGCATCAATGGTCTATAAAATTAGCTATGACATGCAACTAATTTTAAGATATCAATAGTAGAATTTAATTATCTTATTTGTCCTAAAAGGAAACAACATGGATAGTTTACAATGGCAAGTCCATGACGAAGATGATTCAGATGATGAATGGGAAGAATGAGATAGAACAAGAAGAGTGACTGTTATTTAAGTAATATGTCATGTTGTTCATGTTCTTAGCCTTCGTACAAATGTACCCCTATTCCTCAAAGAGAAAAGTACAATAAATCAAGAAAGAGATAAAATTAGAGGAGAGTTAATGAATCATCTGAAAAATAATAATATAGATTGTCACAACCTTATTCGAATGAGGCCGGATACTTTTCTCTTTCTGTGTGATAAATTACGAGATACATGTCTTCTCAAAGACATTGTTCGTACTGTTTTAGAGGAACAAGTTGCAATGTTTCTTATAATTATTTCATAAAATATGAAACTCCGCACAGTGAAATTCTTTTTTCGTCGATCTATTGAGACTGTATGTAGGTATTTCCATTTAGTGTTACATGTTGTCATATCACTTGGAGATGAATATCTGAAACAACCTGATGGTATTGAAGTCCCTTCGGAAATTGCAAACAATAGTAGATATTTTCCATATTTTAAGGTAAATAAATCACTAGTGAATGTGTTTATAGGATAGTTAATCTTGAGTAATAATTATAAACATATTACAGGATTGTATTGGTGCACTTGATGGAACTCATATTCGAGTTAAAGTATCTATTGCTGATGCACAGAGATTTCGTTGTAGAAAGGATTATCCAACTCAAAATGTTCTTGCTGCATGTTCATTTGACTTAAAGCTTATGTATATTTTGACTGGATGGGAAGGATTGGCATTTGATTCTAGAATTATTAAGAATGCTCTAAGTAAGGAAGATAATTTAAAAATCCCAACAGGTGATTGTAGGCTTCTTTTGTTATTTAGCTTCTTCGTTTTCAATTTGATAGCAATATGACACAATTTAATAATTCTACAGGATTTTTGGAAAATATTACCTTGTAGATGCTGAATTTATGCTTAGGGCTGGATTAATTACACCTTATAGATTCATGCGATATCATTTGAAAGAGTACTCCACTCGTGGCCCCAAAAATGCTAAAGAATTATTTAATTTACGACATGCATCTTTGTGCAATGCAGTTGAAAGGGCTTTTGGAGTTTTAAAGAAAAGGTTTCTAATAATTGGAAGTTCAAATGAGAAGACAAATCCATTTCATGTTCAATGTGATATTGTTTTGGCATGTCCTATCTTATATAATCTTTTGATGGGTATGGATCCTGATCAGCAGTTAATTGATGAAGTAGATTCAGAGCTATTAAATAGTGATGAAGTGTATTTTTATTCTGAATTTAGAGACAAAGATAATGAAGATGCTAGAAGAGGTGCTGGATTAAGGGATAACATTGCAGGTGCAATGTGGCATGATTATATTTCAAGTCGTACTTGAATTTTTTTTTCTTCCTATACTTGAATAGTTTATCTTCCATTATTGTCAATGTATTCATATATAAGTAGTGAACTTTTGAATAATGTATTTAATTTTACATTTTTATATTCAATACCAATTTGAAGCTTTTGCATGTTGAAATTATATTTATCTAATGTAAGAGCTAACTTTTTATCATTTCTTATTTATTATAGCAAAAGAATTCTCTCAATAATCGATGAACAAAGGCATATAACTTTTCTCTCACTTGTTATAAGTTTTGTTCTTTTTATTATATAATTTTAGAGATGGCAAAAAAGGACACTTCAAATGGAGTTCAGAACAATAGAGATAAGGTTGAAAAGGAAAGGAGAGATATGCTTCGATGGACTAAAATAATGGATGGAGTTCTGATAGCCACTCTCTTGCATCAACAAAATATAGGCAATAGAGTTGATGGAACCTTCACAACCCAAGCTTTGAGCCAAGTGGTTTTAGAAGTTCGTGAAACTACCGGAGTTGAACAAGTTGATAAAGAAAATGTGAAAAACATAATAAAGTAGTTAAAAAGTAATTTCAATGAGTGTTATGATCTTTTCAAGCACTTTAGTGGTATTGCGTGGAGCCCTATAACAAAAAGGTTTGATGAAGAACCTGAAGTTTGGAAAGCATTAATACAATTTTTATCTCTATTTTTTATATCTTGAATGATTTATAGTTATTAAGAATCATGCTTTTATCAAAATAACTGAATCTAATATAATTTTTTTCATCTTTCAAATTATTTCATACAGGCCAATTCGAGTGCTAAGAAATGGATGCCAACTAAAATACAACATTATGATCAATTGATGCTTTTGTATGCAAAGGATAGAGCAATTGGAGATATAGCTGCAACTACAAAGGAGAGATCACGTCGTTTGTCTCGTAACATAGGTGAAACTAATGAGGTTGGATCAAATATTAATCTTGATTCTATTGACAATATTGACATATTAATGTCTGAAAATATTATTTTTTTGGAAAATTATGATACTACACATGTTGGTACAAGTCCTTTAACACCAAGTGAAGCTACCACCAATGACAATTGTGAATTTACTTTAGTAACATCTCCACCAAAGAAGAGAAGAAAAAATGCAGTTTCAAAAGAAATTAGTAGTGTTAAAGAAGTAATTGACAATGTGGCTGAAGTGCTAAAGGAAGGGAATGGCATTTTCAATGAAAGGAATGAAATTGCCAAAAGCACACGCCAATGTGTTTATTCGAAACAAGAAGTTTATGCTGAGTTGGTGAAAATTGGTCTTGATGTGCACCTTCGCTACAAAGCATATGATTTTATCACTACAAATGTTACTAGAGTGAGGAAATTCTTTGGTTGTCCAATTCATGAGCATAAGGAGTACTTATTGTATTTGATGCATGAGACTCAAGGTTCTCAATTGAAAATAAATTAAGCAAATGTAAGATATTTATATTTTTTTATTATATTTAAAATTAGATTTTATGGATTATGCCAATATGTGATGTTATTGAATATTGATTTAATCTTGGATTTGTTTGATTATTGGATTTAGATTTTGATTATGAATTTTACTTGCATTAGTTACTGTCATATATTACCATAAATATGCATATATTTGTATCATTTTGTTATTTGTTGCTTTGCTTTATGGTTGCATATCACTTGTATAAAGTAACTTAGTTATGAGATCAAACACGTCAAAGTCAGCAGCTGCTAGAGACATTTATTCTTGGGCCAGCCATTTATAGTTGTGATTTCAATCCATTATGTGTAGATTCAAAGAGTTACTATTTGACAGATGGCCATGAAATTAATTTTATTCACTGGAGTTGCTTCCATGATAAAAAAAAATTGTATCATCTATCAAAAAGTACAAAGATATTTTACACTAGAAGCATGTTTGTTTTTTGTATTCTTTTTGTATTTTACATGGATTAATAAGTGGGTAAAGTATGTGATCATGTACTGCTCAATTGGAGTTACGATAGCGAGCACTTCTAAATAGAAGTAACGATATTTGCATTATAATTCATGTGGAAAATTTCTAACTATGACAATAGAAAAGAACGAGGATAAAATTATAAAAATATATTTTACAGATTTATTTATTTATTAAAATATTAAATTTTAATTAATTTATAAATAGTTTATAAATTTTATATAATTTATAATGAGTTAAATGTAAATTTATAATAAAATTATTAAAATATTACTTATAAAAAAGTAAAAATTTTAAAAAATATAGTGGGCGGTGCATTTTTCCTTTCAACTTCTTTGGTTGTATCTCGTGGGTGTTTGCTTATATCTTGCTAAATTTCTTTATCGATTTCTTTGCATTTCTTTATAAATGGAAGAAGGTGAAAAAAGAAATGGATTTTGATGGTTATGGACTAGCGGCTTGCTTAATTTACCAATGAGGTAAAAAAATTACCTCGTTCGGAGGAGTATTGTGTATGATTTGGTTTGGTTATGATTCTTCTATAGATGATTATAAGGTGTTAGGTAGGTCATTTAGTCACGAGAATCCCTTATTGATCTCTACAGTTGAGGTATTGATAGTGAAGTTTTATTCATGGAGAAAGGTTGAAGAAAACTTCGATTTTTTAATGAATGATAGCGAACAGGTAATTCCTCTAAATGGGGTTTTGTATTGGTGTGCACATAATCGGCTTGAGAGTAAATTCTTCAGACCTAGGTGTGTCATTATTGGCTTCAATTTAGCAGAGGAGACATTCCAGCAAGTTAAAATGCCCTTTGATTTATATCAGAAAAGACCAATATATCAAACACTAAGTGTTTTAGGGGATTGCCTTTCGATTACAGTGGAAACATGGACATATTGGTAATGAAAAATTGAAACTGGGTGAAACTCATAACCGTTCCCTTCAGCATTTATAAGGTAATTGGTAATATAATTTGTTTGAGGCCGCTTTGTTTCATAAGCTATGGTGCAATTATTCTCCATGGCATCACTGATGTGCCTAAAGACAAATTCCTATCTATGATCCCAAACAAACTACTTGTAAGAAATTTCGACTTCAAGGAAGTGCTCTTCATATTTCTCATTGGCCTTCATATAAAGTGGTTGTTTATGCTAGGAGTTTGGTGTCACCATGCTGAGAGCACCTCAACTCAAGCCTATCTGTGCAGCTTGGATTGTTACCACTTTCTCAATTCTTTCGTACCAAGTTTATTTCATTTGTAAAACTTATTCCATCTATTTATTTTATATATTGATCATATAACTTTTTTTTTATCTTATGGCATTATTTTTTTATGGCTCTGCTATTTGGCCTTTTAGAGAAGCAAAATATATATGTTTTATCATAGTTTTCTGATCTTATTGCACTGTCATAATTTTATATGGATATAAACATTATTAGCGTTTTTTTTAGTCTTTTCTGGGAAAAAAATACTCTTGCACAGGTTGTTTGTGTATGAACAAAATTTATGATCTGGTAATGCAGAAAAATTTGCAAAATTTGAAAGTGGTGAGCTTGTGTTTTGATGTTTTTCTTTTTAACTTGTTCTTGTTTGTCCAAGTCTCAATTTCATCGTATGAATGCTGTCAAAAACAAAAACGTAATCTGAATGAATCAATGAGTTTTAACATAATCATATTGGAGGACTCATCACAATTAGGTCATATGATAACTTCAATTTTGTTTTGATCTGGGTACTATCTCCTTATTCCAAGTAAAATTTAACAAGAATGCTAACAAGTACCACCTTTCTGAAAACATTTATTTGCACATTCAGGCCTTATCTTGTGTCTATATTACAACAGAATTATACAATAAAATTATAGTAATTTTATAAAACAAACACATACAGAGAATAGAAATTGAATACACATCACAACAAAATCATAGCAAATTTGCATGCATACTTAGGAAATGTATTTTTTTTAAACATTATTATTCATTTGTTTCTCATATTCTACAAGTGAGAAATACATGTACAAAATGAGTTAATATAAATAATAATAATAAACTTGAGTTTAATTTGATTAAAATATAAAATACTATAAACTATAAATAGAGTCTTCAGGTCTTGGAAAATGTATATGGTTGAATATTAGACTTTTAAATATTCTATTTTAATTATTAAGTTTTTTATGTACAGTTCAAAAAAATATTGTTTTATATGTTCAAATTTAAATAGTTTAATACATTCATAATCTCAATAGTTAACACAGTCAGTCATTTTGTCTCATCTCTCATCCACTCTTCGATTAATCATTCTACTACTTCAGCAAATAACAGTAAACCATTGAATATTAGACTTTTAATCACTATACTTATTTTTAACTTATGCAAATAGTTAACTTTGAGATAAAATTACAAAATGAAATCATTAAATTGCATATTACTTCTCCCATTTTATTAGTATGAATGTAATTAATTTGTAGCTTGATTTGGCAAACAAATCAGATCAATGTAAGAAATTGGTGTTTTAGCTGTCATGGTTTTTTTTTTCATAAAAGTGCAACTTGAAGTCTTGAATGGTCTAGAGATCATCCAACATGAAGATAAAACTTCACTTAGATCATCCAAAAATCACCATCATAACATGAAAGAGAAAACTTCCGTTAAACACCAAATAGTTTAGGTGCATTGGTAAAACTCATAGACATGAAATTCAATAATATTCTCTCAGTCAGGACATTTATCAAGCACATAGAAGACATTCATATTAATCATTAAGCTACAAAAAAAGTTCGCAACTTTTCCAAAAATTTGCAACAAAATGCCAAATGGGAACTTAAATTTTAAACTAAGCTCATGATTTCACTTCTCCAATTATACCCTCTTGGGGCAGTGGCAAATCATCTGTTATAACTGAATCGCTGAGAGCATTCTGTAGCTGCTGTTGTTCTTCAGTTTTCATCTGCTGCTCCAAGTCTCTTAGCCTTGTCCGTACCACGCTTGTAACTAGAACTGAAACAAGATCAAAAAGGATATATAAATAAGTGTACAAGAAACAGCGTAAACTTGGAGGATCTTGAAAATTAAAGTGCGAGAGGGGTGAGTGTAGTGTACTGCCAGTAGTGCCAATGGTCCAAAGCCAGAGGATCTTGAGGCCAGGACTCTGCTCTCTCGCCATTTTTAGCAAGCAAATTGTGCAAGTTATCTACTGTTTTCGCGCAATTAGGATTTCGCTATTGGTGTATGACTGAGAGAACGAAACGTCGTCGTTTTCAGACTTTTAAGCCCAAACAAATCACCGAGGCCTCAGCCCACTTGACTGTTTGTGGCTGAACAGAATAACCTAACCGCCAGTTTGGTTCTCTCTCTCTCTCTCTCTCTCTCTCTCTCTCTCCCTCCTCTGGCTCTTTCATGGAGACAAGAAATTGAAGATGGTGAAGATGCTAATAACTCGGCGAAGTGTTTTGGCAACTATGTTTTCAGCTACAGAGTTCAGGAGATTTCAGTTTCGACAGGAAACTATATTGGGTATGGTTACATTTACCAATTCAATTGGTTGTTTTTGCTATTCAAGTTACAGAGATAGCCATAAAGCTTCAAACTTTGACAGATTTTTGAGAGAGAATAGATATAAAGCTTCAAGCTTTGACAATTTTTTGAGGGACAGATGTAAATATGGATCATTTAGTGACATTGATGATGCCTTAGTTTCATTTGATCATATGCTCCATTTAAATCCTCTGCCTTCTATTATGCAATTTAACCAGTTATTATCTGCTATTGTGAGAATGAAGCATTACCACACAGTGGTTTCTATGTTTCAAAGGATGGAACTTTTAGGAATCTCCTTTAATGTTTATAGTTTTAGCATATTGATTAACTGCTTTTGCCATATGCACCTTGTGGATTTTGGGTTTTCTGTTTTAGGGAAAATTGTTAAAGTTGGGTTGCAGCCTAGTATTGTAACATTGAATACTTTGATTAATGGACTATGTGTAGAGGGTAAAGTTGTTGAAGCAGTGGGGTTTTTAGATGATATCGTAGCAAGAGGGTATCGACCTACTGTATATACTCATACTATGATAGTTAATGGTTTGTGTAAAATCGGGAAGACAAGCTTGGCCATTGGTTGGATGAAGAAAATGGTTGAGAGAGGTTGTGAGCCAGAGGTGGTGGCATATAGTACAATCATTGACAGTCTTTGCAAGGATAGGCTAGTTATCGAGGCATTAGAACTCTTCTCTCATATTAGAAGTATAGGCATTTTACCAACAGTTGTCACTTACAACTCATTAATATATGGTATGTGCAATTTGGGTCAATGGAAGCGAGCATCAATACTATTCAAAGAAATGCCACAGTGGAACATTACTCCAGATGTAATTACCTTCAGTACATTGGTTGATGCACTTTGTAAGGAAGGAATGGTTTTGGAGGCTCAAGGTTTGTTTGGTAAAATGATTCAAATGGGCATGGAGCCTGATGTTGTCACTTACAGCTCCTTAATCCATGGCCTCAGTAATTTAAGCCAATGGAAGGAATCTTTGACTTTGTTGAATGAAATGCTTGTGCAAAACATCACTCCAGATGTTGTTACCTTCAGTATCTTGGTTGATGTGTTTTGCAAGAAAGGAATGGTTTCAGAGGCTCAAAGTACTGTCGATACAATGATTCAGAGAGGCTTAAGGCCTAATGTTGTTACTTACAATTCATTGATAGATGGCTATTGTATTCAAAGCCAAATGGATGAGGCCAGGAGAGTTTTTGATGGGATGGTCAGCAACAATTGTACACCTGATGTTCTTAGTTATAACATCTTGATTAAAGGATACTGTAAGAGTGGAAGGATAGATGAGGCAAGTAAACTTTTTGATGAAATGCCTCACAAACGTTTGATTCCTAACTCTGTTACACACACTACGCTTATAAGTGGCTTATGCCAGGCTGGAAGACCTCATGAAGCAGAAGAACTTTTCAGGAAAATGACTTCTCATGGCTGTACTCCAGATATAATAACATACTCGACCTTGCTTGATGGCTTCTGCAAACAAGGACATCTTGATGAGGCACTGGCACTATTTGAAGCTATGAAAAGAAGCCATTTGAAACCTAATAATGTGATCTATAATATCTTGATTAATGGTATGTGCAAAGCTGGAAAGCTCAAAGATGCAGAGGAATTGGCTTCTAGTCTTTCAGTCGAAGGGTTTCAGGCTCATGTTTGAAAATCTAGTTTATTAATCGGTGGCCTCTTCTAAGAAGGATTACAACATGAAGCAGATAAGGTCTCCCAAAAAGGGGAAGAAGGATGACTGCTCTTACTCATAATGCACTTATCTTCAATGTGCATTAAGTTTAACTCCTAATACACTTATATTCACAAGCTTTTTGTCGATCACACCTATGAATAGCCATTTATTGCAGCAAAATGACCAGGTAATTCGATGAGTCAAAATCTTATATGAAATGCTTTACTAATTTTGTAGGCAAGAATTCAAGAACTTTGAACATCTATAATTATTAATAATGTCTGCACTTACTGGATCTCTGCTTCAATAGGAAAAACTGGGACACATACCCCTAAATTGTTTTGGAGACCTTGACATGAGCATCTCAAATTTCTTGTTATACCATGTGGTGAGTTACTTCTTTATATGTTAGTTTGTTTTGCAGTCATTTGGAAATTTGAGCTTCTGAAGTTCTTAATATGATGAAACACTGAATAAAATTCGTAAATCTGACATGGAACCCCTTTTTTCAGGCATCTCATAGCAATATCCCTCTTTTGCTTTTGTGGGTCATATACTGTTGTTGTGTTTCTAAAGCAAATATGTACTTTTTTTAGATGTGCAGCTTTCACTTTGGATTCAATACTGAATTTGCTTTGTGATATGGTTAAAGCACTAGATGCCAGGGATTATTGGAACTTATTGCAAGATGAAATTCGTATTCAGAAAGTTAAAGACAAGGTGACATAAATTATATCAATTCAAATTAAAGAATGGATTAGAATCCATCTTGTTTATCTTTCCATCTCTCTTTTTATATCTACCTAACTGTCTAAATATATATATATATATATATATATATCGCAAACATAAGTTTATAAATTCTGGAAGAAGTTGCAGTTCTTTTTTTCCCATTTTAAAAAATCTATTCCTCAGTATGAATTTCATTTATTGTTTGTATGCATTCTTTTTTTTGGCTTAGATATAATGTTTTGTTGTTTAACCATTAATATCTTTGCAGAAAGAGAGACATGTTTTTTTTATAGTCCCTTTTTTGGGGATCTCAAGGAGAAAACCAATTTTCTAAAAAAAGTGTATGATGTACTGTGGAGTGAAAAAAATAAACTTCGGAAAGATTTTTTGACTCAGCATTTTTATTGGAGGTGGCATCAGGGGTTCTTTGTTCCAGAAGATGGTAAGTTCAAAATCATATTTGAGTATATAGCTTTAGATAATAAGGAGGATGAAAAGGCGGAAAAAACTAAAAAGTTGAAGAAGATTCAAGCAAAGGTGTAAAAGATCCAGACAAAGCTATAAAAGATTCTTGCAAAGCTGTAGAAGAAATTCGTCTTTGACGTCATTGCAGGCACCACCTCATTAATCATTTGGATAGGGGTGAAAGTAGTATAAGTATTATTATTATTTTAAATTTATTTTAGTGTTTTATATGATGTATATAGTTAATTAATTTTGTTGTTATTACTTATGGAAACATCAAAGCTTGTTTTTTTGATATATTGTTTTGCACTAACCAGATGACCTTTGAAGAAATTGAGGTTTTTTCAACATTCATCTAGTCAATGCAAAACAATATGTTAGAAACACAAGCTTTAATGTTACCACAAGTAATAACAATGAAATTAGTTAACTATATACATTAGAGAAAACAATAAAGAAAATTTAAAATAATAATACTTATAATACTTTCACCCCTATCCAAATGATTATTGAGGTGGTGCCTACAATGATGCCAAAGACGAATTCCTTTTATAGCTCTGCATGAATCTTCTACAACTTTTTCTGGATCTTTTACACCTTTGCCTAAATCTTCTCCAACTTCTTTAGTTTTTCCTTCTTTTTCATCCTCCTTATAATATGAAATTATATACTCAAATATCCTTCTGAACTTCCCATTTTCTAGAATAAGTTTCTCCCAACACCACCCTTGATAAAAAAAAGCTGATTGAAAATGTCTCTCCAAGTCCTTTTTTTTTTCACTCTACATTATATCGTACACTCCTTCCAAAAAATTAGTTCTTTGTGATTTCAAAATATGGGTTTATCCAAAATCAATCTGACACTCTTTCTGCAAAGACATTAATGTTTAAACAACAAAACATTATACCTAAAAAAAAGGTGCACAAGAAATAAAATTCATACCGAGCAATATATCTTTTTAAATGGGAAAAACAAACTTCAACTTCTTTCAGAACTGAATTCTCGCGGAAACTCAAAGACTCCTTATCTTGATTTCAACAATACATGCTTCATCATCTCATATAGATTTTTTAGGACGATGAAATGGCATTGATCTCCTTGACATAAAAAGGAAAAACAGTCATTTATAAGAATAAACATAAATGCAGCAAAATTTAAACCAAAAAAACAGGTATTAACTTAAAATTATGTAATTCTTAAATACACCCTTACAGGTTCATCAATCCAAGATGATTGCAAGCACAGAAAGATTGTGATGGCTAGACTATATATATTCCACAGTTTCAATTGATGTTTGGTGTTTGTTGTGTTGTTAAGATTTTAGTTTCACTTAGTTGTGCTTTCGCGGTTCATTTGTTCATATTTGGTGTTGTTTCGTTGTACTTGATAAAGTTGGTAATTATTTTAATTCAGTTGCAAGTCCTACTTGTAAACTTCCATGCATTAGAGTTCTATACTGGGTAGTTTTCTAGCAGTTTGCCACAAACAATTAGTCGGAACATAAAATGCAAGAACTAATCAGGGAAACAGCTTTGTGCTCCAAAAGCTCAGTGCTACAATTGATCTAGTCTTTCAGTAACTCGCCATGTGGCTTTTAGTCTTTCAGTCGAAGGGTTTCAGGCTCATGTTTGAATTTCTAGTTTATTAATCTGGGGTCTCTAATAAGAAGGATTACAAGATGAAGCATGTAAGGTCTCCCAAAAAAGGGAAGAAGGATGGCTGCTTTTACTCACAATGCACTTATCTTCGATGTGCATTAACTCCTAGTGCACTTATATTCACAAGCTTTTTGTCGATCACACCTATGAAGCCATTTATTGCAGCAAAATGGCCAGGTAGTCCAATGAGTTAAAATCTTATATGAAATGCCCTACTAATTTTGTAGGCAAGAATTCAAGAACTTTGAACATCTATAATCATTAATAATGTTTGGTGTTGTTGTGTTGTACTTGATAAAGATGGTATTTATTTTAATTCAGTTGCAAGTCCTACTTGTAAACTTCCATGCATTAGAGTTCCATACTGGGTAGTTTTCTAGCAGTTTGCCACAAACAATTAGTTGGAACATAAAATGCAAGAACGAATCAGGGAAACAGCTTTGTGCTCCAAAAGCTCAGTGCTACAATTGATCTAGTCTTTCAGTAACTCACCATGTGGCTTTTAGTCTTTCAGTCGAAGGATTTCAGGCTCATGTTTGAATTTCTAGTTTATTAATCTGGGGCCTCTAATAAGAAGGATTACAAGATGAAGCATGTAAGGTCTCCCAAAAAAGGGAAGAAGGATGGCTGCTTTTACTCACAACGCCCTTATCTTTGATGTGCATTAACTCCTAGTGCACTTATATTCACAAGCT
Organism: Garcia nutans; assembly: GCA_947685225.1. Classification (NCBI taxonomy): domain Eukaryota; kingdom Viridiplantae; phylum Streptophyta; class Magnoliopsida; order Malpighiales; family Euphorbiaceae; genus Garcia; species Garcia nutans. The sequence goes on along the minus strand of CANTUV010000036.1, from coordinate 23,093,797 downwards.
TTTTGTCGATCACACCTATGAAGCCATTTATTGCAGCAAAATGGCCAGGTAGTCCAATGAGTTAATCTTATATGAAATGCCCTATTAATTTTGTAGACAAGAATTCAAGAACTTTGAACATCTATAATCATTAATAATGTCGGCACTTACTGTATTTCTGCTTCAATAGGAAAAACTTGGGACGCATGCCCCTAAATTGTTTTGGAGACCAGGAGACCCTGACATGAGCATCTCAAATTTCTTGTTATACCACGTATTGAGTTACTTCTTCTTTATATTGTTAGTCTGTTTTGCAGTCATTTGGAAATTTGAGCTTATGAAGTTCTTAATATTATGAAGTTCACATAGCAATATCCTGCTTTTGCTTTTGTAGGTCACATGCTGTTGTTGTGTTTCTAAAGCAAATATGTACTGTTTTTAGATGTGCAGCTTTCACTTTGGATTCAATACTGAATTTGCTTTGTGACATGGTTAAAGCACTGGATGCCAGGGATTATTGGAACTCATTGCAACATAAAATTCATATTCAGAAAGTTAAAGACAAGGTGACAAAAATTATATCAATTCAAATTAAAGAATGGATTAGAATCCATCTTGTTTATCTTTTCATCTCTCTTTTTATATCTACCTATATATCTACCTAACTATATTGACAGCACAAACTTAAGTTTATAACTTTCTGGGGGGAAGATCAAAGATGATGCCGATTATAATAATAATGATGCTGGGCACATATGTGAGGAGCTATTCGCTTTGAGGAGCTTTCATTTTCAGCAAGAAGTGGAAATGGGTATGATTCAATCTCCTACCTTTACTAATACTTCCACCTTCCATTTTAATATTTTTAGTTTCAGTATAGAAATAAGACTTTGACAAATTCGAGTTTCAGCAGTTGAAATGAATGAAATCGCTAGAAATCATATGATAATTACATTCTTTTCATCTTTGATTGATTGCTTTTACTTAATGCTATGTGGACTTCGGTTCCATGTGCTGGTAAAATACTTGTTAGTCATTCCAATATTTACCACCTTAGTTAACTAGCAATATATAGAGGTGAAATCACAATTGTTCGATGAGATGGTGTACAGAGGATATGAAGCCAAATATTTCCACCTATTCTTGGGAATGTTCTGTGCAAAATTGGGAAAATGAACATTACAATTTGATTCCTGAAGAAAACAGTAGATAGAAGAAGTGATAGGCAACACAAAGTAAACAACTATGCGACTGTGAACCAGAATTAAAGTTGGAGGAATTGAAAGTAAAAATACTGTTACTGGCTTAGAATTTTCATTTTATTGTAACTCATAACAGTTTGAATGAATGCTGAACTTATCAGAACTGTTATAATCATAATGGTTTAGGTTTGGCAGGAATGTCTTTTTTTTTCCCTTAATTGTTGTACTTAGGATTTGGCTTTTGTTTCTTTTTCTTTATATGTGTTATTAGGTTGTGTTAATAAAATCAGAAATTAAAAAACAAGAAACTTTGTTTCCATGATGACTTTAACTAAGTTGACTCAAGCCATTTCTTAATTTAGATCCCAAGTTTATTTAACTGTTATTGGTAGTTGCAGGGAGGAATAGTTTAACGAACAAGTGCATATTTTTTTCTGTATAATAGATGCTTGGATTGATTTTCCCTCTCTTTCGTACCTATATTCAAAGTAAAAAAAAAACTGCTATCAGTAGTTGGGACCGGCTGCTTTCTTCTTTTTTAAACAGCGGCTATGGGTTGGTATCTTCCCACATCCTTTGATAATGGGTTTTAAAAAGCAAGAGTTTTGCTGCAAACAACTTTTCTTTAACATTTTCTAAAAAATTAATTTTCAAAGAGAGATAGTCTAACGATAAATATATATTTAATTAAGCAATAAATTTATAATCGATTTTTTTCTCTATTATATTATCGAGGAAATGATTTTATACCAAGTTATGCTTGTGAAATGTTTTCAATAAAATTTATTTTTTTCTTATTCATGGCTTGCTAATTAATTTCTACACAAGACAATAAATAGTTTACCACAAGCGATATAATCACAAGGTCAAACAAATATTTATCTTCTTAGTTTAATGATAATTGCTTGTGGGCACCTATTTCTAATGTGATGAGGTCAAAGTCAAAGATAAATAGTTGATTATTGACATATATGAAATAAATTAGCATAATGATGCAAATAGAAAATGTGAGAAATTAATATATTATAAAATTTAAATAAATTAATGAATAATTAACACATTTGTTGATGCAAACATAAAAAAAAAATAGGGTTAAGAGATGTTGTGCTTTGTTTGAATTTGGCAGGAATGTTAGTTTTGATGGTTTTTTTTTTCTTTTAACTTATTTATTGGCCTAAATTTAGGTGTTTTACGAGAATTTAAATGTTATGGCAGTCTTTTTTTTTTTTTAATTGATAGTAGCCAAATTTTAATTTCTTATTTTTGTGGGCAAAGTTCTATGTATCAATTTGAATTGGCAATTATGGTTTAAAATCAAATATAAATAGAATTTTTTATTTCTTTAATAAAATTAGTAATTTTTAAAAAAAATTATTTTTTCTTTTTAAAATTCAAAATTTTAAAATTTAAAGACAATTGTATTTGAATCACTTTTGAATATGAGACAAAATTGGCAATTTCTAGGATAAAAGAATACAAAACAAAGGAAATACCATACCTCTTTGTTCATGAATTGAATTTTTTTTCCCTATTGTTTCAACCACAAATATAGATATATTATCATTGATACTATTACAGAAATTGCTATCATAATTACAAAATGTAAAGGTTAAAGATTCAAATAATTGGTGCCATTAGGCTTCAATAGGTCTAAATGGTACAAAATCTTGTTGTTAATGAAATTTCTAGTCAATTACTAAAATAAATTTGGTATTATTAAATTAAAGAAATTTTATTTATATTTTAGTAATTTGTTCATAAATAAATTACCAAAACTAAAGATTTTAATTTTTTTAATAACATAATAAAACCTCCACAATTCAAACAAAAAATCTATATATATATATATATATATATAACCATTCAATATTGGGGGATGCCTCAAAACCTTCAGCATATAACCTTTCACAAAATAAGAACAAAAGAAATGTCTCTAACCGCTCGGATTCTAAATACCCCGACCACTACTAGACTCTCTTCGTCACTTCCCTCCTTTGTTTCTCATCGCTATTCTCAGTTTCTTTCTTCCAATTTTACGCCTCCTTATCTTCTCCTTAAACCCTCTTGCTCTTCCTTTAAAAGGGTATTTTCGTCTGCTTCACCTACACCCCCCGCTGCCGCTTCCGCCACCACCATGAGTGACGCTCCAGATGCTGGCATGGATGCTGTTCAAAGGCGCCTTATGTTTGAGGATGAGTCCGGATTTCTTGTTCTTTTGCCTTTCTGTTCACTTGTTGTTTAATAATTTTTTGTTGTTTCTTTGTGATTAATTTTCGTTATAATCTTGATTTTTTGCATGTTTCTTGATTTTTTTTTATACGCAAATAGTTTAGAGATTATGAAAAATCTCTCTGTTTCTTTTTCCATATTTGTTGGACTCTTTATTCCTATGTTTTTCTACCTGTTTCACTTGTCCGTGTTTGACTTTTGGAAAGTGGAAACTGAGGTTTTTGTTTTTTAATGAAAAATCCATAAATTTTCATTCTTTTATAGTTTTCAATTGTTTTTTTTTCAATTTATTTTCTGGGTTCATTTTGATTTCTGATTAGAGCCAGTAAAATGAAGCATCTAATTGAGTTTTGGTTGAATGAAAAATCCTTTGTTTTTTTTTTAAAAAAAGTTTGATCATTTACTGGTTCCAAGTAAGATTAGAGGAATAAGATTAGAAATTTCCTTCTTCTCATTATGCTCTGCAATTAGTTTCACAAAGTTTACTTTTTTAGTTCACTCACACTTAGAACTTCTGGTTTTGTTAAAGTTGATATTCAATCTGATAATTCTTTTGATCAATTTCTGATCCATTTGTTCATCTGGGTTTATTCCATTCTTTTATTTTGCTTTGAACTTGTGATTCTTTTTATTTGACTCTGGCTGCTAATTGATTGAAAATAACTAGGAAAAAAGTAAGACTTGTGATTTGAGTATCTTTACCATATCTCAATTTGCAGATGCATTTTAGTGGATGAGGACGATAAAGTTGTTGGTCATGTCTCCAAATATAGCTGTAAGTACAATTTTTACATTCATGACTTTCTATAAGCTATTTATATGCATAATTAATTATGTAGAGATTTTTTTGTAGTTTATATTGTACAGTTTGTCTTGTTAGTTCAAACAATCTGAATAAACAACTTGGTCAAAAATAACTTTTAATCACCTGCTTGGAGTTGAAATCTTGCAATTGATCTTTTGAACTCCATTTTCTATGCCTTTGTAACGCGGGGCAATCCTGCACCAATTACCTCCAATATTTGGAGGCATAAGCTGTTGTTTTGTACCATGTGATGTGATTAGATCTTTTGCATAATTCAGAGGCTAAATTATGGTTATCTTCATTTACTCATGATAAGATGCTTTCTGAATTTGCAGGTCATTTGTGGGAAAATATTGTGAAGGGGAACTCGTTGCACAGAGCTTTTAGTGTATTTCTTTTCAACTCAAAATATGAGCTACTCCTTCAGGTGTGCGATGATTACTTTAAAGCATGGGGGTTCTATTTTTTTGGTTCAGATATAAAAATCCAATATTGTCTCTCGGTTTTTAGCTCTTTTCTGCAATTATTAAACAGATCGGAATTTGCATATATTCGTGAACCACTTCCCGTGATGAAAAATATTTCTACTGATCTAACAACTCCAAACCTTATCAGTTTTCATAACTGATTCCAGAGTTGTAGATGTAGAAGAATTGACGTATGAGTATGACCGAGAACTATGAATGCTGAGAGGACAAATCTAGAGCTATTCATTAATTGAAGGACACAACTTGAAAGAAATCTGTGGTTAGAACTTCTGTACATTTGATTGGGCAACTGAAGCTGGAAAAAAAGTCATACAAGTTTGGTTTTCTGCGTATTAGATTAGTATAAACTGCCCATGCTAGTTTACAAAACATGAAACCTGGGGCAGGGAACAACAATGTGATATAAACCAATGGACCATTTGGAAGACTTATTTCAAGAATCTGCTTATGTGGCTGGACTCTAGAGGAATGTTGAACATTTTGTGGGTTCAACAAATTAAACAATGTGTGGGTTAGACAAATTTGAAGGGCAATTCTTTCATGAAATTAAATGGTATACTGAGGTTATGTGCATTTTTTCTTTGTTTACATGACAGCAACGCTCTGCAACAAAGGTGACATTCCCCCTCGTGTGGACAAACACTTGCTGCAGTCATCCTTTGTATCGTGAATCTGAGCTTATTGATGAGGATGCTCTTGGTACATATTTCAACCCCAATGAAAACTTACTCACCTACTTTTAATGGAAGGCCAGTAGTTATTTGCTTTTTTCTTGTATCTTTATCAGGTGTGCGGAATGCGGCACAAAGGAAGCTTTTAGATGAACTTGGTATCCCTGCTGAAGATGTACCGGTTGATCAGTTTACCACATTGGGACGCATTCTATACAAGGCACCTTCTGATGGAAAGTGGGGCGAACATGAACGTAATATTTTAACTAATATTTGGCAATCTGATTTTATTTTTGCCTTGTGCTCTTTTCAATTTGTATTATTTGAACCATTGAGCTTACATCGTGTTGTAGGATCTTTGTACTTGATCTATTTGTCATAGGTTGACTCTATTTGCCTGGATGATCTTAGGAATATATTGCTACTGTTTTCCTCCAGAATCTTGTGACTTATTTTTCTTTCCCCAATTTGCAGTTGATTATCTGCTGTTCATAGTTTGCGATGTTAACTTAAATCCAAACCCAGATGAGGTAGCTGATTTCAAGTACGTTAACCGAGAAAAGTTGAAGGAACTCTTGAGGAAAGCAGATGCCGGTGAGGAAGGTTTGAAGCTGTCACCTTGGTTTAGGCTAGTTGTGGATAATTTCTTGTTCGGATGGTGGGAGCACGTCGAAAAGGGTACGCTCAAAGAAGCAGCTGACATGAAAACAATTCACGAGTTGACTTAATATTACATTTATATTCTAATTAGAAGAAAGTTTGATTGTGGTATCAACTGTAACTTTTCTATTTGAATAAAATCTGGTCATTGAAGAATTCAAAACAAGTTGCCGTTTCATCACTGTGTTGTAGCCTTCAGTATTTGCCAAAAACACAGCTTATTGTAGCCTGGACATATTAAATTTTGAGCTTGTTCCCTGAACCCGTATGTGCATCTGATATTGTAATGTAATTTCAGTTTATGATTTAAAAACTTGATCAATAAAAGACATATATTTCATTTACATTGAGTTAGTCTTGTCTACTTATTTGACTTTGAGTTAGTCTTGTCTACTTATTTGACTTGAAGTTGGTGGAATGAACCTTGTTTTTTATGCCTAAAGGTGATTAGGCCTATTGAGCTGCTCTGGAAATCAATTTCTAATGTATTGTTTGGAGAAATATGTATTTAATATTAGACTATATCTCAAAGTAAAGGGAAATCGAAAGAAAAGGGATTTTTTCGATTTGAACTCTTAGTCTTGTCTTGTTTCTTGCATTACAAGATAAATATTGGGTTAGATTTTGGTATCACCCTTAATCAAGATTCTTAAATAATTGACTTCACATGAATTTGAAGAAAAGTTATTGCCACTTGGACTAGTAGTGTTGGTGAAAATTTGTCATTTATCAAACTAAAATCCAAATATGGGATCTTTTGTGGCAATGGGAAATTAAATTGAAAAAGACATTTCTTTCTCCTAAAAGATAGTTTCATTCACTCATCCCAAATAATGGAATTCAACCACAAAATAATATCCATTTTGGATTTATATTTTCATACTATATTACATTATATGTCAAAAGAGCCACCAAAATCACTATTTTTTGTGACACTGAAATTTTCAATAAATCATACTTTTTTAAAAAAAAATTCCATTTTACTTTTTTTCTTCCCCTTCAATCAGCCTCCCACTTTGTCCCACTAAATACCAAGTTGCCAATTAGTTGGTATTGAATGCTTCAACCTCATATAAGCTCACCGGTCAAGGAATTTCGACCTCATCAAATTTTTTAGTGTTCTTGGTTGACCTGTTTTAGTATGCTTCCATTGTCACTCGAATGGCAATTTGCTTACTCCCACTCCATTATTTATTTCATTTTTTTAAATATTATTATATATATAAAGTGAATAATTTATCCTTTAAATTTAATTTAACGAACGGACAATACAAATTTTTCTTTTTTCTAGTAATATTATATAAAAAGCACATATTGTTATAAATATCAAAAAAAATTAAATTAAGCAAAAAATAATTTGAATCTAAAATTAAGTTTCACAATCTCAATTTTAATTATTTATATTAACCCATTTATTAATTTATGAAAAATCAAACCTATAATTAAATTTTAAAGTCTAAGTTTTAATTACTTGAACCGATAAATTAATTAAGGAGTTGAGATATTAAAACTATAAATAGGTTAGAATTTTCATATGATGATGGAAGGGTTTAGTATTTCCTGAAATAGTTTTTTGAATTCAAGCCATCTTATTTATATTCTGTCATTATAATTTATATTTCTCTTTAAAAAGTTTAGATTAAATATGAAAAAAATATACCACATTTATTTGCTACCATAAAACTAATACTATTAAATTTCAAAACTTAATTTTTCTAAATATCAATAACTTTTTAAATTTATAAATATGTTTTGTTAAAAAGACTAATCTTGTAAATGTCTTTTTAATATAATTATAACTAAATTATTATTAATTTTATACAATTAAATAAGATTTAATATTTCATTTACTTTCAATAGATTAAACATATCTTACCATAAATATTTTTATAATACGTAAATATAAAAATTTTTAATATGCATATTTATATGTATAATACTTTTTATGTATTAGTTATATTAATATATAAATTATTTATTTACTTAAAATAAGATAAAATATCATAAATTATAGCATAGAGTGCATCAGTTTTTTAGTAAAATTTCTAATTAAATATAGATATTTTTTTATTTAGTCTTTTTTTCTATATTAAAGTATTTAACGAGTCATAAATCTAATAATTTACTCCCTCGCTCTTCAATATATGACAATAAAATTAACAAGAAAAATTCTTATTATCAAAAATATAAAAAAATTATTGCCATAAACATTTATTGAAATTAGCATCTAATATTTTTATGTTAAAAAATTATTAATAATTGTAAATTTTTTTTAGTGTTAAAATTATCAAAAGCAATAATTTTTTTATTTTGCATTTAATTTACTTATTTAACAATCATGAATTTTGTAATGGTTTAAATGTAACTTCTTTCACCTAGATACAAGTTTTAAAGTTATTAACTTTTATTTTATTTTTTAACTCATTAGCCATTATATTTTACTCTTAATTAATTATATTTTTCCTTTTAACTCATGCACTATTATATTATTATTATTAGCTTATTATGAATAGTATATATACTAAAATGTTTTAAAAGCCATCATTTCAATAAGAGTAATTTCTCAAATTTTTATTCTTTTATTTTTATTTTAATTTTTAGTAAATTTTGTTAATTATTATAAAAATAGTTTAAAAGAAATATGTTATTAATAATAATTGAATTTAGAGTTTTATATTATTTGACTTTATCTTTAATAAATTTTTATTCACTTAAAGATATTTTTATTGTGCCAACTTAGTTTAAATTTTAATATATTTTTTTATTACTTTTATATTTCTCTTTATTTATATTATTTTCATACATATTTATAATTTTTTCTCTCAAAAAATAATGGATAATAATTTTTTACTTATTATTTTGTATTCAAATTACTAATTTCAATTTTTTTAATTTTTAATTAAAATAATTGAATTAAAAATTAATATTTTAATTTTTTTTATCAATGAAATCTCGAAACAATTAAAAAAATACATCAATACATTAGACATATCCCATTATAAATATACTTATAATATGTGAATATGAATATTTTTAATATTATGTATATTTATACATATAATACTATTTTTATTATATTAATATATAAATTACTTTTTCATTTAAAATAAAATAAAAAAAATTGAAAATTTATTTTGCTTGTATTTACTAATTTTGAAAATTTTCTACATTGATTTAACTTAATTCAAACTATATATATATATATATATTAATAAGTTTATTTTTCTTTATTATTATTATTGTTATTAGTATGATGGAGTGATACAATGATTTAATTTTGTATAAATTTTTAAATTCATTTTTTCCTTCTAATTAAAAATATATCATTCATATTTTTGTTAAAAAAACATTTTTATCCAACCAAATAATTTCATTTATTCAAAGTGATGGAATTTTAACCACAATATTTAGTGGAGGAGAAAGCCGCCATTTTTATGAGGCTTTATTTCCAATCTACATCTACATAATTACACCAATTTTAAATTTTATCTATGTTGATGCAAACTTAATTCAAAATATATATGAGTGATTAGCTCATTTTCCCTTATTATTATTAACACCACCACCACTTCTTTATTATTATTATTATTATTATTATTATTATTATTATTATTATTATTATTATTACTACTACTACTACCGCCTATAAGTGATCTTATAAATTATTTTTTTTTAATTTTAGTTAATAAATTTATTTTTTTCAAATTAAAATAAATAATATATATATGTGTACGTGCGCATGCATGTTTATTTTATATTTTTAATTATTTATAAATTGAACTCTACATATATGATTATGTTTCTATTTTTTTATTTAGTGTTTTATATCATATTGGTAAACTAGCTTAAGTGAAATTAATTAACTATAAGATAAATTATAGTTCACATACATTTGGAATCTACTAATGCAATCAATTTAACGATATTACATTGAAAAATGAATGCATTTTACTAATTAATATAAAACTTTTATAAAAATCGATAACTTTTAAAAGGAACAGTGCATGTGATTTTAATAATATAATAATTTAAGAACGTGAAATGTATTAACAACATTCTTTATTATTAATGATTTATCCATTAACAAATATGCTAACTTTTTATTTATTTATTTTTGCTAGAAAAAATTAAACTTCATTAAACAACAAGAAGAATACAAAGAAGCCTTAATTTAAAATGGCCTAATACTAAAACAGACGATCCTAAAGGAGATCGAGCACCATCACAAGGCAGGCATATTCTAAAACATCTCAGATAGAAAAATTTGAAGATTGAGGTGAACATTGTTAGAATTAATTTTAAATTGTTAAAATTAATCCTCTAATTAATCATAAGTGTGGGCTAAATATATTTAAATATTAAATATGTATTGCAGTCAAATTAAAATAGTCAATTAAAGTTTTGATCAAATTAGGATTGTTGACTATTGAGGTGTCCTACTCGTAATAGGATTATAAGTGTAGAGACCGATAAGAGTTTCTATTTTATTGAAAGACCAAAATAGAAACTATCATCATCAGTTATAAATAAGGGGTCGTGGTCTCCAGGGGAACATAACAATTTTAAGAGAACATTGCATTCCTTCAGTAGTGCTTCCGCTAAACTTAAAGTGTGTATCTCCTGGAAGGCGACAAACTCCAAAATCGTCTTCAGCTTCAACATACGATGATGTCAGGTATGCAATTTACCCCTTTGCAATTTAATTTGAATAATCTAGTGATCTATGCATGTTTTAGGTTTTAGGGGAATCAGGTTTTCTCCCCCTTTCAATTGGTATCAGAGCCCTATGCTAGGTTGCTAGATTTTCCGATTAAATTGCGGTATTGATTATTGTTTTGATTCTAGAAAATTAATTCGGTGATTGTAATTTTCTAGAATTAATTTGGAATCGAATTTGGTAATCTGAAATCAATTTTAGTTTGATTTGTTTTTGGATTAAATTACTGAGATTATTTAATTAATTCTAGAAAAATCGAATTTCTGGACTTGAATTTTGGTTTGTAATTTTTCTGGAATTAATTAATTTTTGGTTAATTAATTATGTAAATCAATTAATTAAAGATTAAAAAAAAACTTTTAAACTGAAAGTGTTTTTACGAAAACAGTAAAAACAATTTTTTTCATGATTGTGAAAAAAAAAAAACTTTTAAACTGAAAGTGTTTTTACGAAAACAGTAAAAACAATTTTTTTTTCATGATTGTGAAAAAAAAAACTGTTTTTGTAATTTTTTTTTATTAACTTTAGCCCAATTTTATAATTTAATCAATAAATTAAGTTTATTGGGACTAAATTATTTTTCCGGGGGCAAACTTATTCAATGTTTAAAAGTTAAATTTTTTAAAATTGCAACTTTTGGTTTTTTAATTGTATTTTTTTAATAAAAAAAATTATTATTAAATTGAGTTTGAATTTTGGAATTTTAGTCCTGATTGTGTCTAATATTTTCAGATAAATTGGTTGAAGCAATATGTCGCCAAAGTGACCTCCATTGTGTAGATTACTTTATTTGGGGGTATTAGACAGGTGTATTAAAATTCATTGCGGGTAGTATACCGGCCCAAAGAAAGATTGCTATCTGGCTGAATTGAGAATACATTGCGGTAATAAATATGTGATAATTATTATGTGTTCATCCATGTGGATAATAAATCGGCCCAAAGGAAGGTTTATTATTTGACAGGACTGAATTGTCAATATTTGATTACTGCGTTGAGATACCAATTACAGTTAATATTTTATGTCCAAAGATGAGAATATTAATGTTGTGTCCGGTATCTTGTTTCCAATATTTAAACTCTACTTCTGTGATTTGTTTCAATTTTTGTGGATTGTGAGCTTATGTCATTTATTTATTATTTATTTTCTCTGAATTCTAGCATGCCATATAATCCTAACACTGTCCCTATGCTTGAGGGGTCAAACTTTGGTTCATGGAAATCAAGCATCATGATTTATCTAGATTGTATGGACTTAGACCTTGCATTCAGGATGGACAAACCTGCTCCTCTTACTGAAGAGAGCACAGATGCTCAGAGGGTTCAGTATGAGAAGTGAGAGCGTTCTAACCGCTTAGGTCTTATGATCATGCAGCAGGGAATCCCAGAACATGTTCGAGGAGCCATTTCTGCTGAAGAAAGTAATGCTAAAAACTATCTTGCTGAGCTAGAGAAGGTCTATGTCAAAAATGACAAGGCCGAAGTGGGGACGCTTTTAGCAAAACTCACCTCCATAAGGTATACTGGCAATGGTAGTGTTCGGGAGCATATACTGAGCATGTCCCAAATAGCCAAGAGGCTAAAGGTCCTGGATTTGGTTTTATCAGATGACCTGTTAGTCCATCTAGCTTTGAATTCTCTTCCACCACAGTATGGGCAGATCAGGACTTCATATAACTGCCAGCCGAGCAAATGGACTCTTAACGAGCTCATTGCTCATTGTGTGGATGAGGAGGAAAAGTTGTTGGCTACTAAGAGGGAGAGTGCTCATCTAGTCTCTTCGGCAGATAAGGGCGAGAACAATAAAAAAAAGAAGACTGCTGATAAAGGTCCGGAGCAAAAGAAGCCTAAGGAATTAAAATGCTTCTTCTGCAGCAAGTCTGGACACTTAAAGAAGGACTATCCTAAATACGCCACATGGCGTGTCAAGAAGGGTAAGTACCTTGTTTTAGTCTGTTCTGAGGTTAATTTAACTTCAGCTCCTAGAAACACTTATTGGATGGATTCTGGTGCTACCGCTCACATAAGTGTTTCATTGCAGGGTTGCCTGAGCTACCGAAAGCCAACTGACGGTGAAAGATACGTCTATGTGGGAAATGGCGAGCCGGTAGAAGTAGAGGCGATATGACATTTTAGATTGCATTTAAGAACTGGAAATTTGTTGGATCTAGTAGATACTTTTGTTATTCCGTCTTTTAGGCGGAATTTAATTTCTGTTTCCCATTTGGACAAATCTGGTTTTACTTGTTCATTTGGAAACAATAAAGTTACTTTATCTATGGATTCAAAAATTTTAGGTACTGGTTTCTTGTATGCACTTCATAATCTATATATGTTAGATATCGATGCCTCTTATAATGAGACCATACAAGTTAGTACTATAGGTACCAAAAGGAAGCTGAATATGGATAACTCAGCTGCTCTATGGCATAGACGTTTGGGTCACATATCCAAATCTAGAATAGAGCGTCTTGTGTCAGATGTTATCATAAATACACTTGATTTCACAGATTTGGACTCTTGTATTGAGTGTATTAAAGGTAAACAGACTAAACAAAAGAGATTAGGTGCCAATAGGTCATCGAACGTCTTAGAATTGATACATACGGACATCTGTGGTCCATTCCCTACAGCAACAAGGAATGGTCAAAGATACTTTATATCATTCATAGACGATTACTCACGTTATGGGTACCTATATCTCATTCATGAGAAATCTGAGTCTCTGGACGTTTTCAAATCTTATAAGGCCGAAGTTGAAAATCAACTCGGAAAGAAGATTAAATCTGTTAGATCTGACCGTGGAGGTGAGTACTATGGCAGATATGACGGTTCAGGTGAACAACGTCCAGGGCCATTTGTTATTTTCCTACAGGACTGTGGTATAGTCCCTCAATACACCATGCCTGGTACACCTAGCATGAATAGTATATCTGAGAGACATAACAGGACTCTTATGGATATGGTTAGAAGTATGATTAGTCATTCTTCTTTACCTGAGTCTCTGTGGGGAGAAGCATTAAAAACAACAGTCTATCTTCTTAACAGAGTACCAACTAAAGCAGCTGTAAAGACACCTTATGAGCTTTGGACTGGACGCAAGCCCAGTCTAAATCACCTTCATGTTTGGGGATGTCCTGCTGAGGCTAAGCCTTATAGGCCTAATGAGACAAAATTGGACTCCAAAACTGTTAGTAGCTACTTTGTTGGTTATTTTGAGCGATCTCGGGGTTTTAAGTTTTATAATCCTACTTCCAGATCTATTTTTGAGACGAGAATTGCAACATTCTTTGAGGATGTTGAGTTTGGGGGAGAAATAAGGTTAGAAACATTGTCTTTGAGGAGGGATCGAGTCAGGAACACTCAGTGTCGATTCCTATCTTTGCTCCTGGGACTGTTCAGGTTCCTAGAAATGTTAATATCCCAGAAGCAATTCCGGATCCAATACAAGACAATGTTGATCAACTTCTCCATCAGGATGAAGAAGTTGTTCTTCCTCAAGAACAAGCTCAACAACCTCAAGAATTTGAGCCAGAACCTGTGCCTTTAAGGAGGTCCACTAGAGAGAGAAGAAATGCTATTCCAGATAATTATGTAGTATATCTTCAGGAACATGAGGACACTGTAGACATGGTGGAAGATGATCCAATCAGCTTTCATCATGTCATGCAGGATTCCAACTCTCATAAGTGGATTGAGGCAATGAGTGAAGAATATAAATCTATACAAGACAATCAAGTTTGGGATCTTGTTCCATTACCTGAAGGAAAGAAACTCATTGGTTGCAAATGGATATTTAAAACCAAGAGGGATTCTAAAGGTAATGTGGAAAGATATAAGGCTCGTCTTGTAGCTAAAGGCTTCACTCAGAAAGAGGGGATTGACTATAAAGAGACTTTCTCTCCGGTTTCATCGGAGGACTCTTTTAGGACAATCATGGCTCTAGTTGCTCATTTTGATCTTGAGCTTCATCAAATGGATGTGAAGACTGCGTTTCTCAATGGAGACATTGATGAAACTATCTATATGGTGCAGCCAGAAAACTTTGTGTCTGGAGACCCAAAGCGACTGGTATGCAGATTAAAGAAATCCATTTATGGACTCAAGCAGGCTTCTCGTCAGTGGTACTTCAAGTTCCATGAAGTAGTTGTCTCTTTTGGTTTTGAGACAAATGCTGTGGAAAATTGTGTGTATCACAAGTTCAGTGGGAGTAGGTTTATCTTTTTGGTCTTATATGTGGATGACATATTGCTTGCTACTAACTGTAAGGACTTGCTGCACGAGACCAAAGTCTTTCTCTCAAAAAACTTTGAGATGAAAGATTTAGGTGAAGCTTCTTTTGTATTAGGGATTCAAATACATTGAGACCGTACTCGAGGTATTCTTAGATTATCACAAAAGGGCTATATTGAGAAAGTGCTCAAGAGATTTAGTATGCACAATAGTAGACCAATTGATACCCCAGTTGCTAAAGGAGATAAATTCAGTCTTGATCAATGTCCAAAGGGTGAACTTGAGATTTAGAAAATGCAGAAGATTCCTTATGCGTCAGCAGTTGGGAGTCTGATGTATGCTCAAGTTTGCACTCGTCCAGATATTTCATTCATAGTTGGCATGTTAGGGCGATATCTCAGCAATCCAGGAATGAATCATTGGAAGGCAGCCAATAAGGTTTTAAGATATATTCAGAGAATAAAGGAACGTATGCTCACATACAGAAAGTCAGATTAGTATGAGATCATTTGGTATACTGATTCTGAATTTATCGAATGTCTTGAGTAGCAAAAGATCCACATTAGACTACATTCCATGGTTTTGGAATTTGTAGTATGCTATGAGACATTTGATCATGAATTTTTTTTTTTGACTTTGCTGAATGTCACAGGGCTGCACATTATGGCTAGCATTGAAAATGCTAATAAAGTTTTAAGTGTGACATTAATTCAGCAGTTTGATTCTTCAATGATAGTAGGAGCTATTTGGTATTTAGTTTCTGGCTGTAAATGGAGAAAATACAGAGTGGACAGATATCCATAGAGCATGTTAGAACGAACTCCATAATTATAGATCCTCTTACTAAGGCATTGATACCGAAAGTCTTTCATGAGCACACTGCTCATGTGGGTGTCATATTGTTTGAGGATGTTTAGTTTCAGTGGGAGTTTTGTTCATTATGTTTTCATTATGTTTTGAATGCTCTATTTGGTTTTGGATATGTTAATTCAGTTTCTGCAGAAAATGAAGTATTCACTTTTGTTTATTACACTCTGTGTTATTTTTGTGGTTGATCTCAATTAAGTATGACCAGTTGGAAACAGGCATGATTAGATCATATTACATGTAGTTTCCATGCTACACTCTTATTATTGATCTATGTCATTTGAGAGTATTGGTAATGTGATTGATGGTGGTTTGAGTCACGATGAATGTGGCGACTGACCCTTCAGTCCTTTATCGATATAATCAATGGACGAGATTGTTTGAGGCACCTTCAGTATGACTGCTTTTATGAGCTCATTAAGGTATATACATTTATATTTAATATATGTTAGCCCAAATGGGAGATTGTTAGAATTAATTTTAAATTGTTAAAATTAATCCTCTAATTAATCATAAGTGTGGGCTAAATATATTTAAATATTAAATATGTATTGCAGTCAAATTAAAATAGTCAATTAAAGTTTTGATCAAATTAGGATTGTTGACTATTGATGTGTCCTACTCGTAATAGGATTATAAGTGTAGAGATCGATAAGAGTTTCTATTTTGTTGAAGGACCAAAATAGAAACTATCATCATCAGTTATAAATAAGGGATCGTGGTCTCCAGGGGAACATAACAATTTTAAGAGAACATTGCATTCCTTCAGTAGTGCTTCCGCTAAACTTAAAGTGTGTATCTCCTGGAAGGCGACAAACTCCAAAATCATCTTCAGCTTCAACATACGATGATGTCAGGTATGCAATTTACCCATTTGCAATTTAATTTGAATAATCTAGTGATCTATGCATGTTTTAGGTTTTAGGAGAATCAAGTTTTCTCCCCCTTTCAAACATAGCATAAAACTCCCACAAAAGAATTAGAGCTTTCAAATAATAGTAAAAAACAAGAAAACAGAGAAAGAGAGATTTAGGACTGCCGCTGGAGAACAATAAGCAAATGGAATAACTCCGGCTACAGAGAGAGAGAGAGAACTTATGGAGGAATTTTTTTTTTATTAATAATCATTTTGAATGAATTTAAATCATTCAATATCATTTCCAGTCATCATAAAATTTAACTTTATATATTTCATAAGTGTATAATGTATCGATAAATATATAATAGATTAAGATCAATTACATCTCCTCTGTATTAAGACTAAAAAAATCATATATATTTAAACATAATTTAATAAAAAAAAATTTAGTTATTTTTAAATATGTAAAATTTATTATTAAATCTTATTTTATACTAATTGAAATAAAATAAAATAAATCATTTTCAGACCATCATAATCCACCTCACCACCAGCATGCCCTAATAAAAGCAAAATAAAAAAAAATTCTCACGCGCTTTACACTGTAAGTGTACACTCTCTCCGTGATTATTCACTTCTCTATTTCATCTTCTTTCTTTCGCTTTTTTAAGGTTCGGTGATACAGAAAAATCCAATCTTTATTTAATTCATTCATTTATATAAAGAGAGACAGACACAGAGAGGTTGGTTGCTTGTTGCCATTTTTTTTTTCTGGGTTCAATCGCTGGTAAATTTCAGCCGTTGATTCTTTTTTTAATGCTTTGATTTTATTATTTTCTTTCTACATCTGATTTGAATTTCTCTGTGAGCGATTTGGATTTGGTTTATTATGTTTGTATTGATTTTATATCTAATAGCAAAAAGTTTGTTCCTTTACCTTATAATGGTAATTTGGGTATTTTTGGTTAGCTGTTTTGCTGCAGAATTCTTGATTCAAATCTTTACTTAATTAAGCAAATTGGATCTAATCAGTAAATTAGAATTTGTTAATTTTAGTAAATTAACTCAAATCTTTTAGATATTTGGTCAATGAAGAAGTAAAGATTCAACTCGATTCATCTTAATTTTAATTCCAAATTAATTAGAATTTTTTCCACTATAAGAGATTGTGGGTTACACTTTCGAAACGACTCTTTTAAAACTTTTGGATGTTAATTTGACTTGTGAAATTTGAGAGCTTTTACAAGGGCTAGAAGTATTTCAAACATGAAATTAGTTGGGGAAAGATTTTTCTTCTTTGTGGCCTGCTTCTTTGTTTGATCTAGCAAAATGATGCGTCTTTTGGCATTTACCTTGGGTCTGGTATTTTTCAGAAAGAGGATATATGTTTTACACAGTGGATTTGGTGTAGTTCATGTTCTTGCATGATTTTTAACCAGCTTTGCTGGTCAACTTGTATTTGGAGTGACCAATCAAAGCCGTAGAAAATTTGCTTGCATAGTGCATTTGATGTTGGTAGGTAAGCATAAGTCTCACATTTGCAGTCTCTTCATTGAATATTTTTTTTTACTTTACCAGTTTGAATTGTTAGCGTCGAGTCCAAGAGGATGCCATTGTTCTGTATCTGGCTTTGCAATGAAAATCCTAAACTTATTTATGTCATTGAATTGTTTACTGGACTGGATGTGTGAAGAAACCACTAGAGGGTATAATTGTTTTTATGCCAGACTTTTGATTGGTATCTTCTTGAGATTTTCATCCTTCAGCTAATGTCAGGAAACTTATATTGATAAATTCTCTGTTAGCCTTTAGTTTAAGATGTGAAATATAATTGATTGTGATTTTTATGTTACATTTCTTATAAATTTGATGCTTTCTGGCATGAAGGCACTGGGTCTAGATGGCATTGGTCACAACTGCTGAAGTTTGTGATGCAAATCCACAACTAATTGTGAGTGGTGAGCTCCGGGCACTACAGCCAATTTTCCAGATTTATGGAAGGCGCCAAGTCTTCTCGGGCCCAGTAGTAACCCTTAAGGTGTTTGAAGACAATGTTCTGATAAGAGAGTTTCTTGAGGAAAAGGGTAATGGCAGAGTTCTTGTTGTAGATGGAGGTGGCAGCCTAAGGTGTGCAATATTGGGAGGCAATCCTGTTGTACAAGCTCAGAATAATGGGTGGGCAGGTATAGTGGTTAATGGCTGCATTAGGGATGTTGATGAGATCAATGGTTGTGATATTGGGGTGAGAGCTTTGGCTTCTCATCCAATGAAAGCAAATAAAAAGGGAATTGGAGAGAAACATGTTCCAATCACCATTGCGGGCACAAGAATCAGTGATGGAGAATGGCTTTATGCAGACACTGATGGGATCCTTATATCTGGAACTGAGTTATCTGTCTAAGCTGAAGCTGCCTTTTTCCTATAGATATAGATCTTTCAGAAAGCCATTCGTGGCGAGTAATTTCTACTGTAATGCTTATTTGTAACCTTGTCGTCTTGAATTCACGTTGTCAAGTTTAGACAATTGTGCAACATGCTCAGTAAGGTGCAAGAATGAAGTATGCTGTTATGTTTTTGTCATTTCTAGACTAAAACTCAACAACATTCAGAAATATGGCTATTGATTTACAGAATTAGTTTGTTTTGGAATGTTATGGAAGTTTAATGAAACTCTTTGCTGTATGTTCTTTTTTAGTTTGATGCTTTTAATTTCTTATTTGTTTGCAATTGGCAACTTCATGCTCTGGTTTGTTTTTCCAGATTGGATCTTTTGCTTCTCAGACTTCACCTGAAATCTCAATTCCTAATCTATACTGTATACTGAGAATTGGAACATGAAAGCATCCTGTTTTCCCATGATCTTAGCAGGCCCATCAGCAACAGGATGATGAGCCTATTATAAGCAGATATTAACAGATTTACAGGCAAGCTTTGGTTAGATGCAGGGTAGCAAACATTGCGAAGGCTAATTATGCAGAGTAGCAACAATACAACAATATATAATTGTACACAAGTGAAACTAATCAATATTGACCTAAACATACTTACTCCGAATCTCCTGTCTCCTCTTCAACAACCACATTTGTGTCTTCCCTTGTAACACTCATGCTTGAAGCTGATGAGCCAACAACTGCTTCTGATACATCTCTTTGCAAAAAGATTGCCTTTCTCTTCTTTTTTGCTTCCATTTTCTCACTAACTCTGAAATTTCTCTTTCATCCTTCGGTTTCAGCTCTTTCGATTCTTTCGTACTTAAATCTCTCTCATATTCACCATTACTCACCGTTGTCAAAGGGAAAAGAAGTGGTCTACTGCAACAAATGAGAACTGTAAGTAGCATAAGGTAGATGTATAATGTTGTCCATATAGAAATCGTCCATTTCCAATTGCGAATCAATTGTTTCGTCCAGGGCAACCGAGAATTCATGAGGAGTTCAGCTTCATATAACTGTGAGAGAAGGTTGTCCCTGCTCTTGGAATCAAAGTCCCTCTAATGACTTTGGTTCTTGGATAACCTTCTTTGTGCTTCAATATTTCAACTGATATCTTCTAGGTTTCTGTAGTGATTGGTTATCTTGGGATTGGTTATATGAATTCTCCTTTTACATTTTGTGGATCAAATAAATAACGTGCAATTCAGCTAAGTTACCTTGAGAGTCAACTACATAATTCAAAATCAAATATAAAGATAGAAAAGTAAATCTAATGATTATGATTTAGTCAAATCAGAATGCTTGATAATTGTTATTTGCCATCCAACCTCTTAAGAACATTAATACCATCTTTCTGTTTGTTTAAAATTTTCCCATAAATTAAAACAAAAATTGTGGTTTCAATCCAAATTTTCTTGATTTGGATTATGGGTATTTTGGCATTTAGATAAAGAATGAATTTTTAAAGAAATAGACATACCTGAAAAACCCCAATTTCTTTATTGTAGTCAGATTCAGGCATCAAAAGCTCCAAAGAAACATGAAAAGTATGTCCAATTGGGACACCCATTTGCCTTTTCTTACTGCTACTACCATCAAAACTAAAAAAGGCTTTAGGGTTTAAATCAGTGTAATCAAAGAACAATCTTTCTCTTAAAAACAGAGGCTTCTCTACCCAAAAATGAACCAACACAACACCCAAAAAACCAGCCAAAATCATCAAACTTATCAAAACCACAAGCAAATGAACAACACCCACAACTCCAAATCCTATTTTCTTCACTAACTTGAAGCTACTTCGTGTGACTTTAATGGGAACTTTGACAACTGCAGACTCCACTCTGGCTGTGGCCACCTCAGTACGGCGGTAGGATTCAATGGCCATCGAGAACATAAGATTGAAAGGTGAAAACAGAGTTACAACGCAATTGTATATGATATCTGCTTGGAAAGATAGTAACTTGGTTAACCAATCTGGTTCTGGAATAAAGTTGCTGTAGTGATACTCTGTTTCTTCTTTTTCTTCTTCTGAAATTTCATCTTCTTCTTCTTTCTCCATTGATGAAGGTGATGGGCTTTTGATTCTTAGCCCTGTAAGAGTTATGACATAGAGAGAGAGAGTACAGAACGGAGAGTTACAAGCTTAGCTTAGAGCTCCACCTGTAACTGCCATGAAAGAAAAGCTATGAAACGTGGTGGCAAAACAGAGCTCCCAAGTTGACATATGTTAGACATGGGCTTGTTTTTTTTGGAATT
The DNA here is from genome assembly GCA_947685225.1 of Garcia nutans. Taxonomy (NCBI): domain Eukaryota; kingdom Viridiplantae; phylum Streptophyta; class Magnoliopsida; order Malpighiales; family Euphorbiaceae; genus Garcia; species Garcia nutans. The sequence continues at coordinate 23,072,400 of CANTUV010000036.1, read as the reverse complement.
TGCCAATTTGGATTGCTTTTGACTGTTTTACAGTTGAAAAATATATTATTTATTCATTTATTTCTTACTATCATTTACGCATTTAATTTAATTAATTTAATTTAGGTATAAAGATATATAAATGTATTAATTTTTGGTTTTTTTTAAACATGAGAAATAGAACTCAAAACCAAGAATCTATTATTAAATCATGAAGTTTTAGTTCTTTTTGTAGTGTTTTTTTTTAATAAAAAAATATTACAAATTTTTGTCGAATATTTAAAATATTTTTAAATTTATCAAAATTTTAATCAATTTATAAATTTATTAAATTTATATAGAATATATAAAATTTATTATTAATTTATTATGTATATGATAATTTTTATAATTTTATTATATTTCTTATAAATAAAAAAATTATAATTTTTTTTTAAAAAAATTGATGGTGAGTATAATTTTTCCCTTTTTGTTTCATATAATGCGATTAAACTATTTTTTTATTAAATCTCATTTAATTTGTATTTATTACAAAAAATCATTCTTAAAAGAAGATATAAAAGAGATAAAGATAAATATAAGAAAAGGAGAATTATATAAGTTAAATTGAAATATACTAATTGTAAAAAATAAGATTTTTTTTAAATATATAGAATTTTAATTGAATTCTGTTCGAGATCGATTATTTATTTGGTTTGAATCTATATTATTTTTAAACCATTTTCTCAATATTTTTAATATATTTATTTTTTATTTATATTTTAGGTAATTACAGTTGTTGTTTTTTTTAAATATTGCCATTAAAGAGTTAATTGTCACGTGTCAATTTTAGTTAGCATTAAAAATTTTATTTTTCACGTGCTATTCTAACAAATTTTGTTAATATAAATCTCAACTGTGCTTTCAATATTTCCGGCAAAAACTAACATTTGTGCCGAAACAAAATCTAATTGCAAAACTAACTAATCTATTTTTAATTTTTTGTTAGAGATATAATTTGCATAAATTAATAATATTGTTTATAGTCATTAATTTTCCCTTGTAATTACTAATATTATTTTAAATAATTTTTCTTTTACAAATGTATATTCATCTTATTAACCTGATTAATTAGGTCTAATTTAATTTTTTTCAAATTAAAAGTTGTTAATTTATTTAAAAAATTATATTGAACGTATATTAAAAAGTAATATTTTATTAAAATTGGAGTTAAATTATAAGTCAATTATAAAATTATTGACTCAATTTAATAATTTAGCTCTAAAAACAATTTGAGTTTGATTCAAATTTTGAGCTTCAAATCAAATTATAAATAAATTTTAATATTTCGAATTAGATTCAAAATTTCAAATTAGATAAAATTTTGATTCGATTCGACTTATACATAATCCTATTTTTTTAAAAATGAATTCTAATTGATTTCTTAGTAAATTTAGTTTTTATTAATATAGCGATCAAAAGAATGCAATAATATTTATTAACAAACTTCAATTTTTTTAAAAAATATCACAAATTTATGATATATTTTAAACTTGAATAGGCAAACCCCAACTTGGAAATACATTAAATTTTACAAAACTCAAAATGAGGTATATGAATTAATTGTATTATTATGGTAAAAGCTCATTAATTCAATGTACCTAAAATCATTCACAAATTACAACCTTAATCCTTATTTATGCAAATTACCATAAAAATTTATTTATTTGATTTCAAAAAAAAATATTTATTTATTTATTTATTATTATTATTATACTAATTAGGGTGGATCCCATATAATTTTATATCACTCCCTCCTATTTGCCAATGCTAAGGTACATCTATCTTTATAAAACTATTTCTAACCTAACAAATTAAATTAAATTAAATTAAAAGTTATTATTTTTTATAATAAATTAATAGGTATATTTTATATCATATAAAAATTAATTAGAATTTTATTAAAATATAGATTTACATATATTTTTCTCTTATTTTTTATTTAACATATTTATTACATATTTATTAAATACAATCAGAATAAAAATTTAATATATTAAATGATTTATTAAAAAAAATTATACTATTTGTCAATTTTTAAAATTATTTATTTCTTTATCAAAAGATTTGTTATCATTTTATAAAAGATTATAATAATTTAATAATAAATATATAGAAATTATTAAATATATAATAAATATATAATAAATTAATAACAAATTTTATAAATATATTTTGGAGCTAATAAATTTATAAATTAAGGTAATAAATGTTTATGAACTTCATGTAAAAAAATCATTAAAATAATAAACATTATAATTTAAAATAGTAATAAAAATCAATTATTTAAGGCAAAGAAATATTATTATTAAAAAATGAAAAAAATAATAAAAAATAGTATATCTCTATAAATTTAATTTTAATACTAATAATAATTATCCTAAAACAAACAAACAAAACTCTTCTTTTCACTGAGAATTTTCTGTTCAAATTCTGATTATTATTATTATTATCTTCTCTTAGACATTCATAATTTAGATTCAGCTCTGAAAAAATTTTAATTAAAAAAAAAAAAAGCTGAAACTTCATTGACAAACCTCCATAGATAGACTCTCTTTTTCCTGTTTTTGAAAATTCTCTTCTTTAATCTACCACCGTCAATGGAAGACCCAAATCCACCACCGCCGCCGTCGTTCACCGACTCCAAAACCCTAGTCTCTGCTTCCAATGCTCAACATGACTACAGCTTTATTACTGAAACGAATGACTTTAACAATGGTGGCGGTGGTGCCTGTGGTGGCGGTGATGGTGGTGATGATGTGTCAGGGAATGCTATTATTAGAGCAAGTATTGCAGAGAGAAGAGCTGTCAAATGTGGTTTCAAAGCTGAGAGGATTAATACAGCGAGGTTTCGAACCACTAGCCCTTTGGCTTCGCCTGCTGCTTTTGTTAGGTCTCCTTGTATAACTATTCCACCTGGGATTAGCCCAACAGCGCTGCTTGATTCGCCTGTTATGTTGCCTAATTCTCAGGTTAAAATTTTAATCGATTTGCTATTTGTTGTTAATTGACTCTGTGTGTTTCGATTTAAAGAGTGTTTGTTTTGATTGTTTGTTCACTTGTTGTTTGGTAGTCTGATTTTTGATGGATTTTCTATGAAATTTACGTTTATGTTGCTAATTTGTAGTTTTTGGTTGCTTTGAAATTGATACTGTTTCAAACTATTTTCATAGAATTATCAGTTTAGCAGTTCAATATATGTAGCTTATGTTCTGTAAAACAACAAATTGAAGAATGGCCAATGATATTAAGTTTTGATAATCACAGAAATTATGTTTCAATTTGACATTTTGTTCGTGCGGTGGCTGTGGTTTTGTTTATGATATATATCATATATCTATTTAGTTAATTTACAATCGTTTGTTTCAATGTTTCATGATGTGACCTATATAGTTTTTTCCAGTCCCGTTTTATGTGTTTTATGTCAACTCTTTTTTTTTTTTTTTCTGGGGAACAGCCTTCTCCCACCACTGGAACTTTTCCATTACCGCTTCTCAATTATGAAAGTTCAATGCTGAGTACAGTGACTCCTGCAGATGAGGACAAGGGCAGGAATTCTAGTTCCTTCAGATTCAAGCCTCATAGGGATCTTGGGTCCTTGCCGGAGTTTGATACTTTAGAAATTCAGGTAATTGTTAACTTCGACTAATGTGATTACTTCAGCGTTTGAATAAGAAGAATTTATTCTAGAATCCTTGTAGTTGGTTTGCTTTGACTCAGTGTAAGCTGTAGATTTGCTTTGACTCAGTGTAAGCTGTACTATCTATAAAGTTAAGATTCTACCTTAACCTTTGTATATTGAGACCTCTGTTTCAGGAGCATTTGTCAAAATACATATTTTGTAACTTCTGATGGATTGCTGCATCAGATTGCTTGGCTACTTAATAGTTGATAGCATCAGGGCATAATTTAATTAAGATAACTAGGTTATTCATGTAAAATAATAAATGTTTCAATTGAGATTTATATCTCTTGTTCTTTTTTTTTTCTTTTTGATTCTTGGACAGGGAAGCAATGTTGATTTTCAAGCAGTTTCAGTAGAACCATCAATGGACTTTGAATTCCAACTAGGGCTCTCAAAGGAAGCTACCACAGAGAGCTGTGCTGGAGATTCAGCCACTGACTTGATTGTCTTAAATAGCATGATTGCAAATGCCAACTTCAGTGATGTGCAAATGGGTCATGCAGAAGTAGCTAGCAATCAAACATGTCTACCAATGGAGCCTGTTTCTGAAGAAAATGCTGTGACACACCGACCTCTGGAACAAGAGAAGAAGAGATTCCCTTCAGCAGGAACTGTAAGGAATTCAGAAGATGGATACAATTGGAGAAAGTATGGACAGAAGCAGGTGAAAGGTAGCGAATATCCAAGAAGCTACTATAAGTGTACCCATCCAAATTGTCAGCTGAAGAAAAAAATAGAGCGTTCCCATGATGGCCAAATAACAGAAATAATCTACAAAGGTGCTCATAATCATCCTAAACCTCAGCCTATTCGCCGAGCACAAGCTGGATCAGCTTCTCCATTTGATGAGATGCCAGAGAGGGATGAAGGCAGTGAAACCTGTATCAAAGTTGAGATTGGATCTGTTTGGAAAAATTCGCAACCAGGGTCCAGGGATGTTAAACTTGATTCTTATTGGAAGGCTGATGGTCTGGAAAGAACGTCTTCAACATCAGTTGTGACTGAGCTTTCTGATCCGCTGTCAACCACCCAAGGCAAATCTGTAGGAACTTTTGAATCATCAGAAACTCCAGAGCTTTCTTCTACATTTGTTAATAATGATGATGATGATGACGGGGCTACACAGGGAAGCATATCACTTGGAGTAGATGCTGATGTTGAGGAATCCGAGGCAAAAAGAAGGTATTTATCCCTACACAGTGGTGATTATATGCATATCAACATGGTAAATTGGCTGTATCTGATTTGTTATTTTTCTCTCATTTCAGGAAGATTGAAAGCTGCTTGGTTGAAACAAGTTTGGCGTCTAGAGCTGTTCGTGAACCGAGAGTTGTTGTCCAAATAGAGAGTGAAGTTGACATACTTGATGATGGGTACCGCTGGAGAAAGTATGGTCAAAAAGTTGTCAAGGGGAATCCAAATCCTAGGTACACACTACACATACTGTTTTATCATCATCCACATTTTCAGTTGAAATGGAAGGGAATGGAGTGGTATGGATTCTTAAGTGCAGATATGGGTACTGAGTACACATTTGACTTCTGTAAGCAACATTTTGTACATTGCACTGAAGAATTCTGGTTTCTTTTTTCATTTTTTATTTGCTTTTCGTGTCACATATATTTGCATTACACATTGGACTTTTGAGATCAACATTTTGTACGTTGCACTGAAGAATTCTCATTTCTGTTTTTCATTTTTTATTTACTCTTTACGTCACATATATTTGCATTTCATGTTTTTTCTTGTTTGGCAAGTTGGCTTTAATTACGTTCTAAAACTTTTTTTTTAATATCCCGTTAATTTTACAGGAGCTATTACAAATGCACGAGTGCTGGATGTTCCGTGAGGAAACATGTGGAGAGAGCCTCCCACAATCTGAAATATGTAATTACAGCATACGAGGGAAAACACAATCATGAAGTGCCTGCAGCCAGAAACAGCAATAATGTGAACTCAAGTGGTAGTAATTTACCTCTGGTTAATACACAGCCTGCCCTGGCATTAGGCAGAAACACTGATGGGGCGAAACCTGAAACACAAATTCAGGATTTTGCATCTGATTTTGATAGAAAGCCAGCATTCAACAGTGAATATCTAAGACCAAGCTTTCCTGGAAATTTCAGTAATGAAATGAAGCTTGGACCTATTTCAATTTATCCACTGAAATTCTCTACCTTACAGCATACCATTCCTTACGGTTCTTTTGAGTTCAACCGAAGTGCTCTCCATCACTCTGGCTCTATTGCTTCACTTGTTCCAGATTTTCCAATTTCATTGCCATCAAGTGTTCATAAATCTGCAAATGTTTCTCTGACTGGTGTTGATTTTAATTATAATAGCAAACCAATTAGTCAAAGTCAGCCTTTCCTCTCAGGGCAGCAGTTACTAAGGCCAAAGCAAGAGCAAAGGGATGATAATCTTAATGATGCTGGCCAGTCTATCATTGATCATGCAAATGCATCTTCATCTTCTTCATCAGTACATCAACATATCATGGGAAACTTTCCATCATAAAGAACTTGTTTCGATTTTAAAGTAGTGTCAGAAAAAGTAAAAATGAAGAACAAAAGAAAAAGGAGAAAATTGCCTTCAGTAAGTAAAAGTCTTTCTCATGCAACGCTGTTCTTGTGGTAAATTTCTTTCTCATAATATCTAAAGTAGTGAACCTTATCTTATAGAAAAATATATACAGGTATATGTATTAATTTATATAGTTTTCAATTCTACAAGTGGAAGCTTTTTCTCTGTCTATTTATCATGTGGGGATTTTGATTAACATGTGTTGGAACCCAGTTTAACAAATTGGTACAAATTGAGATTGAGAAGTAAATACATCTGTTTGCATTATAAGTTGTACTTTCTTTTATCATTTTATTTATTTATTTATTATTATTATCGAAGTTAAACTTGAATAGCTTGATTCATTTATAGTTTCATGAATCATTGTTGGTATTGAGTTGGGCTATTTTAGCTTTGCTTAAAAAAGCCAATCCGGCTTTTTTTTTTTTTTTGCTATAAATAAGAGAATTATTATGATGGAAGGGGGGCAAAGATCCTATTGATTTTAATTTCTTAAGTCAGAGAGAGCTATTATTAATTTAATCTCTAAAGTGGGTATCTTAGACTTATTCTCCGGAAAATACGTATTGAAATTGTTTGTTTTTAAGGGAGAAATTAGTTTCTCGAAAAGGAAAAAGCTTTATTATGACTCCAAAGGAGAAAATATAATTAGATGCATCAATATTGAAAATGAAAGAACAGAAAAAAAAAAAAAAGAAGAAGAAAATTAATATATTATCCATCATAAAAAATTAAAATAAATATGCCTTTCATGAAAGCAAAGAGTCAAGAGTCAAATATTAATTCAACTAGTCTTGGCTATCTTTTATTCTTGCACTTGATGGTTCAATATTAAACATAAAAAATATGGATCATTTATGCAAATAATGTACAATAAAAAAGGTAAGCCAAAGTTCATATTGTCAATACAATTACAATCATTCTCCAACTTCATGAAGCAGGTAATTATAGTACTTATCAGACTAAAAACCTAGCTCTTACAATCACCTATAATACAATTCAATGCAATTTCCATACCAGAACCTTTTTAACTTCATATTCATTACTTAGAAATATGACCCTGCTAGCTAACAGATCACAAACTTAGTGTAATCATCCTCTTGGGACAATTTGGATAGGCATAATATGAGAACTAGTTTATCACATATTACAAAACAAAATCAAATGCCACATAAATTCTATCATAACAAGAGAAGGAATATATACAACTCAAATTGGAGTTGACTACACAAATTATCTTTTTTTCCACTCAAAGTGATTATGAGTGATTATGAGCTACGTCTTTAAAGAAATGTAAAATATTATACTAGAGTTCAAAAAAAAAACTAATATCATTGACCCCATTAACATTACTTCATATATTTCAACATCTAAGATTCAACTTTATGGTTCCTTAAATACTCAAATTGGCAAATATAAATCACCCAATCAGAGCTCATATGGTCCATTTGATTCCTAAGGTATCCAGAATTTTGGCAAATATATACAACATATACCCAAGCAGTATATGCAAAAATTTGAAATTTCAAGTGTGCTGCACTGGTTCTATCTATCAATCTTCTCAGCCCCCTAATTCCTCTTGCCAATTAAGATGAATAATTTTTCATTACTAAAGTAAGAGCAAGTATATTCTGAAGATCACAGGCACAAACAGCTAAAACTGAAGATCAATTCAAAAACCACTTATCCCACCATCAATGGCACAAAATTAATTAACAATAGCAACTATGCAAGCAAAAGCACAGAACTAGCAAATTATCAGAGCATATCAGGAAGTTAACCATAGGCCATAACTGCTTCATAATTATGATAATAATATATCTCTAATATACATCCCACAATAAAAGCAGAAGCTAGACACTTCCCTTGCTAATAATTGACACCATCAAAGCTTCCCAAAAGCACAAGAAAATAACCACAAGCACATAGTACCCAATAAAAACATAACTCATAAACAATAAAACGAAAAAGAAAACATGGGAAGTCTGCAACTTTGGTACACTTAGCATTTGTCTTTCACTTTTTGAAGCTGCCCCTAACACCGGGACGGGACGTGGAAGGTTCAACGGCGTGAGCAGAATGTAAATTCACAAGCTTTGATTCCTCGAAGGGGATCTTTGGGTGACGAGCATCATGGTGGATCTGCATAGATTTCAGGTCAGGAGCGGTGGTTTTACAGTGAGGACATTCAAATTTGGCGTGACCACCTTTTTCTTGTCCCGTCCTATCCTTCTGCCCTGCCTTTCCTCCGCCCCTGTTTGTGGTGGCTGCATCGACCTTCGCCGCGATCTCCTTCGCCGTATGCTTCTTTGGCTTCGCCTTTCCGGTCATCGTCGGTTGATTGGTGATCGGACGGACGGCGGAGGCCGAAGATTGGTTGATGGATTTGGGGAAAGGGAAAACCCTAGATGAGGAAAAAAACCCTAATTAATCGAGTTATTGATTGGGAGTGAGAGAGAGATAGAAACGATGATTGTAGGAGTATTTATATATATATATATATATATTAATAATACGACTCTATTTTTTAATTTAATTTATAAATAATTTCATTTTTTTAATCATTTAATTATAAATAATACTAACTTTTATAAAAAAAAATATAACATAGTTTTTAGTTATAAATAATAATCTAATATGTAAATATTATTTATTTATTTGAAATTATATTTCAAAAGGATTAAAGGATTGCAAAAACATCATTTTCTATTTGAGTTCTTATTCCAACGTAAACCCAATAATTTACACAAAATAAACAGTATAAAACTATAAATTAATAATAAAATATTTTATATATCATGTATCGAATTATAATTTAATAATAAATATATAATTTTTTTATAAAAATTTAAGATTAATCTTTCTCAATTGATTTTTGTTTTTTGAGGAAAGCTTCAATTGATGTTAATAAAAATATTTTATACACTATTTGTAAATATTTATTAAATTAAAAGTTTATGATATGAATACTGGTTATGATCATGTTCATCGTGTGTTTTTTTCTAAAGGCAATAAACTTGCTTATTGATTGGCTAATTATGTACTATAATATTTAAATAGCAATTTAAAAATTACATAATATTTAATAATATAATTTAATATTTAAAAATAATTTTTATATGTTCGTTCAAAATTTTTGTTATAATATATGTATATGGATAGATAAATGATAAATAAAAAGTTAATAAATTAGTTAAATAAATATGCTTCACTTATTATTTTATTATGTGGTTAGTCTTCAAAATAATTTTTAAATTAATATAAAATTAAAATTTAGTATTTATTTTTATTTTATATTATTTTATCTTTTATAATAAAACTAAATGCAAATTAAGTTTTATTATAAAGTTTTATCGTTCTTTATTTAAAAGTTTTATATTATCTTTCAATGAAAATTTATCATTCTCTAATAGAGGTTGTCTGTCATTTTTTGATGGATGTATTCTTTTCGTATGAAAAGTGATTATAGATGGCAGATAGAATGAATGTCCCATTGAAAATCAGATTATCCAAAATATGTTACTATTATCCATTATTTGTATCAAATAAGTTTATAGAGTTTAATGAGATTCAATAATTTTATTATTTATGTGCATTTCGTATACTTTAAAATTATATAATTTTATTTATATATTATATATATTATATATATTTATTAATAAAATTTTATTTTACATTAAAAAATATCACTTATAAAAATATTTAATCAGTATATTTCATACTAACATAAAAGTATAATAATATATATATAAATTTATGTTTTTAATGAAAATAATTATTTTTTTCTTAATTTTTGTATAATAAAATATATATATATATCAACTCAAAATGAATAAAGTATTAATTTATTAAATCATTTTCTAATTCTATTTTTTAAGGATTTCTTTAGACTTTTTTTAAGAAAATAAAAAATATAGTTCCAATAACAAAGGAATTGGCAAAGAGAGTATTTTTGAGAAAAAAAAAAGAGTTTCATAAAATGTAATTTTTATTACTCAAAGCTAAAACTACACAAGGCTAGCTCATACTATCAAAAGGCGTAGTGGCCTATGGGTCCATACTCCGTAGCCATGGTTAACGTCCAATGCATCATCCAAGGCCTTCCCTTTCAACTTAACAGGCTATTTGTGGAAATTTACATTGCATACCGTGTTTTAACTTTTAGTTTTCAGTGCTTTTTTTTTTTTTTACATTATAAAGAAACAAAAATAAGACATATTTGATCGTAAAATTATGAAATTTTATAATAACGTGCTAATATATATATATATATATATATATATTTAATTTATCGATATAGAATGAGAAATACCAAAATCTCAGTCTCCTCATTGGTCACACACACACACACACACACACACACAAAAACCAAACTCACTGCCCTAATGCTAACTTTTTTTTTTTACACCTTTATAGTTTGTCTTTTTCATTTTTATGGAATGTTTACAACTCATTTACAAATATATGGTGGGCGCGTCTTTTATTTTTGTTACAAGAATTTATGATTGTTTAGTTAATAACATATCTAAATTTTTAGTTAATTTTTTAATATAAATATCAAATAATATATTATTATCATTATGTTTTAAATTTTTTATATAATAAATTTTTATTTATTAAAATTAATTTTTTATTTAATGTCTATACATATTATTATTATTTAATGTTATACAACTTGTTATAATTTTATAATTTCTTAAATTAATCTTTTAAATTTATATTAAAATAATAATTAATATAAATTTAATTAAATCAACTGATATATGTTATTATATGTAACACGTATCAATTTTTTTTTCAAATCAAGTGATAAATATTATTATATATAATATATATAAACATATAACAGCTTATAAAAATTGTATATTAATATTTTTTTAAAACTGAATTGATATAAATTATTATATGTCACATATATGAATATATAATATGTATAATAATTATATATTAATATTGTTTCCAACTTTACTGATATATATTATTATATGTAACATATATAAATATATATCAATTGTATATTGATATTTTTTTGCAAATCAACTAATATATGTTGTTATATGTAATATATATCAACATATATTAGTTTTTATATTAATATTTTATTATAAATCAATTGATAAATGTTGTTCCATGTAACATATATGAACATATAACATTATATAATTTTTATAGTTTATGTTGAAATTATATGAACATATATCAAAATATATTGGTATTTTATTATAAATTGAATGATATATATTGTTATATATAATATATATGAACATAAAATAATACATATTAATTTATGTATTGATATTTTATTATAAATCAACTGATATATATTGTTGATATATATTGTTATATATCAGTTGTATATTGACATTTCTTTTGTAAATCAACAAATATATATTATTATATGTAATATAAATCAATATATATTAGTTTGTATATTAATATTTTATTTCAAATCAACTAACATATATCATTTAATTTGCAATAAAATATCAATATGCAAACTAATACATATCATTTAATTTGTTATAAAATATCAATATACAAACTAATATATGTTAATATATGTTATTATATGTAACATATATGTACACGTAATAATATATATTAGTATATATATTGATATTTTATTATAAATCAAAAAATATATGTTGTTATATGTAATATATATGAACATATAATATCATATGTCTGTTGTATATTAATATTTTTTTTTTACAAATCAACTAATATATGTTGTTATATATAAAATATATTAACATATATTAGTTTATACATTAATATTTTTTTAAATCAATTGATAGATGTTGTTATATATAACATATATAAATATATATTAATTTTGTATATTGATATTTTATAATAAATCAAATGATATATATTGTTATACGTAATATATATGAACATATAATAATATATATTAGTTTATATATTGATATTTTATTATAAATCAACCAATATATATTATTATATATGAATATATATGAATATATAACAACATATATCAGTCATATGCTGCTATTTTTTTTTACAAATTAACTAATATACATTGTTATATATAATACATATCAATATATATTAGTTTTTATATTAATATTTTATTTTAAATTAATTGATATATTATTATATGCACCATATATCAATATATATTAATTTATATATTGATATTTTATTTCAAATCAAATTATATATGTTATTATATATAACATATATAAATATATAACAATATTTATTAGTTTATATATTAATATTTTTTTAAAAATTGACCAATATATATTATTATACATAACATATAATAATATATATCAGTTGCATACTAATATTTTTTTTTTCAAATCAACTAACATATATTATTCTATATAACATATATCAATATATATTAGTTTGTATATTGATAATTTATTATAAATCAATTGATATATGTTATATTATATGTAATATATATGCGCATATAATAATATATAATTTTTATAGTTTATGTTAAAATTATTTTTAAATATATAAATTAAATAAAATATATTAATATATATATAAATTTAAATTTTATTTTTAAAATGAGAGAAAATATGGATATATATGGGTATTTATTACATATAAATAGGATTTTTAATTTAATATTTTTTAAAAAAATATATTTTAATTTAAAAGATGAAAAATAAAAGAAAAAGAAAACACAAATGGCCACTGTTTGTAATATAAATATTTTTAGTTTAATGTTTTTAAAAATATATTTTGAATTTAAAAGATGAAAAAAAAAATACAAATGGCCACTGTTTGTACATATAAATAGAATTGTAATATAAATATTTTAAATTTAATATTTTTTAAAAAAATTGCATTTTAAATTTAAAAGATAAAAAAAGTATAAATGGCCACTGTACAAAACAATGGCCAAAAATCTTATAAATAAGGAGGATAAACATAAATAGTGGCCATCATCCTATTTTTGCAATTTAAAGAAATGGGTTCCGTAAAATAAAATAAAAAAAAATTAACCACCATATTTTTGTAATTGATTTTTGTTTTTAGGTTATTTTTGTAAAAATCCCTCTTCAAAAATACCCTAAAAATAAAAATATTTTAAAGATATTCACTTTTGTTTTTTTATTTCAAAAAAAATTATTTTTTAATTTTTAATTTTAAAAATACTTCTTTTCAAATATATATCAATTTTAAAAATACTCCTTTTAAAAAATATATATATAGGTATACGTATAAGGTATTTAAAAAAATTAAAAATTATATTATACATTATAATTACCTCAAATATTTATATTTGTATTTTATTTGTCAGCATTTTAATAGTTGATGAAAATTAAAGAACTGGGCTAATTTTATCTTGTATTAGAAAGAGAAATTTACATTGTTTACGTCCAAAACCAAGTCAATTTTTAAGAATACCGGGCCACCCAACTTATTTACAATTTTACTTCCTCCACCTTGTTTTTTTTTTTTGTAATTTTTTTATATATTTTTTACTATTTTATTTTATTTATATTTTTTATTTAAAAAAATTAATGTCATATTTTGAATATACATATAAAAATAAATATATACACAATATATATATAATATATATATAACATTTATAAAAATACGTACTCAACAATATAAATTATATCCACAACACATCTACAATATATTCACATAATATTTTTAATATTTATTTAATTTTATTTTTTAAAATTTTTTATTTTAACATGAACACAACATTCAATAATTTTTACATAAAATATATATAACTTAAATAATAAAAATATAACATATATACAACATCTACAATACATATATGAAACATATACAATACATCTACTATACATCTTTATAATGAAATTATATGTATTTATTTTTATTTTTTTCATTGTATAATATGTAAAATTGTTTAAAACTAAATTTAATAATTTTTTTAATATATTTTTATATATATTATTTTTTTAATATTTTTTGAGTATTACTTATTTTTTTATAATTAAAATTAATTTTTTTATTCTTTATACAACAACAACAACAACAACAACTAAGCCTTAGTCCCAAACAAGTTGGGGTCGGCTGTATGGATCCTCAACAAAATAAGCTCAAAAGACACCAAAAAAGATACTCCAGCCTTAGGCCCCCTTCCAAGACATGGGTTTTACATCTCCATTCAAGTCTGTCATTAATCAAATCCGCATCAAGATCTAAGGCACGTAAGTCTCTTGTTATCACCTCCTTCCACACAGTTCTAGGTCTTCCACGACCTCTAACCCCCTCAATCAACAAATTCTTACACTTACGAAGCGCAGTATTAGGAGGTCTTCTTAAAACATGCCCATACCATCTAAGTCTTCCTTCCCTTACCTTATCTCCGACATCCGCTACTTGAACTTTTTGTTGAATATGAATATTCTTAATTTTGTCCAGTCTAGTATGTCCACACATCCATCTTAGCATCCTCATTTCTGCCACACTCATCTTATGCAAATGTTGTCCCGTTGGTGCCCAACACTCACTACCATAGAGCATCGCAGGTCTAACAACCGTCCTATAGAATTTACCTTTCACTTTCAGAGGTATTTTCTTATCACACAGAACCCCAGTCGCACCCTTCCACTTCAACCACCCTTCCTGTATTCTGTGAGCCACATCTTCATCTATACGGCCATCATTCTGGAACACCAAACCCAAATATTTGAACTGCTTGGTTTTAGGAACCAAAACTCCATCCAACTTAACCTCATGTTCCTGTTTCTTCCTTAGACTGAACTCACAGTGCATATATTCCGTTTTACTCCTACTTAACTTAAAACCCTTGTCCTCGAGGGTTTTTCTCCACACTTCCAACTTACGGTTTACACCAGCACTAGTCTCATCAATTAAAATAATGTCATCAGCAAACAACATACACCAAGGAACATCGTCTTGTATGCTTCTAGTTAGCTCGTCCATAACCAGGGTAAATAAATATGGACTCATGGCCGAACCTTGATGCAATCCGGTAGTAATGGGGAAAGCCTCAGTGTCTCCACCAGGTGTTTTCACACTAGTTACTGCATTCTCATACATGTCCTTGATGATATTGATATATTTACCGCTGACTCCTTTCCTATTCAAAACCCACCATAACACTTTTCTTGGTACTCTATCATAGGCTTTCTCCAAGTCAATAAATACCATGTGGAGATCTTTCTTCTTCTCTTGATACAATTCCATTAATCTTCTTAGAAGAGAAATAGCCTCCATGGTGGATCTCCCTGGCATAAACCCAAACTGATTCTCCAAAACTCTTGTAAGCTTTCTCAATCTGTGCTCAATAATCCTTTTCCATAATTTCATAGTATGACTCATAAGTTTGATACCCCGATAATTTGTACAGCATTGAATGTCTCCCTTATTTTTATATATGGGTACCAGGATACTCTTCCTCCAGGCATTCGGCATCTTACGTCCTTTCACAATAGCATTAAAGAGTTTAGTTAACCAGGCAACTCCTACCTCTCCAAGGTTCTTCCAAACCTCTATAGGAATATCATCCGGGCCACAAGCTTTACCAACTTTTATATACTTCAAGGCTTCTCTTACTTCACTATACAAGATCCTCCTAGACCAGCTGATATAACCATTTGTTGCATGAAGACCTAGAAAATCTTGTTCATGTTCAAGGTTGAATAACTGCTCAAAATAAGTCTTCCACCTCTCCTTAATCTCAACATCTCCTGTCAACACCCGTTGATCTTCGTACTTTATACATTTGACTTGGCTTAAATCTCTGCTTTTCCTTTCTCTCATCCTTGCAATCTTATAAATGCTCATTTCTCCCTCTTCAGTACCCAACTTTTGAAAAATCCCTTCTAATGCTCTGCCACGAGCTACACTAACAGCTTTCTTTGCCTCTTTCTTAGCTCTCTTATATTCCTCAAAGGCCTCGCTATTAACTGCATTCGGTAACTTTTTATACCATTCCCTCTTAGCCTTAATAGCCTTTTGAACCTCATCATCCCACCACCATGCATCGTGCGGTCGAGACCCTGCCCCTTTAGAGATCCCAAGCAATTTACTACCTGCTTTCTTAATGGCACCTTCCATTTTTGTCCACAAGTCCTCTGCACTAGCCTCAAGGTTCCAAATGTCTTCCTTTAGTAACTCCTCCTTAAAGGTACCTTGAGCTAGGTCTTTCAATTTCCACCATCTTATCCTTGGTTCCAATACTTTCTTATCATTCCTCCAGCTACTTTTATTCTTAACATCTAAAACCACAATACGATGTTGTGCCGTCAATGCTTCACCCGGAATGACCTTGCAATCCTTACACTTACTTTTGTCCCGTCTTCGAGTAAGTATGAAGTCTATTTGACTTTGGGTTTGTCCACTCTTAAAGGTAATCAAGTGTGATCCCCTCTTTTCAAAGCAGGTATTTGCCAGCACTAGATCATAAGCCACCGCAAACTCCAAAATGCTCTTTCCCTCCTCATTCCTGTTGCCAAAACTATAACCCCCATGGACCCTGTCATAACCATTACTGTCCTTACCAACATGCCCGTTAAGGTCCCCACCAATGAAAATTTGCTGATTATCCGGAATACCTTGCATAATTTCATCCATATCTTCCCAGAACTGAACCTTGGATGCTCCGTCCAAACCTACTTGGGGAGCATAAGCACTAATAACATTAATAGTGTCATCTCCCAAAACAAGCCTCAAAGAGATAATCTTGTCTCCCTTTCTCTTCACTTCCACCACCTTGTCTTTAAGCGTAGGCTCAATAATAATACCCACACCATTCCTATTGTTATCCAAGCCACAATACCACAACTTATATCCTGAGTTACCAATCTCTTTTGCTTTATTTCCCTTCCACCTGGTTTCCTGTAAACAAGCAATACTCTTCTTTTCAAAGTATCCACAAGCTCTACTTATTAGAATTGTGGTTATAACTTTCCTTCTTTTTTATTCTTTATAAAAAATTATAATTTTTATATGATGAAAATAATTTAAAATATTAATTTTTTATTATTTTATTAGAATATTTTTATTTAATAGTGAAGTTTGAAAAAAAAACAAAAATTTAAAATAAAATATTGATTCTAGCGGAGGAAGATGTATTTAAAAAAATTATTTTAATAAGAAATAATATATTTTTAAAATTTTATATCAATTTTTATAAAAATTTAAATATTTTTAGCTTTTATAGTATTATTATAATAATTTTTTTTAATTAGTTATGTAAATGCCTCTATTAGAAAAGAGACTGAATTTAAAGAATCACGATTTTCTTATAAATTTGAAGGGTAACATTCCCACAGAAACTATATATATTGCCATATAATATAAGAATAGAAGTAAAGAACTACTTGTAGAAAATTAACCATCCTATCATTGCCAATGTAGCAATGAGGCCTCTCCTTGTTAATTGTTACATGAAAAAAAAAAAGAAAGAATTTGAGTCGTAAAACAAAGAGTTGAACTAATGAAATGTTTTCACAAATGAAACTGTATAAATGTATTTTTCTGATGAGTCTAAAACATGGTCAGGAGTGTGGTAAGGAACCAAAATAAAATAAAAGGCTCCTTAACTTGACTTAATCTTGGGTGTCTGTATATTGTCTTCTTTATAGAGTAAACGCCTCTTGTTTGAACCATATCCATGGTACTGGTAGATAATACTGTAAAGGCATTGCCTTAGGCACTTCACTTCAAAGCTTTCGATGAATTTCTGATCCGTAATCCTCGCTTTCACGTCAGCAAAATGCTTGTATTCCTCCAACACAGATGACAAACACCAGTTTTGTAGCTTTCTAAAGCAACCAACAAGACAACCCGTGCGATGCTGTAGAAAAAGAAAGGGAAGGTTCAGTTGAGTATATAAAGATCATCGTAAACTAAATGTAATAATGCCAATTCCGGGAAAAATCAACCCAACTCAACTCAACTAATCACCTAATTCTAGGAAAGATAACAAGTAAAATCTTGGTCGGTATGGTTTTGATTATAGCGGAAAATTAGATAGAAGGCCAAGCAAATAATTGAAATAAATGATATTGTTTGATAATGGACCTCTAATATGCCTTGTTTAATCTTTAAATAGAAAATATGAAGCTTCAGTTTGGGAAAATTAAGATATCTACATTAATGGTCACATGATCAAACAGGACTGGTTACTCTGAATAACAGGATATCATAATACCAGGCTATGAATATATTTATTCCAATACCTATATATGTCAAAGAAAAAAAAATGAAGAGAAAGAGATGTTTCTTGAAAGGAATTTAAAAATAACTAACAAAGTAAGCAGGACAAAGGCTTTCTTCAAGCTAAATTACCGAAACAGGAAAGGTTCTCTTTAGGAAAAGATTGGAACTAAAGTTTTCGAGATATAGTTATGGAGTTGTAATTAACAATAGAGAGCAAAAAGAGAAGCTTGTAACTCTAGAATACCAAGAGCATACAACTATTAATACAAGCTGATAAGTAGCAATTTACACATTAATTAAGTACATGTAGAAACAAGAACAAGGTAATTCAACTCAAATTCAAATCGAACATAAATGAGTTTGAATGATTAAGTACATGAAGAAACAATATGTAATTAAACTGAGTTCGAACCAAATATACCTTCCCACGTTTGCAATGAATCAAAACTGGATGATTCCTCACATCTGCAAATAAAAATACCAGCAAACAAAGATAAGAAACAGAACATGGCATTGAAAAGGGGAGGAAGAAACTAATTTTTCAAAACAAAAACATAAGTTTATATTTACAAATTATTCAATACCAATTAAGACTTTCAGAGCCTCCATGATAGTATCCTTAGGAATAGATACAAAAGGCTCCTACAGATGCAAATAATTACGGTATCAGCAAAAAACAATTGATCCCATATTCCATAAAAACTACAATTAGCAACGTCTTGAACAATCACTATCAAGTTACAATGAGCTAACAATCAAGAATCAGAATTAGCAACACTAAACAAGTATTTGAAAATAATTAAACCCAGAAATCAAATTGCATAATAATTAAGAAAAAGACATTGTGGAAGAAAACAAAAGCAATTTAATTTACCGTTTTCCCCTCAATTCCAAACTGAAAAAGTTTGATATTACGAGCACGAAGAAACTCCATATTCTCTTCTGGATAAGGCTCACGACACAAATATCTGTTCCATAATTCAAATACTCATTAAAATCAATAACTTTTCTCGGCAACCAAACACCAGTAAAACTAATTAAGGAAACAAACTTACATAATCGATCGGAGATTTAGAGACTCAAGAAAAGAGAAATTGGCAGGTTGAGGAAAAGCAGATCTGAAAATGCCGTGTTCAACCATGGAAAAATTCGCCGGCGGAATCAAAACGTCGTCGTTATTATCCTCAACTGATTCAAATATCAAACCCATTTTTTTCGCAGCAAGAACAAGCCTTTCTCTTTGATCTTTTTACGAAAGAAAAAACCGAGAAAATATTATGTAAAAAAATCAAAAAAGAATCAAAAACAAAGAAAACAAGAAGAGGCCGCCATTGTTTCAGACTGAAAAGAAAGAAAAGAGAAAGATGGGGTTTTTATAAGAAATGAAACGAAGCCGTTTACAGTTGGGATTCCGATTCCGATTCTAATTTCAATTCAGAATCCAAGTCTGTTCAAAACTATAGTTTTCAGCATTTGAAGAGGAGAAGTAAATGGCTGGTTTTATCTCGAAATGTTAGGATTTTTGGACAAATCCATTATTTAAATATATTTTTAAAAGTTTATTATTATTATTATTATTATTATTAAATAAAATAATATTAGAGGTCGAGGCGGCGGCGAGTATGAAAACGAAAGTTTAATTTGGACCAAAATTGAGATTTTGTGGATCAGATTTTGAATTAGTCAACTCTTTTTATTTATTTATTTTCAATTATTATTATTATTCAATTTTAAAATAAAAAATATATACAAATAAAAATAATGAATAAATACATTCTAAAACAAAATTATAAGTTTATAACAATTATTTATTTAATATATTAACTAATATATATTATTTTAGTACAAAAAAATTTATTAATAAATAAAAATACATCTATAAAATATAAATAAAATTATATAATTTTAAAATATATTAAATACATATAATTAATAAATTATTGTATTTTGCCGTGAGTAATTTATGTGTGACATGTAGAATAAATAAATATTTATTTATTTATTATCACTTAAGCATATATTTGTTTATCCAAAAAGAGATTCAATTGTGACATTGGGTCCCTTTTTAGGAATGTTCTTAGAATCCATCTGATTTGGACACGTGTTGATTTCTTGCTCCTCAAGTTCTCTCCTTTTCACTTTCTGTTTTTTTTTTTAAATTTTTTTATTTTATTAAATAGGTCATATTTTCTATTTTTCTATGAGAACCCATAATTGAAAAGTTCTTGTTGTGCTTTTTTTTTTTTAAAAAAAAGTAGATTATGAATTTTATTCAGAAAAAAATTATATGAAATTGTCAAGATTTTAATTGTTTTAAATACTAAAAGGATTGAAAAAAATTGATAGTATTCGTGGAATTTTATTTTTGAACTAGTCAATTAAATAAATAAAAATTTTAAAATATATTAGTGAATATTTTTAAAAGAAATAAAAAGTAAATATTTTTCAAAATATTTTTAATTTATTTTTATATAAAATCCTAATAAAATAAAAACAAAGAAAAAGTTTTTGTATATTTTTATTATAATAGAGATGTACAAGATTAAATACTAAATGTATATCTCTAGAAGCAAGGTATATCTTCAATATATATAGTAAATTTATAATGAATTTTACATCTTTAGAAATGAATGTTTTTTAAATTAAAAATGGATATTTTTAAAAATATTTATTTTTTTAGCTGTTTTAAAAAAAATGCCATGAACTATCCATATAAATTGTCCATACAGGCCCTTTCCTAATAAAATTTGACCCTTTAAAACAGGCGGGTCAGGGTCTTGGCCCACCCGCTGAACCACTTTCTATGGATTAAACATAAAATAATTCAGCCTAGCTCTGTAGTTCTTTAAGAAAAAAAAAAAGTCTATTCTCAATATATATTATAACATACATTAAAGTAAAATCAATTTTATGAATAATAAAGCAAGCAGGTGGTGGCTAGATGTTTATAAATTTATATAAAAAAATAACATATATTAAAGTGAAATTAATTTCTTATATGAAACATTGTTGCAAAACTTTTTCTTCTTCAATCAATTTTCCTCTTTCTTTGCATGGTTTTAAAGGGATATTAAAGCTCTGACTGCATAACTTTCTATTTTAATTTTTTTATTCAAAATTTATAAATTTCTATATCATTAATTTTATTATTTATTATATATATATATGGATAACAAATATGTAGTTAAGTATGTAGAATTATAATAGCATTGTTAATGAAATACTCATTGTAATAATTTGTTTTCTATTTATTGTGTTCAAGAAAATTTTCAGGATCTCAACTTGTTATTTTTTATATTTGTTTTCATTAATTTATATCATGAATAAAATTAGGACGTATTAATAAATGATTAATTTATAATTTAAGAATAAAAAAATATTTTGCAAGAGTTAATTATAATTAATAAAAATTTTAAAAATATAAATTTAACAAAGCTTCCATTAACTTTAGCTTCTGCTTTCGTCCTTAATTTTTGAAGTTTAACCTACTTAGTGGTTGGACTTCACCTTAAAAGGTGGTCGAATTTCATCAAATAAGGATTTTTCATTGTAATAAATATACATATATAAATAGTAAAAAAGTGAACAGGTGTTGGTGCTGGCTTTCTCAGACAATAAAACATATGCATTCTCTAATATTTCTTATTTACATGATTTCCAATAATTTTTTTTAAAAAATAATTTTTAATAAGATATATATTTAATAATTTTTTTAGAATTATTACATTGAACAAATTTAAACTTGCATTATTCTTGCGCAATTATAATATTTCCAAGTTTACAACTTAGTTTTAATTTTTTTTTTTAGTATTACAATTAAGGGAGGGAGAATTGACCATAGATTTATCTAAGAGAAATACACTTATTTTTAGGCTATCCCTCATAATGAATTAATTCATAATTTTATCTATTCATTAAATATTAAAATTATCATATTTCTTAAAAATTAAAGATTCTTTAATTTGAAAGGCAATTTCATAAGACTAATTATTACTAAACAAAATAATATCCAATTGATTTATTGTAAATAATGCATTTCAACTGATTTTAAATTTTATGAAAACTCTGCCTTATTCTTAGATTTGTTCATTTTTCATATAAAATGATTACATTTATATATATATATATATATATATATATACCCATTTACAGGTACAAGAGAAAGAATGAGAAAATAGAAATATAGCAATTTGATTTGATATTTTTTTGTGGGATTTTAAATAAAAAAACTATGATCACTTCACCATATCATTACATAATAATAATAATAATAATAATAATAACATCAACAACAACAACAATAAGTACTTTTAGACTAATATTTAATTAAGCAGAGGAAGGCCTAATAATAAGAGGAGAATTATTATGATCAGCAGATTTTTGAGGCATAGAAAGCTCAAATTGCCTTATTATAGAATTAGGAGATTGAAGAGAAATCAAATCATTTGGAGAAATCAAATGATTCCAACCTTGAATTGGGTTGTTATTAACATTATTTTTATTTGATGAACCATCCCATCCAATGTGAGTCACATGCTTCACATCTGTTGGAAGTCCAATTTCCATTTCCATTTCTTCTTCTTCATACACTACATTTGCATGCCAAAAAATACCATTAATTAATATTCATTATTAAAACATAATAGCTAATTGAAACGCACGTATTTAATATTAATAAATATTTTAATTCTTATTGAAATATATTTCATTTTCATTAAAATTTATTATAATCACTTTTTTTAAAATGGTTGATAAAAAAAATTACATATACCATAAAGTAATTGTAATAATTTCTAATGAAATTAAACGTACCTTTATAAAACCTATAAGAAATTACATAAAATATGTTTTTCTTTAAAATTTCATCTTTACTGTTTTTTTTTACAATTATAAATTTTTGGGTTTTCAAAAATATTTTTTTCTTTATATTTTTATGATATATGAAATAAACCAAAAAATATATTGATAAAATTTTCTATTTATTTAGTATAATTTTAAATTTTTTACATTTTTAATTTTTCCCTTTAAATTATTTTTGCAAAAATTTCCTAATAATTAGAATATTTATTATTGCTTAATATGTCTTTAGGACACATATTAGAAAAATTAATAAATAAAACGAAATAACGTAACAACAAATTTGATATAATAATTAATTATATTTATAATATTAATTAATATTATGTATTAATTTAATTATTATATACCCTTATAAAAGAAATTATATATTTTGATATTATAGGGTCTTACCAAATAATTGAGAGAAGGTCTTGAAACCTTTGACTATTCTGTGAAACCGATCGGATACGTTAGGCTTTGAAACAGCAAGAAATTTCAATCCACTCTTCATACTTTCACTACTTGATAAGCTTTCTTCGTCTTCTTCTTTTGTTCCTAAATAATAATAAAATTTTCAAGAAATTAACATAACAAAAAGGCTTAATTATATCCCCAATAATAAAAATAGTAATGAATATGTTTCCAAAGCTATGAAACTGTTAAATTAATTTTAAAAAATATAGAAAAACAAAAAAATGGAAGGAATGGCTCGAGTATACGCTAAAATTGTCGTACCCAAACTTAAATACGTTTAATATTATTTATTTATTATTCATATTCGTTTACTATTTATTTAAATATAAAAATATTTAAAAAAATTAAACTATAAAAATATAATTTTTACAATCAAATAATTATAAAAAAATTAATTAATACTAACACAATTTAATTTATTAAAATAATTTCACATTACATATCATTTTATAATTAAAATAAAATATAATAAATACTTAATTAAAATTTAATAAAATATAATTAATATAAATATTATTATATAATTATGTTCGAGCGATGGGTATTAAGATATATATCTGAATCAGATACGAACCCACAACACTTGTCCAAATCCGTTTACAAATCACATGTATATTTTGTATAAATAGTTTAGAGTAGGTCGGGTATTCGAAAATACTTTATTTATTTTTATTTCTACTTGGGATAAATGTATATTTCCCTCGACATCCATTCCCTCCCCAGAATATTAAATGTTAAATAAAAAGGAAAAAAACAAAAAAGAAAGGAAGTAATTAAGAAAAACTGGAGAGAGAGACTTATTGAAGATGGATTAGTGGGACGAGTAGTAGTCTTGGTTCTTCTGTTGGGATGGTGATGAACAGCACCAATGGCTACACTTGATTCAGAGACACACCCAATTGAGAAAGGAAGAAGAACAAGTCTTTCCATTCTCTCTCTCATTTCTTCATCAACAAACAACCAATCTATTATAGAAAATAAAATATAAGAAAAATTAAAGTATTTGTGAACTAAAGTGGGTACTTAGAGCAAGAAAAATAATAAAAATCACTATTATTATTTTAAGTTTGTTGAGCAAATTAATAATATTTCGATATCAACAACCCAAGAAAGAACGCAAAAAAGAGAGGCATAGCAGCAGCAAAAGCTACAATAACAATGGAGTTTGCAGGGTTTGTTATAATGGAGGTGGTGCTGGTGGTGGCTTTGTAACAAAGTTATTATAATTTTCAAGGAAAACAAAATGGGGTTTTGGTTTGGTAGAGAAAATGAATTTTTAGTTTTTGTAAATTACAAGTGATGGGTATGTTTGGACGTGTAATAATTTTTTTAAAAAATAAAATTTAAATTAATTAATTAATTAATAATTAACAGGTTTAATTGTGAAGTTTAACCTAATTAAAAACAGACCAAACACAAACTGTATTTTGATTATATATATTTTTTCCTTCTAGACATGCAATAATCCAAAGTTGGTGGAACTGCTGTGTATAATGTTTAGCCTACTATACACACACTCTTTCCCAGCTAAACCAAATTTCTATTTTTTTAATTATTTTCTATCTTTAACCCATAATTAATAAGTATCAATTAACAAATAATACTTATATACCGAGACATAATCTAATAATAAATACATATTTTTCTCAATAACATATGAGATCGATCCTCTTATATATAAATTTCCCAAAAATAGTTTGTATAAGATATACAAAGAGAGTTTGTTTATTTTTTTTAATTGATTTTATAATTTTAAAAGATATTTTTTAAATATATAAAAATTTAATAATAGAGTTTGTCTTTTTTTTTTATTTAAAGATATAACAAACAAAAATACTAAACAATGATCCCTATAAAAGATAGTTTTAAAAGCATGTTCAAGTAAAACCCAAGCTCAAATTAAGAGAGATCACATCATCTCAATGAAATAAAAGATTAGAATTTAAAGTCTAATTAATTAAGAAATCCATGGTAAAAAAAAATTAAGAAATCGATAATTGAATTAGCCTCATGACAAATTCAAACATTTCAGCTACGTCCCAAAAAATCCTTGAATTCGTGTGAAAGATGTAAGTAAATTAGCTTGAAAATATTATTAATTATCCCAAGAAAAAAGTTTAAAAAAAGAAGAAAATTATAATTATATATAGATTTATGTATATATTTTGTTGAAGTTCTCCACAGTGGGCTCCTACTTATACTTGCTTCTCTTGTAGAATAAGTCTTTTACTTTTTATATTATTATTATTATTATTATTATTATTATTTATCTTTTTGTTATGTATTTTTTTTCTTTAATTTTTGGAGGGCTTTCTTGGTTTGGACTCTATACCAAACTTGAAAGAGTGAGTGCAATACAAGCGATATCTAAGTCTTTCCTGTTAGAATCTTATCATTTAGAGCTCTCTTTGGCAATGGAGGACCAAACTGCACTTTCTTGTTCTTAAAGAAGAAAAAAATCATGATTGATTCTCTGACAAAATTATAAATAAAACAGAAAATTTGTTGGGAAAATTGATGTTCTTATAATGGGGAACTTATTTTCAAAAAATCATTGAGTAATCACTAGAAAAAAAAAAAAGAAGATAAGATCTAAAACTTCAGAAAAGATAATGATTTCACTTTCATTTGTATTAGATTTAGATTACTTCAAATGGGTTTTTCAATAATGAATCTAACATTTATTTGTTAATCTAAGTAAAGAATAGATTAATTCTTATTCAAACAAGGTCTAATTATCAGAAAAATTCTCAAAATATCACCTTTTTTTTTCAGTTCAATCATTCTATTAAATATAATTCAGGCTCAAGCTTCATATACTTTATTCAAATTTGCTTTGATTTAGCTCATTTCAGTCAAATTTACTTTAATTTCATTGGAAACAAATGCTGACAACTTATGTAATGAAAACTCAAATTTTCATAATTATTCTGAGAATTCAAGAGCAAGAGATGAGACATAAAGTCCACAAAGCGGGGATCAAATGATATGATAATATGCAATTGTTCGAATACAAGAAAGTTACAGCTGCGCACCGAGATATAGACTACTACTAAGTGCATATTCTTCTGAACAAAAATTCCAGAATTGATTTTTCTTCCCCAAAATGTATTAAATGTAAAAAAAAGGAAAGAAAGTTACAGTTATAAAGAAAGTTACAGCATAAATACAGAATCTGATGGTAGAAGATAAGATTTAAATTCAAATTGCAGCATTTCATGTTCTTAATAAGCTTTTTACTAGCGCAAGTGATGATCTATACGTGTAGTATATATAATTATATATTGCAAACACTTATCACTAACTTTGACAGCAAAATCATGCTTTAGCAGTAGCAGGCCATCAGAAAATCCCAGCTGAGGCAGAGTCTGACTTAGATATTAACCTACACTGGTGATCAATAAAAAGAGAACTAGGTCAAGATGAAAAGAAAAGCAAGTGAAAATTATACTTATGAAGCTAACTTTACTTTCTAATCTTACCCATTTCTTGTTTTCCTTGAATTCTAAAAAAAGGATGATGATCAGGACAAGTTCGTTATTTCTTTCTTTCCATTTCTCCTTCCTTTTTCTGCACCTGGGAAAGATTCAGATATACTCAAGTAATAGGAATTTAACCTTAAGAGGTAAAATGGCCATACAGGAAAGCTTCTTTAGAGTCCTGATCTTGGAAAATCTTGCATTTACGGTGAAGATTTCAACTACTCACTTCTCCATATTTGATAATCTTGCATTTGCGGTGAAGATTTCAACAACTCCTGCATATTTGATAATCTTGCATTTGCGGTGAAGATTTCAACTACTCACTTCTGCATATTTGATAATCCATAGCTAAGTCATGATCAATGCAGAACCAAAGCTGCATTACATCCACATAGCTAGAACATTTTCCTATCTTGTAGTCTTATTTTCTATATCATCATTCATCTACAAATGTTCTGCTTCACAGAGATCAACTTCACAAATATATAGCCATTGGGCATAACTTTAATGGCCATAAAAAGATTGAGATATCTGTAATCTCATGAATGTATTAGTCCCTCTGTTCTGCTTGCTGCATGCCTCTAGGCGAATTTTCTTCTAAGATTGCTGGTAGAAAAGATTTTATCAACATCCATGAATAAATATAATTCTAGATCAAAATATTGAGTCAGGAAATCGGCTGCTAGTGCCACCATATAGTTTGGCCCTATTACAGTTGGCAGAAATTCAGGCTTAAATGTCAACACCTGCAAGAGGGTAAACAAGTTCTTTGACAAAAAAAAAAGTGAATAAAATAATAGCAAAAGAGTAGAACCAAAAGAATTTCCATTAACCAAAATGTCATTTAACCATTACTCATTTAAATACTTGAACAAACATAAGACTGAGTATGCATTTCCTGCAGGCTGCAGACTTCTGTTAGATTGAGTATATACATGCTAGGATGTGATGCCTGACAAACAAAACCATTCAAATTGGCAAGATTATAAGCCATTAGAGGATGGGTTTTGATAATAGTAGTGAAGTATTATGGCTTCAAGCAATACCTGCATTTTGCTTTAGGCAAGTTGATGTCATTCAGCAAGACATAACAAAGCAGTTGAGACTTTTCCATGGAATTACTGTGTCAACCTCAATCACGATTCCAGCTTAACTGACTGCACAAACTCATATTCATAACTATTGCAGCCAGTAGAACCAGAGCATCACAATAATTTTTGACTAATGAACTGCAAGATCACATACATGAGCAGCTTGCTCACCAGTAATCTCCACAAGAGCAATGCCCGTGCTTAAAATGATGAAACCTGCGAATATCTCTCACAACTATTTCTCTAACTAAAAGCTGAGAGGCATACTTAATAAAATTATGACAATCAACACAAATCCGAAGATTCTTCATTATATGAATTGGCATTTCAGGTGACGTGCACATAAGAGCATAAGCAAGTGCTAGTTTCTCACTATGAAAACCAAGAATAAGTTCACTTTGCTCTTCTTCCACATCTTGCATTACTTGCTTCACATCAGATGAGTACCCAATTTCTTTCAATCTTCCAGTGAGCTTCTCTAAGTATGAAAATATCTCAGTGCATTGTGGATGCGACTTGTCTCCCATGACAAAGGTATGAACTTGGTTCTTCAGTTGTATCCAAGATTGTCCCGGGAGTTTGTCAACTTCTCTCTGCTGCATTAAGCTCCTCACACTAGCCGCCTCTTCCCATCTATGATCTGTAGCAAACATATTTGATAACAGGACGTAAGAACCTGCATCACATTGTTCAAGCTGAAGTAGTATTTCAGACGCCCATTTTCCCATTTCAACATTTTTGTGAAGTCTGCAAGCAGAGATATAAGACTTCCAAACTGCCCTCAGATGGGAGATATAATTAGCTTGAATAAAATTCTTTGCCTCATTCAAGTAACCAGCTCGACCATAAAGATCTACCATACAAGTATAGTGTTCAGCACCAGGCTTGATGCCATAAACTTTTTGCATCAATTTAAAATACTTGAAGCCTTCTTCAAGCAACCCTGCATGGTTACATGCAGTTAAAATGCCTAGAAATGTGATCTCATTTGGTGTAATTCCTTCATTCATCATGCTTTCAAAGAGTTGAATAGCATTCCTCCCCTGTCCATGCAAAGCATAACCGGATATCATTGATGTCCACATCACAACATTCAGATTAGTATTTTGTTTAAAAATCCTTAGAGCATCATGCAAGCTTCCACATTTAGCATACATATCAATTAACGAGGAGCCTAAATGAGCATCTAGTTGATGTCCAACTTTCCGAATATGTGCATGGATCTGCCTTCCTAGCATCAACATCCCACTATTTGCACAAGCAGAAATAATGCTTGTGAGTGTAAATTTGTCCAGCATAGAATGTTCTTTAACCATAAAGCTAAATATTTGTAAAGCATGTTCATATTCACCATTCCTAACATATCCAGAAACCATGGAGCTAAATGAGACAATTTCTGCCAATGAATCAGAAAAAGAACTCTTCACAGGCATTTTTCTAAATACCACAGAAGCTTCTTCCATTTTCCCACATTTGCTGTACATATAGAGAAGAGAATTCCTTATGAACCCATTATTGTGAAGTGCAAGTCTTAGAACCCGGCCATGAACCTGTTTACCCAGTGCCAAGAGCGATAAACATGAAGCCAAATTCAAAGCAATAGAAAAAGTAATTGCAGTGAACAAAGATCCACTTTCCACCATCTCATAAAGCAACACCAATGCAATTCTTTCATACCCATTTTTAATTAGACCATCTATGATAATGTTCCAACTCGTTGCATCTTTAAGTTGCAAACTTTCAAATAAATCAAGTGCTCCTTCCATATCTCTCATATGCAAATACCCACCAATCATTATATTCCATGACACAGTATCTTTCCCATTGATAGAGTCAAACAATCTTTTAGCATAATCTACAGCCCCACATTTAACATAAAAATCAAGAATCGAATTCTCCAACACAACATCTAACCCAACCCCATTTGTCAATAACCACCCATGAACCCCCTTCCCATTTCTTACCTCACACAAACTAGAGCAACACTTCAAAACACAAGATAAGGTGAACTGATTAGGACAAACACCATCCCTTTGCATTCTTCTAAACAAATAAAAAACCATTGTGTAATTCTCATTTTGAGCAAAACCCGATATTAAAATAGTCCAGGTACGAACATCTCTGCTAAGAATTTCATCAAACAGCTTCTGGGCATGAAACAAGTAGTGAAATTTCTTCACATAGAGATTCAATAGATGATTACTGATACCCAGATTTTGAAGAGAACCAGTCTTGATAACATTAGCATGTAGTACCTCAGCATTTGTATCGTTTTTTGAGCAAAAAAAAGAAGGTAAAGAAGATTGGTAATGCCTATAAGATCGTTGAAAAAGGATATTTACAAAATGATTTGCAGTTGGTTTTGTGTTAACTCTCATTATTATTAAATTTAAAAGAAAAGGTTGATGGTTCGGTTAGCAACATCTCAAGGACATTTGGCCTTCGAATGACACTAACCCGTTAAGCCTTCCACAACTCCAAGCTTTTTTTTTTTTTTTTCTTTTGATTTTACCTATGCTTTTTATGGGTCCTACTTACGTTTTAGTAAAACTTTACAAGTTTAATATATATATATATATATAATTTATTATAAATTTATGATATAAACGATAATTTTTATAAATTCATTATTATATCATTATAAATTTATTATATATTTTTATAAAATAATAAAAAAAATTAAGAAAATTAGATAAGAGACATAATTCCCTTAATAAATTCCTATTTCTAGGCCCTTCACGGTTTCCTTGCAAAGCCAAGGAAATTAAAAACTTAAAGTCTTTTATATGCCAATTTGAGAAATAGTTTCAAAACTCTCAAAACTATAATTTGCCAAGTTCTTAAGAATGAATATATCCTCAACTTGATGGTCTATTTAAACGACTAACATCATAATTTAATAATATATAATATAATATAATACAGTATGATATAATATTTTAATTATTATTTATCATATTTAAAAAATAATATGATAACATGTAATTAAATAAATATTTTTATTTTATTTTATCTTATAATATTTTAATAAATTATGAGAATGAAAATTAAATTATAAATATATATTTAATATTTAAAAATTCATTAATAATATTTTTGAAAATCAAAATTTTAAAACCATAAAAGAACAACAAATTAATAATTTAAAAACTCATTAAAATTCAAGTTTTTTAAATCATGAGATTACCATGAAAAGATATATAATAAAGATATAAATCTAAACAAACAAAAATTTAAACCATGGCATTGTGAAATCATGGCAAATTATGAAACAAACAAAACTTAGATGGGATTATTAAACACATAAATCCAACTAACTGTACTCAATTAAGTCATAATTCCAAATTAATTAGAATCGACTATATAAATTTTCTTTGTTTACAAATCATAATAACTAGTAATACTTCTTCTACAACCAATTATGCAAAATAGCATATGTTATCCAGGTTAACATTCATCAAAGTTGGGGCAAATAAATTGATAAAAACCCAATTTTTTTAAGATATTAATATATACTAAAATTATACAAAAGAATAAGCAGAGCTGTCTGGTGTCAACCAGTTAGCATATAAAACCTTTTCAACAGAACAAAAAATTTTGTAAAAACTGCATAACAGGGTAGAAAAAAGAATCATCAGGTTAGCCTACACAGTTATATCCTTACAGAGGAGGATAGAAATAAGAAGAAATAGAGAAACAGAGGAAAAGCAAGCCTCCAATGGTAGCAACTGTCCCTTGTGAAATCTTAGATGCTAGCATGCTTCCTCCCACCACTGCCAGGGAAGTACAGATTGTATGTCCTAATGTAGCCCCGACAGCTACGCCAACCGCGTTTTTGTGGGTTGCCAGCTGCAGATCATAAACTCTAGTTTCAGTATTATATGACTACCATGGAAGATACTACTATGAATTTCAATTTGAGTTGATATCATATAAATGATTTCTCTAGGCACACTAAGCACAAACAGATAGAAAATCACGATTAGCAGCAGCATTTAATGGATTAAGTTGATCTATGCAAACCGAACAAACACCCACAAATCTTAATTCTGGGGATATTAACAAATAATAAACACAAAATGAGCAAGAACCCAATTTACAAGATATATGCCAGAAAAGTCAGGCTTGAACACTCGAACACCGCAAATCAGCAAATGAACCAAAAAATGAGAACAAAGCCGATAAAGTTTGATATTTTATTGAGATAAGTAAAGAAGAGAATATAATCAAATTATGTTACAGCAATTGTTGCGATCTGACTCCGATCCCCCCATTCAGCTAGAAAGGTTAAAATAAATGACTGCACAGCAGAAAGAAGCTACATTTAGAAGGATGATTATCAAAAGAAAATCAAATAATAAAGAGGGAATGAGAAAACAATGATATCATAAAAGCACAAGTGAGAGAGTGCATATTTCATGAAATCACAAAGCTGACATAAGTTCTGATGCATCATACCTCCAAAAATATTGGAGTACAAAATCTTGAAAAGAAGCGGCGGAAAGTTGTTTTCCCTTGGCCTGCTTCAAGCTTTTCCTCCACCTAAGAACAATTTCAGAAGAAAGATGGTAACAAATCTTAACAGGATGATGCCATGGCAAAGATGAATTCAAATGTTGATGCTCGTGAACTAAAGAAGCGTCTTTCAAACGATACAAAAACAAATACTAGGAGACTCAATCAACTATGGTTACAGTAGTCATAAAGAATAATATTATGAGTTGGACAAAGGCAGAACAGGAGATAAGATCATAAGAACAGTTGGGAACCTCAATACAGTAACACTAGTGAAAGAGAAAATTATGACAATAAAAAGGAAACACCAATATTTATACAAAAATGAAAATATGAACCCGATGACCTAAGATGACTAGTAACAGAGGAAGATTGCACATCCAGAAGCTTCATGCAATAGACAAATATAAGTGCCCATCATGAAATCAAAGGTGTACTCCAAAGTCCCCATGGGCCAAACCTACTACTATTTGAGATAACTGTTATGAAGTAAAATATGCAGTTGTGTATCAAAAACATAAAATGAGAATGGAAAACATACTTCTTCCATTTCTTTTTTCTGGGACGATTTTGAATCAGATCTCCAAGCAATGTAAAGTAATCGCAGACCAAAAAATGCATAAAGAACTGCATAAAAAATACACCAAGTTTAATAATTGATATTCCATCCACACATATGCACTTTAGCATATTTCCCCAGCATGATGATGATGCATTTAAGCAATGTTAGCATTTATATTTTTGACAAAATCTTCTGCTAAAATCAATTTGGTTTATTAATCAAGGACAATCTTAAAAATTTTCTAAAAAAAATCAGGAATGGAATCAAAATGGATACAAAAATGTTATAGAGTGCTTTACTAGTTGTGAACTACTTAGCATCTAGAAGAAAGTTAAAAAACAAAATGCCATGCTAAAAGCAATATCATATATTCCTCCAGGCCTTCAACTTAAACCTGCTTAGTCATCATGCCAACTTGTGGCTTTTTTAGAACATGAGATGGCCTAGCTCAACAAATTTTTAGTTCCCATATAGAACTCAATAAAAATTGAAGGCTATAGCTAGAAATCTCAAATCCTATATTCAAAGACAATTCCCCTCCAAAGAGACAACCCATGGTATGAGCATGTAAAAAAATAGTACAACATATAGAATCAAGCAAGCAGATAGTGGTGCTTTACTAACCACATATAGAATCAAAGAAAAGATAAAAATAAAAACCAGCATTAACTGACATTACATATGATCAGTAAGACATTCACAAAAGGCATTCTACAGAGTACAAGAAAGCACAGAGATAGAGACAGCATATGGCAGCTGAGTAACAGATAAAGGATATGATTCATATTTTAGGTACCTGTAGCAGCACTATTTGTATGCTTCCTTGATATCAAATTTGGAACAATCCTGCCTAGTCCAGTAGAAAGCACCTAGTTGAAACAGTAAACAACTTTAAGTTTCTAAAGCATAAGAGAATTACTTTCTAGTTATTGGCACCATTCCATCATAATGCCATGCCTGCAATGTCAGAAACAAAACAAGGCAGGAGAAAATCAAAAGCCGAAATGAAAACAAAATATATGGATAACTTACTGTCATGACAATCAATGCAGAGAGAGCACCAGACAGAACAATCGACTTGGGATGACGCATTGCCATAAGAGCTGCTATTATAAAAGTCTCATCTCCAATCTAGCAAAAAAAAATTCACAAAAAGAAACATACACTAGATCAGAAAGTAACAAATGTTGAACTGCCCAACTCAAAAGGAATTCAATCAATGTTATTGATGGAGATGCTAGATCACAATCTTCATTAAAAAGAGTACTATTAGTGTTAGTAATACATGTTCAAAAAGGTAAAATTGTTACATGAAAATGTATAAATAAGAAATAAGCTGAATGAACAAACCTCACTGACAATAATCATAGACAAGCTTGCAATAAATGCATCAAAAACTCCAAGACCAGAGTCCACATGAAGTCCAAGATGCTTTACAGAATTTACATCAATATCATCTGTAACTATCTAAAAATTCAAAAACCCAACATAAAATAAGCAAAACCCAATATCAAAAAACTACAAAGAAACTCAAGCATATAATTGAAACACAAAAAAATTCCACAAGAATTCAACTTTTTAAAAAATTCCACATATGAAGTATGACATATATACAAAAAATAAACTCACCACGCCACGGCGGCCAAGATCCTTGACCGCTGCAATTGACTCTTCCTTCTCATTTTCCACCACAGACTCCTGAAAAATAAAATTGAACAATACCGTTGAAAAAAAATAAAATAAAATAAAAATAAAATAAAATAAAATAAAATAAAATAAAATAATTTGCATACTACAATATTGGAAAGAGAAAAGACCTGAGCAGCTATATAAGGAATATCTGATAACAGTAAGGCTGAAAGAAGAAGAAGAAATCTAAACCTAAACCCCATGATAAGAATGGATTTGTAAGTGTGTTTGGCGAGAGAGAAAGAGGAGGAAAATTTGGGGGGGTGGAATATATTTTTTCGGGAAAATGGATCAGAATCATGGAAAGTAGATCAAGGAAATGGAAATGGGGATCCAACTGTAACTTTGCTGTGATTGAAAGGTACAGTTGTGAAGGTTCGCAGTGAGATCTACGGTGAGATCCTGCAGAAAGGGCGAAGATCCCCAGAGGGAAGAGAGAAGTGGGAGGATTTTTATGTGTTATAAAAAGAATTGCGCGTTCAATGTATGACCAATAATATTTTTCATTTTTGGTCCCTGAATTTCTTGATACTACATATCAACACCAAATTTGATCTCCAATTGGAAAGTTATTTGAAAATAAAATTGGAGTTTTGAAAATATTTTTAATTTTAGTAAGTGTACAAGAGAAAATTCAATTCGTATCAAATTAAATTCAATTTTTTTATGTGTTTGAAATAAATTCAAATATATTAGAGTTCATTTGGAATCTAAAAAAATAAGATTTATCTTAAGATGCATTTATTAAATATTTAAATAATATTATGTCCCAAATTGATAAATATATCTTTCCTTCTCATTTATTTAAAATTATAATTTATTTATCATTTTTAATTAGTTAGTATGTTAAATCTTTATTATACCTATATTGAATATTATTTATTAAAAATATTTAATATTATAGTAAGAAAGATATATCTAAATTCATATTTCTAACAAAAATAATTAATTTTTCTTAATTTATTATAAAATAGAAAGTATATAGATGGATATAGTAATTGAACACTTTTTAAATAACAATAAATATTCTAATTTTTTATTGAAATATGTTTCATTTTCATTGTAATTAGTTGCATTCACTTTTTTCAAAGTGATTCATAAGAAATTATACACATTATAAAATTATTACACAAATTCTAATAAAAATAAAATATATCTCAATAAAAAACATACACATTATAAAACTATTCCATAAATTCTAATAAAAATAAAATATATCTCAACAAAAAAATAGAATATTTACCACTACTTAACGAATGTTAATATTTCTGATAAAAAAAAGGAATGTTAATATGACAACTGTTCATATATTTAGTAATTTACAATCTAATATATATATATATATATATATATATTCATATGCTCTATTTTAAAGTTACATCTTTCAAGGTTGTTCCATAAATTTACATGAAAGCAATAGGAAAGAACAAACAGCTTGAGATGTAAATAATGTAAATGAACTAAAAAAAAAGATGAAAATCTATGATTAATGAATGAAATACACTAGAAAACATCTTACAAGTTAAAAACTTTCAACATTATAATATCTACAGTTTGCAAAGAACAACAGCAACTGCAATGGAAACAAGAGCTATGAAGACACCATTTCTAGAAAGCAAGAACTCAGACCATGTCAAAGGCCTAGTAACCTGCAACAATACTTTTTGGAATTGTTCCTCCAAGTCCTGTAAAGAACCAGTGTTATCAATGACAATGTCAGCCTTAGACCTTTTCAAATCCAATGCCATCTGAGAATTGATCCTATTTCTGGCATCTTCATCATTGGATCCGTCTCTTGCCATAAGCCTCTGAAGTTGAGTTTCAGAATCAACCCATACAACAATGATTGGCTTTGTCCATTTATCCATCTTGGTCTCAAACAGTAATGGAATGCCAAGAACTGTTACCTTATACCCTTTCAACCAAAGCTTCAGAAGTTTCCAGAATATACCAGAAGAGATATAAGGAGCCAAAAGGCTGAAACAGTATGAGAGAGACAAAGTTAATAAGTGTAATATGCAATTCTGTGATTACGGTTAAATGCAACTGTCTTATAATGCATGGCTAGGGAACTCTGGGCAAATTAAGGCTAAACCAATAATTGGAACACTAGAGCTTTTGAGCGTGCAACCTCATGTCTTCTCTTAAGAATATACGGAAAACAGAATTGTCATCTTGCTATGATAGCATGTGAAGAGGGTTTCTAGCTTTCCTTATAAGCATTTTTATAAGTTATTACTATGAGTTCATAAGTATTTAAGTCAAATTAAAAAAAAAAAGATCTCGCCTTTACTTTCTCAATCCTAGAGTTCTCTATTCATGGGATTAGATTTAGAAAAGGCAGGTGGCAGTCCAAAATCAACTATTTTCTTTTAATATTTTTTTTTGTTTTTACGGTTTTGTTCTTTTTTGGCTTGTATTGGCTCTAAATCAATCTCGTCTGATGCATATATTAAAATAAATAAAAATAATATAATAAATTATTTAATTAAATATTTATAAATTAAATATTTATTATATATTAAAATAATAAATTAATATTAATTTATTATTTTAATTTATAAATTATGTTTATAAAATTATCTAAATAAAAATATCAATATAAATTTAAAACGTATGAGCTAAGCCAAATACTCCCCAAATTTTAGTTTGTGTTCCAGTCTGGCATTTTTGAGCTCAGAAAATCTTATGAGTTATGTCCAAAGTCCAAGTCGGGGGCTGCTGAAAAAGTCAGCACCGTATTACACTGACCACAAGTCTACAAAAGATAATGGTATCTAACGTGAAAGAAACTGCCAAGTAAAAGTCTAATTACAACTCAATCTGCTAAATGTATTATAATAGAATGCTCACTAGCCAATCAAACTCAATTTTATTGTCTGATAAACTCAATTTCGCCTTTCTTCCATTGCACAAACATTGTCATTCATGGGCCAAATACTGAAATTGATCCATAAAATATTAGACTGAAACCGCACTTGAGATCATCAAAAATACTTCTGGAAAGCTCTCTACAGGTAAAAGTTAACTATATATAAATTAAAGAATTCTTTGAGAGGTCATCAAAATGCTTTTTAATTTGGAATATAGTATTTTAATTTTACCATTTCAAAGAACCTTCCTATAGTTTTTTTGAGACTAATTAAACCAGATCTTGTTTCTATACGAAAGCAAAGATATTCATATCTTAGCTTGACGTGTTTGTCTATTTTAAGTTATTTTAATTAAGAGTCATCAGTCAACATTGTAAAAGACAACGACTTTTTCTCAACATAAGAACCTTGCTTCCATGTGATAAGCCCAGGAAGAGTGGCTGTTGTCCATGTCTTAATCTGTCTCCATTTTTAGGCAGATACCTGTGTTTGCTGCAATAGACTAATTTTAACTGAAATTCCACCACAATAGCTAGGCCAATCATATCAAGAATTAACCAAGAATTCAAAATCCATGGAGCTATTATCATTTTGCTGCCTTTCAATCTTTCTCCTTCTGTTTCTAATCCATCAACTAGCAAATTGCCAGCAAGAGTATATTAGCGACAAGTCGTTAGACTGCAGCAAAATTTCTTCTATATCAAAAGGGTATGTTTGTAATGGTAATCAGTTTCAGTGTCAGTCCTTCTTAACATTTTCTTCCATCCCACCGTATGACTCCCCCGTTACCATTTCTTCTCTTTTAGGTTCAGAAGCCTCAAGTATAGCCATGATCAACAATGTTGATTCCCCGTTCACATTTCCCTTTGAGAAATTGATCACTGTTCCTATTTCTTGTTCATGTTCTGGTAACGTTTACCAGCACAATACTTCTTATTTCATCAAAGATACAGCTCGTGAGACTTATTTTAACATAGCAAACAACACTTTCCAAGGCTTGACTACTTGCCAGGCAATTATGGATCAAAATTCTGATGGCAACCAGGAGCTTATAGTTCCATTAAGATGTGCATGCCCGACTCAAAACCAAACTGAAAATGGAGTGATCTCCTTGTTGGTGTATATGGTGACTTGGGGTGATACACTTTCATCAGTTGCAAGTTCTCTGGGGGTTGATCTGGCAAGATTACTGGAAGCCAATGCTTTGTCACAGAATAGCAGTATCTATCCCTTCACGCCTATTTTGCTTCCACTTACAAACGACAGTCGTTTAACAAATCAAGGGAATTCCATAAATCCAAGGACTTTGCCTTGCCAATTTCCCAATGGTTCTGTTGCAACTGGAGTAGATTGTGTTCCACCAAAACAAAGTAAAAAGTTTCCAGCCAAACTTGTTGTGCTATTAGGTCTCTCTTACACTTTCTGTTCTTTTTTTATTCTTATTCATGCTCTAAATTTTGCATAGACGTTGGATATCAAATTATATGTGTTTATTTCAGGTGTTGGTATTGGTATGGGGCTTTTATGTTTATTCCTTTTTGCCTATAAGCTATATCATCTCTTGGAAAAAAGAAGATACAGAATTCAAAAGGCGAAATTGTTTGAGCAAAATGGTGGATTCTTGTTGCAACAAAGGCTTTCATCTCATGGAAGCAATGAAAAGGCCAAACTATTTACTGCAGAGGAGCTACGAAGAGCAACAGACAACAATAACCAAAGTAGAATTCTTGGTCAAGGAGGTTTTGGTACTGTTTATAAAGGGATGTTAGCAGATGGTAGTATAGTTGCAATCAAGAAATCAAAAACTATTGACAGAGCCCAAATTGATCAATTTATAAACGAAGTTGTGATTCTTTCCCAAATAAATCATAGAAACATTGTTAAGCTTATTGGGTGTTGTTTGGAAACTGAATTCCCATTATTAGTATATGAATTCATTTCCAATGGAACTCTTTCTCATCATATTCATAAACAAGAAGATAAAGAATCTTCAATTTCATGGGAAGATCGACTCAGAATTGCAAGTGAAGTAGCTGGAGCAGTAGCATATATGCATTCTGCAGCTTCATTTCCAATCTTTCACAGAGATATAAAATCTTCAAACATACTTCTTGATGATAAGTACAGTGCAAAAGTATCAGATTTTGGGACTTCAAGATCAATTTCATATGACAAGACTCATATAACCACTATAGTACAAGGAACATTTGGGTATTTGGATCCTGAATATTTCTACACAAGTCAGTTTACAGAGAAAAGTGATGTCTATAGTTTTGGGGTTGTGCTAATAGAGCTATTAACTGGGGAAAAGCCAATTTCTTCTACTAGAGCTGAAGATGAAAGAAACCTTATTGCACATTTTATTTTAATGGTAGAAGAGAACTGTCTTCTTCAAATTTTAGATCCTTTAGTTAGTAGAGAAGCAAGGAGAGAAGATGTTGATGGAGTTGCAAAGCTAGCAATGAAATGTGTGAGACCAAATGGTAAGAATAGGCCTTCCATGAAGGAAGTAGCAATGGAGCTTGATGGAATGATCAATTCAAGAAAATGCTTAGAGATTGAGCAAGAACCTGTGTTGGAAGATGAAGACAATGATATTACTGAATCAGAGCTTGAATCTGAAGATGAAACAATAAGGAGCTGTTTAGTTGTAGAAAACTAAGTCTTGTTTTTCGGAAAACTTTCTAAATAGAAACTAATATCTCAGTCTATATATATTTTATTTTTAATTCAAAACTAGCATAATGGCAAGTCATAATAATACATAGAATTGCATCTAAAGTATAATTTCGTAATAAGTGCATATATCATATATAATGTTGAATCTAACAATTATTATAGAGAGGTGAAAATTAATATTAATTACTCCGTTGTTGAATCTAACCAATTATTATATGCACTTCCAGAATGAGTTTATTCATATCATATAAACAAACTCTAATGAAACAGAACTTTAATGCAGAGGCAGAAGAAAGGATATCTCAAATGTTAGTTTAGTTTTATTTATTTTAGTGTAGTACATGTATATGAAGTAACTTTTGTTTCTTGGAATATAGTATACAAGGAACAACCTTTATCTCTGATCATACATTGTCCAAGGTTGAAGATTTAACAAGCATTTCTTGGTAAGATTGTGCAGTCGCTGAACAAATGAAATTGTCTACTGAGAGTTCAGCAGGTATTAGAGTTTCAACTTGCAATTTCCCTTCTTTGCCAACCAATCTCGATTCCTCGCCCACTTTTGCAGGGTCAGCTAAGCCTGAGACTGCTGCTGTAATCTCTCGAACGAAATCGACAATCACCCCTTCGATGCCCATCAAATGCTGCACATACACTACTTCAGGTACGTTACTGCAAAATGTGCAGCTATTTTTTACTGTGTTAGTGAAACTGATCAATTTTGAAAACACCAAGTGGGAAATTTTATTAGAGAGAAGATATAAACAATTTAAAGCTTACTTCAATAGGCCATAACTAATGAGAGACAGCTTAGACTCTTCAATTCTTGTTATTGCTTCTGGATTTCTGAAAATGGCTTAACTTCAGATACAATTCCTTGCAGGCCACCTTCTGTACATACTTTAATGGTTTCATCCAAAGAATTCCTTCTTACATCTGTGTATATTTCTGATCCCCCATTAGTTAGGAAGAATACCTGGATTGAAACATTAAAAATGAAGCAGAATCATTAGCTTCAGTCCTAAATTGGTAGTTTGTACTATCCTAGCATATCGTAACAACAGTCTCAGAACAGCTAAACTACATCGTCAAACTGTTTTTTCCAACAGGTTGATAAGAAAATTATCTTACAGGATATGTTGTCTGCAATTTTCTCATCAATTGAGCTGCATCAGGTTGAAAGCTGGAGAACATTACAGGTCTACCTTTGGAATGCTGAAGAACCACCTAGTCATGAAATTCAGTATAATATGAGTTATTGTGAAGATCAAATTTCTTAATAATTAACAGAAGCTGATAGACAAGAACATACCTTAAAGATTACTTGAAGAACACGTGTGAGTTCTTCCTGTTTGTAGATGATTTGATCATCAAACTTCAATTCAATGTTGAAGCCCATTGAACTGTCAACTTTCTCAAAAACTTCTTGTAGTGTACAAAGAGGATCATCTTCTTCAACCTTCCATTCAAAGATTCTTCCATCTTTTGTTTTCCTAAATAAAAGCTTTGCCACCTGAAAGATTGATAACAATACAAGTAAAAAATAATTGTGAAATAAGGCCAAGACACACATAATAGAAATGATACACACATTTGCAGCATCCTTCTGGGGTCCATAGGAGAGAAATTCAGCTAAAGTGAGGTCTGTAACTCTTTTCTCAATAATGGCACCCTGAAATTCATTAATACCCACAAATCAGTATTAATGATCAAGCTTCCTGACGAGAACTCTTACAGTTTTGAAATGACAGTAAGGTTACCTGGTCTTCAGTGAGAATGAAATTGTCATGGAAAATGACTGGAAAGTCATCATTGGTAACCTACAACATACAGGTTTTGTTTTTTGTTGACAGTTCCTTCTAAAGGTTCTTCCCTCACCAATGGTAAGAGAAGAAAAAAGAAAGACAGAAAAAAAAAGGCCACAACAAAACACCAGAAGTAAAACTAATCAGTACCCTTCAATGAAGATCACAACTCTGACAAAATGGGAGAAAGCTAATTAATAGCTAGTATTCGTTTTTTCTTATATATAAAACAGTTATCATTACATATGTCAAGTAAATACTACAAGTCAATCTGGTTACAAAACAAGCTCGAACAAACCCAGTTACAAAGGCAGGTTCGAAACTCGGCCTAATAGCTAGTGTTACATTTGGGTTCTTATAGTTATCTAATTATTCCAATCTTATGATTGAGAATAAACATTAGATTGTCAAAATCCAGAATTGTCTATAACCACCAGCACCAACAACAACCACAAATGCTATAAACTTAAGACAGATGAATCATCCACATGAGATAAGGCTAGAACAATCACTAATACAAGGAATGTGACAGAATGGGCTGGCTGCTGGAAAACACCAAGTCCAGGTTCCTACATACATGACAAAAATCCAAAAATCCTGATTTATTATGTGTCAGCTTTTCATGGCAAATGGTACAGAAACCTGCCAGCTAAAAATGGTATTCAGTGGAGAACCACAAACATTTCCTTACGGAACAACCATTACTTCCTTGTAAAACATAACAAAAGCTAATTAGTTTTATGTTAACAGAAATTACATTTTCTCAAGAATTGATGCCTAATATATGAGTTATGAGTGAATGACTGCATGAACAATCATGAAAGCCTTGGAATTAGTTTTATGTAAAAAAAATTGCATTTTCTCAGAAGTTAATGCCTAATATATGTTAATGAGTCAATACTGCATAATAATCGTGAAAGGCTTAGAATTTACAAAGAAAATAAAATGACTATATATGGACAGTGTGAAATTTTGGAAATGAAATAATGTGATTCTAACCTGAACATCAAATTCAATGAAATCCAGAGGCAATTTAGCGGCAGCATTAAAGGAGAGAATTGAGTTCTCTTTCATGGATTTCATTCTCCTATCAGAAGATTGCAGCATGTTC
Organism: Garcia nutans; assembly: GCA_947685225.1. Classification (NCBI taxonomy): domain Eukaryota; kingdom Viridiplantae; phylum Streptophyta; class Magnoliopsida; order Malpighiales; family Euphorbiaceae; genus Garcia; species Garcia nutans. Next base: position 23,028,832 of record CANTUV010000036.1, on the reverse strand, counting down.
ATTCCACTACCTCTGTGACCACGAATTTTGAGAATTTGAAAGGAAGAGAATTGGTGTCATCATCACCCTCATTCACACCTGAAAAATCATAAAACCAGAAATTAATAAAACCCCATCAACCAAAAAATGAAAAAAAATGATAATCAAGAAAAAGTACAAATTCAAGAAATTAACTTATAACACTTTTATTAGTAAAACAAGGGGAGCAAAGGGCTAATTTTGCACTTTCTTGAACTCTATCAAGATTAGGCACATCAGAAACATGAACAGCTTTGAGAGCCATCTTTCTTTCTTTTAACTTAAACTTAATTTGCAGAAAGAAAGAAAGGTTTCAACTTTTCAAGAATGGTGACACAAGAATATAAAGATTAGAGCTTTGTCTTGACACAGATGGCATTTAAAGTGTTGGAATCTGAATTTGTTGTTTCTTGAAAAAAAGAGAGCATATTCTGCCAAAAAGATTTCATCTTTTTACAGAAAGGTTAATTTTAGAGATCAAAGAAAGAGAGCAAATTGCGGTTTTTTCCTTCTGAAATTGTGAGTTTTAAGACAGTAAGAGAACTTTTCAAGGGTAAAATGAGTTTTAAGCCATTCAAATTTGTTCAAAGAAATGCAAGGAAAATTTAAAAAAAAAAAAAAAACTTTGTTTGATACGTGGATTGGCAATGCATTTACATCTATACGTAAATACAAATGTTTGAGCATTCAAACTTTTAGCGCTTAATATAATTATAATATGTTTTTATTATTTTTAAAAGAATTTATCTAATATGTATCCTAAATAATAATAAATAATCTAAATTTTATTGTAATATTCAGTTCAAAAAAATATTGTAAAATATTTAATTTTTACTAAAATTTATTATAATTGACTTTTTATTATTTAAAAAAATTTAATAAAAATGAAACGCATTTTAATAAAAATTAAAATATTTATTACATATTAAAAAGTTGTTCTTAAATTTCAATTTTTAATGTTGTTGGCTCTTCTATAAAATACAAATAAATTTTCATAATTTTCTAACTCAATGAATATTATTTTGATATTAAAAAGTCTTGAATATTTATCAAAAATAAATTTTAGAAAAAAAATTATTATTGCATTTCTGATTTTTAACTTAACTAATGAATATATTCGTTCAATAAACTAATTAAATCAGTTCTTTAATAAATTAATTCTATATTTTCCTTCTGTCCAACTATTCAATCTTTTAATTTAAAAAATGAAAATTATAATATCTCATACCCAAAATAACGTTTATTTGATATTGTTATAAAATTTTTTATTTGCTTGAAAATAAAAATAATTGGTTGTGATGAAAATTTTAATTATAAAAATAACGGATATTTTATTTTTTTTTTATAAATTTAATGAAAATATATAAATGGAAAGATTAATATATTAGACAGAATTAAAATTAGAGTCTAATTAATTAATTTGTCAAAAAAATGAACTATTTTATTAATTATATCAAATTTTAAGGATGAAATAATAATTTAAAAGAAAAATTAATGATTAAACTATATAAAAAGACAACCACGGGATCATTGCTTCTCTCACCATTTTGTCTCAACAAAATTGAATGGTTTTGGAAAAATCTGAGGTTTCTACAGAAATCGATTTTCATATTTGTAATAATGCTTTAATTGAATTTTCTAGACAGCAAAAGAATCGATTTTTTTTTTTTTAATTCACAATGTCTAATGTGTTTTTGTTCTTTCTCTTTTGACATTATTAAGCCTTTTTTTCTTCTTCAATTCTTTTATTTTAGTATTTAACATAAATTGAATGATAATAAATATTATAATTTTTTATTAGAATATGATTTATTTTTATTGAAATTTATTTATATTTATTTTATAATTTGTGTAATTTTTTTAAAAATTATTTTAAAAAAGTTATTATAATAAATTATAATAAAAATAAAATGTATCTTAATAAATTTTAAAATATTTATTACCGCTTAATATGTTTCTTTAAAATATATTTTAGAAAAATCCTTTATTTTAATATGTTTTTGTTCGCCAATAACTAAAAATCTATGGGAAAGGATTTAATTCCATAATTAATCCACAGTTTTACAAAAACAATATTTTTCATAAAAGTTCAATTTTGTCATTAGCTAATAAAATTAACTATGATAATATATTTGATTCTTATACATCATATTAAATTTAGTTTTCCATTTAATTAAAACAAATTCATGTGTATATATATTTCATATTGAAAATTTTTTAGTTTTATTAATTTTGTCCCAATTTATAATTTTAGAGGGTGTACTAAATTATGATTTTAATAGATTTTAAAAGAATTGGTGATTATAATGAAATTCTATAGATTCTCTTATAATTCTATATGAAATTTAATAAAGTTTGTTAAATTTTTATTATAGATTTTGATAGATTTTGATGGAATTCTAATTATTCATATAATTAATATTTTGATAAAAATATAATATATTTTATTAGAATTATTATATTATAAATATAACTTTCATGATAGTAGATAAATGAAGAAATATTATGAAATTTTATAATAAATAAATAAAATATATAGATACCAAGTTTTTTCAATATTATTATTATGAGATAAAAAAATTATAAAATAAAAAATATAAAGATGAATTAAAATATAAAATAACATTAGATAAATATATTAAAGTGTTGTATTATCTCCAATATTTATTATTATATGCAAAATAAATTAAAAAAATCATGTGTTTCTTATAATGAAAAAATATTGAAAAATACAATTAAGTTTTTATATATATAATTAATAAACATACATTTATAATTAAAATTTAAATAAATTATGTATTTTTAAACTATCTAATATGACAATTTAGTGATATTTTAAAATTTATTAAATATATCACCCAATATATATATATACATATAAATTATTTGACACTATTAAAATGTAATACATTTTAAAAATAAAGCAAAAAAATTTTTCTATAATTGAAAAGCACTTTAAATATATTCAACTTAAAAATATTAATTGCAGTTATTTTGAAAAGTGATTATTCAATAATTTTTCTCTTATTAGTTAAAAAATATTTATTATAAATTTATTTATTAAAAAAGATATTATAATTAAAAGAATTTATAATTAATATTTTCTAATCAATAAAAAAAATTATTAAAAGTCACTTTTTAAAGTGACTATAATTAGTATTTCTCATAACTTAAATGTCAATAAATCACACATAATTATAATAACTTTAAATAATAAAATTTTTAACTATTGTTTAACTAATTTTATATATTAAGTAATTCATTAAAAAATATGATATAGTAACATAATCATTAATTAACTAATAAAAAAATATAAACTAATTTTATAAATTAATAATTATTTTTATACACAATAAGTAACATTAATTATTAATTAATTCAATAAATTGTACCTATAAAATATAAATTAATTAAAAATAAATTTGATCGTAACAGAAGCTTTATTATATTTCTTTTTAATACATAATAAGTAAATAAGTAAATTTTTAAAAATATAATAATAATAATTTTATATGATGTTACAATCTCTTAAATAATACTTGTTTTTATATTTATATATGTAGGAATTTGAAAATAAAAAATTCAACTTAAAAAATTATTTAAAAATATTTTCATAATTAAGGATAAAATTTCTATAAATTTATAATTAAGGACATAAATTTTTTTCAAATTTATGTTTCATGTAATGATATAAATATTTATTAACAAAAAATTAGTGGCATAGGAATGTTATTTTATAAGATAAACTTTGATCTAACATTAGTACTTAGAAGTGTTGCATAATATATGTTGAGAGTGATTTTATATTAAAAAGAAATAAATTTTAATGAGAGATATATAAGTATAAAAAAAGAAGGAAATTAAATTTATAAAATCTTTGTAATGTATGTTGAATTTGTAAAAAAAAAAATTATTTATATCTAACATCATAAAATATGATGAAATCTAAAAATTTATAAAATTTATTAAAATTAATAATTTTTTAAATATTATTAAATTTTATAAATTTTTAAAAAATTATTAGTGAATAACATCAAATTTTAAAAAATTTTAAATAAATTTAAATTAAATGCTATGAAATTTTTAAAATCAAATAAAATTTATTAAAATTTTAATCAAAATACACCCTTAGTCAAATCATATTAAAATAAAAGATGATTGAGCTTTTTTCATTTGACAGTGGGTTAGTGGTTACATATTAAAAAGAGATAATTAATGGAATATTAGATAAGCACTACAAGCGAAGTAAGCATTCTATGATATGATGAGGTGCTGACTCATAATTTTATAACTTATAAAATAAGTTATAAAATAAATATCCATGCCCAAAAATAATTTAACAATAATTATATTTATTATGAATAATAAATTCAGAATTAATTTTTTTTATTATAATGCTAAAAACAAGTTTCAAAATATAAATACACGTAATATAAAATTTGAATTAAATATAAAAATTAATATATATTGAGATATAATCTAACAGTAAATATATATTTTTATAAATAATAAAAATAAATATATAAAATATAAAAAGCAAGCAAGTATTCATTTATAATACTAAATTCAAAATATATTATATTCTTATTACATACCAAATACATAAGGACCAAACAAGTCTTAATTATATGTAGCATTAGCAGAGTGCAAACGTAATTAGCCAACAACGGCAAATACTAAAGCTTGGCAAAGACAGCCTTTCTTTTCTGGAGAAGTGCTTTGATGGCCTCAGTTAGATCATCAGATAAAACCATTGCAGAATTCCAAGTTGCAACATAGTCCAATCCTTGTTCTAAATTCAAGTCTCTGCTTCTTAATAGGACTGCTTTTGTCCCAGTAATGGCAAGAGGAGATTTTGCAGCAATTTCTGCCCAAATCATAATAAAACAGAACAAATCATTCATGCTGTTGATTTCTTATCAAAACATAACAAAAATGAACAATTTTAAGAATGCGTTGATTTAAATAACATATCAACAAGACTACAAATAAATCTAATCAAAATATCAATTATCAGTCTGATATTTCTGAAGTAACTTTTATTCGTTAAGCCACAATCCTTCCTACTTAATCGATAGATTACTAAGACCTTCATCCCCATAATTGATAGCAAATACACTATGTTTTGCACAATCACATGAATTCCTAACAAGCACTACGAACAAAATGGCAAAAAGTCCCATTAGGCTGCTTGTCATTGACATAACATTGATGCTGCAAGGAAACCTATCAAATATTTTGCTTGATTATCTCTGCGAACGCAAATTATCAGAAATTAAAATTCTACTAACCATCATATTTTCATTTTTACAAGACCATTATGCAATATAATACAATACAAATCATATGATATCAATTTATCAATTATCAAATTCATAGATACTAAAGATAATTCTATAAATAAATAAATAGAACGGAAAAGACCAACTTACCCTCAGCAATAAGTCTAACCTCTTCATCCAAAGCCTGTTTGGATGCAAATACTCGAGACACGAAACTCAACTCCTTGGCCTGTTGACCGGAGAATCTCCGGCCAGTTAAAGCCAATTCCACGGCGGCACCATACCCGACTATACCGGGAAGTCTCTGAAGAGTTCCGAGATCCGCCGTGATGCCCAAATCCACCTCCTTAACTGAAAAAAAAGCGTCTTGAGTACAAAACCTTATATCACAGGCAGTCACAATATCAACACCTCCGCCAATACACGCCCCATGGATACTGGCAATCACCGGTTTCCTACATCGTTCAATCGCCGTGATCGCATCTTGTAAGAACTTGATTTCTCGTCGGAGGCTCTCGTTGGCGCGGCCTCGGTCATTTGATTGGGAATGGTCGTTGGAGATGAGATTTAGTGTTGTCAGGTCGATTCCGGAGCAGAAGTGTTTGCCGGAGCCGCCGAGGACGATGACGCTGGCATCAGGATTCTGATCTAGAGAGGAGAAGGCGGCGGGGAATTCAGTGAAGAAGTCACGTGAGAGGGCGTTGCCGTGAGATGGACGGTCAAGGTATAAATAGAAAACTCGTGAATTAGGAGTTTGTTGAAGGATCTTTAGAGTTTTGTATTGCTGCATTATTATGGGGGCTTGTTTGTCCGTACTGAGGAAACAGACGAGAAAGTGAAGGAAAGTGAAGGAAAATGCCAAAATGGGATATGATAAAGTAGCAAAGGAACGTAAACCACCAATATATGTAATAATATTATTATTATTGTCGAGATTAAAATATTAAATGTCGAAAAATAAAACCATATTTTTTTAACAAATAAAACCATATAATATGTAAATACTCTGCATATCTCACTTGATAATATTTTTTTCGCATAAATAAAAAAATTGTATTGTTCGTGTATAAATTTTTTAAATATATTATTTTCATATTTGAATTTTTTATTTAATGAATATTTTATTTTTTGAAATTATTTTATATAAATAATCTACATGTCTCACATGATAATATTTTTTTCGCATAAATAAAAAATTGTATTATTAGTGTTTAAATTTTTTAAAATATATTATTTTCATGTTTAAATTTTTTATGTAATGAATAAAATAATTTTTAAAATTATTTTATATATCAGAATATTGATTTATAATTCTTCTATTCCGTTTAAAATTTTGTTTTAACAATGAGCAATTTTAAAAACAAAGTTATCATTTTTTTTTCAATTTTAAAGATTTTAAAATTACAATCAATAGTATAATAACTAAAAAATACTAAAAATATTTATTTTTAAAAAATTTAAAAAATCACACCATATACATTAATAAAATATATTTTAAAAATTAATATATGAATAATTTATTTTTTTTCTTCAAAAAATAACTATGCGTCACATGTGATTGCATGTTTTCAGCAAAAAGAAAACAAAAACACGAGTTTGGTATATATATATACACACACATGTGTGTGTCTGCGTTGGAGCCATTGGATGACTTCATAGGGGTAAAATTTCAGACAAAAGTTTTATTTGAATGTCTAATATATGGTATTGTATATTATTGAAAATAATTTTTATTGTATTTAAAAATGTGATATAGTATAAAATAATTAAAAAAATATTTTATTTAATTTAGTGATATTTTAAAAATTTTAAAATATTATGAAGATGAAAAATTATTTGATACCATATATTTGGTATTTAAAAACTTTGTTTTGAAAAATAAAATTGTAAAATGATGGAAAATTATTAAATTTGTAGTTTGAAAATCTATAATTTTTAAACCATGAGAAAGTCATATCATAAAGAATGAAAATCAAAATAAATAATAATTAAACTATATCATATCATATAAAACTATGTCAAACTATAAATAAAGCAAAGTCTTAAATTCAACAAAGTCAGATTATATATGCTTTGAGTGAGCACGGTTCAAAAGCTATCAATTTTAATTTATGAACCATTAGGTCTATAATGTAATTTAAGTACAATTCCAAAATCAACAATTTCAAATTGGCTTAAGGATCGTTCATAAACAACTTGATGAAATGGGTTTAAGTCGTTTGAGAGGACGACTCAAAAGCGTATTTAGTGCAACTTACTGCACATGGTTTAATTAGTTTGCTTTTCTTTTACCTAGTCAACAGTTATTTTACGTGAGGCTTATTCATGTTAATACTCTTAGTTTTGTTTCTATTTTAGTGGCGAGTGTAGGCTAAGTAGAGATTTGCGGAAGTTATTTTAGATTTATTCTATAAATAATATTGTGCAATTAGTAGGCAAACATCACATTCTCAAAAATATCTTATTAATGCAAGTTTTCTTTCATTCCAGTAGCTTTTGTATTTCCTTCTTTATATCATTTATTTATTTTATGGTATCATAGCCAGGTTGTTCAAATTGAGTTTGAGTGAGAAAGAAAAGTTTTATTTGTAATAATGGAGATGGAAAATAGTGGTAATACACTGTATAGGATGGAGAAACTTGCGAGCAACAACTACAAGTACTGGTGAATGTGTATTGAGGCATATCTTCAAGGTCAGAATCTGTGGGAATTAATGGTTGGTGCTGATACACAAATTTCTGTAGAAGTTCTTAAGAATACCGAATCACGAAGAAAGTGGAAGATCAAATGTGGAAAGGCTCTTTTTGCATTGAGAACATCTATCAGCAAAGGGTTCACATCTATCAGCAAAGGGTTCATTGATCATGTTCGTGATGTAAGCTCTCCAAAAGAAGTTTGGGAAATGCTTGAAAAGTTGTTTACCAAAAAGAATATTGCAAGATTGCAATTTTTGGAGAATGAATTGGCAATGTTAAAGCAGAGAGGTATGTTAATTTCATAATATTTTTTACGAGTAAAAAATATTTGTGTTGAGATTTTAAAAATAGATGTGGATGAGAAAATTAGCAAATTCCGTCTATATCTCTATCTTATTCGTGACTTGAAGGAGGAGTACGGACCTTTTGTTACTTCTATTCAAGGGTGGTTAAATCAACCTTTTGTTGAAGAGTTAGAGAATTTGCTCTAAGAAGCTATGGCGAAACAAATGGCAAAGAATTTTAAATCTGATGTTGTTCTCTTTTCGAAGGAGAAGTCTAATAAGAAAAATAAGTCTAGGAACAAAAATAAAGAAGATTTCAGTGTAGAAAGAGATTATTCAAGTGCAGAAAAAGGCAAAATTTTACAATGTAAGAAGTTTATCACATGTTTCAGATGCGGGAAGCCTGAGCATATTAAGAAAAATTATCGTGAGAAGCTTTCCAAGGCCAACATTTCTTGCACAAGTGAAAGAGATGATCAACTCAAATGGGAGCATTGTTTTTCTGTTGAGACCGTTGAACAAAAGTCAACCTAAGCTTTTGTCAATTATGCCAACGACAATAAGAGTGGATAATAGATTCTGGTTGTTCTTACCATGTAACTGGGAATGCCACTTTATTCTCAAAGATGCATGAACATCATAGAGATCGAGTTATTGTCACTACTAATAACTCCACTCATCCAGTAGCAAAAGAAGGTGTTGTGATGATCGATGTTGCCGATGATACGAGAACAAGAAGATGTGAAAATTTTTGATAATGTGAAACAAATATCCGTTGATATTATTTTTACTGGTGAAAAGAAAGGGTCTTTGTTTGTCATGTCAGCTAGAGAAGCCTATATGAAGAAAATAAGCCAAACTGATAATGCCGTAATTTGGCATGCTCGATTAGGTCATGTAGGCTACCAATTGTTGAAGCAAATCTCTTCTAAAAGGTTGGTAGATGGTATGCCAATTTTGAAGAATGTCTGGAATATGTGATTTGTCAAGGTTGCCAATATGGCAAATCTCATTGTCTTCCTTTCAAAAGATCATCAAATAAGAAATCCACATTATTTGAGTTGGTTCATACAGACTTAATTTGGCCAATGAGTACACCAAGCTACAGTGAGCATCGTTATCTTATGGAGTTGGTGGATGATCACTCAAGGTTCACTTGAGTGGAATTTTTGAAAGAGAAGAGTGAAGCACTATCCAAGTTTGCGAAGTTCAAGGAAGCTGTTGAAAAAGAGTTTAGGAAGAAGATAAAATGTCTTCAGAGTGACAACGGTGGGGAGTACATGTCTAATGACTTCTTTTAATATTGTTATAATAGCGGTATTCTTCGTCAAATGACTTGTACAAATACTCCTCAACAAAATAGAGTTGCGGAAAGGAAGCTTGGCTATTTTGCTTCAATTTTCCTTTCATGGTTGCATGATAAGAACCTTCCTTAGAAGCTTTGGGCTAAATCTATTCAATGTGCTTACCATGTCACTAATAGGCTGCCTCCTTGGCCAGCTACACATAAACCTCCTTTTCAGATTTTATATGGCGAGAAGCCAAATGTCAATTATTTTTGGGTATTTGGTTCTATTTGCTATTTTCATGTTCCCAAATCTAATAGAACCAAACTTGACCCGAAAGCGATAAAATATGTATTTGTTGGCTATGACTCTTATAGAAAAAGTTTACTACTTTTAGAAATGTGGTTTTTGATGAAGTATCATCTCTATTTTTTGCTCATAATACTATTGCTATTAAGAATGATCAAGTTAATTTGAAGCTTCTATTTCCTGAAGCAAATGTGCAAGCACCTTTTAATGAAGAAGTAGAAAATGGACCCCCAGCTCAAAATGTTACAAGAGGAGAAGATGACGAGCAAAAGCAGTGAGAAGATCAACAAGAGAGAAAAGGCTACCTGAATATCTCAAAGATTATGAGGTAGAACTTAACAATTATTCAGTTACTTCATGTTTCTTCATAGGAGCAATAACTACAGAAGAACTAATAAGTTATGAAGAAGCAAAGGGCTGTCCAAATTGGGAAAGAGTAATGCAATAAGAGGTTGAAGCTTTACACAAGAATGAGACATGGGAGTTAGTTCCCAAACCAGAAAAGTGTGAACTAGTCACTTGCAAATGAGTTTTTCATTTGGAGAAAAAATTAGATGGCACCATTGACAAGTTTAAAGCTTGCCTAGTTGCTCGTGGGTTTTCTCAAAGTTATGGATTGGACTATAAGGAGACATTTAGCCCAGTAGCAAAGATGGTAATGGTGAGGTCACTTATTTAACTTGTTGCTTTTAAAGGATGGAAATTAAGGCAACATGACACAAAGAATGTATTTTTTTACGGAGAGTTAGATCGGGAAGTGTTTATAGAGCAGCCTCTTGTTTTTGTCTTTAAGCAATTTCTAAATCATGTGTGTCATTTGAAGAAAGTGCTCTATGGTCGAAAGCAAGCACCACGAGCTTGGTATGGTAAAGTTGTTCAATACCTCATCTTTTGTGGTTTTAGAGTTTCTGATTCAGATTCAAGTTTATTTATAAAATTAGAATCAAATGTGCGTCTCCTGGTATTATTATATGTTGATGATATGATAATAAGTGGAGAAAATAAAATAGAAATTTCTAAATTGAGGAACGGCTTGTCTGTTCGTTTTGAGATGAAAAATCTAGGGAAAATTGGATGTTTCCTTGGTCTAAAAGTGGAAAAATCAGATCAAGGTTATTTTATTTCTCAAAAAGGCTATGCGAAGAGTCTCTTGGAATGTTTTGGCATTGGGGGGTCAAAAGAAAAAGCTACTCCAATGGAACCCAATCTCAAGTTGAAGAAAGATGAAGGGAAGCCGTTGAAGGATGCCAAGAAATTTCAAAAACTTGTTGGGAGTTTAATTTATTTGACCATCACAAGGCTAGAAATTTCATACTCAGTTTCTATTGTTTCACAATTTATGCAGAATCCAAGGAATCCTCATTTAGATGCTGCAAAAAGGATATTACGTTATATGAAAGGGTCTCTTAATCACGGGCTTTGGTACAAGAGATGTAATAATTTTTTATCGAATGGATTTACTGATGCAAATTGGCCAGGAGATACAAATGATTGTCATTAAACCTCAGGCTATTGTTTTAATACTAGCTCAGCAGCGATTTCATGGAGCAGCAAGAAGCATGATGTTGTAGCTCTATCTAGCATTGAAGTATAATATATGGCAGCAACCATGGCTGCACAAGAGTGCATTTAGTTAAAAAGGTTGATTGGAGACATGTTACATGAAGTTGATTATGCTGTGCAAATCAAATGTGATAATGAAAGTACTATCAAACTTGCTTCAAATCATGTGTTCTATACACGGACAAAACACATTGAAGTCCTCCATCATTTCATTCGAGTGAAAGTCTTAAGTGAAGAGATTAAACTAACATGTGTTTGTACAAATGCCCAAGTAGCTGATATATTCACTAAGGCTCTAGTGAAGTCTAAGTTTTTGTATTTTTGTGATGCTTTAGGAATTGTTGACAATAAGTTTGCACTAATGGGGAGCGTCAAAAATTAGTGCAACTTATTGCACATGGTTTAATTATTTTGTTTTTCTTTTGCCTAGTCAACAGCTATTTACGTGAGGCTTATTTACTTTAATTCTCTTAGTTTTATTTCTATTTTAGTGGTGAGTGTGAGCTAAGTAGTGGAGATATTCGTGGAAGTTAGTTTAGATTTATTCTATAAGTAATATTATGTAATCCATAGACAAACATCACATTCTCAAAAACATCTTATTAATACAAGTTTTCTTTCATTTCAGTAACTTTTGTATTTCTTTCTTTATATCATTAAAGCTTTTCTTATTTATTTTAAAGCAATTATAGACATTTCGACACTTAGAGAGATGATACACAAATAATCTTAATTAAAGCCTTTAAGATAAAATAATTTATAATTTATAATTAATAGATAAAAATATTGAAATCAATTTTTGTTAAAAAATAAATACATTATTGAAAAATGTATGTTGTATAGAATGTTGAAAAGTAAATTGAAAAATATAGATTGTAGAGAATATTAAAAATGAGAGTGTAGGAGAAATTGAAATAAATTAGTATGATAAAGAATTAATATACGAGTGTATATATTTGTAGGAGAACTTATTGAATAAAAAATTTTAAAATTAAAAAGTTTTATTTTATTAAAAATGTAAAAAAAATCTAAAAACAAAAAAAAATATAGAATACAAATTTATTAATAAAATAGAAATAGAAATATAAAAACATTATATGCCAAATCTTTTTTATTTTCTATTTATATTTATTTTACACTAAAAATAAAAGTATAAAAATAAATAATAAATAATTATACTATAGTAAGCTACATAACTATATTATAGAAATTCATTTTCTATGACAGAAATATGGATAGAAATATCAACATTATATACGATAATTAAAATAACAGATATTAATAAATAATAATAAAATAAACGACAATAATAAAAAATAAAAAGATAAATATTATTAAAAAATAAAATAAAAAGGTTGTATGAAGGTCCATCCATACACAGCTAGCCCACTGCACGCATTAATAAATGCAGTATTGCAGTGGGCTACATGCTTTAATACATGCAGTGGGTGGCAGCCCATGCATTGTGCATGGATTGCATGCTGTTATTGTTCCCTATTTAAATCGATTTGAATTGCTGATTTAAATTTCGATTCAGAACAGAGGGTTCCACCGCTTATAAAAATTGGGCAAATATATATATATAACTGTATAAATTTTACTCATTTTATTAATTTACTTTTCAAACTGTTAATTTAATTATATAATTTATTAAACTCATATTTTTTTTAACTGATAAATATAAACTTGTTAAATTATATTAAATTACTAATACATTTATCTGATATAAAATATGTAAATAAAAGAGATAAAGCGATTAGTATAAAGTTAAAAAAATATATGAAAAGAAAAATGATAAATACATGAATATGTATAATAAAATGATTAAAATAGATAAATACAAAGAGTTATATATATTATCCTTAAAAATTAAGAATAAGAATTTTGATTTAGATTATAATTTAACTACGATTTCAGACAAATTTTGATTGATCCGGTCTTGAATAGCCATGACTATGTACTCCATATGTCCAAATCAATTATTTATTTTCCATTCATTTTAAAATCTAATTCCCTTTTTAAAATTAAGATAAATAAATTACTATATCATTATTATTATTTACTATTTATTTGGCTATATAATTAATGTACATATATTAAAAAAAGGAAAATCAATAAATTATTATTGTGGAATCAAAGTTTTACAAAAAAAAAAGCGATATAAATTAATTTTTTAATTTGTTTGAAAAAACAACGTAACTTATAACTTAATGTTATTGAAACATTTTTTAAATAAAAATAATCTTAATTTATTAAATTTTGAATTATGCTATTAATTGCAACTAATTAGATAAAAAATGCAATATTTTTTTTTATTTCAAATAAAATGGATTGAAAAATTAAAGGCCGTTAATATATGTCCATGAATAATACTTTTTACTATTTTTAGTTCAAAAATTAATTTCTTTGTAATCTCAAAAGAAAAAAAATATTTAAATACTATTTAATAATTAACAAAAGAGAAATTACATCTTACTGAAATATAAAAAAGACATACCGGTAGTCGAGTCAGGTCGCTTGATTCAAAGTTCAGAGTGCTAACCACTACACCATAGAACCTTCTAATTTTGTTTGGTTTCAATTTTTTTTTTATATATTTATAATATCAAAATCTTTTATTTTCAGAATTCACTCTTTTTTTTTTCTTTTTGATAATGAATTCACTCTTTTTTTATATAAAACAATCTTTGTACTTTTTCCGTGTACTTTTATAAAGCAAATTCCAATTCAAACTTTCTTTATCATATTAGTAAATTAAAAAAAAAGAACTTTTATCAACTCCTTAATTCTTAAAATGTGTATATATATATATATATATATATGTGTGTGTGTGTGAATTATCAAAAATAATATAAATACATATTGATGACGGGCTGATTCTTAGGGATCATTCTAGCTCTCCGAGATCAGGCTCGGGTGCTGCCTATGCTCGGTAGGTCTGAACATAAATAATAATAATGCAGCGAATAGAGGAGAAGAAGTGCCTCTTTACTTGTGGGGGTCTGCCTTTATATATAGGTGGTGTACAGGGGATAAACACTATTTATATATCAACCGATTGAAGAAAGAGAATTCAAACATGAACTTGTCCTGGATGATAAACATAAATATCAATCAGCTAGTCGCTGAGGCCAAGGCAGAGGAAGAGGAAGATGAAGAGGATGAAGAGAACGAAGAAGATGAAGGGAACGATGTTCCAAACTTGCAAAATTTTAGTGTAGGATTTATTTTGGCTCAGTCTATTAACAAACTATAAAGACCGAGCTCTACATGAAATGAACCATTTTTTGATTAATGAAGTCTTCCTTTTGCAACTTGCTTTCAATACTTGTGTTTGATTAATTTGTTATGTGATATGTTACGTGAATTATATATTTGAATCAGTCGTTAATCGAGCATTGGACATGCTGTGTGATGTTAACATGCTTATGACATCTGTTCAATCTACTCCAGCACAAGGTGCATCAGAGAGTCCCTTTAATAGTATCTTGGGCAAGGTCATATGGTATGCTCGATTACACTGGGCATTCTGGAGCTTGTGTACCAAGCGGTCTGTTAAGCATGGTGAGGTGATTAAGCCGGATTTTGCATCGTGCTATGCTATAAAATGAATTTGTACATGCACTCTAAGAACTTGTAAAATAAAAATGAATTAAAAGTTGTAAAGAAATTATCTGCCCGATGTATTAACCACAGTGCTCTGTTAGACGACTTGCTTTGAAGTTCTGCTTTTAGGAGAGTATTTTTGGCATCTATGGCTCGGGCAAGAGTTGTTTGAGCTTTCTCTTTCCAATCAGATTCTTAACTCTGGTGGAGCTGCTCGAGCTCTTTTGCTTTGGCGGATTCTTGGCTCTGGTGGATCTGCTTGAGCTCTTTTGGTTTAAGCAGATTCTTGGCTTTTCTTTTCAATGCAAATTCTTTAGCTATACTACTGGCTTGACCATGACTCGATTAAGCTTGAGTGCCTGAGCTCGACTCTTGGATGAGCCTGAGTGCTGATGTTGGGCGTTTAAGGGTGCAAGTGCTTGAATGTTGATGCCATTGCTCGAAAATCAGAGGTGTCAGTGCCTCTCTTTATTACCTTGACATTTATGTTAAGTAGTCTCCTGAGCTGCATTTCAGAGGGCTAACAAAGAGTCTAACTATGTACATTGATACGTCTTTGATACAATAATAAAATCAGATAAGAGGGGCTCGGGACCTCATACAAATAGTGATATTACATAGGCCCCTAAACTTACAGAATTGTAAAGACAAATGAACATAATATGATAGCATTAATGCTTGGTTAGAGCATTGATGTTTGGTTAGAGCATTGGAGCTCAGTTCTTAACAGGGGGCTATAATAAAATGTGCGCACAGGCGTTATAAGCAAATTAATACGCAATAAAAATTAAATGGTATGATGTTATAAATAAAATAAATGCACAAGAAGGCACTAAACAGTTCGGTATTATAAACGAAAAGCTTCTTACATTGCTCGGCTTTAATTGTATCCATAGCTTTTATTAGCTCATTTTCTCATGGTGAGCTCGGTTCGTATAGTTAGATGTGTTGATGCATACATATTGGTATGGAAAATAGTAATTGATTGCTTGTCTGATGAGCTATGGTGTGATGAAGGGGTTAAGAACTTCATGTGCAACCAGGGCACTTGTGAGGAGCTAAGAGCTCGGTGTGCGATCAGAGCACTTGTAAGGAGCTAGGAGCTTAGTGTGCAACTAGGGCACTTGTCAGATGCACAGTCAAAGTGCAATTAATTTGGTGAGGCTAGGGGGCGCTTATACACGGTTAGAGTGCGATTAACTTGGCGCAATTATGGCGTGCTTATGCACGGTTAGAGTGCGATTAATTATTGCGCAGCGAGGGCGCTATAAAGCTCTTTATGCAAGCCATTTTGAGCTAAAAGTAATTAGAAAGCTCGGTTGACCTGTTTAATATTTGAGCGATTGTGCGTTGCATTACATAGCTCGATAAATTATAAATACTATGTGCATTCATTGTGAGAAAAATGAGATATTTATTGTACAAAATGATAAAGTAGAGCACAACCGGAGTACTTCTTGCAAGAGTTGTGGGACGTACCTAAGATATACCGCCTCTTCTAAGGAATAGCTTGTCCACGCTCACCGCACCACTGATGACGGACTGATTATCAAGGATCATCCCAGCTCTCTAAAATTAGGCTTGGGTGCTGCATGTGCTCTGGTTTCGACCTACAAGATAAGAGAGAGAGGAGGCGAATCAAGTTCCACAGGGAGAGGCTCCAATGCTTAAGTCAGTGCTCGGTAAGTCTGAGCATAGATAATAATAATAATGCAGAGAATAGAGAAGAAGAAGAGCTTATTTACCTGTGGGGTCTGCCCCTATATATAGATGGTGTGTGGGGGACAAACATGTATGTATCGAAAAATATTTGAGAAGTTATGCTGGTACATCTGTCACATCGGGACTGTATGTCTGCTGTGTTAGAGGATGTCGAGAAAGCTCGGTAGGATGAGGGTGTACAGAGTTGAGGTCCAGTATTCTTAAGAGCCTGTGCAATGGGCGATTAGTCATGGATATCGGTTTAGATGCTTAGTTAAAGGAGGAGTTGTATCACTAGACCCCTCAAATTATCTGACATTTATATTAGCTGCAAAGATACTACACAAGGGAGTTTGGGTAGCTCTGAATAACTATGTTGATCATGATATAAAGATGTTATACACTTCACGTTGAACTAGTGAGCGACTCGATTAATGAGCTAGAAAGAGTATTTGGTACACGAGTTAGAGGAAGTACTATCACATATGTATATGTATATATATGACAATAAATTAGATTTTCATCATATAATTGCCCTTTCCTTTTTATTTTATTTTTATAACATTGGCTTCTCATCAAGTTATTAATGATTAAAATAATTTGATTTATTAATAAAAAAATTAGATTTATTATTAAAAAAATTAATTTTATATTTTTTAAAAATATGCATTAACTAAAATAAGTTGATATTTTGTATTATTTGTTCTCTCAGAACAGTTGTTAGGAAAATTATTTTATTTATAGTTTTATAATTATATATATTTGTGTGTAAATCAAGTAATACTTTATTAATTATACTGAAAATAAAAGAAATTCAATTTCATACATAATTAACTTCTCATATTCATCGTTATCTATTAATTAAAATCACTTTCAGTAAATCATATAAATGAACAATTTTTCACCAAACATATATATATATATATATATATATATATATATTAGTAATGAGAAATTATTGGCAGAGCCCGACAATTCCTTTAGGACGGGTCCGACCACCAAGTTAAATCTCGAGAGAGCTAACCCAATAACTCACCATCAGAGCTCCCTACTTCAATATAAGCTTATGAAAAGGCTTCACACTGGGCACAACCAGTACTTTATAGCACCAAACATATTTTTGATGATAATCAAACTCGGTATTCTATTAATTAAAATAGTTAATTAACAATCTAGGTAAATAATTAAGAATTAATGCACTCTAAATATATAAGAAAATTCTTTCTTTCATGTATTTACAACTTTATTATGTATGAATATTTGTTTTTTTAATAAAAAATAATAAAAATTAAGTCCAAATTAACAAATAATTAAGATAAGGAAAGTTTAGTTTCCAAATTAATGTTGTTTGCTAAGGTGCATGCATATATATAGGAAACTTTCTATGTTTAGGTGAAAATTAAAACTTCACACTTTCACCTAAATAATACTCTTATTTATTACATTATTCAAAACTAATATAAATATTCTTATTAACTATATTGTCTAGCTAATATTTTTTAAAAAATAATATTTAAATTTCATTCACTTAATTTTATCTTTTTATTATTAATCATTTTTTAGTTCATAAAATATTTTTTATCATATATTAAATATCCATAGATTTGTAAATTTTTTTATTTTTTAAAAAAACTGTCATGATTGAGCATTTTATCTTTAAAACAGAAAAAAATTAAATTAAAAAAACGGAATCATAGGAAAATATTTGATTAAGAAAACTTAAAATCCATGGAAGAAAAACAATAGTAAATTAGAAAAAAAAAAAACGAAAGATAGAATACATATAAAAGTAAATCCATGGAAGAAACAAATAATGAAAAAAAAAGTAAATGAATTTAAAGGTTATTTCCTTGTCATAATTATTAACTTAATAATATAATTAATAAAAATATTTGCTGGTTAAATAAAATATAATTAAATTATTATAGTCATCTTAAAAGAAAATGGAAGTGGGGAGTTAATATATTAATCAGATATTTACAAAAATAACTTAAAACAAAAACTACTTTTAAATTTACGCTGTTTAAAAAAAATTTCAATTTTACGATAATTAAATTATTTAGTTGCAAAAATACGATGATGGATCAAATGTGGAACAACAGATAATTGATTACTAATATACACATTTGCAAAATATGCATGTAGTGGATCATACAAGTAGATAACAATAAATACTTCTACATTTTAAATAAGCAAAAATATTATATAAGGTTTAAACTGAAATATATTTTTAACATATAATAATACTTTTTTTTAATTTCATTATGTAATTATAATATTTTTTTATTTTTTTATCCTTTTAGTTATGTGGCCATTGTTTTTTTATGTATTTAATTTTTGTTATTTTTATTTATTTATTGTTTTGTATTTTGTTTTTGATCTTTTCATTTATTTTTTAGTTTTTTATATTATTTTTTATTATTTATAATGTTTATTTTTAATTTTTTTAGACAATTTCAAATTAATTTTTTAAAATTAATATTAAATTAAAAATATTTATATAAAATTTCTAATATATGTTATGTGTTATATATAACAACATATATTAGTTAATTTGCAATAAAAATATTAACACACAAAATAATATATATCATTATATGTTCATATATATTATATATAATAATATATATTATTTGATTTATAAAAAAATTAATGTACAACTAATATATATTGTTATATGTTCATATATATTATATGTAACAACATATATCAATTGATTTGCAAAAGAAATATTAATATACAAACTAATATATATTGTATATAATAACATATATTAGTTGATCTGCAGTAAAAATATCAATATACAAACTGATATTTTGTTAATATTCATATATGTTACATATAACGAGATATATTAGTTGATTTATAATAAAATATCAATATACAATTTCATATATATTATTATATGTTTATATATATTACATACAACAACATATATTAGTTGATTTGTAAAATAAATATCAATATACAACTGATATATAATATAATAAATATCAATATACAATAGCTATATGTTATATTATCATATATTTTATGTATAATAACATACCAGTTGATTTGCAATAAAAATATAAAAATATAAATTAATATATGTTGTTATATGTTCATATATATTATATATGATAAAATATATTAGTTAAGATAGAAAAAAAATATTAATATATAAACTAATATATTATGTATATGTTCATATATGTTATATATAACAATATATATCAATTGAGATAGAAAAAAGAATGATAGTATAAAACTATTATATATTGTTATATATTTGTATATATTACTTAGAATAATATATATTGTTATTCTTTTTAAATTAATATATATTTCTAGTTACATGTAATATATATTCACATATATTATTATTATTTTTAATATATCTAGTTATAGATAATATATATTTACATATAATTAAATATATAAAATAGTTATACTATTATCATTTTTCAAAATCAACACATATATCGATAGTTATATGTAACATATATCAACGCAATATGTTATTTTGTAACATATATTTAAATAAATTATTATTCACATATATCTAGTTATATATAATATATACTTATATATAAGAAAATATATATTAGTCATATGTTATAACTATATATAATAATTAAATAATAATAATAAAAAATTAAAGAGAATAATAATATATAAGTGAAATTTATCTAAAGAAATTTACTTTAATATTTAAGAAATTATTTTTAATATAAATTTAAAAAAATTAATTTAAGAAACTAAGAAATTGTGACAAGTTATATAATATTAAATAATATATATATATAGATATTAGATAAAAATTTATTAAATAAAAAAATTTAAAACACAATAATAATTTATTACTATTCAATATTTACATTAAAAAATTAACTAAATATTTAGATATGTTTAGTTAATTATTATTATTAACTAAATATCTAATTATGTATATAACAAAAAAAAGATGCTCTACACCGTATATATGTAAAAAATTGTAAATGTTTCGTAAAATCGAAATAAATAAAGTATAAAAATATAAAATAAAAGTTGTCACCGTATGAAAAAACTTTTGTGATGTAAATTCCTCAATATTAATTGTCTCAGATAAATGATTGATTTAGTCGCCTCAATTAATTAAGAGCAGCCACAAACCAAATAAAAGAACTCCATCTCGTACGTAATCAAATTATTTTAAATCATAAAAAATAACCACTTTATTAAAGTGCCAACATTAATTGATTTTGTGTAAAAATTAAAAAACTATCCATTAATGTCGTTAATTAATAATTAAAGAGATAAACATAGACTAATTATAAATATCAATCTCATTATTTTAATTATTACTTTCATCTTATGAAAATGGACTTATTTCTTATTTTATAAAAATTAAAAAATATTAATTATTTTTATTAAAAATATAAAATTTATATATTTTTTTTATTATATTCTAATTTTAGTATGAAATATATTTAATAAATATTATAAAAAATTTATATAATAATTAATTTATTAAAATAATAAATGGGCTATAATTTATAATAATAAAAAAATCTATATTTATAATACGGAAAAAATATAATTTTAAACCATTAATTAATATGATTATTCAGTCATAATATTTAATGAATCTCCAATTTTTGATTTTTTTTTAATAATAAAGACGGTAAAAGTCTCAAAATTTCTCTACTATCATCCAACAGTGCTTAACTTCAATAATATTTTAGTCAACTTAATTTTTAAACTCCATCGACACTGCTTCTAACTCATGACATTGAGCTAGAAACTGAGCATCATATTATATGATACAAGTTAATCAACAAATCAGTTAGCTCCGATGAATATATCATATTTTCACCTATCATTCTAATTATATAAACTTTTATATATTTAAACAAGAATTAATTATTAAAAAAATACTTAAACTTTACATCAATTTTTACTTTTATTATAATTTTTTTTACAAATTAGCATATAAATTTATTTTTTCATTTCAAATGTATATTTTAGCCGATTAAATTTATTTTTATCAAATATTTTACTGATGTATTAATTAAAAAATAAATGAACGAGTGTTATTTTTTTATAATACTCAATTATTTATTAAAAAAAATAATGGGCAATACACAACATAAATATTCGAACTCGAGCTCTGGCTTCAGCTCAAACTCCAACTCTTTTGGACTCTTAAATAAACGAACAAGTAGCTTAGAATTATAATTTGATAGATCTATTGGTTCACTGAATTCTTGGAATAATGAAGAAATTATATATTGAATCTTGGAACAAAACATATGAAGATGCTATACAACTGCAACACTTGATGCATCGGCTGATCCATCATCCATTAGAGATGGATTGGCCAGCGGTTAGTAAAGATGGAATCATGGCTTTTAGATATGGATCAATCATGTTCTTTTGATAAATGGTCATAATTTTCCTCTGCAAATTAAGCAAGAATTTGAGTGCATTTGATTCAAAATATCAGTTTTATTTGCTGATTCCAAAATACATTATTAATATACAAAAAAATCTGAGCTGATGCAAAAAAAAAATTATCATCATATAACGATCTTTTTTTTTTTTATTAAAGCAATAGAGTCTGATTGAGACACAGATGGGGAAGCATCATCACATCAATTTGAACTAGACCATTAATTAAAGCAAGAAATAAAAAAAGAACAGTAGAAAACTACAACACCTAAAAAATAAGGCCATAAAGCTTCATCTTCTTGCTCTTTAATTCGTTCCCTCACCAATTTCATCTTCAGATCACCCATGGATTTGAAGCACGTGTAAGAATTTAGAGGTAGAAATTTGAATTAAAGCATAAAAAAAATTTAGAATTTATGTATTTTCAAATACGCCTTTTTTAAAGAAAAATTAATAATGCCCACTGCCTTTTTTTAATGCCCACTATTTTTTTTAACGCACGTTATTTTTTTAAGCATCTGTTACATTCAAGATTTCTTTTAAATTTTTTAAAGAATAAATGAATGAATATTATTTTTTTATAATATCCATTTATTTATTTTTTAACTGACATGTCGGCAATATATAAGATAAATACAAACTCAACTGATTAAAAGATAAATTTAAAATAATAAATTAATTTATGTATTAATTTATTAAAAATATATATAATAAAAATGAAAATTGAGATAAAGTTTAAATATTTTTTATAATTAATCATTTTAATAAACATGAAACATCTAAATCAATAGTTAATATGAATTCAAATATAAAATGCTGACTTCAACTATCTAGCTACGTGTTAAAGAAAACAAAAACTCAAAACAATAATTATGAAAAATAATTTCATCATGTTTCCCTTGCTTATAATTACATTGCAGACTTTAAAGCTTCACCATGCAAAAAAATAGATACAATAAAATAATTCATCATAATTCTAACTATTTTAATTAATGTACAATTACGCTTTTTCAGCAAAATTATTATGCTGTATCGAACTTGTATTTTATACTAAGCATGAATGCCCCGACCTTCAAAGAATTTAGCAAAAGGGCTAGGATTTTATCATGGTTTATCATATCTATCATAATATTTACCACCTCAATATGATCTTACAATTTTAATTTTTCTATCTAATTATCTCTCAACCTTTGTAACGTACATCTTAAAAATATTAATGGCTTGTGACTTTTCATGCATTAGATATAAAAAACCATAATGATATAGATAATCCATAAGGGTGATAAAATACTTTTATCTAGTGAAATATGGAATGGAAAGTGGTCTATAAATATCTATATGAATGATATTAAGAAGCTCAATACTTCTTGTTGTACCTTTTTTTATATATTTGGTTTGCTTTTCTTTTATACAATCCATGCATACTTCAAAATTAGTAAAGTCGAGATTTTATAAAATCTTATCCTTCATTAATCTTTCTATCTTTTCCATAAAGATATATTATAGCCTTCTATGTTATAAGAATAAAGAATTTTCATTAATTAGGTCATATTTAGAATTGACAGTTGAATGCAAGGCTACCAAAACTTAAGCAAATTCATGATTCAAGAAAATTTAATATAAACCATCGTATAAAAAATCATAATCAACTGTAACTAAATTTAACATCAAACTTAATTGTCCAAAACTAAACAAAATAAAATATCCAACATATAATCTGGATAATGAAACTAAATTCTTATAAATTAAAGGTACATAAAAAGCATTCAAAAGATCCATCTGATAACTAGTCTCTAAGAGTAAGCGATAGGTATCGATAGCTATCACTTTTATTTTGAGATAATTTTTTATATAGAGGAACTTTTCACTTTTTTTAGTTTTTTTATTGTAAAAAATTTTTGCATTAGATTAATTACATGAGTTGTGGTTTCATAATCAATCTACCAAGTATTAAAAGAAAAGTGCTTTCTTTTTTTGAATTTACCTTTATTCTTCATGACTACATGAGTTACAGTGAGGGCAAGTTTTTGTCCATCTTATCTTAATCCCACTTTCTCCTGAATATACTTACTGGTAAATTCATTCAAGTTTCACTTATCATTATTTGTAGTATATTATATCTTGAATGGAGCAAACTATGATGAAAGTGAGTTAAGGATAAACTACACCAAGAAGGATTTATCCATATTTTATGCCTAGTGTTTTCAGTTTTGTAGCATTTTTAGTCATGTTCAAAATATGTTGTTGAGTACATTTCTGACCATAATAGATTATGGTGGTCAACTGAGCTACCAGTATACTTGTGAGGGATTTATCAACGCATTTAAATTGCTCCTCAACAAATTTTAAAAATTTCGAAGGCATCTCAGTTTGAAGAAGAGAGGTCTTTATATTATTGGCAATGGTTATTCTTATAAACATTATCAAAGCTAGGTTAAGATCCAGTACATTAAATGAGAATTGGACTATTTTATACCATTTAGAAAAATTTAACCCATCAAATATTGTCATTTCAGATGCAAGAGAGTATAACGAAGTGAGAACTATATAAAACAGGATAATGCTCACAATAAGGCCTCGAATATAAATTTAAAATATATAACGATTAACTATTGATGTCACTAAAATTTTTTTTTTCGATAAATTTTAGCATATCTAATGTCCACTTGAAAAGAGCTTAAAATTACATTACTATTTTATGTTATTCATATGTGACTTTGAGTATCCATATTGCCTTTTTAAATAATACAAAATAAAACTATTATTTTATAATCAGTAGAATTTATTTTTTTTCTTTGGGCTAGCCTTAATCTTTTAATTATAAATATTCTTAAAATATTGTTTCGTTAATAGTCTCCATTAATTTTTTATGCAATATAATAAATTTAATATTCACTAACTTATATTACTTTGACAACTATCTAAATTAGTAAAATTTATATCTATAAATTATTTACTAATATTTTATTTGTTTAATTTAAGTTATTCATTTATATTCAATTATTATAATATAGTCATATATTTAAAATTTTATTATCCTTTCATGTGATATATCATTAATTCAATATTATAAATAAGTAGTTTAATCAGTGATAATTATTTTATATAATTTAATTATTATAAGACTCATAAATTTAGATTATTTTAATAACTATTTAAGTTAATGAATCTTAAATTATAAATTATTTAAAATAATTCGCATAAAAAATTATATACTAATTATGGGAAGAATGATCTCATGTTTACAATGTTTTTTAAAACATAAAGGCCAATATAAGTCATCAAATACGCAATTGTTTAAGCATATAACACCCTAATGAAACATGCCTCTACCTTTTTTAGTATTATATTTATGTATCCAAAATCATTTTGTTCTTAAATACGGTAATCATTGCATGTACAGAACCAAAACGATCAATCACAAAACTTTATTAATATTTGTATGGACACGTTTCAACTTATCTTAGATAGCCTTGAAACTATAATGGCTCATACAGTATAAAAAGCTATATCATATAAAAAGTAATATGGAAAACGATGAGATTCTCAGTATTCATCAAAATTGGTTCGCAACAAATTAATCACCAAAGTTCTAAAATCGAAGTTATAAAAGCTGAAGGATTCAAAAGCAAAACGGTACAATCAATCATGTACAAATATTAATCAAAGCAAGGACAATAACACAAGATACGGATATAATATGATACTAATTTATTGATATGATAATTTTTAAAAAATAAAAATACACTACAAGCAAAAAATATATATATATATATATATTAAATTATAATAATATAATAAGAAATAAATATATATTTAAAATAATTATTTATATATATATTTTAATTTATAAAAATATAATAAAAGATAAATATATATTCAAAATAACTATATATTAGTTTATTTATATATAAATATAATTATAATAAAAAATAATTTTTTTATAAAAAAAATAAATTTTATAATTAAAATTGATTGTAATTATCTGATTAGAAACTTAACAATATAATTAAAATAAAATTTTATGTTAAAATATATTCTAAAATATTTTTAAGTGTTCTAAAATGTGTTTTTGTCATATTTTATGCATATTTTCACCGTATTTTAATTGTGTTTTGTTCGCATTTAAAAAATAAAAAATAATAAAATAATAAGATACGTATGAACATGCGTTCATATCTCCGCTGTATCTAATACCGCATCTTCACTCAGAATGAAGTGTCAGTGCTTCATAGATCAAACCAAACCATTTAAATTTAAAATAATAATGGATATTGCAATAAATTAATGATTATAAAGCTATATTTTTAAAATGTTTAAATTTAATTAGACTATAATATCAACTGTAAGATTTTAATGTAAAAATTAACATAATATTTAATTTAATTAAACTTAAAATATTTAAAAAAATAAAAAATTAATTCTGATGCTATTTGAAGAATACAGAGCTATGATGAATTTTATTTAACCTCTTTGATTATAACCCTTAATTTCTTGTTCATTTTTTTTCTCCTTCATAGAATATTAGTACTTATAATTTTTTAGAGATTTAATTGACGGAAAAGTACTGTAAAAGGAGTCTCTGTTTTTCTTTTATCGACGGAATAAAAAAGCCTCGGAAAACTGTTATAAAATAACTGAATAAATTAATCATTCTTTTGATAACTGACATTATCTTTATTTTATTTTATTGTATTTTATTTATTTATAAGTTTTCCATCCCATTAGGGATATTATTTCTTATATAGTTATTGATTATTTTTGGACTTTCTTTTAATTGGTTACAATCTTTATAAATAGATAAATAATTTTAAATTATTAGGTTAGTATACTATCCATTTAATATAACGTGAGTTTAACAATATATATCTGAAATTTAATATTTAATATTATTTTATTTTACTTTACTCTTTATTATAAAATTAAATAGAAATTAAATTTTATTTTAAAATTTTATCATTCTTTATTTAAAAGTTTTGTGTCAACTATCAATAGAAATTTATCTTTCTCTAATAAAAATTTATTATTCCTTAATGAAAATTGTCTATCATTCTCTAATAGTGGTGTCCTTCTAATATAAAAGGTAATTATAGATGACAGATGAAAAGTAATTACAGATACAAATAAAATGAGTGTCTTGCTGAAAGCCAAATTATCCAAGGCATATAACCATTAACCATTGTTTACATCGAAAAAGTTATTCAGAAACTTCATTAGTTATATACATTTTTTATAGAAAAAAAACTTCATTAGTTACGCGTATTTTGTATATTTTAAAATTATGTAATTTTATTTATATATTGCAGATATACTCTTTGAATTATTAATGAAATTTTAGTTTGCATTAAAAAAATAATATATATATATTGAATATATTGAAGGATTTAAGGATATACATATTAACTAAACTAATATACTTGATAACTTTTTATTAATTATACTAAAAATGAAAGAAATTCAATTTCATACTTAATTAACTTCTCATAAATCGTGATTCATTAAATTTTCACTTTCAATAAATCATATAATTGAACACATTTTCGCTAAATATATCTATTGTGATGATAATCGATAACTTGATTAATTATATTAATGAATAACAGTTAATTAACAATCTATTAATATTAATCATCAACAAAAATAATTAATGCACTCCAAATTTATAAGAAAATTCTTTCTTTCACGCATTTACAACTTTAATAATGTATGAAATATTTGTTTTCCGTTAAATAAAAGTTGAGTCCAAATTCACAAATAATTGAGATGAGAAAGTTTAGTTTAGTTTAGTTTCCGAATTAATGTTGTTTAGGAAATTTTCAATACTTAGGTGAAAATTGAAAATTAATACTTTCACCTAAATAATACTCTTATTTATTATTAATATTGCCCCTCTATTTACCGAGCTCTCAGACCGAGCCTATGCACTCTCCACTTCAAGACTGAGCTCTCAAAAGGGTGGACCTCAATCCCGAATACCCCAGTCTGATAGGGCTTTTGGTACCCAAGTGGATAGTCTCTGAATACAAATATTATATTACACTGATACATCCACAATCAGCATTGACACCGCTCAGAAATTATCTTTCTCCATCAACAATAGAAATGAATAAACCCTCACAGGTAACTCTTTTTTTCTCCACTCTCTCACTATTCTCTTTACATTAAAAAAAAATGAGCTCTGACTTATACATCGGAGTCTCCTTTAGAGGAATTTAATACCCTCATATCTCTTATCTTGCAGGTGAAAGAGCCAGCAACAGCACCCGAGCTTAAGCTAAGACTCTATGACGTACGGCCCAGCATCAATTACATTATTCAAAACTAAGATAAATATTTTTATTAGTTATATTATTTTGATAATAATTCTAAAAAATAATGTTTAAATTTCATTTACTTAATTTTATGTTTTTTATTATTAATCATTTTTTAATTCATAAAATATTATTTATTTTATATGAAACATCGAGAGATACGTACATTTTTTATTTAAAAAAAATAATCATGATTGAGCATTTATCTTAATAACAAAAAAAAGGGAATCATAGGCAAATATTTGATTAAGAAAACTTAAAATCCATGGAAGAAAAACAATAGTAAATTATAAGAAAAAAGAATGGAAGTGAAAGATATAGAATACATAAATATTATGATTTTTTTTCTTAAAAAAAGATAAAAGTAAATCCATGGAAGAAAATGTTTTATGAAATATTACGAATTACAAATAATAAAAAAAGTAAATGAAATTTAAGGTTATTTCCTTGTTAGAATTATTAACTTATAAATAATATAATTAATAAAAATATTTATTAATTAAACAATATACATATAATAGTAAATAAAAAATATTATAGTCATATTGCTCAAAAAAAATATATTATAGTCATCGTAAAAGAAAATAGAAGTGGTCCTCAATTAATCAAGAGCACAAACCAAATAAAGAACTCCATCTCTTACGTAATCAAATGAATTTAAATCATAAAAGATAACCACTTTATTAAAGTTCACAATATGAAAAGTTTTTTTTTTAATAGAAATTAGACGACATTCAATTAATGTCGTTAATTATCATTAATAGTTAAGGAGATAAACATAGAATAATTAGAAATACCAATCCCATTGTTTTAATTGCAATTTCCAATTATTAATTAATATGATTATTCAATAGTAATATTTAATGAATCTCAAAATTTTAATTTTTTTATAATAAAAATAACATAAATTTTATGATCGTTCTTGACTTTAATAATATTTTGATCAATTTAAATTTTAAATTTTGTCGACTTTATTTCTATTTTATGACACCGTATAAAAAACTAAATATTATATGATGCAAGTTAATCGACAACTAAATTAGCTTTAAAGAATATATCGTATTTTTACTGATCATTTTTATTATATAAACTTCCATGTATTTTAATAAACATGAACTATCTAAATCAATAATTAATAATTAATATGAGCTCAAATATTAAATGCTGACTTCAACTAGCTTAGCTGCCTGTTAAAGAAAACAAAAACTCATAACAACAATTATGAAAAATGATTTCATCATGTTCCCCTTTGCTTATGATTACATGTTGTTGACTAATTGGCTACTAAAAATGAATCCATTTTTTTTTAAAGATTATCATATTCCACAAAATTCTCAACACTGTCTTGTTTACTTCAATAATTAAATTGATGAATTGGCTAAAAACCAAGCAAAAATTTTCAAACACAAAATTATTTATATAAATTATTAAATTTCAGGTTATGTCAATTTGACTAAAATTTGAAATTTTGCTGTTAGCTTTATTATATAAATTATTAATTATTATTATTATATATTATGCAATATATATCTCTATATATATATATTCAATTATAGGGAGATCTATCCAGATCAGACACTCAATTATTATATGATGAGGTTTTTATGTTATAATCTTTTGACAAATGTTTGGTTCAGATTTTATATATTCATAACTTTTTCAATTTTTTTAATATATTTCATTTCTTGGTGTGTCCAATGAAAGCGATTCTTCAGTAATTGTTTACTATTTGAAAAAAAATGATTTTTTTGTTGAATCATTGTTCTTAAATCATTGAAATTGCAAGTACAATTGGAAATGGATAGTGGTATCATTGTTGTATACTTATCAAAAAAAAAAAAAAAACAGACAAAATATGGGATTTTACTATATTATAGATAAGAAAAAAAGAGACTACCTAACTTACTTTAATTCTTTGTGGCCTAAACAAAAATAAATGTATAAATTTGGACCGTCCAAATAAATGCATCATTTATATATATATAGTATGTGAAATTAAATTACAAATGTAAAGTCATTTTCTTTTTTAATTATCAATATATTTTTATCAAAATTAATTGGTTTGGATATATTTAAAGATGAATCGATTATAATTATATTTAGCATATATATATTTGATATATTTTTATTAAAATTAATTTGTTTAGATAAAATTTAAAAATAAATCATTTATAATTATGTGTTCCAATTTGTTTAGATAAATTCAAGAAGAAATCATTTATAATTATGTGTGTGTGTATATATATATATGTTGATGACGGGCTTAACCTTAGGGGGGTCCTAGCACTCCAAGTTTAGGCTCGAGTGTTATTGTTGTTGTAGCTTTCCTATCTACAAGATAAAAAATGATGAAAATTGGACTCTCAAAAAGAATGTTCTAATATCTATGTCAGAGCTCGATCGGTTTGATTATAAAAAGAGTAGAAAGTAAGAGAGATGAGAAAAAGAATCTGTTTACCTATTGGGATCACCCTTTATTTATAATTAAAAGGTAAAAGACAAAATTTGAACATTGTCAATGCTGATTACATGTGTATTAACACAATATTACAGCTGTGTTAAAAAACTATCTATTCAAATACTAAAAACTCGGTTAGACTTAGAGTGTCCAGAATCAAAGTTTAACATTTCCTGTGAGCTCAATCTTGGTGATGATCGGGCACAAAGCTCATCCGGCGAGCTTAAGAAATAGGAGTACTACCATATATATATATATATAATCAATATGTTTTTTATTAAAAGTAATTTGTTTAGATACAATTTAAAAATAAATCGTTCATAATTTTTCTAATTATATATAAATTTGATATATTTTTATTCAAATTAATTTGTTTAAATAAATTTAAAGATGAAACGTTCATAATTACATTCAACATGTATATTTCTTTTTTTTTATTTTATTATTGTATCTTATATCATTTTAAATTAAAATTTTGAATCTATTCTAATAATATTTTTATCAAATTAATTCGTTTAGATAAATTTAAAGATAAATTATTCATAAATATACTCTATATATACATATAGTGGATATATTTTTTATCGAAGTTAATTCATTTAGATAAATATAAAAGCAAATCATTCATAATTACACTCAAAATATATATATTATTTATTATTTATATACTAAGAATTAATGGGAAAAAATGCATTGTGAGAAAGGAATTAAATTTTTTTTGGCAATATATACAACTAAATCAATCCTTTAAAAGAAAGTATAAATAAACAAACTGAGAAGAGAAACCAAACTCAACAACCATCAATAAACTTCATGATTTTGCCACAAGAAAAACCATCCATGAAAGATTATATCAAAGCTGTCAAGCTCTCATGGTTTTCCACCTAGCAAGCAAGCAAATTTATTTTCCATTTCCAATTAAAAATAGATAAATAAAAACAAAAAAAATATATATATATATATATAAAGAATAAAAAAGTTACCAATATTAATTTATTTATAATGTCATGTATTTTGTCTTTGCTTTTGCCCTCATATAACTGCATGCTAAAGAACACGAAAGGACTTAACAATTTTTTTTGTATAACACGTAATTTGTAATATATGAATGTCCATATTATTTATTATTATTATTATTATTTATTATTATTTATATGCTATCAAACAAGAAATAACAAACAGAAATAGTAATGGGGCTTACACGAAAGAAGAAGAAGAAGCAGAAGAAAGAAAGAAAGAAAAAAAATGGTAGAAAATAAGAGGAAAAAAACAGAAGAAAAAAGACATAATAAAAAGAATGTAAATTCGGACAAGTATTCACGTGAGTTAATAAGCTTTTAAGAAGCCAAAGACAGTCTTGCTATTTCTTAGCAACGTAAAAACTAGGAGTGGGAGTTTGGTTAACCAACTAAATCCCACTCTAACTGGACTTTTTAAAGATTAATTTTATTAATTCAACTTATTGATTTTTATTTTTGATTGATTTAGTCGATTAACTAAATTATTTTCGGCCGGTTCGATTGAATTAAGATTTAGCCGAATTTTGTGTTAATTGCAAATTTGGAATTCTGTGTTCAATGTATAATTATTTTTAGTTGCTTTTTGCTGAATATATTAATAAAGTAGTGGGAGTCCACAATTTGAGAAGAGCCAAATTAATTATATGCATTCCAATGAATTTGGCTGATTACTTTTAGATGTTATATATATATATATATATATATATATATATATATAAATGGAATGAATTTGAGAAGAGCCAAAATTCTTTCGAGTTTACACTTATATGTGTATATTGTGTAAATTACAATGCACCAAAAATTTTTTTGGTCGCAGTTCAAAAACAATATATTTTTTTTGGTCAATAACAATGCACTGCTGTTATTTTTGATAAGGGCTGCTGTTATTTTTTCAACACTGTGTAATAATAACAATGCACTGCTGTTGTTTTTTCAATGCTGTAATAATAACAATGCACCTAATAATTGTTTGGCCAATAACGATGCACCAAATAGAGCCATATTGAAATCGATTAGTAGCTAAAATCAAAACTGTTGCCAGGAATTGTTAAATTATAGATAATTAAATGTATGAAATGAATTAAATGTGTAAAATGAAGGCATAAGGGCATATGGGGGTGATTTCCATATGGGTGAAATAAAGATAATTGTTGTAAAATGCTTATTTTTATATGGTTGTAAAATGCTATATTTTTTTTAACGGTTAACCGATTAACCTACTCGAATAACTGTTAATCGATTAACCTATTTAGTTAACTATTAACAAATTAAAAAAATTGATAAATTATATTTCTCAAGTGAATTGATCGAATAAGCTCTACGGTAGGTTAATCGTAATATGTTCACTCTTAGTAAAAACCCTAACTACACTTTTTCATTATTAATCTCGTACCTCACGCTCCTATGAAGCAAGTGTAATTTTCATTATATGAAAAGAGAGAATCGATTTAAATTTTACTATTTAAAAGAATAAGTACAATTGCAGTGACTCTAATTAACTATTTTAGTTGAAATAATAAACTAATAATTGATTATATTAGCATGTAATGATATTTTTTTAAAATGCACCAAGCATATAATTTTCTTCAGATGGTGAACTTCATAATTTTTTTAATTATAAAATATAAAAAATATACTATTATCTAATTAGATTGTCTAGTTAAAATAATGTTTATATTATATAATTTTTTTCTCGGTGTGCTATATTATCAATTTTATTATTATTATTATTGTTATAATTATAATTATTATTTTATTATTATATAGCTAATGTTAATATAATATTTCTCTTTTGAGCACAAGAAAAAAATTATATGAATGTTAAGAAAAGAAATTAATGATTACATAATAAAATTACTAATTGATAAAGTAATTAATTATCTTGATAAAATTATCAAATCAATTAATTATGGAATTAAGGATACATATATAATTGATAATCAATTTATAGGTTACTAATCCTAAAATCAATTGCTTCTACATTGACAATCAACCCAATGAATTCTTAATTAGTCGCCTCTTAATAATTGAGAGCAAATCAATACATATTACTTGTTACTTGTTTACTACTTTTGATTGATTTTTTTTTCACTTTTTTTTTCACTTTTTTTATAATTAACCAATAACCTTTTACATTTGAGAATTGAAGATAATTGTGTTTTTTTTTTGTTACAAAGTACCAAAAAGAACAAAAAAAAAATCAAAAATATCCACTCTTATTACACGTAATTTTTTGAAATAATTTTCTTTTTTTACATCATAAAAATAATATCTTTTAAAAAGGTATTTTACTTTTACATTAAACTGATTATATTTCAATAATAAATGATTAATCAGCCGGTTTTTATATAGATAATCATCAATCTCATACAAATGAATGAATTATTAACTTAGCTAGGCGGATAATTAATGTGACATAATGATTACTTGTAAATTAGGATATATACATACATATATATATATATAGTCTCATGCAACCCAAATTAAGTGAATATCCGTAATTCTAATGGTAATTAACAATGATTTATGTAAAAGTAGTAATAATAAAGAGTATTATAATATGAACACCAAAATATAGTGTAATAATAAATATATATATATATATATATTTCCTTAGTTTATGGATTCAGATCAATTTCTCTCTTTGTTGTAATATGCGAAATATAATTTAATAATAAATATTTATTTTTTACATTTATAATTCAAGATCGATTTTTTTGTTTGTACTGTATATGTCCAGATACAGTTTAATGATAAATATATATATTTTTTAATTTTTAGGTTTAAATCAATTTCCCTCTTTATTATAATATGCATATCGAAACACAATTTATAGATAAATATATATATTTTCTCTATAAATTTATAATCAATTCCCTTTATCAAAATAAAATGTATATTATTATGGGATTAAATTTTATAGGGATGATAAGGCCATAAGATTGGAATTAATAATTATTGGCACCAGAGATGAGGCAGGGGCACGTGTGAAAGAAATATGTGGTCATGTATTATGTGTTGAGAGAAATGATTTTATGTTACGCTACCTACTAAGACACCACTTGTCATCATGCATCATCAACAATGAGTCAATTCAATACGCACATTCTTCTCTTCTTCTTCTCCTTTACTATATAAATACTCCATTCTCCCAAGTCTTTTCTGCATGAGTTTCTCTGTATTTCTTTTATTAGTTATATCATAGAAACCTAGCTAGGGTTTCAGAGCTTCTTGAAACCCAGCCTTTTCTTGATAAATTTCCAGTGAAAAAGAAAAGAGAAAGAGAGAGAGAGAGTAGATTGAAGTGCTTGTGCTTCTCAACAATGGCTATAATTAGCACTCACCCTCCACCGGCATTCGCATTTGGCATTCTAGGTATATTATTATTTTATATATACTTACTAATATACATATAATCTCTTCATTATTATTCAATCTTTCTTTTTTTTTCGTAATTTTTCTTTCGAAAATTGAAAAACGTTAAACTTCAGATTTATATTCAAGACGTATTTGTACTTTTACTTGGTTATTTTCTTCTTCTTCTTTTTCTTCTTCGATGTTTAATAAGTCTTACAAAGAAATTAATTATTTCTTGTGAAATTGCAGTTTTAATTAGTTATTTTCTTCTTCTTCCTTCTTTTTTACTTGGCAAGTCTTACAAACAAACTAATTATATATCATCACAGAAATAATTAAACTCTGATATCTTACTTATGTTTATAAAATTCTTAAAATACTAATAAAATTTTCAAATTTTCAATAGTATTATATTTAATTATTCAAGTCGTATTTGCACTTCTAGTTAATCATCATCATCTTCTTCTTCTTCTCGTGCAGTGCTTTGCAAATCTTATAAAACAAACTAATTATTTATCGTTAGACAAATAGTTAAACTTCAATATCTCACTTATTTTTTAAAAAAATTTACAAATACTAATAAGTTCTTATTTAATTTTTTTTTCTTCTTCATCAGTGCTTTGCAAGGTTTACGAAGAAACTAATTATTTATTGTTAAACAAATAGTTTGTAAAAGAGTTTACATGTTAAGCTTCGATATCTCTTTTATTTTTAAAGAATTTAAAAACACTAATAAATTTTTTAAATTTTCACTAGTATTATATTTAATTATCGATCATAAATATGAATTACATAAATATTTAGTATTTATGAGTTTAATTATATGTTTACATTCTTTATTATATTTAGAATATTATATATATACATACTAATCATTAATTAATGATTACTTTTTATGTTTTTTTATGATGATAGGTAACATTATCTCAATCATGGTGTACCTGGCTCCATTGTAAGTAATTTTTTTAAATTTATTTTCAAACATGAATTCTTTGATTATCACAATCAATTAATCAATTAATTAATTCATAATAAAAACAGGAAATTTAAATTAATATATCTAAATATTTATTAAAAATTTTCAATTTTTTTCAGGGCAACATTTTTAAGAATTTATAGAAAAAAATCAACAGAAGGGTTCCATTCACTGCCATACCTTGTGGCATTGTTTAGTTCAATGCTGTGGCTTTACTATGCAATGCTTAAAAGAGATGTCTTTCTTCTTGTCACCATCAATGCTTTTGGATGTGTCATTGAGACTATATACATTTTCTTGTATATATTTTATGCTTCAAAACAAAATAAGGTATGTATAATTTTAATTAGATTTTAATAATTATTTCATGATTGATAATTAAATTTGCTATATAATTAGATATTAATTCATTTTTTTTCATATATTATTTGCAGATCTCGACTTTCAAACTACTTGTTTCGATGAATATGGCGTTGTTCTCTTTCATTGTCATTTTCACTCATTTTCTGATGAAAGGATCGATTCGAATTCAAGTTCTTGGTTGGGTCTGCGTTACTGTTTCTGTTAGCGTTTTTGCAGCACCTTTAAGTATTATTGTAAGTATTTTAATTTATAATTCGAAATTTCACAGTTCTGAAAATAATTTTGTTATATATTAATTAATTTTAAATGACTAATTTTTTTTCTTGAAATATGTGTATGTACAGGCACAAGTCATTCGAACAAAGAGTGTTGAGTTCATGCCATTCACTTTGTCATTTTTCCTTACATTAAGTGCTATTATGTGGTTTGCTTATGGCCTTTCCACAAACAACATGTGTGTTGCTGTAAGTTATTTCATTATCACTCTTTATTTTATTTTTAAAAGAAATTATTAGTTGGGCCTACTAATTTTTATATATTATATAATTAAAATATAAAATTTTTATTTCTAAAACAATAAAATATGAATTTTAGATGTGGCAGTCATATGTCCACGTCCACATAAAAAAATTATATCTAGTATATGTTCAATATATTAAAAATATACTCACTTTTAAAAGTATATATTTAATATATTAATATATATATAAATTATACGATATTTAAAAAAAAGAAACTGTGTAATATGAATAATTTTTTCTTATTAATTAATTATAATTTTCTGTTGAGTCATTTAATTAATTAATTAATTTTTTTTCTTTAATGATTAGCTTCCGAATGTCTTGGGGTTCATCTTGGGACTTCTTCAAATGGTGTTATATGCAATCTATAGAAAGGCAAGAAAGGTGATTGTGGATGAAAAGTTACCAGAACAATTGAAGACTATTGTTATACTAGGCGCACATGGAAATTCTGAAGTGCATTCTGTCGATGTTCAATTCGAATTTAAACCTGAATCCGAATTTAATGAAGCTAAAAAAGAACATGAACAAACAGAGGATAACAATAATAACAAGAAGATAAAGAATAGTGATGATAAAAGCTTAGAAACTTCAAGTGATAGTGTAGTTTAATTTCCATGTATTTAATCACCAAATGTTCACAAATTAAGCTTTTTTTTCTCTTAATTTCCCTTTGTTTAATATTTTTGCTAATTAATGTTGTACACTCTTTCATTTTGTTTGTCTATCCACCTCTTCCTTGTGTTATAGGGATGTAAAATTATAAACCAAAGAGCAATTACTTAAAATATTCATCAGTTTTTTGATAATTATTATTTTTTTATCTACAAAGTAAACAAAAATTCAAACTAATCTAAGAAAATAAAAATTTTAGTCTACTAAAAAAATAAATAAACAAAAATCAAAACTTAACTAGGAAAAAAATCATTTAATTATGTTGTCCAACTTGCTCCGCATCATGAAGTGAGCAAAATTCACAAAGAAAATAATTTAACGGGCATAACAAAATCTCATAAATATCATTATAAACAAGATAATAATACTTTAAAATATTTATGAATTTTTTTTAATAATTAAGCACTAACATACTCATCAATTTTTTTATTAATTATTAAGCACTACAATATTTGCCAATTGTTTTTAATAATTATTGATTAATTAAGAGTATGTGATTAAAATTGAAATTATTATTTTGAAAGAATGGTACAAAATGAACTCTTACTAGTTGAAAAGGACAAAAGAGTGTTCTCTTTTTAAGAGGAAATAAATGTGATACCTACTTTTTTTACATCATTTGTCTAACTATTTGAGCTTTGCCTCCATTTGAATAGTTTCATGCACAATTATTTCATGGCTTTTTTTGCTTTTATTTATTATTTTTTAAAAGATAAAATTCATATTATGTAATCAATTTTCAAAATATAATTGAAAAATATTAAAGTATAATTGGTCATATAAAATAATCAAATAAATAAATAAAATCTCAATATTAAATAAATTTAAATTTGAAATTTCTTTTAATACAAGAGAATACAACAACCTTAAGAACTAAACATGAACCATTCTTGGGAAGCAGACTCCAACTAGATCATTCTTATTCTAAAAATAAACTTGCAAACCATTTAAAATTTCCCATATATATGTATTTAAAAAAAACATTTAAAATTTGATAAAGAACATTTACGCTCGGTTAAGTAAAACCATTTCAGTCTAGTTTCATCCATTCTTTAATTAAAAAGAAAAAAAAGAGAGAGAAAGAGAGAACGAGTGACCCATTTGGAGAATTTCTCACCTCAAGGGAGTTAAGTAAAATTCAAAGTCTTTTATGGTAAAAAAAGCCAACTCGGTTGCTTCTATATCGATAGAAGTGGCAACGTGTAAAAGTTTCCAAAGCCATCTTCATGATTGAATATTTTATCAATATAAAAGCATGAAATAAATAAATAAATAAAATAATATTTCGTTCAAAAAAAAGAAATGAAATAAATAAAATAATAATAATATAAGTAAATAATTTGGAAACTTCTAATAGTTGTTTTAGTCCTGAGCATTCCATACATTGAATTGTTTTGATATGAAATTATTTATAAAACTAATATGACGAAAACATTTCATTTTCATAAATTCACAAATACTATTAAAAAAATGAAAAAAACAATAACCCTAAAAGAGTGGAAAAGTTGGCACCATTTATGGAGTGACGCAGAAATTAAAATCAGTTGGAGCTTATTATCATGTTAAATTTATATTTTTAAAATTTTTTTAGCTATAACTTCTACCATTTTTTTTCAATCTAAAATAATAAATTTAATACTTATAAAAAAAATAAATTAAAATTTTAAACATTTTTATCTTCATAAATTAAAACAGGTATTTCATAAATCATACAATTATAATTCTACATAAAAATTTTAAACCGAATTCTAATTTGTATAAATTTTGAAATAAAAAAATAAAAAATAAAACAGAAAAACTAACGCAAAGAAAGCTATTATATTGAAAATTCTATATATATATATACCTAGCTAGTAATAAACTATCTAAAAAAAGTAATAATAGAAAAAACAATTAAATTTATTTAGTTTTTATTTAGTTTCTATATCCCTTTCGAAAAGATTAAAAGAAAAAGAGACATAATAAGAAAAAATTGACTAAAGAAAAAAATTCTACAAGTGCATTTTATATAAGAAAAAAATAATTTATTAAAAGAAAAAGATTAAAAAAATTACAAAAAATAATGATTTAAAACATAGAATTATATCAATTTAGCTGAAAGCAACAATGGCCACTTTTGCATTAAGAAGGCTTTTAGCATAAATGAAGTAAGCAAGTCAATAAGATATCGTACTGTATTGATTAGTCAAAGTTATGCATATTAGCTGGGAAAATGCTATTGAAGAAGAAGATTACAAATTACAAACAGCAGAAACTGTTTTTTTTTTTACTCAGAAGGAACCTACAAGAGGTGCAAAGCAGAACATGACCCAGCCAATAATGTTTTACTCAAAAATTTTGTTTTCCTTTTGTTGTCTCTTCTTTTACTATCAAGTCTTGTTCTTATCTTGCTCTCCTGGCAGATAATTTACACTCAATTATGCTTTTTACTTCATCATAATCATATCTTCTTGTTCTATGTTTCAACAAAAATATAACTCTAAACAAAAGAGAAAATTTGAAAAAGAAAAAGAAAAGAGTTAAGTCTTGGTGAAACCGACTCAAAGGTTTAGCTTCCCATGCTTCTGCTGAGTCTGGCAACATAGTCAGGAGAAATGATATCTGGCCATGGAATACTACTACCCGTTGCTGCCATCGAAACCACCTTGAGCACTTTGTCGTCTTTTTTCCCGCCAGTTCTCTCCCCACATCTTTGCCTCTGCAACAGCTCGTTCTCTATCTAAATCTCTGTTCAACATTCTCGCAGTTTCTCTTGGAGAATCCTCTTTCTCGGACCCATCCAAGTCCCATCTACGTCCAGATCCCCCCCCTTCCTCACTCTTTGATAACTGCCCACCTCTCTCGTCTCTGTTTCTTTTCTCATCCTTGTCCCCAGAACCCCGGTTGCCATGCCCACCAGAATTAGGTTCATAGGCCTGATTTGCCAAATAAGAAAGAGCAGTTACCACATCCCCAATGAGAGGCCGTGCTGCAGCCTGTTCTTGGATGCACATGGAAGCCACTGCTAGAGCCTGATAGAGTCCCCTCATTGGATACCGACCCTGCAGCAGTGGATCCGCCAACT
This sequence comes from Garcia nutans, assembly GCA_947685225.1. Classification (NCBI taxonomy): domain Eukaryota; kingdom Viridiplantae; phylum Streptophyta; class Magnoliopsida; order Malpighiales; family Euphorbiaceae; genus Garcia; species Garcia nutans. The sequence continues at coordinate 22,987,930 of CANTUV010000036.1, read as the reverse complement.
TCGAAAATTTCCTGCGATCATTGAATAATGGACGTGCCTACATATTCATAAAAGCACCACAAACACAATTAGAATTCACGAGGACACAGGACAGATGCTCTTATCAGACAAGATATGTAAATAAAGGATGGGCCATAGAACAGACAAAATGAATTACCCATGTGACAAGGTTCTGTTCTCCATGTGGTCGAGCACTGTCAATGGCTTTACGTCCAGTAATCAGCTCCAAGAAAACTACCCCAAAACTATAAACATCTGATTTCACAGTCAACTGTCCAGTCATGGCATATTCAGGAGCACAATAACCGTAAGTGCCCATAACTCTAGTGGAAACATGTGATTTGTCTCCAGTGGGACCAAGCTTTGCAAGCCCAAAATCAGACAGCTTTGGGTGAAATCCTTCATCAAGTAATATGTTGGATGACTTGAAATCCCTGTAAATAACAGGAGGACTTGCTTTATCATGCAGGTATTCCAATCCTTTAGCAGCACCTGCTGCTATTCTCATTCTTGTGTTCCAATCAAGTGGTTCCTTTTCAGGTGCAAGATCTGCACAAGGAGTCATCAACCATTGGTCAGGACAGCAATAAACAATTGCTAGAAATAATTCACACAAATAACCATTGGTCAGGAAAGCAATAAACAATTGCTACAAATAGATTTATACATAAATCTAAGCATCGATTTTGATTGACATTCAATGCTTCTACACCTGAGATGTAATTCAATGACAGAAGTAGAAAGCCAGCAGGAAAAGGACAAAGTCATCCAAACAATTCTGAGCTCAAGAACTCATTATTGAGACCTAAATCAATATACATCCTCCTATTAGTCACCATGCGATATGAGCAATCATCGGGTTCTAATATTATATTTTTCATTTTATACTAAAGCACTGAAATTCCAACAGCAGCAATCTTCATTATCTGGAATTCACACCAAAATATGTGCTATTCAAAGCAACATCAACGACTAGGAACTTAATAATTTCTACAGGTCAACCAAATAGTTTATCAGTTCAGCCATGTTAGAAATTCATGTCATTTTCTTACAGATTGTTAATCTAACTGAAACGATGTGTTCAGAGTTTTACTTAGCAGTAATTTATAGTTTATTCTATCTTGAGAATAAAACAAATCAATTAAGAACATATAGTTGACACAGATTATTTGTTTACTATTAACTTGCTAATCAATGACCACCTTGTACATAAAGGAACCAGACTTACATATTTGAACTCTTATATCTAGCCAGCGGTTCATTTTTACTAATTTCTTTCTTTTTCTTGAACACCTAATAAACCAATTACTTGTAGTTTTAACATGAAGGACTATTCCACCTTCACAAACGTGCTTTCAGACCATCTCCATTGCAAGAACTATATTTGTCTCCTCAACATGATAAGTCAAGATTTGTAATTTGAGCATAAATTCACAGTTAAGGTAAAACACGCAGTATAGTGAAAGTATTCCAACTTCCTTGTATAGATAATATTCAGTTGAATAAAAATCTTGCCACTTTCCCAATAGTTAGAGACTAATTATAAGAATTGAAAGTAACGCAGAGAGGAGACGTATGCATCAGGTTTCCCATCTACCACAGAACTTTTCATCAGAGAACCATGTCAATTTCACAAACCAGTAAAGAGGAAAACGAAAAAGAGAGAGTGTTTGATGATAAATCTTCTAGTCATTAACAGGGTGGAATATCAATAAGTTTAACAGAGTCATCTTCGCTGTCACTGCAGAAACTCAAAAAGTCCAATTGATTTGACCCTACCCTTGTCCTTGCTTTAGCCAACCTTGAAAGACAAATCTGTTAACTACTCTAAGACATAGATCATGCTTTTTATGCTGTCATACCACTGAGAATCTATCTTTATAAAGAACTTTTTTTCTTCTTTTGAACTTTGATTGCTTATCATCAAGCAGTATTATCAAAAATTCAATGGATCAAACTGATCTTTAATAAGGTCAATAATTACTGAGGAACTTACTGCACTTCAAGAACAAATAAATGGGAAAAAAAAGTGAAACTGAAAGTTCAGAAGAGGAAGCAACAAGATTACCGTGAAGGTGATCTTCCAATGATCCCAAGGGCATAAATTCGTAGACAAGAAGTCTTTGGTCTCCATCAGCACAATAGCCAATTAGATTCACGAGGTTGGGGTGATGTAGAAGACTGAGCATAAGAACTTCTACCAGAAATTCCCTATTACCCTGGAGACCATTTCTATCCAATTGTTTAACAGCAACGACCTGCAAAACATAATGATCATTAAGAGCATGGTTTGATCAAATGAATGTGAAATTCATTTCACTTGCTGACTTGCAAATGAATTTTAAGTAATAAATTCATATGTAAATTAACTTAACTAATAAAACTCATTGGAATATGAATCTCACGTTCGGTATCCTAGTTATCAAGTACAAATTCTTTTGCAAATGCAAACTAATTTAATTCAAGTCAAAGGTAAGTCAAATTTGTACCCTTACTAAAATCCATTTGCTAATTCTATAAACTAAATAGAATTTCATTCAAGTAAAACTCATTCCATAGAATTAATGAAATAGAATTCCAAACGAATCTTCATCTACACAAAATATGAAAAATAAGGATTTGCAAAAGAATAGCACAAAAGTTCATGGAATTCATTAACATCAAACAAGCACCAAGAAAACAAAATCGCCCCAACCATGAAATTGCTCCCCTCAGCTCCCAAGATTTAGTTGCTAGTCCTTTAAATGTGGAAAAATCATTGTAAAGCCCAAGTCGGTCTCCTCCAAAATGTTCAAGAATCATCATAAATTTGAGTGCAATGTCTAAATTAAAAGATCATATTGTTTTGCTACTTAAATCAACCACAGTTACTGTCTTCCCTTGAAATTCAAAACATTAGCAATGCCATGCAGTAACAAGAACCCATAATAGGTGCAAAACATCAATGCGCTTAGGGCACAAGTGCTGGCCTATTTTTAACAAACTTGCAACTTGAAAAGTAAGAAGTCATCATCAATGACAAGCAGGAAAAAAGCCAACAACTCAATAGCACATCATAGAGGACGCTAAAAAAATAAACATTAAGAGTTTAACAACCATGCTTATATCACAGATTAGTTATTAATGTTTGGCTTTCTCTTTATAAGTTTATGTTCAAAGGCTGTCATGAACTGAGATAAACCCCGAATTTCTTGTCACATATTTTATTCCACATAAATGTAAGCTAGATGCCAAAGAAAAACACCTCTTACTTATTTTATACGCAATTTCAGAACAGCATGAGTTAGATTGAATGAGTATGCTTCACAAAATCATCATGAGAAGTTCAAATTTAAGATTCTCATTTTTCTTATTCTTTCAAGTTAAGCAGAGATATATTCATCAAGAAAGAAGGCGAAGGCGAATGTTTAGAATCAGCATATGTGAGTCTGATAATAAAATGAAAACAAATTTTATAGGATTTACCTGACCAGTGTTCTCAAGGCGTCCTTTATATACATGCCCAAATCCCCCTTCTCCCAAGAATGACTCTGGCCTAAAATTCTTTGTTGCAGCTGCAAGCTCCCTGAAGGTAAATATTTGAGCTGCAATATTAACACCAGGTGCATCCTTTGGAACTGGTAATTCTCTTTTTGACCTTCCATTGCTTCTTGATCTGAGCCTGTCAGCTCCTGCAAATTTTCACCAAATCAAATTCACTCGAATTACGCACTAAGATTGACCTTAATAGAGTAAGATCAATAGAATAGCTGCATCCCAAAGGCCATAACAAAACCCTTCGATCGAGTGATAGTGCCAATGAAATGAAAACTTGATCTCATAAAAATAGAGCATAAGAGATATCTAAATTGATAAATTTATCAAAGATGGTTTTCCCAAAAATGTCAACAAGAATCCAAATACCAAACCCAACCCACCCCCAAAAAAAAACACTTCTCATAACCAATCAACCAGATCAAACCGAAATCTAAACTAATCAAATTGATTACAAGATCTCATTTCACTTAGTACCCTTTACAATACTGAATCAAAAACTGGTGGGGTCTACAAGAAAAAAAGGCCTAAAAAATCTAAAGCTCTAAAAAATCTTAAGAAAGCAATCCATCATATAAGAAATGACTTAATAAACTGAAAAAGGCAACGTTGGCAACAACAATATAAAATCTGAAGTACGGACACATATCAGATCAAGTGAAGAAATTGATTATTAAAAAAAAATTAAAATTACTAACCAGAAGATAATTTGGACATGTTAGAAGACTCAGTGGGCAAACTTTGTTTTCGATCATCGGATTCATTCTGTGAATTCAGAGTCTCTTCTTCCCGAGAATCGAAACAAGGAAAACAACCCATCTCGTAAAAATCAATAAAATTTCCTTTTTAAAACAAAAAAAAAAGCTTTCTTTTTTCTTCAAACCCAAAAAAATCTTCTCAAACTCGATCAGAATCCCATACTCAAAAAATCAAAATCAAAACTTTATTTGATTTCACAAAAAGCAAAAGAAACACTAATGGGTCGCGTATTTTTCCCAAATCCAAAGAGTCAAATGGGAATCCAAGTCCCCTTCTGGTGATGTTAGAAAGAGAGAAAAAGAAAATTGGTGGCAGTGGAACAAACTCGTTAAAGAGCCGGCTTTGTCTTCTGGTTCGTTTACACCTTTACACTACTATCATCGCACTGTACATTACACGCTCACTTTATAAACGCGGACAATTACATTACCAACATATATATATACACACACACACACACACACACACAAACAAAGAAGTATAAAAATCTGAAAGATATTCTCTTCAATTTTCATTCTTTAATCTTTACTGCGTCAAACTCTGTGTTCGGTAGTTTCCATAAGAAGATATTAACAGTGGATTTTTTATTTTTATTAATAGAAATTAGAAAAATAAAATAAAATTAAGGCTTTTTGTAAATTTTAAGTTTTTTTATATTTTTAAAATTAAAAATTATTTTTAAAAAAAATAACTCGCAATAATACAGACACACAAAAGTTAGAAACAGTAAACATATTTTATAATAAACCTGTAATAATTTTAACATACTCTTTTTTTACGTGGGATGTCGAAACCTTTAAAGATAAATTTCAGCTTTTTATTTTATAATTTTTAAAATTTTATTTTATATTTTTAAAATAAAAATAAAAATAAAATAATAAATAATAAAAAAAAGAAAAATATAATAAAAAATATTTTTACTGTAAAAAATTATTTTTATCGATACAAATTTTAGTAATATTAGTAAATATATTTTAATTTTTTCTTAAAATGTTAAAATTAAAAAATAAAAATTATTTCCTATAATTTCTGAAGACTGTAAAAATGGTGAGAATTGAAGAAAATTAAAATAAATGTAAAAAATAGAAACGCGTACGAGTTAATTTGCGGGATTGACGGAGCCAACAATGAAATGAAATAAAATTTACTTTTTTTTTTTTTCTTGTTTTGGTTCAGTTTTCCCATATTTTTAGTTTTTATTACAGAATCATTAATCTAAGAAAATAATCTAATTTTTTTACTATTAATATCAAACTTTTTTTTCTAGTGATTAAATTAATATAATCAAATATGATTATTAGTAAAATATATATTTTTATTTTTTTACTTTAAAAATAATTTAAGATTTCTTGCTTACAAAATCAAAATACTTTCCACCCAAATTAATCTTCATTAATTACAAAATATATAAATACGATATTATAATTAATATTCTAGTAAATATTTATATTTATAATATTTATCGTGAGATCAATTTCGCTATTAATTTTTTGACTAGTTGAATTTCAATTCTCATCGTTTATTTTATTGACATTATATAATATTTTATGTTTTAAGCTTAAATTTTACTTAGAGATATTTGTAGAGTTTTTTCTTCTAGAAAAATCACTATGTTATTGTTTTTTTTTTGTTTTATTTATTCTTTCCTAAAAAAATATAAAATTTTTAGACTAATTTATATTAGACATGCAAGTATAAATTTGTAAATAAATTATATATGTAAATAAATTATATTGTAGTTTTATATTTTATAAATATTAAAAACTAAATTTTTCAAAGAAATATAAAAAGCTTTAAAAGGAAAATAGAAGAAGAAAATGTGGGAAGTTGATGAACGAATTAATTGAAGAAAGCATAACTAAAATATGATGATTAAAGCACAACAACCGTCGCCTTTCATTTCAAGTTTTAAATTAATTCTTTTAATTTTAAATCATGCCAAAAAGATGTTCCATTAATCCATTTTTTATAATGTTGCGTATCTTTTAACCAATGTTTTTTTTTTCTACGTGTTAGTTATATTATTATAATAAAATTACTAAACTATATAAGGCTACGATAATTCTTAGATTGTTTTAAAAAATTTGTGCTTAAATTATAGTAATTAGGTTGTAATACTAAAATTCTAAAATAAAAAACGGTTATGGAGAAAAATATATTTGTTGAAAAAAATAAAAAAAATGTTATATAAATTGATCACCGTTATAATTTTTTTACTTTTATAATTATACAATAATGTGAAAAAAACAATGATATAATTTTATATAAATTTAACGTTTAATGAGGTGATTGTATATAAAGAAGTAAAATTTTATATGAAGAGAATATTTATATTCATATAAAGAAAAATTTATATTCAAATTTATATATATAAAGAGAATTATTCGATAAATGATGGAAAAAATTTATAAATAATTATATATAATTAAATTTATAAAAAATTTTATGTATCTCAAAAGATTTAAATAAAAAATTAATTGAATAAAAGAAATTATTAAAACTAGTGCAAAATAGCAATAGACTAGTCTCAATTTAATTGATGATAATTTATTTAATTTTTAAAATATTTCAATATTTAAAAAAAAAAATCATTAATGACGGTGGAAATTACTAGCTAGTCAACTAATTAAATGGCATTCAGGAAATTTAGAAAATTGAAAAGGCTTTAGCCTTAAAAAAAGGTCTAATCAATAAGACCTAAAAAAAATTTGAGTCAAGTTTGGGTTTGAATATTTTAAATAGTGGTTTACGGGTCAAACCAATATATTAAAATTTGAATGGTATTATAATGTAATTAACCTATTTGATAATATTAAATTTTATGTTCCTTTTTCATGTGATTACATTAAATATAATATTTTTTTCGTTAGAAATGAAAAGCCTTTTTAAGTTTAAATATATATATATATATATGACTAAGAAAAATATAGAATTGATATTAATTTATCAATAATTCATATTTTTCCTATATAAGTAGAAAAATGGAAGGAATTTAGCTCGAGAAATTTATGAAAGGGTTATTAGTATAATGTTAATAATATTTTCGTTATAAAAATGAAATTGAGTAATATGTATTTCAATATTAAAAGACTTTGGTATAATTTTGGGTTTTAAATTTATCAATTTATAAAATATTGTTAATTTATTAAATTTTTTTATGGACCTTATTAATTTCATACAGTATATATAAAATTTATTATTTATTATATATATTATAATTTTTTTAAATTTATTATTAGATTATTTTGATATGATTATATATATATATTAAATTATAACTTTAAAAAAAGATAGTATTTGTATTAATTTCTTTATAATTCATATTTTTTCCTATATAAATCTACGCAAGAAAAAATTAAGAAATTTAGTTTGAGAAATTTATAAAAGGATTAATATAATTTTTTTTAGGATAAAAAAAGAGTTAATATAATGTTAATAATATTTTCGATATAAAAATGAAATTAATAGATCGTAATATATATATATATATATATTTCAATATAAAAGAATGTTGGTGCAATTTATCTATAAAAGAAAGTAAAAAAATAATTAAATATGTATATGATTAAAATTTTCAATTAATTATTAATTAATTAATTTACTAATAATTTCATAATATTTTAAATTTAAATTTAATTAATATTTAAATGTGAATTCAGGAAAATAGTGAAAAGAAAAATAAAAGTGCCAATTTGAAGAAAATGGCATGAAAAATCCAAAAGCGGTCAAATTGCAAATTGACAATACCGTGTTTGCCCTTTGTAGAAAATGTGGTGATAATAAGCCACATATAATATTCCAAAATTGAGAAAAAAAAATAGCAAATTAAGATAATTAGGTAGTGGAAACATTCCATACTTTGAAATCCTAAATATTTGTCTATATTATGATCAAAAGCTAATTGTCATTTTCAAGTAATATATAATGTATAAATAAATAAATAAATAATATTTAAATACTCAAATTCAAAAATATAACTCTTATTATAAGTTATACTAATTTATTGATTAAATAAATAAATCAACTTAACAATATAAAAAATTGATTATTGGCTTCATCACAATTTGATGGGTTTTTTTTATTATAGTCGCGAGTTTATAATTGTATGGAGGCTATTTTTACTTTATGATATAATGATAATAATAATAATTCAACTTAATTTTCGTAATTAAATTTTATATAATTGATTTGCATCAATTTAATAACCATATATCATTATTATGTTATATTATTTTAAAAAAATACTATTTGTATTAATAAAAAATTAATAAATTTATTGTGGATTTATTTTCATATTTGACTTATAATTTTGTTTTGAGTATTTATATTCTACAACGACCATTTGATGTATTGATTATTGACTCATTAATAATTTATCAGAAGTGATTTATCATTGTTATTTTTTTTTTAATTTTACTCATCATGTAAAAAATTAAATTTAAAAATTGAATGAAAAAATAAATTTCAACATTTTTATTAAAATTCCTTACTCTTCCAAATAGAATTCCAAAATATTTGCTAAAGTTCCACGAGCAAAATGGAAGAGGAATGGGTCTCCACTTATCCTAATTAATGTCTCTCAAAGAATATTGACTCCACTCAATAAGATTCTTCTCCATGTATAGTCTACAAAGTTATAATATCACCATGTTTAGCTAATTATGTGGTCGAAATTAATTAATGAAATTAGTTTTTTTTTTTTGTCTTTTCACACTAAAATAAAATAAATAACTTATCAACACAAAAAAAAAATGTTTTTGAAATAGGGTGTGTCCATTTTTTCCAAAAAAAAATATTTTTTTGTTTGATAAAATAAAATAGAGAATAAACGTATTTTCATTTTATAATGAGTGAAATTCATTCTAATACTGAATTAAATAAATAATATATTTTTAATTTCAAAAAATTAATTATTATTTATATTAATTTTAAATTATTATTATTTTATTTAATATACGTGTATTTTAATTTTATTTTAAGATTAATAATTTTGGAAAAAAAAATACAGAATATGATAATATATTATAAATCCAATGAAGTCAGGTCAAAATGCATAACACATGGCTCATTAAAATTAAACCACACCCTCGTGGCCTTAAAGATCACCACTCATATGTTATATAGCCAAATAAAGGAAGATTCCCGTCCATATATGATTTATCTTTTAAACTTTATTATAAAAAAAATATGATATCTTGAATTTTTAAAATAATTTATTTAATTTACATATATTTTTAATTTTGTATTTATTACTTGAATGTTCAATAGTAATGAATATATGAATTTAAATATATATAACACACCTTATGTTTTAAATAATAAAAATAATATTTTAATAGATAAGTTTAAGGGGAAATTACGCCACTTCCCATATTACTTTATTTTTTTTATTTTTTATTTTAATTATTTTAAGGAAAATAATAATAAATTTATAATAATCTAATAATAAATTATATAAATTATCATATTCATATAAATTCATAATAAATTATAAATATGTTATACAAAACTGACAAATTTATAAATTAATAAAAAATATAAAAAATTTAACATTTTTTCTTAATTGATAAATTTATGATATTATGAGTATTTTTGATAATTTTATTAAAAAAAACCTTAAATTTAATTGCTATTCATTTACTTTTTTCTTTTTTACTTTAGATTCATTCTCCTTTCAATAGAGTTATTCATGGGCCAAATTGAATTTCATTCTAGCCCACAGCCTAATTCGAAAGGGACTCGAAAGAGACTCAGGCTGAAATTTTTAACCTGTGGCTCGACTCTAGACCCGGTCAAATCGGGTGGGCCATCAGGCTTTTTTTAAATAAAATTTTAAAATTTTTGAAATTTTTGAGTTTTTTTTTAACACTTTCATATATAAAATTATTTAAAATAAGATTGTAAATGAGAAAATAATATTTAAAATCAATAAATTTGACCAAAAAATAGAATTTTAATTTTAATTAATTTTAAAAAATAAAAAGATAATTAGACTCTTGGGTCGAGGAGGGTCAATCTAAAATTTTTTATCTTAGATCCGAAGCCCAAACTGAGAGAATTTGGATTTCTCTTAAGAAACTCAAAGCCCGACTCGGAAGATCTATTTTTTGGCTGGATGGTTTAATCAAATTTTTTAATAATTTGGTTTAATATTTTTTTTAATAATTTTTAATTAAAATTAAGAAAATATTGGTGATAGGACTGTGGTGGTTCATATAAGATAAGGTATTTATTTTTGTGAAGAAGAAAGTTAGAATTAATTGACAAATTAATTATGGGCACCAAAGAAGATGGCCATGAAGCTCCAATTTGTTATTTTATAATTGCAAACTTTATTTAATTTCTAATAGCTTTAATGATTAGGACAATTAGTACTCATTGCTTCTTGCCTCTCATTTTATGCAAATGCAATGAGACAATCAATGTGAAAAATTAATTGTTCTTTTTTTATTATTATATATAATTTTATTGGGTGAGCATAAAGAGTAATTATGTTTTCATCTAACTCAAAATAAAGTTTACAAACAATTGCAGTAAATTTGTTTTCTTAGCACAAAAGAAGTATAGGTACTATAGGTAATAGAAGGCCTCCACATAATTTAAAATATATATATATTTTCAAAATTTTTTTATTATTAATAAGCTATAAAAATAGGATATTCTCATTTATTTTTTAAATTTATAAATGTGTATTTGGTATTGTGAGTTGTGATTAAATTGCAATTATCAAACCATTTAATTTATTTTGAGTTAAGAAAACTATAGTTTGGAATATATATATATATATATATATATATTCAAATCAAAATTTATAAAAGATAATAAATATTTTAAAAATTAAAAATTATTAAAATTCCGAACTCAATCCCAAAATAACTCTAATTTTGATTTAGCATAGTGAACCAAAATTGCATGATATCATTTTCTTCAGACTGAAGAGGACAGAAAAATTATTAGAAAATTACAATATATGTTATTTCTTTTATTTTTTTAAATACCTTATAGTTTTTATATATTTTTTATATGCTATATGTGTATATATAGAGAGAGAGAGAGAGAGAGAGAGAGAGAGAGAGAGAGGTGGATTACTTGATGTGTGTTTCTAAAAATAAGATATTTTGGAAATTAAAAATAAAAGCGAGTGTTTTTGAAATAAAAATAAAAAAAATGAATATTTTTGAAAATATTTTCATTCTTTAGCATATTTTCAAAGAAATTCCAAAATTATTTTCCTTACAATAAAACCTATTATTTTGACTTGGAAATTTCAAAGCCCAAAGGCCTTGTGCTATTCTATACGTGTAGCCCATTGCCTATAACTATAAGCAAAGTTGTAGATGCATAACTCATAGGATTTTTCATAAAATTTTCAGAAAAAATAAAATATTTATGTATAATTTATTAAAATTTATAATTAGTTTATAAATTTATCATATTTATATAATTTATTATATATATGAGTTTATTATATATAATTATAAAATAATTAACATGCCTCTAATATAACATCTAAAAATTTTATAAAATTTGATAAGAAACATAATTTTTCATAATTCTTACAATTAAATTCATATTTTCATAAAATTTAAATTTAAATTTAATGTATAAACAAGTTCAACAATAATATTTTTTCATAGTATAAGAATATCAATATTAATTTCATATCATTCAAATTATAAATAAAAAATATTTTTTTATTTTAATAAATTAAATAAATCAAATTATTTATAACGAAATGAAGATTTTAATTAAGATGCATATTTTTACTATTTATATAAGCGAAAAAAAATTAATTCTAAGTATATTATTCATGAAAATATATATTATTGATAATAAAGTTTAGTAATAATAACTCAATAATAAAAATTTAGTATTCTTGTTGTTTTATTCGGCTTAACTTTAAAAGATTGATTTATAAAAAAAAAAATTAATAGATTTGTTTTATTGCAGGTTACTAATAACATAGAAAATGCTTTTTCTCGCTTGTTTGATGAGACCATATAAGAGTTTCTTCAATTGGAGGAAAAAGAGAAGTAGTAAGCTCGACAGAGCGAAGGAAAAGCCTTTAGAGAGCGGGGGTAGGCCGGAAGAAAGAAGTCGTCCTCTGGAAGCGGTTTGGCGAAGGTGTACTCGTAGGAATGCGCGAGATTTTTGCTTATACATATACATACATATATATATATATATATATATTATGATGGTTTGTATATAGTTAGGGAAAATTTGATATTTTGTAATATAGATATAAGTAAGGCAAAAATATGGGCACGTTTTTAATATGGTACTGCTACGGTGACTCCATTTTAAAGTAGAGTCACTTAACTCCACTTTTATGAAGAAGGATATTGGCAATTAAATATGTTAAAAAATGTTGGGTTATTGATAGAATAAATATTATTGTGAGATTAGATCCACAATAGTATTATATGAGCAAATTGACAATATTATCTCTAAAAATATGATAATACTTTATATTTATCAAGTAATATTATTTGTAATTTTTCAAATAATGTAGGCTAACTTATGTAATTATTTTTATTTATTTTTTCTTTTAATATTTTATATAATTTTTTTAAAAAATTCAATATTGAATATAATAAAAAAATAAATTATATATATATAAATAAAATATATACATTAAATAAATTAATAATAATATTTAGTGAAAAGAATTTGAAAGTATTTTTAAAAAAATTAAGATAAAAATTATTATTGAATAAATATATATGATTTTGTGTATGAGATTGTATCAAAATTCTTACCATTATTTTATGAATTAATTTATTCTAAATTAATATTTACAAATAAAAATCGTATTGTACATTTAATCTATATTATCCTTTCAAAATCATAAATTTATATAATTGCTATTTGAATATGAGTTCAAATTTGCAAAATAAAAAATATAATTAATTTTTTTATGAAAGTACTTATTGTGGCAAGTCAACTAGTAGTCATAAATTGATTATTATATTTACATTAAATTTTGATATTTGGGTTAAATTAAATGAAAAAATACTTTAATATTTTTGTCCTTAATATATAATAATATTTACAAAAAATCATATAACTTGTAATTTTAAATAAAATATGGAACTTTAAAATTTGTATGTTTACTTATAATTCTTCTTCTTTTCATATTCATTTAAACAAATATAAGTTATAATAAATAAAATAAATATAATATTTCATCTTATAGTTCTTATCAAGTTCATAAAAAAAATTATGTTGATCAAATGGGTTAATAATGTATGCATATGAAATGATTTGTGATTGGAGAAATTAAGTGAAGCGTTGCAACTAAAATTAAGGTATGTATATTTATGCAATTAATTATATAATTAAATGTATAAGATGATATAAATTTTTTTATAGCAAAATATATTTTCACAAAATTTTATGTAAATTTTGATAGTTTAAGTAACAATTATGTAAGTTTGAATAACATTTCCGATAGGTAAGTTAGTAATATTGTGTAAGTTTCAATATACTTTCTATAATTTTGAATGATAATTCCGATAGTTTGACTAAAAATTTTAGTAGATCAATTTCTAGTATTTTGTTTATCAAATTTCAGAAATTTTACCCAAATTATTAGAATTTTAACTAGAAGTTTCAGAAAATGAATGCAAATTAAGTAGTTTTATGTAAATATTCTGTAATTCTGAATAATAATTTTGGTAGTTTGATAAAAAAAATTTAGTACGTGAATTTCTGATATTTTTATTTCTCAAATTATAAAAATTTCACTCAAATTATCTAAATTTTAACTAAAATTTTCAGAAAATTAATATAAATTATGTAATTTGAAGTATGTTTTATGTAATTTTGAACACAAATTATGATAGTTTGATCACAAATTCTAGTAGGTCAAATTTTAGCATTTTGTTTCTCAAAATTTTAAAATTATTACTGAAATTATCAGAATGCCAACTAAAACTTACAGAAATTTGATGTAAATTATAATAAAAAATTCTGTAATTTTGAATGATTATTCTGATAATTTGACTAAAAATTTAGTATGTCAAATTCTGGTATTTTATTTCTCAAATTCTAAAAATTACATTCTAACTATTATAATTTAAACTAAAAATTTTATAAAGTTGATATAAATTATGTAAGTTTCAATATATTTTTTATAGTTTTGAATGATAATTTCGGTCGTTTGACTAAAAATTCTAGTAAGTAAAATTCTAATATTTTATTTATCAAATTTCAGAATTTTTAATCAAATTATCAAAATTTTAATTGAAAGTTTTAGAAAATTAATAAAATTATATAAGTTGTAGTAGACATTATGTAATTTTGAATTATCATTTCCATAGTTTGACCAAAATTCTAGTTGGTTAAATTCTGATATTTTATTTCTCAAATTTCAAAAATCGCATTATAACTATCAAAATTTGAGCTAAAAATTTTAGAAAGTTAGTGAAAATTCTGTAAGATTCAACATAATTTTTATAATTTTGAATGATAATTTCGGTAGTTTGACTAAATATTTTAGTAGATCAAATTATGATATTTTATTTCTCAAATTCCAGAATTTTTGTATCAAATTATCAAAATTTTAATGAAAAATTTTAGAAAAAAATGATGTAAATTGTGTAAGTTTCAGTAGACATTATGTATCTTTGAATGATCATTCCGGTAGTTTGAGCAAAATTTTAATAAGTCAAATTCTAGTAATTTATTTATCAAATTTTAAAAATTCAACTCAAATTACATTTATTTAAAGTAAAACTTTCAGAATATTGATATAAATTATATAAATTTCAGTAGAATTTTTATATTTTTGAATGACAATTTTGGTAGTTTGATAAAAAAATTCAACAAGGTAAAATTCTAGTATTTTGTTTATCAAATTTCATAAATCTCACTTAAATTATCAAAATTATAACTAAAAATTTCAAAAATTGATGTAAATTATGTAAGTTCCAGTATATTTTTTGTAATTTTGAATGATAATTCTGATAGTTTGACCAAAATTTTAGTAGATTAATTTGTGATATTTTGTTTATCAAATTTCATAAATCTCACTCAAACCATCAGAATTTGAACTAAAAATTTTAAAAAATTAATGTAAATTATGTAAGTTTCAGTAGACTTTTTATAATTTTGAATGATAATTCTAGTAGTTTAACTAAAATTTTAGTAGGTCAATTTCTGGTGTTTTGTTTATTAAATTTCAAAAATCTTACTCAAACTATCAGAATTTGATCTAAAAGTTTCAAAAAATTGATGTAAATTGTGTAAGTTTCAGTAGATTTTCTATAATTTTGAATGATATTTTAAGTAGTTTGACCAAAATTCTAGTAGGTTAATTTTTATTATTTTATTTATAAAATTTTAGAAATTTCACTCAAAATATCAAAATTCGAACTAAAAGTTTTAGAATTTCTTTGTAAATTATGTTAGTTTTAATAGACTTTCTGTAATTTTAAATAACAATTCTGAAATTTTATTTTTTAAATTTTAGAAATCTCACTCAAATTATCTGAATTTGAACTAAAAGTTTCAGATGGTTCCCTCAAAAAGAAAATGTACTGTTGAATTTGATGATCTTAATTTAGACAAAAATAAAAATACTTAAGAAGGAGATGATGACATAGATGATGATAACTTTGTGACTTAAATGTTTGACCATATTAATAATAGTTTATCACTAGCAGAATATGAACGTGCTAATGTTAGTGATAAAAATCACAAGATTTATCCAAATTGACTTATGATCAAATAATGACAATATAATTCTCTTCACCTGAATAAATAAAATTATTTTATATTACATATTATTATATCATGGCTAAAATTTAGTTAAATCGTATTATGATTGTTTGAATTTTAAACTTTAGAATTATCTATCAAATCACCTTATCTTAAAATTATAGAATGCAAAAAAATTTTAATTTATATGAATAGTCTGAAAATTTGTCTACAATTTATTTATTGACCTTTTCATGCTGCTGTTGGTAGATTTTTGCTACAAAAAAAATAATACTTTCTTCAATGCATTTTTATATATTATATAATCCAATATATTATAAGTTAACATGATTATCAAGAATATGCTTCAAATGAAAAATTAAATGAAAGAAAACTAGAAGAGATTAATTTTTTGTGTAAACAAGAATTTTCATAATAAAGAATATTTCTCATTTAACAAAATTTTTTGTCATTCTGTAATAAAAATAAAATATTTACAGTCAATAAAAAATTGCTGCTTAATTATAAGATTATTTTT
Source organism: Garcia nutans (assembly GCA_947685225.1). Lineage (NCBI taxonomy): Eukaryota > Viridiplantae > Streptophyta > Magnoliopsida > Malpighiales > Euphorbiaceae > Garcia > Garcia nutans. The sequence goes on along the minus strand of CANTUV010000036.1, from coordinate 22,971,396 downwards.
TGTGTTAGATTAATTACTTATTTGTCTCTTATTATTAAGATCTGCTCAAAATGAAAGTGATATGAATAAAAATATCTTGTCTGCAAGAGATTGTCAAGTCAATGCCTCTCTTTGTGTCTTAAATCTCAAGCCAATGCTCTTATAAAATTATTATAATTTATTTTATTCAATGTTTTATACATTTTTAGTATTACATTTATTTTTTATTATATGAATGTAAATGCATAAATGGAAATATTGAATAAATGAATATAAACATAATATAAATAAATAATACGAATATTCAAAGATGTTATGTTTGTCAAATATATCGATACAACATTCGAAATATCAAAAATGTATAAAAATATATCCACATCATCAAAAAATTTATAGATAAATCATATGCAGTGACATGCCAAAAAATACATATGATAATAATATCCAAAAAGAGCTATAAATCTAAATACCTATCATCTATAGGGTCCTAATTAGAAGGCGGATAGTCAAGAAGAGGATGAGAGTTCGACGGAGGCTGGGAGTTTTTATTAGTGCCTCCATATGGGTCATCATCTCGCGACACTTCTCCCTCTTCTGAATCACATTCGCGATGCTACTCATTCTCCTGCAAATCTGCTAAAGATTGTCGTAAAGTTTGTAGCTTATCCTGAAGTGTTTTATTTACTAGTTAAGAAGTATTGATAATATTTGTATTTTTTTTTTTAAAAAAAGTGTCAATTTCAGTAATTTATAAAGCAAGTTCAATTGAATTAAAGCATAAAAAGAAATCTATGAAAAATAAAAGTAATTCATGAAATATGACAACGTGGGAGGACCCTTCAATATTGAGGTCCCAACTCTCATCCATATTATTGTACTATAAATATAAATAAATAATACAATTTTAAATTAAAATTTTTTTTCCTTCTCTCACCCCTAATTCTTTATCTCATCTAGAGACTATATGTAAAAGTGAAAATAAAATTTACCTTTTGTTTTATGAATAACTATCTTATGTCATATTCAGACGCATACCAAATGGATCTCTATATGTTTTGCAAGGAAAAAGAAAGTATGCTTCTGATATTCAACAAGGCACAATGTTCAAACATTTCATATTATCTCATATTTATTATAATTAAGCAAATAAATAAATAACAAGTAAACCACAATCACAACTAGCAACAAGCATACTAAAACTATTCTCACAAACGATAAACAAAACTTCACAATTTATAATTATAAAAACATGTGGTGATTAATACAAAGCCACCTGAATTTAGCAAATCAAAAAAATATATCAATACATTATATATGCACACCCCCCGTACTCCACAACATGCAAGCACTATAAATTCAATATTGCAAGGGAGACCCAACAAGCTTCCATGCACCTATCTGCCTTTTTTAAGCATACAACAACAACAACAACAACTAAGCCTTAGTCCCAAATAAGTTGGGGTCGGCTGTATGGATCCTCAACAAAATAAGCTCAAAAGACACCAAAAAAGATACTTCAGCCTTAGGCCCCTTCCAAGACACGGATTTTATGTCTCCATTCAAGTCTATCATTAATCAAATCCGCATCAAGAACTAAGGCACGTAAGTCTCTTGCTATCACCTCCTTCCACACAGTTCTAGGTCTTCCACGACCTCTAGCCCCCTCAACCAACAAATTCTCACACTTACGAACCGCAGCATTAGGAGGTCTTCTTAAAACATGTCCATACCATCTAAGTCTTCCTTCCCTGACCTTATCTCCGACATCCGCTACTTGGACTTTTTGTCGAATATGAACATTCTTAATTTTGTCCAGTCTGGTATGTTCGCACATCCATCTTAGCATCCTCATTTCTGCCACACTCATCTTATGCAAATGTTGTCCCGTTGGTGCCCAACACTCACTACCATAGAGCATCGCAGGCCTAACAACCGTCCTATAGAATTTACCTTTCACTTTCAGAGGTATTTTCTTATCACATAGAACCCCAGTCGCACCCTTCCACTTCAACCACCCTACCTGTATTCTGTGAGCCACATCTTCATCTATACGGCCATCATTCTGGAACACCGAACCCAAATATTTGAACTGCTTAGTTTTAGAAACCAAAACTCCATCCAACTTAACCTCATGTTCCTGCTTCTTCCTTAGACTGAACTCACAGTGTCTTTTTTAAGCATCTCAATTTTAAATAGTTATATGGAATATAACACATACCTAGTAATAAAAGTGAAACAATTGCAGCAACAACAACAAAACAAAATGTTGTAAAAGTTTAACAGAAGCAGGAGCGATATAAGCAACCAGACCAAATTAATTATGAAAAGAAATTAGTCTTTTTTTTTATCAAATTGGTTTTTCTTATTAAACAAACAAACAATACATTCAAAATCATACAAGCTTTTTTTTTTTCTGATTTTATAAAATGACCCTAATAATAAAAGGGCAAGCAAACAATTACTAAAAAAATAAAATAAGTAACTAGACCATTAGGCTCAAATTTTTTCTTTCCACTCCTTTTCATATATTTTGTATAATTTCATAGATTTTGGATTCAATTATAGCTTTTTCTTCTACAACATCTTCCTAAAGTGAGGCCCCCCTCACAATGAATTAAGATCTCTTAGTATTTCTATTAACTATTAGAAACTCAAATAATCCATGATGAAACTAGTTAATAATCTGTAAGAGACAAAGAAGCAAAGTCCTCTTAGCATTTAACTCTAATCTCAATTATTTCCTATGGTAAAAAAGATGTGAAAGTTTAAGAAGAGAAAGAAAGGTTATATTCAAAATGCAAAACAAGCATTGTAAGCAGAAACTACAGTTGAATTGCTCCACATATACAAAAGAATATGCAAGGAGGAAGAGGAAGGGTAAAGATAAGTTTAACACCCATGAAAACTAACAATTTTTTTTTAAAAAAAATATTTCATTTTTTTCTTTTCTTTCAATGAGTGTTCTATCCATTTGCAACTCCACGACCATATAAAACTCTAGCATATTTCTCAAGTAAGCCATTAAAGAAATTTTCTATGAGTTTCATTAATGTACAACAAGTAAGCAAAACTATCAGATAATAGGTATAAAAATTATTTTTATTTCAATTATCGTTAAAATAGTAGCTATTGCAACTGGTAGTATCATTCCATTATTTGAAAATGATTCATGCTCAAATCAATCATAATATTTAACTTAAATCAGATAATACAAAATTAATTAATAATCTTTCTTAATTCAAAAAATAATCCAACTCAACAAAATCCTTCAATACACACACACACACACACACCAAATTTCATTAAAACACACTTCAAATCCACCACCAACAATGATAAAGATGAGAATACCTTACCTACAGACAGAGATAGAAAGAGGCAGCGAGTTAGAAAATTCCAAGCGTGAGACGTCTGTTACATGTTGAATAGAAAATCAAAAAAATGATCAAGTTAGGTTAGAGAATTAGTAACATATTCAAACATTGCTATCAACATGTATTGTAAATATATTGTCTTATTATATTGTAGCCTTTAATTAATTATCTAGCTAGCCACCATGATATATTCAGAAGTAATTTTTAAATATAATCAAGTTCGAATTAAAAGAAATTAAACCATATTTGTCAATAGGCCAACGACAATATACATTTTTTAAAGTCCAAAATCCTATCAATTAAAACCAAGTATCGAATATTGGGTTATAATTTCTAGTACATTGCCAAACTCAAGAAATTATTGTATTAAATTTATAGCTATAGATATGAGTTATAGTGTTTAAATCATCAGTCCCATTTATATGATTTAATTAATATATGTTATTTCAATATTCAATATAGCTATATGAAGTATTTCATTATTTATGTCAAAATTCTCATTAAATATTAAATAGTAATAAATACAATAGATAGCGCAACAAACTATAGTAAGTGACCCACCAAAATATGTGTATGTGTATGTTCCATTTGAAAGGTAAAGACAAAAAGAAAATCTTGTACGTGGGAGCCTAATTGATTAATTAACACAAAATAAGAAACCTCATATGGGTGCCTAATTAATTTATCAATAGGTCTAAGGTCAAGCAACTGCTGCAAAGTCCAACGCAACAACATGAGCACCTTGCATTTTTTATGATAAAATGCATGCTAATTCTCAAAGAACAAGAAACAATTCATTCAGCTAAAATAATTTCTAAAATGGAAATGAAACACAAAGAACTATAAAACAACTCAAACATTTTACATAATAACTTTGCTTTATAAAGTAATTGAATAATAAACAACACAATAAGAGCAAAAATAAACCAATGAGCCATTTGCCATCTAAAGAAAAGACTCTGATTTTTGAAAAGACAAAAAGAAAAGGTCAAAGACTAAGAAATATATGATCCAATAATTGAATATATAATACAATAAGAAACTAAACATCACCCACACACACGCACATATATGTATATATAAATATATGCTCCACCTCATACAGATAGTGAATGTGAGTGTATTAACTCATAATCCAATTTGTGAAATTTATCATGATTGATGGATTAGCAACAAAAGAATCAGAGTAACACTCAATTCTATTAAAAACTTTAGCTTTTAATAAAGGTAAACTCTGTCACTACAATTAATAAGAAAATGTTAAATTTTTATTACTTAAAACTTAAAACTATTTTTTTATCAATAAAACTTTAAACTATTACTTAAAACTTTAAACTATTGATTATAATAGAAAATCCACCAAACCCACATGCCATGCCTTTCAATACTCAACTATTCTCTTGTACAACTATGAGACCCAAATCGAAACAGGAGATATTTCAGGTCTTCTATACCAAATGAACTTTCATAAAGAAAATATCAGAAAGATGAAAGGTAGGGGATGATATCAGCCTTTGATGGTAAAATTAAACAAGGGCACTTGCCAATGATATCAACCAATGAAATTAAAAAGGCTGCTTCATTTTGAGAACTTTTCTATTAATAAATGAAACAAAAAAAAAGAATTATCTAAAAGAAATGCTCAAATCACAAAGAAATGTGAAGACACATAAAGCAAAGCAATGCATACCTGATCAGAAAAAGCAGCTAGTTCATGGATACTCCTAGTAAGTTATGAATAAGAGACTGGATGGAAGAATGAATGAATGCATCGAGTTGTATGCACCAAAACGCAACTCAACATAATGCAATTTGATTAAATCCAAAAACAGAGAGTACATATGGTTAGGTCAAACCAACTTCTTTTATTTCTGAGGTATAATATTAGTTTTCATGGGATTCAAAGCAGCTTTAGCAACTTTTGATCTATAAAAATGTCGTTCTCTTGGAGTTCCTCTCTCCAAGCATCTTCTTCCATGACGACGACGATGAAGATTTCGTCATCACTAACCCAATCGGTGGCTGTGAAGTTGATGAAGAAGCCAAAGCAGTAGGAGCCATCATGGATTATGACGTGTCAGCCGGTGAATCCGCCGTAATCAGATCCATTATCGTTATTCATGAAGAATCCTAAAAAGAATATGTATAAACAGAAATGAGAAATTTTTTGAGAAAGTGAAATAGAATTTTCTAGGGAAAGGAAAAAAAGAAGAAGAAAAAGAAGAAGAAAAAGAAGAAAAAAAAAAGAAGAAAAAGAAAAAGAAGAAGAAGAAGAAGAGAAATAATTACCACCATGGTTGGCTATCTGGAATGGCAGTCTAAAACAAAAATAGTAGCTCCTTCTCTACTGGGTTTGCAATGAAGAGGATGCTGAGCAGGCTGGGTTGCCAATGGTGACTAGTGTGGCGATAGCAATGAAAAGGATAGTGATCGAGCTAAGTTAACGATAACAGTAACTAGTGAGAGACAGAGGCTGGGAGAGAGGTGGCCGCCAGCCATTAAAAAAAAAAAAGGAGATCCATGATTAGGATTAGAGTTTATTTTGCAGCTTTTATGTCATAGGTTAATAATAATGTGGATCCAATCTTATAATAAACACTTTCTATATCAATGGTTAAAAATTTTTCAACTAATATAATGATCCATAATTTTTTTTTTTTTGCAAAACAAGAGTTAAAATCACCATAACACTACCCTTGTTAACATAAGAAATGGAAGGCACAATCTTCTCTAAGAGGTCAATGGTCAACAAGAAAATGTCGACCTCTCTTCCAAAATTAACGGTTAAAAATTCAAACCTAATATCCCCTGTTGTTTTGAGTTTTTTTCTCTTATCATCCAAACAAGTTTTAACCAACAAAATCAGAAAATCTAAAACTAATAAACCCAAAACAAAATCAATAATTTACAGCCACAGCCATTTGTCTTCATCCCTTTTGTTCTTACGTTATGATTCATCTTCCTTTTCCATTATTTTCTTCTCATCTTCTTCATCGTCACCATAATCATCTTCATCATTCAAATTCTCTGTTCAATTCAGAAAAATCCCATTTCTTTTAATTTAATTTATCAATGGAGAATTACCCACTTGAGAAATCTCCTAGAATTCTAAGAAAATTCAATGGCGATGGCAATAATATTAATAATTGTAATACAAAGAATAAGCAATGATGCGAAGCCTGAAACAGGAAATTTTGATAAATAAATAAAAACACAGCTTTGAAGAGCTTGATAAACAACAGAGCATTGTTCAAACTTCGACAGAAGCAGGGACGGAAACAAGGGAGGGCATGGGGAGTCTATTGCCCCCTTGGCTCCTATGTACATATACATATATATATATATATTTATATATTTTTTATAAAAAAGTGTGTATTTATATACATATATAATTAATATACTTATATTTATATAATATAAAACTATAATTAATTTTATATTTATAGTATTTATAGTATTTATATATTAAAATAAAAATAATAAAAATTTCATCATTTAATTATTTAATATAAAAATAAAATTGAATATAAATTCGTCTGTAATTTTTTTTGCTTGAAAATTTTGCCCCCTTCGTCTTTGTCCGGATTTCGCCACTGGACAGAAGTTGATAAATATTTTGAAATCTTGGAAACCTTAAAAGAGAAGTCGAATCCACCAGAAATTCCAAGCTGTGTTGAAACATTGTTGAAATTAGTAGAAGTAGAGATGGCAAATTTTGATTTCAAAAAGGTTGGTCAAAATCAAGAAGCAGAGAGGTTATTTTGTCAATGTTTAGCTGGAGTTTCCAAGTCAATTAATGTGTTTAATGAATTCACTCATGATCCAGCAATTGCATCTTCTGTAAACAGCGCAAATACTGTTCTTCATCTAGTCATGTCATTGTTGGATAGCGAGTTTCGATCATTTTTAGAGAGCTGCAATTGGAAAGACAACAACAACGGCAACAACAACAATGCAGATTCGAAAACTCCAAAGTCATCAAAGCAATCATCTTTATGTTCCAATAATCAAGAGTCTCATCATGGAGTTCAGCCATTAGACTCTGAATCAACTCAGGAAGAAGACTACCCTGGTTACAGTCAAAGATCAATTGCAAAATTGAACAAAATTGCTTCTGCAATTATCTCATTAGGCTATGAAAGTGAATGCTGTATGGCTTATACTATGGTAAGAAGAAATGAATTCAATAGCGAGTTGGATCGGTTAGTATTCAACAGTATCTCCATTGATGATGTTCAAAGAATGCAATGGGAAACTTTGGAAGGTGAAATCTCTTCATGGATTGAATTTCTTAAGCACTGTTCCTTTGTTCTCTTCCCAGTTGAGCTGAAACTTTGCAGCTCTGTTTTTTCACAGTACCCATCAATCTCAGAAAGAATATTCAGCGATTTAGCATTGGCAGTGACTGTAAGATTTCTCAATTTTGCAGAAGCCATTGCTTTAACAAAAAGATCAGCAGAGAAATTGTTCAAATTCTTAGACATGTATGAGACATTGAGAGATATTATCCCTGCCATTGAAAACATCAACTCAAAAGAATTAAAAACAGAGCTTTACACTGCAAAAAGCCGCCTCGGAGAAGCAGCTGTTATCATTTTCTGTGATCTTGAGAATTCAATAAGGAGAGATCAAGGAAGAACTCCAGTTCCAAGTGGTGCAGTTCATCCATTAACTCGTTACACCATGAATTATTTAGAATACGCCTGTGAATATAAAGAAACATTGGAACAAGTCTTTCAACAACATTTGATAACAGAGGGAACCATCAATGGTGGAGAATCTAAACAATGGGATGTTGCAGCAGCAGCAAAGATCAAAGAAGGTGCTAATGATGACGGAACTCCAAAAACTTCACCATTTGCTGTTCAACTGAACAGAATAATGGATTTACTTGATGAAAATCTTGAAATGAAATCATAATTATACAGAGACCCTGCTCTGTGTAATGTGTTCTTGATGAACAATGGAAGATACATTCTGCAAAAGATTAAAGGGTCAACTGATATTAATGATATAATGGGAACTCAATGGTGTAGAAAGCGATCTTCTGATCTGAGACAGTACCATAAAGCTTATACAAGAGAAACTTGGACCAAATTGTTGCAGTGTCTTAGCCATGAAGGTCTGCAAGTAAATGGGAAAGTTGTGAAAACTGTTTTGAAAGAAAGATTCAAAATGTTCAATTCAATGTTTGATGAAATTCATAAAACACAGAGTACTTGGGTTGTTAGTGATAAACAGCTTCAATCTGAACTTCGAGTTTCGGTATCAGCGGTGGTTATTCCGGCTTACCGATCGTTTCTTGGAAGGTTTCAACAGTACTTGTCTTCTGGGAGACAAACAGAGAAGTATATAAAGTATCAACCAGAAGATATTGAGACTGCCATTGATGATTTGTTTGATGGTAACCCAACTTCAATGACAAGAAGAAGATCATAAATTTTTTCTTCTTAAGCAAATCATCAATGGAAGAAAAGAAAAAAAAAGAATTTTTTTTCTGCTTTGTTTTATTTTTGTTCTGTTTCTTGATTCATATGTTCTATAATTTTTTTTGTTAAATTTGTTTGAATGTGAATTATTTATTTAATTAATTTTTGTAAAAATTTCAGCAATTTAATTTTTTTTTCTTTTTTTTGGTAAATTATGAGGTGGAGATCTTCTGATTTCTATAATTCTATTCAAATCTCAGATTAGTGTCATGTTTAAGGTGTTCACGTAAACATGTCTCTCTTAAGTTATGGTTGCCTTGCCTTCAACTATAAAGACTTTAACTCAATTTTTTTTCAATTTTTTTTTATTTATTTTGTGCATTTCAATTATATATAATTGTTAATTAAGTTTGAGTTTATCTTGAAATCTAAAAGCTTTATTTGCAAATTATGGTATCCAATTAATAAATTTTATTTGAATTCATTTTATAATTATATAAAAAATTAATGAGAAAAACTCTTTTATTTTGGGGGCATTATCAAATATTATATATATATATATATTTAATTTTGATTGAAATTCAATCAAAGGTCGATTGGTCTTGAATTTATTATTTTAAAAAATAATAAATAAAGAAATTACTTAATTATTTACTTTATTTTTGAGATATTGGCTGACATTTTATCATATACAGAAATTACTCATATTTTATTATTTTTATCTTAATTATTTATTAAGAAATTTTTGATGTATTTTTTACAATATTTTTACAATCAGCTAAAGAGCTAAACAAATACTTTTGATTTGACAAAAAGAATTGCTTTTTTTTTTTTATAAGGAAAAGAGAAATTTCATTAAAGAACTAAAGGATTACAAACAGATATGAACTAAACGGCAGTATATATAACCTTTCCCTTAATTCTAAAAGAGAGCAACTTTTATCATAATAATATAAAAACTGAACTTTTAAAGTGGCTTTGAATTGAAAGAATCAAGGGGTGTTTGGTTTAGCTGATTGATGCAGCTGATAGCTGTTTTAAGTCAATCAGCAGCTGTTTAGGTGTTTGGTTAACTTTTTTATCAGCCGCTGTTAGCTGTTTGAAGGCTCAAACAGCAGCTGTTTGAAAAAGCTCTTCCTCATAGTTTTTTCTAAACAGCTGCTGATAGTTTTTTTATTTGACAATATTAACCCTGAATTATGAAATAATATTAATATCTGTAACCTTTAATATTAATACCCTTATTGGTTATTTTACACAATAACAACAACAGCTTACTATATTTTTACCAAACGCTCATTATTCATCAGCTAACAGCTATCCGCAACAGTTACCAGCTATCAGCTGCATAAAACCGCTAAATCAAACAGAACCTAATTATCAAAAGATCCTTCAGACATTCATCAGTACTTTCATGAAAAATTTACAATTATAGAAAAATAATAATGAAAACAATTCAAGAAATAAAACAGAGTAGCTTCCAAAAAAAGAAAAGAAACAAAACAGAGCCAGCCTTTTAAATTTTTTTTGGTACTCGAAAACTACTGCTTAGTGGGACCATTATTCCCTTTCAAGGCCAGTCAGATTTACTAAACAACACAAATTTAAGGAGAACTAACCCAGTATTTTATCATCAGGGTCCTCCGCTTAAATACGGACTTAGTGACGGACTTCACACCTAAGATCCTAGTATATTACGCTGTTAAAAAGTTGATAGTCACCACTTTATGGATCGATCCTGACACCTCCTAAACATCAATCAAGCATTTCACTGTCCATTCTACTTGTGGTGGGTAAAAATAATTAATTCTTCATATATACAGTATACATCACTGTGACAAGCTGACCAAAAGAACTCTCTTTCAATCGAAATTGTTAAAAATTATTTTAGATTAACATAACTAAACATCCATGAATTTTACATTATATCTTTAAAATTTTCAAACTTTGATATGTTATAATAAAATCTTTCAATATTCAATTTCTTTCCATTACAATTTAACTTCATTTTTTCAATGTCTAAATGGTGGCCAAAAAGAGAATTTCAAGATCTTAAATCTTTATTTCTGAATTCTAAATTTTCAAAAAATGCAAATTTGAAAAAGAATTTATTTTTAAATCACAAAAAAAAACCCTTGTTTTAAAATCAAAATTGCAAACATTTCACTAATCACTGAAAATAGATTTAATGATTTTAATGGAAAAAAAATTAAGTATTGTGGAATTTTTTTTTTGGATAATTGTGGAATTTTATTACAATAAAATAAAGTTTAAAACATATTAATAATACAGAGATTAATGGTGATATTAATCCAAACATTTTGAAAAGTTAAAAAAACATTGAGGAAAGAAAAGCCAGAGATAGTATCGGACGGGTAAAAAGAAAAGAAGACTCTAAAAAGTAATACAGAGCATGGTCGGATCCTCTGTTCACCACCCGATTTAGAGTAGAAACAGAATCTGGGGAGAAAGAAACCCTGATCTTTCGCCGGTATTCGGCGCAACCGTACCCGGAAGCAGCGCCGCCTGGAAATTGGCCAGTTGGGGGGTAGAGAAAGCAGAGGCCACGCCTTTCTTTCTTTCTTTTTCATTTAATTTTCTCTAGACTCTGCTTTTTGTCTCTGCTTTAGGTGAACAATGAACCAGATAATATATATATATCTCAGACTTTCAGGGTAAAGAATTAAAAGATGGATTGGATGGATGCTCTTCTACTTCTTAACTGGACTCTGCTCTGCTCTGCTCTGTGCTGTAGAAACCAAAAACAACTTTCTTTTATATAAATTTTTGTTTTTAATAATCTATAGATTTTGTTCATCTTGATTTTCAACTTGACTTTGTATATAAATTTTTCATCTTTTTCTGATAAAAAAATCATTTTTTATTTCATTATAATTTATTTTTGAATCCAAATATTGCTGAATTTGGTGAAAAAATGCCAATCTAATTGAAATATTTAAATATATTGTTTTTAACTTTCAATTTTCCACTTTAAAAAAAATTAACATCAAGTTTTGGGCATTTTTGTAAAATTTTAATTTAGAAAGTTTCTTCAAAAAAAAATGCTAATAGAGGCTGTAATTAGGTAAATTCTAAGTTTTTGCAATAATATAATGTTTGTACAAAGATTTTAATAAGTTTTGGGTATTTTTTTATTACATTTTAATTTATTTTTAGGTTTAAACGTTCATTGAATTCGCTGAAAATATATCAATTTAATTAGAACATTCGGATACGTTTTTCTGCTTTATTTTTTTTTATTTAAAAAAATAATTTTAACATATGGTATTTTAATTTAGAAAGTTTCTTTAGAAAAAAAAAAGGCAAAAAAAGGCTTCAATTAGGTAAAATCAAGTCTTTACAATAATATAATGCATGTATGTGCTGCTTTCCACATAAAACCCATTGTATTAAAGAAAACCAAGCATAATATATTACAAATTTTGCATAAGGTTTATGCTAAGTTGTGGGCATGATTTTTTTCATGATAAATGGGTGTTTTATTCAGGAAGAATGTATAAATATGTCCTCTAACTTATTTCTCAGATATAATTTAATACAGATTCTTTTTTTTTTTACTCAAAAAAGCCCAAATTTTTTAAAATTCAACCTTTTAAGCTCTTTACCTCGCGGAAGTTTTAACCATTTTTTTTATTGTCGTTTGTCTAACATTTTTTGCAATTAAAAAATCAAATAAAAATTATTTTTTAATTCCTTTAATCAACTATTAAAAATTAAGAAAAAAGAAAAAGAAACCTAAAGGAACAAATAGCTTGATGGATATTGTCATCGATCCATTATATTTTTCTTAGAGAATTTTACTTGCTTATCAATAATTTATTTAGCATCGTTGGGCAGCGTAACACTTATGTAAACAAATTACTGATCGTTTTTAATTTTTTTTAAACCACATCTCTTTTAGTTAAGTACATTGAATTGTTGTTAGAATTGATTGTAATTTCAGGAATTTAGAAAGGTGGATCCAAATAGATGGGGATTTGCAAACGAATTGATTGTAACGAGAGTACTTCAGTTTTGCAAGGTAAACTTGATGAATTTGACAGTGAAGAATTGGCTATGGAAATTGCTAGGTTAAAGCAAGCAAGAACAAAAGACATTAGATAAAAAGGTTGATAATAAATATTGTTTAATCATTTCTTCTAATACGGTCTTCTTCCTTTATTGTCATTTATAGTTTTACAGTTAAATTTGAAGATGAAGGAGAAGAAAATTACATAGAGGTAATAGTATCATCTTGGCTGCAGTCGAATATCAGATTTGTCAATCTTCACTGTCGTTGTCACTGGAGACAAACCCAATTGGGTGATTAGCAGAGGCTAGTAAAGGAATTAAAAATTAAGTTGTGATGTTAACGACGACGAAGATGGAGATTTTTTTTATGACGACAATGATTATGACCAGTCGAAGATTCTTAATTTGATTTTTGATTTTTCTTTCCATAGCAGCAACTTAGTTCTTTTAAACTTGATTTTTGTCTTTTCTTTATTTGCGTTTGGTTGATTTTCTGAGTATATTTTGAATGTTTTTTATTTATTTTTTATTTTTTAGTTATTATTTTAAAATAAAAATTATTAGCTTAATGGAATTATCTTGGCTTAAATTCAGACTTATTTAAGAAAAAAAAGAGAATTAAATTATACATACACAATAAATTAAAGGACATATTTATACATTCTCTCTTTTATTTATGCTTCAAAGTGGAATTCCAAATCCTCATAGTACAATTTCTTGTCCTTAGCCTTCACATAAAAATCAAGATAAAAAAAAGTATCCAGTTGATTTTTTTTTTTTGGAATTAGTAACCAGTTGAATATGATTATCGCATTATAATTTTATTTTTAAGAAATATAATTATTTTCGTTAAGTAATTTCAAAGTAATGCCTAGTGGTGGAGGAAATAATATATATCCCATTTTCAATAATAAAAAACAATTTTTATAACTTTAACAAAGTTTTATTTTTAATTTTTTTAGTCAGTCAATACAATTTTAATTTATGCTAAATTTATCTTTAAATAACAAGCAAGGTATATTCTATATTATTTCTTAATTATGATTTCAAAAATTGAAATATGAACAATAAAGGCTTTCTTAATTAATGAATATTATAATAAAGTTTTGAAAACTAATTAAGTTCATCTCTAAAGATTAAACTTTTTATTTATAGAAATATTGATAGATAAATTTGAATTTGAATTAAAGAATCAATAAAATTTAAAATACCTTTCAAAAAAAAATTTATAAGTATTGATGATTTTTCATTAATAATATCAAGATTATTTTAATTATATATATATTTTATATTTTTATCAAATTTGACCCACACACAAAAATTATATTTTATTTTATTTTTGTTATCAAGAATCGCATGCACAAACAATTAACACTTTTTATTCAATAGATGAGGTCAATTCTTGAACTTAGAGAGATTGATATTATATAAGTAAATAAGTAAATAAATAAAATAATTATTGTTTTTCTAATAATGATGATAATTATTAATTATAAAAAGAAATGCATACACAAACAAAAGTTTATTTATTTAATTTTCACACATAGCATGCGCGTAATGGTCACGTCATAAAAGCCAAAGCAAACGAATTTAAAAAAAATAAATAAATATGAGAAACCGACAACAAGGACAGAGGCAGCCCGCCGTCTATAATCTCTTACCCTACATTGTTGCTATGCGTCAAAATTTTTACTACTTTATATTTTGAGTTTAACTCATAAATATTTTATTGATCAAATTCAAATTCAAATTTAAAATAAAAAATAAACCATAGCATGTATAGCAGATAATATATGAGTTTAACTCAAAAACTCAAAATGATTTTGATTAATTTTTATTTTGAGTCGATTAAATTTGTTTCAAATAAACGAATATACTTAAAATTGTTCAATTTAAATAAAGTAGTTTAATATGATTTTATATCATTTTAAAAATATTTTTTTTATAACAGCTCCAAACAGAAAAAGAGAATTTATATGCCAACCCCACCTCACTTTGCATTAAGATTTTATTGAGTTTTTTTTTTTTTTTTTTGAACTAGGGAGTAGTTGAATTAAGATTGAAAAAATATGCAGAAACCAAATTCAAATATTTTAACTAGGATTATAAAAAAAAGAAGGTCACAAAAAGGAAATTTACAGTGATGACTATACTTTTGTAATACTCTTCTAGAGTAGACAAAAGAATTATATCCGCCTTCTAAAACTGACACGATTGCTTCCCAGAATTTCTATAAGTAATACACATGATGTCTTCTCAACGCAGACAGCAATCCTTTTAAAGCAAAGATTTTCACAACACAACCAAAGCACGCGCTGCAACAACTACAGACAAATCCTCTATTATTATTATTATTATTATTATTATTCAACTCCAAATAATCAAGCAAACCCATTTTTCACAGCTATAAATAAGCTTCCATGGCGTCCTCTGTTTTTCTGCAAATTCATTACAAACCCAATATTATTAACAGTTTTTAAGCAAACCCAAGTTGAAAAAATGCATTATTACCACCAAGTAACAGAGCAATGGAGTTCTGGGTATTATTTAGGAGGATCAGAAGCCTTTGAAAGAGTGGCAAGTTTAGCTTCAGAAAGTGCTGTTGTTATTTTCAGTGTTAGTAGTTGCTGTATGTGCCATGCAGTGAAGAGATTGTTTTGTGGGATGGGTGTGAACCCAACTGTTTATGAAATTGATCAAGACCCAAGAGGAAAAGAGATTGAAAGAGCTTTGATTCTATTACTTGGAAGCTGCTATGGCAACTTTAGTAATGTTAATGGCGCTGTTCCTGTTGTTTTTATTGGTGGTAAACTCATTGGAGCTATGGATAGAGTTATGGCTTCTCATATTAATGGAACTCTTGTTCCTCTTCTTAAAGAAGCTGATGCTCTTTGGCTTTGATTATTAACTAATTAATAATCTTTGATTAATTAACTGAGTTTTTGTTTTTGTTTTTGTTTTTGTTTTCGACTGTTTTTGCTTACAATATGATCTAACTTCTGATCTTTCTTTGTTTTTCTTTTTAAAATTTCTGTTTTGATTATCTTCTCATTTAGTCTATTGTAAACTTCTAATTAATGATTAACTTCTGTAGTGGATATGTTTTAATGTTGATCCCTGCTTTTGCATACACTTAGAATGTACTTCTTCTTCTCAATTAATTCCTTTCTTTTTTTAGCTTGTATTTGTTGAATGGTTTATCATGATAATGGCTATATTAATTATCATAATTTTAATATATTAAAATATAATTTAATGATAAATATATAATTTTTTAAGATAATAAAATTAATATCGATTTTTTTCTTACATTATTAATAAAAAAAATTATTATATTTTAGCATATTGAGATATAATTTAATGATAAGTATATAATATTAAAAAAATTATCATATTTTAATATATTGAATATAATTTAATAATAAGTATATATTTTTTTACATAATAAGTTTAATATTGATTTTTTTTTTGCATGTTAGTACTAAAAAAAATATTTTAACATGTTAAGATATAATTTAATGATAAATTCATATTTTTTTAGGTAATAAAATCAATGATTTCCTTTCTATATTAGTATTAAAAAATTATCATATTTTAATATATAATTTAATGATAATATATATATTTTTAGTAATAAAATCAATATCAATTTTTTTCCATGTCAATATTAAAAAAAATTATCATATTTTAAGTAAGAATATGGGAATTTCTATTTTTACAGTTTTGAAAATGAATTAATAACATTGAATATACCTTAATATATAGCTTTCTTGATTATTGATGCTTGACTGGAGTTCATTTGACTTAATTATGGTCTTTGTTAATTTCAAATACTGAAAGGAATGTCCACGTTTTCAGAGCTATCATATGATGTTTTGTTGACTTGTTGACCAAAATTTTACAAATGAGTGAATGCCACATCAGCAGTCAGTCAATCAGTCAAATCACTTGAAGACTAGTACAAGGCAGGGCAATGAGAGAGACGAATGTGAATAACAAATGTCTTTCCAATAATTAGTTTATATATCAATCGATATTAATTCAGATATATATATTTATTAAAAAAAAGTAAATTATGACATTAACATTAATAGAAATTTATACTTGTTGAGAATGGTATGTAAGCCAACTTCTTCAGTAAATAACTAAATATCGCAATTTGATTTATTCTTTTGGAAAAATTACGTCCCACAATAAAATTTTTAAATTTTAAATTTTTTATGCGAAGTTGTTTTACCATTTTATAAAAATATATAACAAACTTATAATAAATTGTCTATGCTATATTAATTTAATAAATTTAAAATTTAATTAATAAATTTAAAAATATTTTAAAATTTTGATAAAAAAATTATAATTTTTTTTACTTTTTTAGTAATTTTGTAAAAAAAATCTATTTTTTTACTTTACTTAATCAACTTCAAAGTGCCAATTTGGTTGAGTAATAAGCAAATGAAGAAGAGACAAAAGCAATGGATTGTTTTAATTTGGGCTTTCATACAGAAGGTAATATCGTGATCTTAACAACATAATATTCATCAATTTGGGCCCTATGGGTTCTCCAAACTTATAAAACTTAGGCCTTTGATCAAATTCCAAATTTTAGATGTGAGTGCTTAAATCTTTGATTGGTTTAGGGTAATTTTATAGGCTAAAATTCAAATAAGCCTCTGAAATATTATTATTCTTTTCACTTAATCCTAATGGTAAGGGTTTGAATGACCTTTTTTTTATTAAAAAAACATATTTAGCTCAAAAAATATTCAAGGCTAAGTCGAGATAATAATAATAAAAGCCTAATTTTATTTGATTTGGGTATTGAAAGGGAACAATTAATCTTCTGAATCTGACAGTACATTTAGATAAAGAATTACATCGAAGTACTTATTAATTCTGACATTAGATATATTTCAACAAGGCCTGGGAGACTTCTTGAGATCTACAATATTTTTCATGTGCATGCAAGTGAGTACCAAGGAAAATACTTTACAATTTATGTTTTTTCTCTAATTGCAGACCAACAATTTTTAATGATTCACCTAGTTTAAACTTGGATTTATTCTTCTCCAGTCTTTTGCATATCTAAATGGGTTCATCTTCAAATGACAGATATTTAATATTGATCAAAGAATTCAAAATTAACCCAACAAAATATAAAATTTTATATTTCTGAAATTTATTTTTCAAAATTTCAACTAAATTGACATCTTCATAGCGAATTCAGCGAATGTCTTTTCACACTATGTTTCAAGGCTGCAAGAACTTCTTCAAGTACAAAAGGGTATACTAAGGTATTGTCCCTTTTGCAATTCCTTATTTATATAAAGATAAAGCAACTCTCTCTTTTTATATGATCTATTCATAGTTTAATTGCTTGAATGTGAAATTCTCCAAGTTCTAATTGAGAAATTGGGAATTTGATTTTGAATAAAGAAGGTAAAAAAAAAAACAAACAAACATATGTTGGCTGGTTGGGGGCATTGGCACAATGCATGATGATAACATGTAGCTAGCAGCCATAAATTGCTGAGAATGTAGTTGGCCACATATACAATGGGAAGAATAAAATCATCTGAAAAACTACAGAAAATAAAAAAATTATAGTCTTCCTTTCAGGGAATACTATCCTCTTCATTTCTTAACAAAAAAAAAATTAAATAAATAAATATATAAATAAAACCTCCACATTCACACCGAACATAGCCCAATAATATGTGCATATTCCTTTATATAGTTGATTCATGTTCAATTTCTCTCTCGTCATACAAAAATGCTTAAAAAGCCTCTAACTGTACATCAAAATATAACTTAACAGTAATTACATATTTTTCCTCAACAATCAACTCAGAATTTATTTTACTTTACCAGATATAAATGCCAAAAAAAAAAATAATAAAGCCTCCACTTACAAACCAAACCCCACAGACTAATAAAGCCTTCACATGTCTTTGTCTTTAGTGACAAGAAAAAGTATTTTCTACACTCTTATTACAGTTGGTCCTAACACCAATGACTCACGGACTCGTTATATGCAGATTTCAAGATCTCTCTATTATTTACAGAATAATTACATTAATATTTGATATGAAAAGATTGCTAAGTACCAACCGCAACTATTCTTTGATGTTCTTGTAGAAGCTTCTCCCCTATGTTTTCTTCTATGGCTCCATTAATCCTTTTTCTTCTTCTTCTTCTTTCAAATTTTTTTGCTTACCCATTTTCTTTCTTTGCTCATTCTGCAAATCCTGCCTCTAGTATCAGTGTTATTGGTGTTGTTTATTGTGATACTTGTTCTACCAACTCTTTCTCCAGACACAGCTACTTTTTGCCAGGTAAAACAAATTAAACTCTTCCTTTCATTGTTATTAACTTCTTAATTGCAGTATAAATTACACTATCTATCTGTGTGTTTGATATAGTTGACTAGAAATTTAGTTTTAAGTTCTTCAATTTCATATGTTCTAATTTACAGAAATTCTAAAGCAACTGATTGCATATTTTGTAATGTTGTTTGAGGGTTTGTAAAGAAAAGGTCCATGTTTAAGATAAGTTCTAAGTATCGATTTTACCCATACAGCTTTACTAGAAAAAGAAAAGTTCTATGACAGTATATTCAAGTTTAAACAATTTCTTATACTGTTTTTTTTTTTATGTAAATACCATATTTAGCTTTCTTCAGAATGATCTTATAGCCCATAATCATTTTGATTGGAAAGTTAGAATCCATATAGCTTACTTCAGGATTTAATGCTTCGTTGAGTTGAATTATCTGAAATTGTGTTTGTTTACAGAAAAAACAATTTCAACTTCAACGTTGCTCTAAGAAATTCCCTGAATTTGTTTTAATTGGCATTTGGCATGGAATTTCAGGTGCGGAAGTTCATATACAATGCATATTCAAAGCAAATGCACCAAAAACAGCAGAACAGATAAATTTCTCAGTCAATAGAACAACAAATAAATATGGAACATACAAACTGGAAATACCTCATATTGATGGAGTTGATTGTGTGGATGGTTCAGCAATTGAATCTTTATGTCAAGCAAGTTTAATAAAGAGTTCATCTTCAGCCTGTAATATTCCTGGATTAAAGACAACATCAGAAGAAGTTTCTGTCAAATCAAAGCAAGATAATCACTGCATTTACAGTATAAATTCATTGAGTTATAAACCTGCAAAAAGAAATGTTACCTTATGTGAATATCACCAAGAAAATTCATCATCTTCTTTCAATTCTTCCAAATTTTTTCTCCCTTATTTCCCACCTTATGGGTTTTCTTGGCCACCTTTGCCTCAGTTTCCACCATTGCCACCGTTATCTTTCCCTCCTCTGCCACCTCTGCCACCATTGCCGCCACTTCCATACCTTCCTTTTCCCTTTTCACCACCACCACCTTCTTTGCCCTTTCCATTCCCACCTCTGCCACCTCTGCCACCATTGCCGCCACTTCCATACCTTCCTTTTCCCTTTTCACCACCACCACCTTCTTTGCCCTTTCCATTCCCACCTCTGCCACCTCTTCCACCATTATTTCCACCAACTCCAACTCTCTTTCAACCACCTCTTCCACCAGCTTTCAATTTAGGAGATCCAAGAACTTGGATACCTCGTATTCCTCCATTTGGTCCTGCACCTCCTCCACCACCTCCTGCATTTAATCTAGGAGACCCAAGAACTTGGATACCTTATCTCCCTCCATCCCCTCCCAATAGACCTCAAAATCATAACCCATAATAGATTTCTCCATTATATTTTTATCTCAAAATCATTTTTATTTATGTTTAATATGTTATAGTTCATAATTACATGAGCTTTTTTCTTTTTAAAGTGTATGATGAAAAAACATATGAGTACAGAAAATGGAATGTATTTCCGTGATAAGATAATTACAGCTTTCAATTACTTTGTTTAAATAGAAAAATTGTATTCATAGAAAAATTGTAATAAGCATAGTATTAATATCTCTGAATTGAGATTGATATGTTATTCACTATAATTAAGCAATCTCTGGTTTATCAAAGAATCAATAGTCATGAAAAGTAAAAAATTCTCAAAATTTTGACTACAACTTAAATATACAATAATAAAAAAGAGACTATGCTTCCTGATTCTACTACCTATCTATTTTTCTATAATCTTTTTCCCTGTGTAAAATTCCCAGTAGAAAATGACTCAATAAGCTTCCAAGCACAGCTGACAACTTTAAATTGAGATAGCTGCAACTTGTAAACTTGTGCGGATGTGCTCACTGAATTACTGTTGGTCAGCATCAATCTCTACAAACTAAAGCCAGAAACATAATCAAGATTAATAATCATTGCTGCTCAATCTTACAGTTCTTTAATCTGTTCCCTTCTAGCTGCTGCAATCTCTCTCTCAGCTCTTTAACGGTCTTAGAAGCATCCTATAATACAACCAAAAGAAAAGGAAAAAGAAATAATGAAAAGAAATGAAAAAAAGAAAAGATAAAAGTAGTTCTATAAAGTAGACCAAGACATAATTTAGCAAAAAGTGGATATTTACCTGAACAATAAATTCATTATCATTCCGCCTTCTTCAAAATGTATGATGAAACAAAAATTATTATATTTGTATGAGGTATTATAATCCATATAGAGTAAATTAAAATTCTTCCTAACGTCTAATTTCCTTGTCAATTCCTCCTCTACTTTGTCTCTTCTAGTTCTTTCTTCCTGAATAATATCAACTGGAGAAATATTTTCTTGATCCAACTGCTCCGCTTTCTTTTTTTCAGCTTCAAGCACTTTTGTTTTCTTCTGAAGCTGTTTATAAAGAAGGAAGCTAGAAAATCAGAAGGAAAAACAATGGGAACAAATTTTCAGTTTCGAAAAATAAAATTTAGCATATACACACTTGATATTCAAGATTCTGCTGCCTGTCTCCTTCATATTTCAAAGATTTCAGCAAAGTATCCACGATTTTTCCATTTGATCCATTCAACCTGAAAATTGTATGAAATTTATGATCATGTTAATGCAGCAATATAAAGAAGAGAACAATATAATGCCTCTGAGTTAACTAAACATACCTATCTTTTAATTCAGGACTCTTATCTTTCAAGTTGATAGAACTCTTTATACTGCAAATTGCATTAACCTGCTAAATGAGAAAGTTCTAAAACAAAAAATTTCAAATTAAATTATGAGATTCAAGCAGGTTGATAGAACTCTTTATACTGCAAGTTGATAGAACTCTTTATACTGCAAATTGCATTAGCATTTGAACTTCACATGCAAAGAAACAACTTAAAAGACATCAATAGAATTTACCTTGGAATGAGAAGCAGTGGCTGTAGCAGAAGCAAGTGATGGCTCTGTTGTGGAAATTGAATTAATTTTCTACCAATAATATATATAGTGTGTGAACAATTGAACTAATTAATTATACCAGAAATATTCACAGGAAAGAGAGGTGAGTCACAATGGACACACTTAAATACTAAATCTTTCCTTAGACAAAATTTTCCTAGACATATAATTAATAGCATAAAATACCACCACAACTACACTTAAAATAACTATTAAATAATTAATAAAAAAATATCAAAATTAAACGAGGTTCGGCCAATTTTTTCTACGTTCTCGGACACCACCAAAATAATATTTCTAATTTAAAAGAAAAAATACAAAAGATAGAGAAGAAAAAATAAGCCTTATAAATAAATAAACTTATTTTTGAGATGATTTAGCTAAAGAGAATGGGCCTCCTTTTATAGGCTAAAACCCATACATCAAATCTCACATCTCTCTCTCTCGATGTAAGATTAAAACAAATCACCAAAAAACTAATAAATCTTCATATTGGCTATTTTTTTATTTATAATTTGTAAATCTTCTCTCAAAAGAAACTATTATCAGTGGTGCATCCAATTGCGTTGTGAAGCGCTCATCTTTAATTTTTTTAAATATTGATCAAGTTCAAACAATGGTTCAACTTGACAGCTGTCACCACCTTTGTCAACATATCTGTGGGATTATTAGTGGTTCGAATTTTCAGAAGTAATATTTCACCTTTCTCCAGAATTTCACGTGCAAAGTGATACCGAATATTGATGTGCTTCGTATTTGCATGATAAACTTGGTTCTTTGCTAAATGAATAGCGCTTTAACTATCACAGTGCACTTTAATGTACTTTTGTCTAATTTTCAGTTCACCAAGCAACCTTTGAAACCAAATTGCTTCTTTAACAGCCTCTGATACTATCATATACTCTGCTTTCATAGTAGACAAGGCAACTGTTGACTGTAATATAGACTTTCAACTAACCGGCCCCTTAGCAAGTGTAAACACATAACCAGTAGTGGATCGATGTTTATCTAAATCACCAGCATAATCGGAATCACAATATCCAACTGCACATTGACCATTTTTCTCATCCCGCTCAAATATCAATTCAATATCTACGGTGTACAGAATATACCGTAGAATCCATTTCATAGCTTGCTAGTGCTCCTTACCAAGATCATGCATGTACCTGCTCACAACTCCAATTGCTTGTGAAATGTCTGTCCTTGTATACACTATAGCATACATTAAGCTACCAACAATATTTGCATACGGAATCTTTGACATATACTCTCATTCTGCTTCATATTTAGGAGATGAAGATGAGTCGAGCTTCATATGAGGTGCAAGCGGTATACTTACAGGTTTTGACTTTTCATTCAATTCAAAACGATGTAGTACCTTATTTAGATAATGTTTCTGATTCAAATAAAGTTTCCCTCTCTTCCTATCCTTGCATGTCTCCATGCCTAAAATTTTTTTTGCTTCACCTAAGTCTTTCATTTCAAACTCCTGATTCAGCTAAGACTTCAACTTCTCAATTTCTTCTAGATTCTTTGAAGCTATCAGCATATCATCAACATACAAGAGAAGATATATGAAAGATCCATCTTGTAGCTTGTGCAAATACATACAGTGATCGTATTTGCTTCTTGTGTACTTATGCCTAATCATAAACTTGTCAAATCATTTGTACCACTGCGTTGGAGATTATTTCAATCCGTACAATAATTTTTTTAATTTGCATATTCATTTTTCTTCTCCAGCAACCTTGAACCCTTCTGGCTGAGTCATATAGATTTTCTTTTCTAATTCTCCATGTAGAAATATAATTTTTACATCAAGTTGAATGAGTTTCCAATCCAATTGTGCTACCAAGGCCAATAAAATTCTAATGGAGGAATGTTTTACAACTGAAGAAAATACTTCATTATAATCAATTCCCTCTATCTAGGCATAGCCTTTAGCTACTAGTCTTGCCTTGTAGCGAATATCGTTCTTGCCAGAAAATCCTTCTTTCTTTGTATATACCCATTTGCATCCAATTATCTTCTTTCCCTTTGGAAGATTAGCTAGCTTCCATGTCTGATTCTTTCTAAGGGACTGCATTTCATCATCCATGGTCTTCCTCCACTTTTCCTTTCTTCAACTTTGGACAGCTTCATTATAAGTTCTAGGAATGCCATCATTTACAATTAGGAATGCATAAGCCACCATATCATCAAATTGAGCATATTTACTAATCTCTCGTCGTGGCCTGTTTGTTACAATAGATTCTTGTTGTTGTGGGGGTTCTTGGGTTGGAACTTCTTCTTCATCTAACTCCACCTCTACCATAGGAGTATCTTCATCTATTTTATTTATTGCTGGGTTAACAATTCTTCTTTCAAACTCCACCTACTGCGGAGTACTATCTGTCTGTTGAACAATTTCATTTGTTATCTTTTTTAACATGGTAGACTCATCAAAGGTAACATCTCTACTAAAAACTATTTTTTTTTATTTCTGGACACCAAAGGCGAAGTTCCTTCAAACTAGTGGTGATCCCCATAAAGAGAGTTTTCTTTGCCCTCGGATCTAACTTTGATTCCTTAACATGGCAGTATACAGTGAAACCAAATACACGTAAGAAATCATAATCAATAGCAGATTTTTCAGGCCACATCTTCAAAGGTGTTTTACCACTAATAGCAGTTGATGGCAAGCGATTAACGAGATGGCATGCATATGTCACAGCCTCAGCCTAAAATTGTCCGCCCAACCCGGCATTGGACAACATACACTGAAATTTCTCTACCAATATTCGGTTCATGTGTTTTGTCACCCCATTCTATTATGGTGTATCTCTAACTGTGAAGTGTCTAATAATATATTTATCTTGGCAAAATTTTAAAAATGGATCACATTTATACTCTCCACTATTATCTATGCGGAGACATTTGACTTTTCTGTCCGTCTGAGTTTCCACCATCTTTTTTCATATGAGGAAAACTCTCAACACTTTATCATTTATCTTCATAGTACACACCCATACTCTACGAGAGAAGTCATCAATAAATGTTACAAAGTAGTGCTTTCCTCCCACTGAAGCTGTCTTGGAAGGATTCCACACATCTGAGTGAACATAGTCCAAAATATCCTTGGTATCATGGATTGCAATACCAAACTTTACTCTAGTCTGCTTGCCTTTGACACAATACTCACAGAAATCTAACTTTTGGGGTTGCACTCCTTTCAATAATTCTTGATCTGATAACAGTTTCAAAGATTTATAGTCAGCATGTCCCACACACATATGTCATAATCTGATTACTTCCAACTCCTGATCATTCCTGAAAGCTATTGCTGTTGTCCCAATAATTGCATTACCCTGATAGTAATACAAGTTATTAGCCTTTCTTAATCCTTTCATTATCACCAGTGCACCGGAGATGATTTTAATTACTCAATCTGTTGCATTTATAATGAAGCCCTTTGATTTTAGGACTCCCACAGAGATGAGATTCTTCTTCAAATTTGGTACATATCGGACATTTGATAGTGTTCTGATTGATCCATCATGATTCTTCAATTGGATTGAACCAATCTCCTTAATCATATATAGACCGTCATTTGCTGTGTACATGGACCGTCAGTTGCTCCTTCTAGTTCTCTAAAGTC
The DNA here is from genome assembly GCA_947685225.1 of Garcia nutans. Classification (NCBI taxonomy): domain Eukaryota; kingdom Viridiplantae; phylum Streptophyta; class Magnoliopsida; order Malpighiales; family Euphorbiaceae; genus Garcia; species Garcia nutans. The sequence continues at coordinate 22,945,614 of CANTUV010000036.1, read as the reverse complement.
AAAGAACCAATCCCGATTGGGACACATATGATGACTACAACCAGAATCAAATAGCTATACACTAAAAGAGCTTGTTGATGACACAATAGCTAATGAAAGGTCTGAGTCTTCATCATCACACTCAGCTACATTTGAATTCACGATAGCTTTCCCTTTATCAGATTTATTTTTATTACTCAGCTTGAGATAATTTATCTTCCAATGCCTTTTCTCCTGGCAAAAGGCACATTCATCTTTAGCTGGTCTGGATTTTGATCTTCCTTTCTTTTCTCTCTTCCTGCTTTGAGAGAGACATCTCACAATCAATTCTTCTGTTGCTCCATTTGAACTCTCTTTCTTGTTTTTCTTTAGCAGTTTATAATTGTATAATGCAGCAGTTACTTCAGAAAGAGTTATTTTATCCTTCCCATATAGTAGAATTATTTCAAGAAACTCAAACTCCTCTTAAAGAGAACCCAACAACATCAAAGTCAAATCTTCATCTTTGAAAGACACGTCCAAATTTATCAAATCAGCTTCCAGCTGCTTAAAATTGGTGATGTATTCATTCATAGTGGTACCTGGAATATAAGTGAAGCGAAATAATCTCTTCTTCATATGAAGCTTGTTCTGACTAATTTTCTTTAAAAAAAAAATTCTCCAATACCTTCTACAATTTATTTGCGGAAACTTCCTTAAAGAAAGTATATTTTTATTCTTTAGAAAGACACGATCAAATTGCACCACATGTCACATAATTGATGGGTTTTCAATTTTTTCATTAATGTATTCTAATTTCTCTTCTTCAGTGGCAATGTCTAGACCTTGCTGAAAGAGAGCGTCTAAAATCTCATTCTGCCACATACCAAAATGACCCATACCATTAAAAATCTCCACTGCAAATCTAGTATTTGACATAGTAGTTCTTGACCAAATTGACGAAGTGAATGCTGTCTCTTTTAAAGTGGATGATTTGCCTGAGTCGTCTGTCATCTCTGCTTTAAAAAATTATTTAATAGCTAACAAATGCAGAATATAAATAATCCAAAAAAAAAATTCTGATGTGGAAGATCAGACTAAACTGCAACCACAGAGCATACTAAAAAAATCTTGGCTCTAATACCAATTATTGTGAAAATTAAATTAATTTTTCACCAATAATATGTATAGTGTGTGAACAATTACACCAATTAATTATGCCAGAAATATTTTCAGGAAATAGAGGTGGATCACAATGGACATGCTTAAATACCAAGTCTTTCCTTAGACATAATTTTTTTAGACATATAATTAATAGCATAAAATATCACCACAACTACACCTAAAATAGCTATTAAACAATTAATAAAAAAAATACCAAAATTTAATGAGGTTCGGCCAATTTTGCCCACGTTCTCGGACACCACCAAAATAATATTACTAATTTTAAAAAATATATATATAAGAGAGAGAATAAAAAATAAGTCTTATAAATAAATAAGCTTATTTTTTGGATGATTTAACTAAAGAGAATGAGCCTTCTTTTATAGGCTAAAACCCATACATCAAATCTCACATCTCTCGATATGGAATTAAAACAAATAGCCAAAAAACTAATAGGCTCGCCATCCCTAATATTGGGGGATGATTTTTTGCCAAATTTCATACTAGATTTTGCTCTTGAATCCACATTAATGAAGCCTTGTTTGTTAAGATTAACTTCATTACCGGCATTATCTTGCTCGTTTAAACTAATTGCAACTGCTGGAGATCCTTTACCCCTACTAGTAGAGGCTTGTCCTCTGTTAGAAGAAGTATGGTGCTTGGAATGCCGCCTTGCTGCATAACCAATCTTATGGCAATTTGAAGTCCTAATTAGAGTGAAAAATGGAAAGGGTTATATCAATCATTCAATCAAGAGAACAATCACTTGGAAACTGAGAAGGTGAAAAAAAGAGAGTAAAAACTATGAAAACTAACCAATACGTCTTTTGTATTGCAATCAGTTTTGACTCTAGTCTTGAAAGCACAATTGTACGTTCAAAACCTTGTTTATCATGGGCTGGTTCGACAAAATTTGCTTCTAGTACACCTGTGCAGCAAGAATATTCAAATGATTTAATCAAAAGAAAAAAGAAAACTATATCAGAATGGAATTGCAGAATAACTCTTAAACAAAACACCTATTACTCCATGGCCATCACTACCAGCAGCATTCCACACCCTCCAGAAGGGCTGAGAAAATAGAACACAAATTCAACACTAGAACTATTACATTACAACAACAACAACAACTAAGCCTTAATCCCAAACAAATTGGGGTCGGCTGTATGGATTCTCAACAAAATAAGCTCAAAAGACACCAAAAAAAAAAACTCCAGCCTTAGGCCCCTTCCAAGACACGGATTTTACGTCTCCATTCAAGTCTGCCATTAATCAAATCCGCATCAAGATCTAAGGCACGTAAGTCTCTTGCTATCACCTCCTTCCACACAGTTCTAGGTCTGCCACGACCTCTAGCCCCCTCAATCAACAAATTCTCACACTTACGAACCGCAGCATTAGGAGGTCTTCTTAAAACATGCCCATACCATCTAAGTCTTCCTTCCCTCACCTTATCTCCGACGTCCGCTACTTGGACTTTTTGTCGAATATGAACATTCTTAATTTTGTCCAGTCTGGTATGTCCACACATCCATCTTAGCATCCTCATTTCTGCCACACTCATCTTATGCAAATGTTGTCCCGTTGGTGCCCAACACTCACTACCATAGAGCATCGCAGGTCTAACAACCGTCCTATAGAATTTACCTTTCACTTTCAGAGGTATTTTCTTATCACATAAAACCCCAGTCGCACCCTTCCACTTCAACCACCCTACCTGTATTCTGTGAGCCACATCTTCATCTATACGGCCATCATTCTGGAACACCGAACCCAAATATTTGAAGTGGTTGGTTTTAGGAACCAAAACTTCATCCAACTTAACCTCATGTTCCTGCTTCTTCCTTAGACTGAACTCACAGTGCATATATTCCGTTTTACTCCTACTTAACTTAAAACCCTTGTCCTCGAGGGTTTTTCTCCACACTTCCAACTTACGATTTACACCAGCACTAGTCTCATCAATTAAAATAATGTCATCAGCAAACAACATACACCAAGGAACATCGTCTTGTATGCTTCTGGTTAGCTCGTCCATAACCAGGGTAAATAAATATGGACTCATGGCCGAACCTTGATGCAATCCGGTAGTAATAGGGAAAGTCTCAGTGTCTCCACCAGGTGTTTTCACACTAGTGGATGCATTCTCATACATGTCCTTGATGATGTTGATATATTTGCCGTTGACTCCTTTCCTCTTCAAAACCCACCATAACACTTCTCTTGGTACTCTATCATAGGCTTTCTCCAAGTCAATAAATACCATGTGGAGATCTTTCTTCTTCTCTTGATACAATTCCATTAGTCTTCTTAGAAGAGAAATAGCCTACATGGTAGATCTCCCTGGCATAAACCCAAACTGATTCTCCGAAACTCTTGTAAGCTTCCTCAATCTGTGTTCAATAATCCTTTCCCATAATTTCATAGTATGGCTCATAAGTTTAATACCCCGATAATTTGTACAGCATTGAATGTCTCCCTTATTTTTATATATGGGTACCATGATACTCTTCCTCCAGGCATTCGGCATCTTACGTCCTTTCACAATAGCATTAAAGAGTTTAGTTAACCAGGCAACTCCTACCTCTCCAAGGTTCTTCCAAACCTCTATAGGAATACCATCCGGGCCACAAGCTTTACCAACTTTCATATACTTCAAGGCTTCTCTTACTTCACTATGCAAGATCCTCCTAGACCAGCTGATATAATCATTTGTTGCATGAAGACCTTGAAAATCTTGTTCATGTTCAGGATTGAATAACTGCTCAAAATAAGCCTTCCACCTCTCCTTAATCTCAACATCTCTTGTCAACACCCGTTGATCTTCATCCTTTATACATTTGACTTGGCTTAAATCTCTGCTTTTCCTTTCTCTCATCCTTGCAATCTTATAAATGCCCATTTCTCCCTCTTTAGTACCTAACTTTTGATAAATCCCTTCTAAGGCTCTGCCACGAGCTACACTAACAGCCTTCTTTGCCTCTTTCTTAGCCCTCTTATATTCCTCAAAGGCCTCGCTATTAACCGCATTCGGTAACTTTTTATACCATTCCCTCTTAGCCTTAATAGCCTTTTGAACCTCCTCATCCCACCACCATGCATCGTGCGGTCGAGGCCCTGCCCCTTTAGAGATCCCCAGCAATTTACTACCTGCTTTCTTAATGCCACCTTCCATTTTTGTCCACAAGTTCTCTGCACTAGCCTCAAGGTTCCAAATTTCTTCCTTTAGTAACTCCTCCTTAAAGGTATCTTGAGCTAGGTCTTTCAATTTCCACCATCTTATCCTTGGTTCCAATATTTTCTTATCATTCCTCCAGCTACTTTTATTCTTAACATCTAAAACCACAATACGATGTTGCGCCGCCAATGCTTCACCCGGAATGACCTTGCAATCCTTACACTTACTTTTGTCCCGTCTTCGAGTAAGTATGAAGTCTATTTGACTTTGGGTTCGTCCACTCTTAAAGGTAATCAAGTGTGACCCCCTCTTTTCAAAACAGGTATTCGCCAGCACTAGATCATAAGCCACCGCAAAATCCAAAATGTTCTTTCCCTCCTCATTCCTGTTGCCAAAACCATAACCCCCATGGACCCTGTCATAACCATTACTGTCCTTACCAACATGCCCGTTAAGGTCCCCACCAATGAAGATTTGCTGATTATCTGGAATACCTTGCATGATATCATCCATATCTTCCCAGAACTGAACCTTGGATGCTCCGTCCAAACCTACTTGGGGAGCATAAGCACTAATAACATTAATAGTATCATCTCCCAAAACAAGCCTCAAAGAGATAATCCTGTCTCCCTTTCTTTTCACTTCCACCACCTTGTCTTTAAGCGTAGGCTCAATAATAATGCCCACACCATTCCTTTTCACTAGAACTATTACATTAAGTCCTTAATTAAAAAGCATAATATAAGGCCATATATAAAAACCTTGATTAGTCGATTCTTGTGATAAACATTAAATCCTTGGATATCAATATGGTGACGAGCATCCTTCACAAATCCCATCATCCCAGTTGCAGCCACCCGAAATAGCAGCAAAACGAATTATAAGTTTGCTGAGGAGCATAAGATAAAACACAAACCAAAAATTACATTAACATTACTTTTGTATTGTCCTTTGAAATGCTATCAGTTACATTTTGTGGTCTGTATACTATTGGCTGTGTCAGCATCATATCACTTGCTATGTTATGATATTTGATATCCTTTCCACGCAACACAATTCTGAAGCCAGTTGGAAGTCTGAGATAGAGAATTGCTGCATAACTCTAGCAATGGCAAATTAAGAAGATATAGTCAAGCTAGCAAAAGTAAAGAAAATATCTACTAGAGAACATAACATTGATTAATTTTCAACTCTTCCTTGAAACGTACCCTTAATGAATGCTGATAAGTTAAGAAATGCCTTGAATTGGGATATTTGTTTGCCATTTGTGTGTTCTTCTCATCTCTGTTGACTCCACTAATTTGTATGTCTTGTCTTTCAAGTTCAATAAAAAATACAATCCTATTAGAAACCATTATATGCAACTCAATTCAACTAAACCTTAATTTTATATTAATTGGCGTCAGTTATATGAACTCTCTTTTTTCACTCAGAACGATTATGAACTATATATTTTTTAAAAGATATAAAGCCATAAGAAAATCTTTTGACTATTATATACAACTCTAAAATAAAGGAAAGTAAAGATGTTTAAGGCATACATGTGGATCATTGTCAAAATAGAGTTCCAGATTTCCTTCGTCATCCTCCCAAAAATTATAGAATATGATGCGAGTACCTTGACGATCAATCAAATTTAACTAAAACCTTGAAAAGAAAAATCATTTTAATTACTGAAAATTAAAAAACAAAATACATATAAGAATAAGGAGTGAGATAATTGTTAGCTTACTTGCTGGAAAAGGTGTTCTTCACTTAGAAATGGTGACCATTGCAACACAGTTTCTAAATTGGCATTCCAATTGTTCAAAGAAGATCTTATTTTCTTTAGCCAATTAGATTGGCCCTTCTTCTCAAAGTCAATCTTGTAATAGAAAAAAAAGGCAATTTATTTAGCATATCTTTAACAGAACATATTTGAAGGAAAATCAAGAAAAGAGGAACCTATTTTTACCATGGGAACAATAGTATCTTCCTTTCCTGTTGCTCTCACAAATTTGTAGGAGGGTAACCCAATACTCTGTGTTTGGCTGCAATTAATTTTTTTTAAAGAAAATCAATTTTCATTATTAGTTTCAAACAAAATACTAAAGATAATTAATTTAGCAAAAGCAAAGCCTCAAAGAACAATTCTTGAATATATATATAAATAAGAGACTAACCCTTCCCCATCATCACAACGAGAGAACACAATCACATCTGCCCCAAGCTTCATAGTACTTGTTTTAAACCCATTTCCATCTGAAAATAAAGGTAGAAAGAAAAGCACGAATAAAGGTATAGTCACACACAAAGCATAGTCTAGCGGTAAGTGCATATATTTCTGAGCAACAGACCTAGATTCAGAATCAATTCCCTCTTCCATACAATTAACTAAATTAATTAAACATATTTAATTAAAAATTTGATTAAAGCCAATTTGAAATGAGATAGGTTGTTTACATCGACCAATAGTATTTGCCATCTTGCTTTTAGCAGAATATCCAAAAGACATTCATTGTCTCATTTTATCAGGATTCATTCCACCACCATTATCTGTAATCAAATCAAAACACTTAAATTAGTATTCTAATTCAAAACTATTGATTTGCTTCTAAAGTTTTGACGTTGATATTGAGATGATAAATTTTAATAGAACAAACTATATATATACATACCATCTACTACCAACATCATGTTACCATCTTTTGGATTTTTCAATACATCTACATCAACATAAGTGGCTCCATTGCAAACCTGATAATCAAATTCTTACTCGTCAAATAAAAGATTATAAAATCAACAAAATACAAGAATAAAATACAAGGCAGCCATACACTAAGACATTAGTGTAGCAGTAAGTGCATATTTTGTTGGACAATAGAACCAACATCGTAAGATGGAGCATGGTCAAATTCGGTCGAGTTAAGGTAATATTTTTTTCAACCAAATCCGACCAGACACACTCAAGATAATATTTTTTTCAACCAAATCCGACCAGACACACTCAAAATGCTAAAACAAAGCCAACCAAATCTCCTATATTTCTAATAAAACTTAGTCAATTTTGGATTCGGTGAAAATTGAGTTTTAATATTAAACCTTTTCATTTAGGTAGGTTAACTTTTGATGAGGTTAAGAAAATATATATGTATATATATGTATACATACATAAATATATATATATATAGGTTCGGTTCAGTTGAAAAAATTATCCAAATTGCACCAACAGTATATTAAAATCAAACTGAACTGTTCATGGTTTATTCTTAGTGGACTGAACTCGTTTCAACCCACACGATTGGTCCAAAGACTTTACTTTGACCCACCATAATGTATCAAATGTCAATATATATATATATATACACACACACACACACACACACACACACAATGTAGTAGCGAATACCTCATCTAAGGAATTATCTAAAAGTTCTGCAAAAGGTCCCAATGCCCATTTATGACTTGTTGCGTTTGAATGCAGAAACTTTGGGTGTACTCTCGCATTATCCATTCCAACTGCCAAAAAAAATCGATTTTTTGTAATAATACTCCTAATATTATGAAAAATTAGCTATATATATAATAGTTACCTGCAGAATAAGTAGAATGATCAGTACCAACAGCTTCTTCATAATCTCCTGTTCTCCATAACTGCTTGCAACTGCCGCGTAAAGGTGAAGTCACCAGAATTTGATTATTATTATGAACAACCGTTAAAGGCAATGGAAAGCTTTATTTTCCATTAATTGTTGTTGTTGCAGTTCTTAATAATGGTCTTTGATGGTAATTATTAAGAGAAGCAAGAAATCCATGAGGTACTACAAAACCAAATTGATCCTATACTTTCGGTTTTTTCAGAACATCAGAATTAAAATTTCCTTTCCGCTTATTGGAATCACCGACGCCAACATTACCGTTACCGGAATAGCTTGAGCTACTCCAGCTGCCGCCGCTGCTAGTACCTATTACTATCAGTTTCATAAGTAAATTGACGTGATGACGAGTTATTCTGTTGATCGGGATTTTTTAGCTTCACAATGGAATCCATGAGTGTGTTTGTTTGGTTGTTTTTTACTGTTTGGAAAGCAAGAAACAGAGATAAATTTTTTTACTGCGAGAAGGAAAATTTGAAAGGCGAAGAGAAAATTTTGTGAAAATTTGTATTTGTGGAGGAGCATAGTAGTGTGGTTGTGGCGCGATTTTGCCTCTCCCTCTCTTTTTTCTTTGTTTATATGGGACTTGTTTGCACGGGCAAAGCACATTATGTTTAGAGTTTCTTAATTAAGTGTTTCCTTTTACTTTAATGGTTAGTATAATTAAAAAATTTTATTAGGATTGAATTACAATTTTTTACTTTTGTCAAATCAAAATTACAATTTTTCACTTTGCCTTTTTTTAAATTATATTCCATATAACTTTTTATCAATTTTATTTCAATTTAAAATTTTAATTATAAATTTATTGTAAAATTAAATTACTACTAATAATAATAAGACAAAATTATGCCCCCAGATTTTATAAAAAAATTATTTTTTGTAAGGATTTTTTTAATTATTTTGTAAAATTATATAATAAATTTATAATAATTTAATAATAAAATTATAGAAGTTATTATGTGTGCAATAAATTTATAATAAACTATATATATATATTATAGGAAGCTAGTAAATTTATAAATTGATTAAAAATTTTAATAAATTTAATAATATTTTTTTAAACTATTAATTTATAATATTATTGACTTTTTTAAAAAATATAACAAATCTTAATAATAATTGCTATTATCTATATATTATATTAATCTATATGTATTATACTAAAACGACTGCAATATATTATAATTTTTAAATATTTTAATTTTAATTTATTATTGATTATATAATATATATTTTTAATATTATCATGAGAGTTTAAATATAATTTGAATATTATATTTGATATTAATTTATATTTATTTGAAGAGTTTAAATAAGATTATTATATCTTATTTGATATAGATAGTAGCTATATTTATTTGAAGATTTCAAATAAAATTATAATATTAATATTTATAATAATTATATTTATTTGTATAGTTTGAATTATATTTATTATTTATTGTATAATATATATTTATTTGATATTTATTTAGAAAATTCAAATATAATTATGATATTATATTTTATATCGATTTATATTTAAGTTATGATTTTTAATTTATGTAATTTAATTTTTTATTAAAATTTGCTTTTCATATGAGTAATTTATTCAAAATATTTTACTCAACAATTTCGGAGTCCAACTTAATTAATAATCAAGCTAGTAATTAAGGTATTAATGGGGGCATTAATCAAAGCATCAAATCCAACAATCCTTGGGCCAAAATATCATGTATTTTTTCATAATCTTTTGTTGACATTGTCAAAGAAAACAGCAATTTCCATGTAGAAGATATTTATTTGAACAAAAAATAATGTTCACTAAATGATCTTATATTATGAAGATAAGCACTCTGTTCTTAATGAATATTGTTTTGAATTCATAATTTAATAGCAAGTAATTTAAACTTTGAGTGCGTGTGTGTGTGTGTGTGTGTGTATATATATATATATATATATATGATATTGTTACTATCATCCCCTCCCAATAAAATAATGTAGAATCGAGAAACATGAAATTATTTTAGGTCTTGAATTATAAATCTAATTATAAATAAATTAGATTTTGAATTAGAAGTAAATTTAGGATAATTCAACTTATATATAACGAGAAATTATATGATATAATTATAATTTAAATTAGATATATTAATTAGAATAATAATCTAATTATATAATGATATATCATGTTATTTTTTTAAAAATATACTTATAAAATTGTTTTAAATTAACCTGTAATTTCTTAATTATAAAATATAAAAAATAGTATATTATTACTTAATTGGATTTTTTATTTCAAATAATATATCTTGTTCAAATCACAATTGCATCAATATAATTTTCCATTTCCCATATATACCTCCAAACTCAAAATATATAATTATTAAAAAAAGTTTTATGGTTTGAATTGTGGGAGTAAAAATATCTATTTAATGGAAGTATTATTTTTTTTGGCCAATCAATGAAAGTGCTATTAATTACTCATTTAATGTTTCAACTGGTAACAATCAGTCATTATCTCCAACAACGCTAGTCACTTCATTACTTATAAACGATTATTGGCTTCAAATTTTGAATTTTTTTATATAAGTAAAAAAAAACATTTTTAAAACTTTCAACTCCACCGTCCACATTAATTTTCTTCACATTAAAAAATAAAGTACATAGAGAGAGCACTGTGGAATATAATTTTGTTTAAACCTTTTTTTTTTATAAAATACACACATAATTAATATTTTTTATAGTGTCTCTTCCCTGTACATAATCTATCAACTTGCAAGCATAATGTATAGAAAAATACATAAAATATAATTTTTTTATCGTATGTTTTATATTTTCAATGTCAATAATTGAGATTACATATCACCTTCTATCTTTATGTCTTTTAGAAGCATCATGTTTTATTTAAAATAGGATTTAAGCTCTCTTTCTATAAATTGCTTCTTTTTTTTTATTATTATCCCTTTATTATATAATTAATAATAAATTTATAGATAATTAAAAAAATAAATAATAATAATTAATTATTTAAAAAGTAATTTAAAAAAATTTATAAGTTTATCATTTATTTTTCTTTATATATTTAAACCTTACAAATCATCTCTATTTATAGAGTTAAAAATTAAATAAAATATTATATAGTAATTAATAAAATAAATAAAGTGATAAATAATTTGAGAGACAAGATAATATAATTAGGAGATAAAATAACATGATTAAAAAGATATAATAATTAAAATGATAAAAAAAATCCACATATTAATATCTTCAATTATTCATAATACTTTCCCCTTGATATTTCTCTATTAAGAACATGCCTCATTAAAATCTTACTAGGTAAGAATCATGTGAAAAAAAATATAGTAAAGGAAAAAGAGTATAATATTCTTAATAAATATACATTTTTCTTCTCCTCATATTAATGAACATTCGAAGTCGACGCATGCCAATTTTGTGAACTAGCTTTTCAAATGTGAATGTTGGCAAAGTTTTTGTTAATAAATCTGCTAAATTTTTACTTGAACTAATTTGATAAACATCTATTTCGCCTTTCTTTTGGAGTTCATGCGTGAAAAATAATTTTGTTAAGATATGCTTAGTTTTATCACTCTTGATATAACATTCTTTTAATTGAGCAATACAAGTATCATTATCTTCATATAAAATTATTAGACTTCTTTCAGTAGATCAGAGATTACATGTGTCTTGCATACGTTGAACAAATGATCTTAACCACACACATTCACGACTTGCTTCATGAATTGCAATAATTTCTGCATGATTTAAACATGTAGCAACAATCGTTTATTTTATTGAGCGCCAAGATATTGTAGTACCACCATATAAAAATAAATATCATGTTTGTGATCATATTTTATGTGGATCATATAGATATCCAGCATCTGCAAATTCAATCAATTTGAAATTTAATTATTTTGAATAAAATAATCACAAATCAGTAGTTCCACGAAGATAATAAAATATATGTTTAATACTATTCCAGTGTATTCGTGTTGGCGCAAAATTATATTTTACTAATAAATTAACCGAAAAAGCTATATTTAGCCTTGTATAGTTAGCTAGATACATTAATGCACCAATTGCATTAAGACATGGTAATTCAAAACAAAAAATATCTTTATTTTTTTTTTTTGGACGAAATAGATATTTCTTTACATCAAGAGATCGAACAATCATTGGAGAACTCAATGGGTGAGTTTTATCCATATTAAATCTCTTTAATATTTTTCTGTATAATTCGAATGATGTATAAAAATTTCATTTGATAAATGTTCAATTTATTGACCAAGATAAAATTTTATCTTTCCAAGATCTTTCATTTTAAATTCTTTATTTAGAAGTATTATTGTTGCTTCAAGTTCTTCAAGAGTTCCAATAATATTCAAATCATCAACATACACTACAATAATGGCAAGTCTAAATTTTAATTTTTTAATAAAAACACATGGACCAATAGGATTATTCACAAATCCTTATTTTAACAAATATTTACTGAGACGATTATACCACATTCGCCCAGATTATTTTAGCCCGTATAAAATCTTAGCAATTTGATTGAATATTTTTTCCATGATAATGAATTAAATGCTTCAGGCATTTCTAGTTCTTTAGAGACTTTCATATAAATATCACTATCAAGCGATCCATATAAATAAGCTATTACAATGTTCATAAGATACGTATGAAGTCCTTTAGAAATTGTTAAGCTTATTAAAAATCTAAAAGTTATTGCATGTACCGCTTGAGAATATATCTCTTCATAATCGATGCCAACTCTTTGCGAGAAATCTTAGACTACAAGTCGTGTCTTATATCTTATAATCTTATTATTTTCATTTCTCTTTCTCACAAATACCCACTTATAACTAACATGTTTTATATTTTAGGGTGTTAGGACTATCGGTCCAAAAACATCATGTTTTATAAGTGAATTTAATTCTGTCTGAATAGCATCTTTTCATTTTAGTTAATCATTTTGACATCGACATTCTTCAATAGATTTTGATTCTAAATCATTGCTTCCATTTATTATATCAATAGTTACTACATATGTAAACTTTTGATCAACGGTAGCTTTATCTCGATTCCATCTTTCTCTTGTATAGACATAACATGTTGAAATCTCTTCATTTTTAGTATTTTTCATAATTTTATTATTCTTGAGTAATTATTCCTCTGTTGGAGGCAATCGATTAGTTGTGTGTATTATTTGTTTCTATATCATCATATCTTTTGGTATATTTATTTCAGAAACACGAATTTATCTATTTTGTTCCCCTTTCTTTCTAGAATTTTTATCTTTAGCACTAATCGGTCTATTATGCTTTTGGCATATACCGAACACATCCGTCGATATATTGATAGTCTTTTCATTTGTAACATTAATCTAAGTAGGATCATTTAATACTGGTATATGCGATCTAGTTACCTTTTTTGTATCAGTGAATACATCTAGTAACTTATTTGCAATATTTTGTAAATGAATAATTTTCTTAACTTCAAGCTCACTTCTATTTGTTCGAGGATCAAAATGATAGATTGATGATGCATTTCATGAAATATCTTATTTTTCTAATTTTTTTTCTCCCCTAATGCTGGGAATACGGTTTCATCAAATTGACAATCAGCAAACTGTGCTGTAAAAATATCACATGTCATTGGTTCATGATACTTTATAATTGATGGTGATTCAAAACAAATATAAATTTTTAATCGTCTTTGTAGGCCTATTTTTACACGTTGTGGTGGAGCAATTGGAACATATACAGCACAACTAAAAATTCTCAAATGAGAAATGTTAGGTTCATGACCAGATACAAGTTGTAATAAAGAGAATTCGTGATAAGCAGTTGATCTAATTTTAATTAATGCTACTGCATATAATATAGCATATTCCAAAGCTAAATTAGGTAGTTTTATCCTCATGAGTAATGGTCTAACAATTAATTGAAGTATAAAAGATTCTGCTAAATCATTTTGTGTATGAGTGTGAGCTACATGGTGCTCAACTGTAATCCCAATTGATACAAAATAATCATTAAATGCTTGGAATGTAAATTCTCATGCATTATCAAGATGAATTTTCTTCATTGTATTATCTAAAAATTATGCTCGTAATTTGATGATTTGTGCTAATAATCTGATAAATGCAACATTACGAATAGACAATAAATAAACATGTGATCATCTTATAGAAGCATCTATTAAAGCCATAAAATATCAAAAATGACTACAAGATTGAATGATAGGCCCATACATATCTCTATGAATTCATTCTAAAAACTGAGGAGATTCAAATCCAAACTTACTTTGAGATGGCCTAGTAATCAATTTCCCTTAAGCATAAATAACACATAAAAATTTACTTGGTGAAGAATCTTCTGATTCTTTAAAGGGTGTCCGTATGAGTGTTCTATAATTATTCTCATCATTATAGCACCATGATGACTTAAGCGATCATACCATAAAATAAAATTCTTTGGATCAATTAACTTCTGATTAATTATAATATTAGACTCTATTGAATTTATATATGTGAAATATAATTCATAAAAAATACTGGTAATATTTTCATTATATGCTTCTTTTTTGATATTGTAGATGTAATATAGAGATATTCTTTATTATTTTCATATTTAGTCTGAATATGGTAACCATTGAGATGTATATCTCTAAAACTTAAAAGATTTTCTTTTGATTTATTAGATAGCAATACATTATTTATTATTAATTTTGTACCTTTGGATAACATAATATGGGCTCTTTCGAAACCTTCAATTAAATTTGTGGTACCAAAAATTATATTAACATTAGTCTTAGCTAATTAAAGATGAGAAAAATATATTTTATCTTTTAGAATAGTATGTGTTGTTGCACTGTCTACTAGAAATAAATCTCCACTAGTGTCAAATAAGTGACCAAGTAATTTCATTTTTTAAAAAATAAAAATAGCATAAATAAGTATTATAATATTTTATTTAATATATTTATATAAAGATCACATAAATAAAAATAAAATAAACTTAATTTTAAACTTAACACACTTGATAAATAAAACACACTTGATAAAAATAAAAAAAAT
Organism: Garcia nutans; assembly: GCA_947685225.1. Classification (NCBI taxonomy): domain Eukaryota; kingdom Viridiplantae; phylum Streptophyta; class Magnoliopsida; order Malpighiales; family Euphorbiaceae; genus Garcia; species Garcia nutans. The sequence goes on along the minus strand of CANTUV010000036.1, from coordinate 22,930,592 downwards.
ATGATATTGAATAAAATACATTGATCAATATGGTCATCCAAAAGAGAATTTTCATTAATCATTAAACTATTAGTTTTTCATCAGTATTTTCAAGGCTGTCTGAAATATCCAGATGTGTGAAATTATTTGGATCATTATGTTCAAGAAAATTGATCTCCATAATTCGTCGTTTTCTTTTTATAGAAGCTTGGTAAAGATCCACAAGATGTTTAGATGTACGATAGGTATGAGACCAGTGTCTTTTCATACCACATCTATAACAGATATTTTCTTCATTTTTATTTTGCAAATTCTTTCCTTTCTCATTTTTCTTATTATAATCATTAGTCTTTTAAAAATTGATATTGTGATAATTTTTATAGCTTCGATAATTATTACTATTGTCACCTCTACCAAGACCACGGTCATGACCACGACCACAACCACGGCCCTAACCATGTCTATTATTTTATTTTTGTTCGGACTTATTTATTATTACAACATTCGCTTCAGGAAATAGTTCAGATTTAATTAGTCGTGACTGATGATTTTTCATCAAAAGTTTATTATTTTGTTCATCAATAAGAAGACACGATATCAATTCAAAATATTTTTTAAAATATCGCTCTCAATATTGCTGCTGCAGGAGCATATTCGAGGCATGAAATGTTGAGAAACTTTTTTCTAATAAAATTTGATCAATAATCTTCTCACCATATAATTTTAATTAATAAATAATTTTAAAAATTATAGAATTAAATCCACTAATAGTTTTAAAATCTTGTAATCGCAAATACATCTAATCATTGCGAGCTTTTGGAAGAATAATTTTTTTTTATGATCAAATCTTTCTTTTAAATTTTGCAAAAGTTTATAGGGATCTTTTACATTTAAATATTCAGTTTTTAATCCTTCATGGAGATGACGACGAAGCAATACCATTGCTTTTGCGCGATCCTGCAAGGATGCGTCATTTTCTTATTGAATTATATTTTCAAAATTCATAGCATCAAGACGAATCTCAGCATCAATAGTCCAAGGTAAATAATTATTTTTCGATATATCAAGTACAACAAACTCAAACTTTGTGAGATTTAACATTATATAGATCACTTTGATGAAATATGATTGAAGCTGTATTAAAATAAATGGTGTAGAGCAATCGTGTTGATAACGTATTATGTAATTAATGATAAAATTATAGATAATTAAAAGAAAATAAAGAACAAAAACTAATTATTTAAGAAACAATTTAGAGAAAAAAATTTATAAGTTTATCACTTTTTTTCTTTATATATTTAAACCTTACAAATCACTTCTATTTATATAGTTAGAAATTAAATAAAATATTATATAGTAATTAATAAAATAAATAAAGTGATAAATAATTTAAGAGATAAAATAATATAATTAGGAGATAAAAAAATATAATTAAAAAGATAAAAAAATAAAAAAATAAAAAAAATTCATATATTAATGTCTTTAATTATTCATAATACTCTTATATTATTTGAGGATTAAAAATGCTTTTTTATATCTTCTTAATGGCCTCTTCATTCAAAATTAATAATTGCACACACAATTATATATATATATATATATTTCTAAGAAAAAAATTCTTTATCGGTTATTGGTCCATGATTGATATAGATAAATTCATAAATTTAATTTGAAACTACTTTAATAAGTCTACAAATAAGATTTATAGTTTTAATAAGTCTACGTGAAAGATATCCAGAATTTTAAATCTGCTAGTGGCTTTGATGGTGCCAATACAGTAGAGTAAATAATTAGTTTAATTGAATGATTAAGCAAGGCCTACAAAATTTTTCTAAAACTCTTTTGTCTTTTAGCCTCAAAACACATATTCAATTAAAATGGTCCTTTTATGTCATTGTAAGGATCAAATGACCTTCTTTGGAAAAAAAAAAGATAAGTACCATATAAAAAAAATTAAATGAAGAATTGAAAATAAAAAACAAAAAGAAAAAAACCCACAAATATCTCATTTAGAAAAAAATTATATAATACAAGAATTTACTTGAACAGAATTATAAAATGTATAAATATAATCACATTGTGATTCAATTAATTTATCGTTCTAATTAAAATGAGGGTTATATTATATAATTTCTCTTCAATTAAATTGCCACCTTATCAACGAATTTAGAAAATATGCGAGTCCAATAATACATTAAAAAAATATATATTTGACCTTTTCAATATTCGATTGAAAAGCTAGTGTGTTATTTTTAAGAATATTTTTTTCCCACTTAGGCTGTATATATGAAGAGCTAATTGCATCTTTCTCTGCCCATATTTGGCCTTTGGGAGAAAGCAAATTAGGAGCTTAATCTAACAGGCTCTGTTTTTTTTTTCTTTTCTAGTTCTCTTGTTTCTACTTTCTTTTCAACCTTCAATTTATTTATCATTTTTGTGAATTATTTCTTTATCTTGCTAATTTTCTTTTGTTTCTGTTACTTTTCATGATAAGTAATTTATTTCTTGATTTAATTAGATATGAGCAACACAATGAGACCAATAATTAAACTCATGTTTGATTTGGCTTATGACAGGGGATAAATTGATCATCATCAATTAATTTCATCTTTCTTTCTTCTTTTTTTTTTATCCTGTTAATAACTAGTTACAAAATGGAAGGTGTTGTGTATGGTTTTTGAGCCCAACATATATAATTTCTGTAATTTTTCTCTCTTTTTCTTGCAAATTATACATATTTCTTGAACTTGATCTGTTTCTTTATCTTGGATTTCCTCTGTTTCAAATTATACCTTTTTCTTTGTCTTTTTCTTGGAAAATTATACATATTTCTTTGTCTTGCTCTGCTTTAAATTATATATAATTAATGGATATGAGTAAAGGGAAAGCCAAGAAAGGCAGTTTGATAATCAAAACATGGGAAAGATGCAAATCCCTTGGCCATAGAAGCAAGAAAACATCAAGAAATGTTCTTTCATTAACAACTAAGAGCAAATCTTGGCCAAGGCTTCAGTATGAAGAAGAAGAAGAAGAAGATCTGAAGAAATGTTCAAGAAAACAGAAAGTAGCTCCTGAAGGATGCTTCTCTGTTTATGTTGGGCCTCAAAAACAGAGGTTTGTGATAAAAACGGAGTATGCAAATCACCCTCTTTTCAAGACTCTGCTTGAAGAAGCAGAGTCAGAGTATGGTTATAACCCTGAAGGTCCTCTTGCTCTGCCTTGCAATGTTGATATCTTCCACAGAGTTCTTTTAGCTATGGTGGATGATTATGATTATGAAACTGAAAAAAACCATGTTCATGGATGTGGATTTTCAAAGAAAAGTAGCTCTTATTGCCTTCTTAGCCCATCTCCAATAATTGCCATGAATCAATATTAAGATTTATCATCATGCTTTGATAAATCAAAGAAATGGTAGCTTTACTTTGCTTGATCTTCTTGATGAGTATATTGAATTATGGTCCAACGATAGTTGCATATTTACTTAATTAATATAATTATGATCGATTTCTCTTCTCAGTATCTATAGTTAAAAAATTAGTATTGATTTATGTTTATGATTATTAGTTATTTTAATTTAGGGTTAACGGGTTTGAAATCAAAACCCTGTTTTTTTTTTTTTTCTCTCTTTCCAATCTAATAATCTTTAGAGATAAAATAGAAAAAGTGTTTTTTTGTGGTCTTTTGTCTTTACTTTTGTACTTTATAATATTGTTAAAAGTATTATGTGTGGTGAAATCATGTATAGTAGAAGATGAGGATAAGCAAAAGAGTAGCATGTAAAATGATGACTAATGTTATATGAAATTATGTTGTGTTTTGTATATAGTGATTTTTATTTTATTTTGTTTTAGCTTTTGATTTTATATTCTAAATGTAAATCCTAATTATCGTTCAAAAAATATATATAAATCCTAATTATATAAAGCAAATTAAAATAAAATGCATTGTGATATAATTTAATATTAAATATATATTCACTTATATAATAAATTTAGAATCAATTTATTTTTTATATTAATATTAAAAAAATAAAAATAATAGTCAAAGTGTATTAAAATTTAAAAAATTATATAATATAACCATAATTCTAAATAGTCATTATATTTGAAATGACATAACAACATATTTATCATTAGAGAAAATGAATTCATTTAAACAAAATTAGAATATATTTTTCAAAAAAATCTTCACTTGCCATTTCTTAATTAATTTCTCATTCTAACTATGATGTTTAATTAAAAATACTATTGTATCATATTATTTTTCTCTAAATTCAAGTATTGGGGAAAGGTGGAGAATTCCATTTTGAATTATAATCATTTGAAATTATGAATATAATAAAGCATAATGCATGTGCATATGTGGCAGGCAATGTTGAAGAAAATTTCTGAGCCGCCATTGTCTGTTTCATGAAAAATTAAGCATATAGCAAGCATTATCATCATCATCCATTCAATCTGTGTAATGGGATTTTGTAGTTCTCTCTAATTTTAATTTGCATTGACGTTGTAAAGAAAAAAACTAGCCCGCTTCTTTTTCTCCCAAGGTTCATATATACATATATATATATATATTTAATTTAATTTAAAAGTAATATTTTCATTAATTTATTTACAGACAAAAGTAACATTCGTCTCTTTTTTCCTTTTTCATCTACTATTTGTTTTTCATATTATTATTTTTTTAATTTTGTGTGTTTATTTATGACTTTTAAAATAACTTTCAAATTAATATATATTTAAAATTTAGTATTTATTCTTAATTATATATATTTTTAAATTTTATAATAAAATTAAATATAATTTAAATTTTTTATTATATAATTTTATTTTTTATTGTTCGATTCATTCATTTTCAGTAGAAGTGATTGTCCTTCTAGTATAGAAGGTGATTTAACTTTTACACATATAACAAATAGAATAAGTACCTTACTGAAAATTAAATTATCTGTGGTATATTATTATAATCAATTATTTGCATCGAAATATTTCAAAAGTATTTATAAATTCATTAGTTATGTATATTTTATATATTTTAAAATTATATAATTTTATTGTAACTTACAGATATATTATCTGATCTCTTAATGAAAATTTATTTTACATTAAAAAATTTTGCATTAGCTAGCTCTAACTTCATCTAATTTAATTTTTAATGACATCCTAAATTCACCAATTAATTGGCTAAAAAAACTCAACTTCCAACTCCAAAATTTAATTAAAAGGTCTGATTGGGTAAACAATTTGCCTTAATTAATTGAATTGAAAAATAGTATATGGTTATAACAACCTCAATTATTTAGCTTGTTTGATTAGTACATTTATTCAGTTTATTATAAATAAATTTTTTCTTTGATTTATGAATATTCTAACTTTTACATGAATAAATTATTTTGAACTAAATTTAACATGAAACCTCTAAAAAAAATGTTATTTGGAAATTAACATGAATTTACCCATTTTCTTCCTTTTGATCAATGTTTGATTTTTGTGAGCAGCATTCAATAAGTAATTTTCTAATTTATAAAAAAATAGGAGATTCTTGAACTCGTCTGAAAAAAAAACTTAATTATCGATTGACATGTAAATTGATCTAAAAGTATTTCGATTAATAAAAAAATAATGAATCTATTTTCACTGATTATATTAAATTTACTTTTGCAATTTGATTAAAAATAAATTACTTATATTAGGAGAAGATAATTCATGATTTGATATCATTAATTATTCAATTTTTGGTAAATGATAATTCGAGGATAGAGAATTCATGAATGTGATGTATGAGTTAATCAAATTTTAGCTAATAAAATATGAAGTGATCATGCAATTTGTAAAATAAAATAATGATGACATGCAAAACGGTACACCTAAAACTAAAATAAAATTAACATGGATTATAATGGCTTTCAAAAAAAACATGGATTATAATAATTTTTTTAAGAAAAAATATTACTAAATTAAACCACCAATTCAGCTGAAATCAATGGTATAAGAAAATTAGATTAAGAATTTCAAATATAAAAGCTAACATGAGAAAGCGAAACCAAAACATGAGTTACTAAATTCGCTTTAGCTCTTTTTCAATAGACGTAAATGTGGAGACTTTATGAAAGAACAAAAAAAAAAAAAGCTCATCGTATGATTTTTTCAAACATTTACATGTTTTATCCTAATTTTTTAATTCTTTTATAAAAATATAATACACTCATAATAAATTTATAAAACTTATCGTATATATAATAAATTTTATATATACAATACGAATATTATAAATTTATAAATTAATAAAAAAATTATGATAAATTTAAAAATATTTTAAAAATATAATATAGTTTTTATTTTTATTTTCTTTTTGTCAATTCTATAAAAACCAAAAAAAAAAACTTACAATCATTAACAAGAAGCCAAAAAATAAGAAAGCTGAAAGTTACCCATAAGGGATTAAAAGAGTAGTTGTAAATCCCTTGATAAAAAAAAGTTGTTGTAAATATATGGATTATAAATTTATAATAATCTTACATTTATGTATTTATATTTAAAATAATATTTATATATTTTTATTTTTTATATAGCATATAAAATTGAATAAAAATGTTTTTATAACAACAAATAGCTGACTTTGATAAGCATATATTATATTATATTATATTTTCATTTCACAATGTCACGCTTGCTTATTGTTCATCAAAGTTGACTATATATAGAACTTAATTATAATATTAACAATGACGTTGGTAAGTAATAATTCTGAAATCTGGTTTAGTAAAATGATAATCAAATTTAATAAAATGGTTATTGCCATTCTTTATGCAGAAACAAGAAGAGGATGGAATGATATTGTTACCTCACCCTTTTAAGTGGAATAAGTTTTTAGAATTTGAATCTTCATCATTAACAAGTAAACATTTCTAAAATGAAATATTATTCAATATATAGAAATTTTATTTATAAATAGATAGTATAGACTTAATATAAATTAATTGATTTTGTATTATATTTGAATTAAATTATTAAATAGAAACAGATACAATGAATTGATTTACTAAATGGAAAGGAATTATTCTTTATAAAATTTTCAAGGGCATAAGCTGAAATGATTATAATTTGACATCTTAATATTTAATTAGGAGCTATAATTGTTTAACAGATGTCTTAACTTCGGGATAAATTGAAATTATTTTAATTGAATCTCACTAAAAATGAATAAAAGAAAGAAGTAGGTGAAAAGAATTATCCTATGCATGAGTTGTTTAGTCTTATTACATATCATTAATTGATAATATGAAGAAAAGAAAAAAGAAAAGTAACTCTAACAATGATTTCAGTTAAGAAGTGTGTTTGTTTTTTTAAGTTGTTGATTGAAATCTGATTCTAATTAAAATCAATTCATTTTTCTTCATTTGCGAATCTACTAATCCAAACTCAGAAAAATCTAGTCAATGAAATTGAAAAATGTAAATATAATATGATGTATTAATTTTTTTTTCCTTTAATATTTATAAACAAGCCTTACATATAACTCAAAGTTAGTCCTCCAGGTTTGGAGAGAACACCTCCAAACTTAATCACTCCTTCGCCACAAAATCAGTTATGTTAAATTGTTATTATATTTAAATTTAAATATATTTTTTTATAAATATATATATATAAATTTATATTTTTAACTAAAATAATTAATTTTTAAAATTTTTATAACCAGTTATATAGTTAAAATTCAAAATTACCGATTATATTATATTAATCAATAATATAATTTCACATTTTGAAATTTAAATTATGTATATTTATTATTGGTTGAAATATTATGACTGTGTATTTTATGTTAGGTATTTTTTTGTTTCATAGTTTGTTATGATATGATATAATATAGTATAGTTTGATTCTTGTTCGTTTTGATTTTTACTATCCATAGTGTAGTTTTCTACATAATTTAATGATTTGAAAAACATAGATTTTTAAACAACCAATTTAGTGATTTTTTTATAATTTTACAATTTTATATTTTAAAATTTTTAAAATAAAATTTTTAAACACCAAACATATACTAATAAATAAATTTTATATTCATAACATATTAAAATCTTAAAAATATTATTAAATTAAATAAAAATATTTTTAATTAACCACCATACTATACTATGCCATATTTTAAACATGATAAAATATTAATTTTAATATCATATTATACCACGTCGTCAGTCATTCAAATAAAATCTTAGACGACACATTTGTTAGTTTGAAATTTATGTTATTTATTAGATTATGAAGTTTGGAAATTTATTTCCCATCTATTCATTATAGCTTCAATTTAAATATTTAAAACATTTTTTTAATTATCATATATCAAAATGTGAGAGAATTATTGAAGACGAAAAAAACTACATAAATTTGAACTTTGAAAACCAAAATTAAAAAAAATCTATTTTTCTTACATTAAAGAAATAAATAATTATGTATTAATAATATTAAAATATGTCCATATATGAATGTTCGAATAGGGGTATGTATAATTTGGTTAACCGATCTAATTTTTAATTAATCAACAGAAAATTCAGTTTAGTTAACCAACTATATAAATTATTTGGTCAGTTTAGTAAAAAATATAGTATTAAAAATTTTTCGATCAGTTAACATTTAATTGAATTCAATCAATCGATTAACCGTTAACTGAATAAGCTTTCTTTTTATTTAGTTTTATACTGTATTTATATTATATAGCTTATAACTACTCTTTTGTGTTTAAGTGAAAAATATATATATCTATTAATAAAAAAAATAAAATTCTAATAATTTGATCTAATAATTTAAAAATATTTATAATTAGTTTATAATTAAAATTATTTTTATTTTTAGTTGATTCGGTCAAGTAATCGAATCGATTAAAATAATTTAGTTAATTGACCGAACCGATAAAAAAATTAATTAGTTCAATTAATAATTTTAATTTTTAAAAAATCGATTAAGATAAAATTTAATTGATCGTTATGGACCGGATGACCACCCTTATATTAGAAGATTCAAATTTTCATTTCATTATAAAAAAGAAAGAAAGAAAGAAAGAAAGCAAATGATGAAAATGTATAATAATATGTCCACTCACACACCCACCCACTAAGGTCTGGTATATGTCTAAAATTTTTAAATTTCACTTTCTAAGGTAGATGTCCCAATCTCCAATATGTTAAGGCATAATGGCATGAAATAGGAGGTAAAACTCAATTAAAATTAGATTATACTCCATCAAACCTTATCATCCACACTACAGGTCTCAATCAATGAAAAAAAAAATTATAAATTGATAAACTAATTATTTAAAAATTTTAACATTTTTTTTTAATTTGAACCCAACCATAATGAGATTTAAGCCCCATGTTCCACCTTCAAACAAGAAATTAACTTTTGTACGTTAACTTTAAAAATTAAATACAAATTAGTTAATATTTTTATCTTTTTTTAATTGATTTGATATTTTTATCTTTTTTTTAATTGATTTGATTGATGAAAATTTCAAATTTAGGTAACATCTAGTATGGAGTGAGAATGAGTCATTTTTCATTATCTTTTCGTTATTTAATTTTGATTATTGATGATAATTAAAATTAAAAAAAAATTATCTATATAAAAAAACGAATACATAAAAATTAAATTAGTTTTCTTTATCCATCTTTAAAAATAAATATTTATTTTTTAACTATTTATTATATATATTTTCTCTCATCAAATAAATCAATGCATATTATTTTTATGGATGAAATTTATAAATTATACAAGTTACTAATTTATTTCAATTTTTTTTGTTAATTTTCGATTTATTAAAATAGAAACAATATATATATATATATTAAAAATTATTATTGATTTAAATTATAGGTCTATTATAATTTAAACAGTTTTAAAGATAATCGAATTTTACTTTTATATTAAACTAAATAAAAAAATAATAGTCATTCTACTTTTAATTATGTTTTATTTCAATTCATATTCGAATTTCGAATTCGAATTTTAAAACAAACACGGCATTATTTTTTTTATTAACCAGCGGCCAAATTCAGTTTGTATTAATTAATTTGACATACAAAAGGATCATGTTACAAATCACATAGTAAAAACGACACATCGTTGTGGGCTTGTTTACAGCTGCACGTTGCTAATAACAACTCTAATGCCCATTTTCAAGGGACTGCAACGATGCGTTTTGGGAACAAATTGTTTTACTAATGATAGCTACTGAAACTTTGACTCCAAAGTCAAACTTTCAGAAGACCAGAGCAATCAAGAAAAAATGGAGACGAAGAGGAGAAGCTCGAGCTCAGTGACGGTAATTCACAATGCTAAGATCGTTACTATGGACGGCGAAAGCCGATTCTTTAGAAACGGAGGTATAGTTATCGAGCAAGATAAAGTTAAAGCCATCGGTCAATCTTCCGATATTCTCGCTGATTTCTCCGATGTAGCCGATCATATCCACGATCTCCACGGCCAATTATTGCTTCCTGGTTCTTCTCTTTCTCTAAGTGGTTCTGTATTTGAACGATTTGATTGTTGATTTATTGACTGACTCAGTGAGTTGGAATTTCATTAACTAGGATTCATCAACACGCATGTTCATACCTCGCAACAGCTCGGTAGAGGAATAGCAGATGATGTAGATTTGATGACTTGGTTGCACCATCGAATTTGGCCTTATGAATCTAATATGACTCTGGAAGATTCTTATATTTCTACTTTACTTTGCGGAATTGAACTCATTCACTCTGGTGTTGGTGTTTCTTTATTATTTTTTTTCTGTTTTCGTTGTATTCTGGAAGATTATGTGTTTTTTTTCGTGGATTTTGATGGTGTTTTTTGTGTTTTATTTTGAATTAGGTTACTTGCTTTGCTGAAGCTGGAGGACAGCATGTGCCTGGAATGGCTCGAGCAGTTGAGGAACTGGGGCTCCGAGCTTGCTTAACTCAGTCTACTATGGATTCCGGTGAGGGTTTGCCACCTTCTTGGGCTAGTCGAACAGCAGATGATTGTATTCAGGTTAAGCTTTTGCAATATTCTTTGTATGCAAGTGCAATTTTGTGATAATGCAAAAAATTTGTTTGATAAGTATTATTTGTTATCCATTTTTTACATCGTTTTGAATTTCAAAAACTGATTTCTCACTTCAACGGTACAGTCTCAAAAGGAGCTTTATGAGAAGCACCATAATACTGCCGATGGGCTTATTAGGATATGGCTTGGAATTAGGCAAATTATGAATTCTACTGATCGCTTATTGCTTGAAACAAGAGACACAGCTATGGAACTGAAAACTGGAATTCATATGGTATGAGCTCTCTTTTTTCTAGGGTGAAAGCTTGATTAAACTTGTTTCAAAGTTTGTTTCAAAGTCTTATTATCTTGTAGAGAAGTGCAACAATATTGTTGTTTTTACTTGGTTGGATTGTTATGAAATTTCTCGAAAATCTGGTTTGCCAACTACTACGAAAATTTCATATATAGTTTGCTGCATTTTTTATATATTTATATTGGAATTTGAAGGAAACTATGTAGGGGAATGAATTTGAAGTATCTCATTTCTTGGCCTACATGATTTGAAGTCAATATGCATATCTCTTATAAATCAGTACACCAGATAGCTGTCAAGTAGGACTTAAAAAGTCTCATGTTAGTTCTGTGGGAGGACCCTTTTCTTTTCCATTTTTAAGGTAATTGAAAACAAAATTCTTAGTTCTTTTTTTATTCTAAGAAACCTTATTTGGCTTCATTTCATAATTTTGTGTTAGGACCAATTAACAAAGACTGGATTTTGATGCCTCTGAGGATGATGATTTTGAATTATATTCAGCTAATCTTCCAAGCTTTAGCATGTTTCAGAGATACCTTATGAGAATCAAGTTGTGATGGATACACGGAAAGTTGAACATGGAACTGTTACATATTTGGAGAAGATAGATTTCCTGCAAAAGAACTTACTAGCTGCTCACTCGGTTTGGGTCAACAACACTGAGGTGAGTAGCTGCTGCTGCTTAATTATTTTTGTTAGGCATTATGGAAATGAATAAGCTTGACTTATTTTTTCATCCTTCTTTAAAAGGTTAAAAAGTGAATAATTATCAATGAAATGGTGCAAAAGGGTTTTGGTAGAAGTGTTGGTGACTTTGACCCTTATTTTCTGAGTGAGTTTGTGACTGTCATGAACTTGAGATGATTGATTTTTGCTGTAAATTTGCTTGGTGTTCTTATTTTTGTTTGTCGGGTGTTTAATTATATATATTGTTTGTTTTGTCATCTGTGAATCCAGTCTTGGACGTTGAAGAACTGCACATGTTATTTTAAATTACCACTAGTGAATGTTTCTAATTAGATTTCCAGAAAGATGCTGCATTTCTTATAGATCATAAATAGTTAATCCTGTTGGATATTTTGCCTTTCAACCCTGAACATATCTCAAGACTTCTTCATTGTGCGAGAACACAACAACTAGCATTAAATGATAATTAGTACTTTATTTTGTTTACATAATTGTTCATGCATATTGCTAAAAACATTTGGCCATCTGACATGGATTTTCTTACACAAGGGAGGAGCCATTACATGTTATGTTGTTCTAAAACAGAGATTTTTTGAATCTAATAACCACCAAAATGGATGTTTGCTCAATCCAAAGGAAATCATACAGAAGAAGCTTTACAGAATTATATTAAAGCAAATCTGCTAGAAATTTATACCTGTTATCAAACTTATGTATTCTATAAAATACAAAATTCTTGGATGTATTGATTACTTGGTCATCAACAATTGCATTGATCCATACTTTTGCTTATAGTTCTCAATATAATATATCTAGTGTTATCTTGTCACTAATCATTTTGTCTCCATCAGATTGGTTTTCTTTCGAGAGCTGGGGTCAAAGTATCTCACTGTCCAGCTTCAGCAATGCGGATGCTTGGATTTGCACCTATTAAGAAGATGCTTGATTCCGGCGTTTGCGTCTCCCTAGGGACAGATGGAGCAGCATCAAATAATAGAATGAGCATGGGTTTGTTCTTCTGATATTCTGATTTCCACTCCCTTCTAATTCAACTTCAGTATTTTCATATTTTGGGGTAGTTTATTTGCAAGTTTCCAACCTTTGGTTTCCCTTTAATGAACCTGATATATTCTGTAAAATTTTAGTTATAGATTCACTCTCTTTCAAGGTATAAATATGTTGATTCTCTATCATTGACAGGCAAAAATTTTGAAATCCTGTACAAAGATGAAATCAAATGGCTGTTATGAACAAATGGTGTGTGCTGTGTGAACTAACTAGAACAGATGGTATTTCCAGTTTAGCATGGAAATAAAATAAATTAAAAAAAAAAGAAAGAAAAGAAAAGAACGCACAGTGTCATATTCTCAGTATATCAATCTTCAAGCAAAAATTTCCCTTTTACCAATTCTTTTGCAGTCGTCTAGAATGCTCTTTGGAATAGCACTAACTGGAACTTTATGTCCTTGTGCAGTTGATGAGATGTATTTGGCTTCTTTGATTAACAAAGGAAGGGAAGTTTTTGTAGATGGAACTACTGATCCTACAGCTCTCCCAGCTGAAACAGTTCTGAAAATGGTGACCATAAATGGTGCAAAAACAGTACTCTGGGATGATGAAATTGGATCAATTGAGATTGGGAAAAAGGTTGGACCATTAAGTCAACCTTTTTGGCTGCTCTTCTTCACCTCACACTTCCCTCTGTCCTCTTCTCTTTCTCTCTCTCACGTTACAATTAAGTTCATGACTTCTATTCCAATTTTTTCATTATTTTCTAGAAAATTGGAGCTGATAACATTGTATTTTCTCAATTTGGCAGGCTGACTTGGTTGTGATCAATCCTGAATCATGGTCCATGGCTCCTATTCATGACTGGTATGAAACTAACATTTGAAAATTTATTTACAATTGAGCTGTTTGTTTATTAAACTTAACCACTGTGGGAAAAAAATTTTAAACATCCATTCAGTTTTTGTTTTGTTATAACATGTATCTGACTTGTACATAAGTTTATGAGGTTTTTCTGAATTATAAGCAGACATTAGATTCTGAAGGCACAAGCAATTCTATTGGTTTCATTTTCTGGATGTTTGTTGCAATTATTGTACGTGAGGTTGCTCAGTAGGGATTGATCCATTTTTAATATTTTGTCTGAATGCTCGTATACATGCTTAATAAGTATGAGATATACTAGCTGAGAACAATTTGTTCTTCCTGCTGGCAGAACAGGAGATAACCACTTTTCTTTCTTTTCTACTTTGTTTTTTGTGGTGTTTGGGCTCTCATTTTCCATCAAATTCATGTCTATTAAGCTCTCTTTTTCTTGGTTTCATGAAAAGAGAGACAAACGGCTCATCTACCTTTTCTGCAGCCTGACAGACCGATATTTTGCTTTATACCATTTTGCAGCATTTCAAGCCTTGTTTACTGCATGAGGACTGAGAATATTGTCTCTGTAATGTGCAATGGCAAGTGGATTATGAAGGACAAGAAGATTTTGAATGTGGATGAGGTACTTTACAATGGCATATATTTCTGCTATCTACATCAACACGTATATCTAATTCTTTCTTCGCTTGAAATTATCTTAAACACACCAATGAATCTTTTGGATTCAACACTTCACGGAACTTGAGTATTGCACTTAGACACATTGAGAAACTACAGCATAACTTTATACAATATCGGGAACTTTTGGGTACTCTGAGAAATATAGTGACTGCCAGTAGTTGATATACAATCTTTTATGTTTTTTTTAATAACACCCAAAAAAATAAAATTATTTAAAAAATGTCCATTTTTTTTAAAATTATTTTCAAAAATGTCCATTTTTCTTTTTAAATAAAAAACACTACATTTTAGAAATACCTCTTTTTTGGAGTTATACATCTAGTATGTATCTAGTTTACTGCACTTTTAGAGTTATACGCTTTATATACATTTACTAAATTAAAGACATTGGGCTAGTTTTGAAAAAAAAAAAAAGGTTAAAAAAGGGACATATAGTGTAATTTTGTTGTTTTCTTTTATTGGAAACCCTCCTTTCTGGCCAAGATTATTTTGTGCTGTACTTATTACAGCCTATGTTTTTGAACAGGGAGAAGTAATTTCAATGGCAAAGGAGGCTTCTTTTAACCTTTTGAAGAGGGCTGGTATCAGTATCCCAAACAGAATGAATGTCCTCTAATTTTTTTTTTCTGAATTAAAAAAAAACCCGGATATATGTTAACATTTCATGTGACAGAGATTTGTGAGATAATTTGAAAGGTTGTTGATATGAACAGGTGTGATTATTGTAAGTGAAAACCAAGTCCCATATGAACAATTATGAACAAGAATAAAATCATTGCAAGAAAGAAACAAAAAAAAAAAAAAACAAAGAGAAGATCTCTGATCTCTAGATAAATCATTCTTAATGGATTGCTTAAAATATACTCAAACAATAAAATTAATTTTAAAAATATCAATTTTTCTTTTTTTAAAAATAAATATGCATCTAATACATATTTTTAGTATATTAAAATTATAACTTACTGTTAGAGGTATATTTTAATATATACTCGGTATATTAAAATTATTCTAAAATGATAAAATTTTAAAGAAATTGTTAAAGTGCGTAATGTATAATTTATAAAAATAACTTAAAAAATAAAAAAAAAACTATAAAAATATTATGTAACAAAAAAAATTATAAAAATATTGCACATATATCAACTTTATAAAAAAATATTTTTAATATATATTAAGTATATTTTTGGCATGTGTTGTAAAAATAAAAAAAATTAAAACAGTATTTTTATAAAACTGAAAAATATAATAAAAATAAAATTTCAAAGAAAAGAAATAGTATTTTATGTATTTTTTTTTTAAATAACACCTTAAAATGACAATTAATGGGCCGTGAAGGCCCAAACCAAAGCTTTTCCATTCCATTCCATTCACGATTCAACAAACCCGCCTGAAAAACTAACCCGCGCGAAAATAGAACGTTCGAAAATTATCTAGAAAGAACCCAAAACAACTAACGTGTTCAAACAAACCAGAAAAGCCCCAAGTCTCACGCTCTCTTCCTCCAAAATCCATATCCTTCCTGAAACTTCTGGAACTTTCCAGCTCTTCTCTTCCTCCTCTTTATATCTCACCAAACGCCATAGCCATAACCATCAAATCTCAAAAATCAAACAAACGTTAGAAATCAGATTTTTCATTTCAATTCAGTATTAAAATGGAAAACGAAAATCCATTTTACGCTTATCACCCGAGTTATTATAATCCGACTCGTCGAACTCGCTACTATCACTCACCTTCTCCGAAAACGACGCTGGTTCGCAAAGTAGTCTCCATTCCTGTGCATTATGTTGGATCGGAGCAGTCGAGATTGAAGTCGGCTATTAAGATTCAGAAAGTGTTTAGAGGGTTTTTGGTGAGCAAGAGTGTGAAGAAGGTTCTGGAAATTATGAACGAAGTTGATGAAATTGAGAAGAGGATTTTGATGGAGAATAGTAGTACTGTTGAATTGATGAGGAAAGATTGTAAGGAGAGATTGAAGGTTAATGAGATGCTTATGAGTTTGCTTTTTAGGTTGGATTCTGTGTTTGGTGTTGATTCTGGTGTTAGAAAGTGTAGAAAGGGTGTGATTAAGAAAGTGATTAGGTTGCAGGAGATTGTTGATTCGATTGCTGTTGTTGATTCTGAGGTTGATGGTGGAGTAGAGAATATTGAAAATTTGGGGAAATTTGGTGGAGAAGATACAGAGATTGTTGAAAGTTTGGGGAAAATTGGTGATGATCCTGTAGAGAATGTTGAAACTTTGGGGGAAATTGGTGATGACCGAGCACTGAATGGTGAAAACTTGGAGAAAATTGTTGATGATCGAGCAGATAATGTTGAAAATTTGGGGAAAATTGGTGAAGAAGATGCAGATCAAACCCTAGAAACACAAGATACGTGTACAGATTCCAATTCCAATTCTTTGGTCAATGCTGTCGATCGAACCCGGGAATTGCAAAACCATGTTGAAGCTGAAGAAATTGGAGGTGATGCTAATGGGGAAGATGAGTGTAGGTTAAGTGAGGAAGAGAGTCAAGTAGATTCATCTGCAAACCCTCATGAGAGTTTAATCGAGGGAGATGTTAATGATGATGATTATTATGATGAAGAAGAATTATTGAAAAACCATGAAAATGGGGAAATTAATCAGAATAAAGGAGATGGGGAGAAGCAATATTGTGGTGAAGGAAAGAGTAGAGAACTGTTGGAGAAGATGATGGAGGAGAATGAGAAAATGATGAGTTTGATGGTAGGGTTATTTGAAAGGAATGAAATGCAAACAAAGTTGTTAAGCTCACTTTCACAAAGAGTTGAGAAGCTTGAGAAGGCTTTAATGTGTGAGAGGTTGAAGAAGATAAAGAAGAAGAAGAGAAATGCTGCTGACAAAGATATAAAAAGACGTGGAGAGAAGATTAGTTGAATCTCAAGTGAAAATTGATATTTTTTCAATTGATGTGAATCTGGATAATAGTAATCTTATGATTTGTGGGTCTGTGCGAAATCAGAAACTTTTTAAGGGGATAAAATTATTAAGAAAAAAAAATACAGGGGTAAAATTATTAAGAAAAAAAAAATACAGACGAATTATAAATAAAATTAAACATTTAATATTATAATAATATAACAATTAGTTTATATTACTAGATTTACTATATCTAAGAGGTGTTAATTATATTTTATGAGTTTGTATTTTTTAAAAATGTTGCATAATAGTTTTATTTTTAATTTTTATAAAAATAAAATTTCTATATAACACACCGAGCAATCGGTCAGAAAATTATTTCTTATTTTATTGTCCAAATTCGTCTTGATAATGTTTATTATTGAAAATTTTCTCAACAGTAGCAGTTGAAATAGTCTCAATTATTTTTTAGCAAGAGCTTCAATGGTATGAAGGTCAGAGAAAGCTGTATTTCTTTTTACGTTAGCAATGTAAGTTTTAAGTTGATTTTCAAGTATTATTTGATCAGTATGAAAGAAATCATTTGAATATAGTTCAGCAAGTCGAAGCAATCGAGATCGCTTGAAGATGGAGAATGAATTTATAGGTGAAAGATAAGCAATGCATAAAATTAATTCCGAACTTGTTTCTGTAAATCGATTTTTCATTTCTTGTGAAATAAAATCAACAACCTAGTATTAAATAAAAGAAAATTAAGTTGTATTATAAATAGTTTTAGTATCATAATACGAAGAAAAATAATTACCTGACAAAATATTTTCACTCGAAAGTAGTGATAATAAGTAATAGGAATACCAGCACGCTTAGAACGTAGACGACTCGGAATATTAATTTTTATATTAGAGACCGTGACACCGTGAACTATACAAAAATCATTAACATTTTGTAATAATTTATTCCATCCATTTTTTCTGAAGTCTTGCAATTGTTGTTTGAGCAATTAAATGTACAACATTGTCAATGCATTGATTCTTTCATTGTAATACTTAAGATAGATCATTTGTCAGACCTAAAACTGTCTTCATTAAGTAAGTAATGAAAATAAAATCATAACTTTCTATTTTATCAACCAAGCCCACAGCAGTCCCTTTAGTTCTTTGTTCAGCTCCATCGTCTATTATGTTTTGAAGAACTGCTTTCGCTGCTGACCATATAAAAAGAAGTCGCACAATTATTTTATAATGAGAACCCCAACACGTGTCACCGGGTTGAGCCAAACTTGTTTCTTGATGCAATCCTCTTCCAGATTGAGTATCACCTCTTTCCAAATGTTGAACGATTTTATCATACTATTTTTGACGGAGAGCATCTCTCCTTTTACATGAAACTCCAACCATATTCACAGTCATTGTAACATATTCAAAAAAATTGCTCACATATTTATTGCTCATCACTGCTGCTACAAGCACTAATTGGAGTTGATGAGCGAAACAATAAATATATCTTGCTTGGGGATTTTCATTTAAAATGAGGATTTTTAACCAATTGAATTCACCTCGTATATTAGAAGTCTAATCATAATCTTGACCTCGAACTCTACTTAGTGATAATCCATGTCTCTCAAAAAAATCTTCAAGTGTACTTTTTAAAGACAAAGCAGATGTGTCACTCATATGTACCACTCCAACTAATCGCTCCATCACTTGTCCCAACTTGTTAACATATCTTAATACCACAACCATTTGTTCTTTTATAGAATTATCTCGAGCCTCATCAATTAATATAGAGTAAAAGTCATCACCAACATCCTTAATAATAGTTAGTGCCATCTCTAAAGCACAAGCGCTCACTATTTATTTCTGGATATGTGGAGAAGTGAGTTGATTATTTTCAGGAGCATTTAGATTAACTACATTCCCAACATCAATATTGCATTGACTGTACCAATTGAGAAGTTCAAAAAAATTATCCCGGCAAAGTGATTTTTTCGACTCATCATGTCCTCGAAAAGCTAAGCCATTTGCTATAAAAAGTATACAGTCAACAACAACTGTCAAACGTGTCCGATAATGCCTCTCTTGCTCTTGGCTGTGGGAAGATAATACATGAGACACACTTTATCTTTGATTTTAAAAACCAACATATAGTACTCTTGCATTATTATGTGGACTATTGGAATTGCCAACGTATTCATTAAATCTCTCCATGACTTTTTTTTAATTGCAAAATTCAATTTCTGTAAAGACATTATCTCCTCATTTTGATCCTCTATTCGAACTAAAAAGATAGCACCAGAAATAAAATGTTTCATCTTTGGAAAAACTGTATTCCAACCACTCAAATTTAAAGTACCAATTCTCTCTAAAACTCCTCATAATTTTTTTAAAATTCTGATTGGAAAAAATTATGACCAAGTGATTGGCAAGGACCTTTAGCCACATATTGTCTTATAACATCATCCCTAATCTCAACATCAAATTCATCAATAGATTTACGCAATACGGGGTCACCCACAATATCATCAAAACTAATATCCAGACGCCTTATATCATCACTAGATACCTCCTCACTTGCATGATTACTTAATGTAGGGATCGGTGTCGGAATAGGGATATTAGAAGATTCACCATATTCATTCCGCATTCTCTTAGTCTTGATCACAAATTTATCTACGTCTGTTCAATTTAGAATTAGTTTAATTTAATTTATATTTAGCATTTTAGACAATAACAAGACATTAAATTACATTTTATATTTAAAACCTAATAACAATTCACAACATTAACAAAAGCAATTAATTCAACATAATCACAACACATATCATTTTAATTAAATTATTATAGTTAATTAAAATTCAAATAAACAACAATCTATATTTATATAGAAAAAAAATTATCAATTTTTACCTAAATTCTACCAATCACAAATATACAAAATACAAGTAAATTCAATTAATACAACATAATGAATAAATTATATTCTATATTTAAAAAACAATTGAATAAACTATATTCTATATATAAAAATAAAATTTTTAATTTTTTTACCTAAAATAAAAAATATCACAAATTCACAAAATACAATAAAATTAATTAATTCAACTAATTAATAAACTATATTCTATACTTAAAACCCAATGTTGTAATGTTTAAAATTTTAGATACTAAACTTTTAATTTAATATTGATAATTAATAGTGAATTGTGATATAAGTGGTATGGATAAGTGATGTAAATAATGGATCTCAAAAATTTACCGAAGAAATTATTTATTTTTACGGTTTTACAAGATTTAAAATTGAATTAGAATTAAAGGATAAGAAAGAGGGTGCACCATAACTAAGATGAAATTGACCACACAAGATTAAGATATATATATATGTGTGTGTGTGTGTGTGGACAGGTGCAATGATATAAAAACTTTTCTTTCTTTCTTTCCTTTTCTTTCCACGTTCATCACCATTTTCACCATCAAAATTCCTTCTTTCTTCCTTCCTTCCAAGATTTTGATCAAAATCTAAGAGAAAATAATATCTAGTTATAAGTTTTTAGAAGATTAAGCTGGAAAGTTGAGATTATCAACAAGTGATTAGAGAAAAAGAAAAGTTTGAAGAGGTATGTACTTATGTATTTTTGATTTACAACTTTTTAAATTTCTATAAATTTAGTGTCTAAAATGATTAATTGAGTTGTCTTGATAAGTTTTTACTGAAAAATATTTGATATATATACTCTTTCCATGTTAAAGAAACTAGTTTTGATATATTGATATCATATATTTGGATATATGGAATTTAAGTTGATAAGTGTTCGAAATACAGAGTTTTGCTTGACACCACCAGTGACACGGCCATGTCACTGGACGTGTCAATGATGATGTGTTTCAACATTGATGACACGACCAGTAACACGTCCGTGTCAATGAACGTGTCATAGCTACTGTGATAAAACTTAAATGACACGGCCAGTAACACGCCCGTGTCAATGAGTGTGTCGTAGCTATTGTGATAAAAGATAAATGACACGGTCAGTGACACGCCCGTGTCAATGGGCGTGTCGTAGCTACTGTAATGCGACTTAAATGACACGACCAAAGATACGCCCATGTCGTTGGATGTGTCAAAACTTCTGCGAGAATGAGCTTATGACACGGTCAATGACACGCCCATGTCACTGGGCGTGTCACTTGAAGAAATTGCTCAAAATAACTTTTTGCTTTGTTTTTACTTGTAATTCTAGCTGTAATGATTATAAGTTCTCAAAGTGTAAATAATATTTTTTTGAAGTTAATCCTAACAAGTAGTGTAATAGATTTATTTGAATATATGATAAATGTTTGTGATACTAAGTGTTGATCAAAGAATTATTTCATTACAGTGCTATACATAATTTAATGTTAGTTACAAACTAATAAATTATCCAAAATATACTAATTTTAGATCTAGCTTGAGATTGAATGACTAGTCAAAGGGAGAATATCCAAAGTGATAGTGGGCACTCTATGCCATCAAAAGACACTCTGTGTCGTCATATTCAGTGGGCATTCGTGCTATAGTAGACCATTGGTCAAAATTCTATACAGTGGGTATTAAATTGCCATCAGTGACCCGTTATCCTAATATAGAATCTGAATTCAATGTGTATGAGCATAATTAAAGTAGTTATCTATAGTGAAAACAATGTGTTATTTAGTTATCGATAAATTACTCAATTATGAATCTAATTGTGCTTAGTATTTTAAATTTTTAATGAATTTATTAATTTCTTTATTTAACATTCAGAAAGTAATACACTTCAATGTTTCTAAATAATTTAATGATTAGATCTATTTTCATTAAACTTTCTTGCATATTATAAATACATAAGCACCATTAAGCCTTGCTTAGCGTGTTAGAATTATTTTCTAACGCGCATATCAAACAAGGAGAGTTGAGACCGCAGAGTGAGAGATATACATTTTTTATCAATTGCATCACCGAAATTCAATGAATAATATTGTAAATATTGTATTCTATATAGTTCACATAACAACATAATAATACTTTATAATTTTGTATGACAGTTGTACTAGTTTGAGAGTCGTTTGATAATTTTATAAAAATGTAGGTTATCATTAAGAGTTCTTTATAAATTAATAGATATATATGTGTACTGTAGAAAGCTTAACATCTGCATTAATGCTTAGAAGTATTTTGATCTTATTTCTTTAATACATACATAGACACATATATAGAATAATTGTGAATGCTAGGTGACATCTCCTATTTAAGTAAGTGTATGAGCTATGTAGGGGGTGTTACAAATATATAATCTATTATATATAAAAAAAAATCTCCAATTCTTTACCTAAAATAAAAATTATCAAATCTCCCATTTTTAATCTAAAAAAAATTATCATAAATTCACAAAACACAATAAAATCAATTAATTCAACTAATTAATCTACATTCTATATTTAAAACCTAATATATAATCTAAATCTAGTTTATATTTAAAAAATAAAATCCCCAATTTTAGTAACCTAAAATCTAATAATCACAAGAAATTAACAAACTAATTAATAAAATTAAAAAAAATCACTAAAATTTTAAAAATTTGGTCGGTGCAGTTGCAACGTCGCCGGTGGTCGGCTCTTCGCCTCTCCCCCTTGTTCTTTCCCTTTGCTTGAGCCTGCACCTCCCTCTGCTCTACCTCTCTCAATCTCTCGGTCTCTCTTCGCTCGAGCCAGCAGCATGAAATGCTGATGGCTTTAATTTTTTTTTTTTAAATCGTGTTAAGTGAAACGGCGCTGTTTCTTCACTTAATAGAATTAAAAAAAAATTAAAGACCAGAGGGGCAAAATAGTAATTTCACGTGAGAGGTTGTCTTCAACCTCTCACGCTCACCTGTTTCTTCTTTCCTCGCAGCAAACAGCATTGAGCCCCCCGTTCTCTCTGCAACACCCACCACTGACAGCCTCAGCGATATAGACCCCCTATATATCAGTATTCAGTGCTGCCGCGAGAGGGAGTTGTTAGCCCCCACACGACCCTCCCGCCCCCCCAACTAATTAATCTATATTCTATATTTAAAACCTAATATATAATTTAAATCTAGTTTATATTTAAAAAATAAAATCTCCTATTTTAGTAACCTAAAATCTAATAATCACAAGAAATTAACAAACTAACTAATAAAATAAAAAAAATACTAAAATTTTAAAAACTTGGTCGGTGAAGTTGCAGCGTCGCCGGTGGTCGGACCGGTGGTCGGCTTTCCGCCTCTCCCCCTTGTTCTCTGCCTTTGCTTGAGCCTGCGCCTCCCTCTGCTCTGCCTCTCTCAATCTCTCGGTCTCTCTTCGCTCTTTAATTTTTTTTTAAAATCGTGTTAAGTGAAACGGCACCGTTTTTTCACTTAATAGAATTAAAAAAAAAAAATTAAAGGCCGAGGAGCAAAATGGTAATTTTATGTGAGAGGTTATCTTCAACCTCTCAAGCTCGCCTGTTTCTTCTTTCCTCGCAGCAAATAGCATTGAGCCTCCCATTCTCTTTGCAACACCCACCACCGGCAGGCTCAGTAACACAGACCCCTCTATATATCAGTACTTAGTATTGCCGGCGAGAGAGAGTTGTCAGCCCCTACACGACCCCCCCCCCCCCCCTCAGCTCCGCCCCTGTTGTGAGTTTTAATTGAATTCTTGTTATCATTTTCAATCTCTTCATTTTAGATCTAATTTGTTTCTAATTTTGTCAACTTTAATTGTATTTAGAATTTTTCTAACTTATGATGCTCTGAGCTAAATAGCGATAAATGTTATTGCAATGCATTTCATTTTCATTAGCAATTTCATTGCAAATGTCATTTTATTGATGAAGGTTTTGTAAATTCAAGTATAATTTCTATTGCGATGCATTTCATTTTGATTAGCGATTGCATTACAAAAAATCATTTTATTAATGAAAGATTTGTAAACTGAGGAACTCTCTTTAAATATGATTCTAACTATTTTAGGAGTGTAATTGATATGATGGAGATGGACAGAGGCTTTATCCAATTAGCATAAGCATCCCAGAGTTGAATGTAACAATCACAGCATCTATTCTGCAGAGCACTCATTTATCTTCCTTTCCTGTCTTGTTTTATTATTCTTCCTCCTCCGTCCTTAAAATAGTTCGTGAAAAAATAAATAAATAAAATTGTTTAGAGTTTTCATGATAAATATATATTTTATTTATTTTTAATCCTATCGTACGAAATTAATTTTTTCTATTAGATTGATAAAGCCAATTTTGAAAAAAAAAAAAAAATTGAAAGAAACAATGAAAAGAAAATGGTCCGTTCTATTTAGGCACTATGCAAAAGGTAAATTGACATTAAATTAAATTAAAATGTGAAAGCTAACGTAAAGAAAATTGCAAATAAAATGCATTGAGCTAATATAAATTTTGATATTATGTCCAATTAGTCAACAAAGAGAAGTTGATAATAGTTTTAAATTTGAGTTTTATATATGTTGTATTAATAAATATTTTATCATTTTTATAGTCTTATTCAATTTAACTTGGTTAAATAAAAGCTACAAGCATGTTGGCTTAGTCTATATATAAGTAATTTATTTAGGGGTGAATATTTTTTAATTAACTGATCATATTAAATTATGATTAGTTCTGTTAAAAAATTTAGAGTAATTTAATTTTTTTATTCGGTCAATAGTTAACTAATTCGGTTTGTTTGATTTATTATTAATGAAATTTAAAAAAAATTATTAAGTTATTTATTAATTTTTTATTTAATTCTTTAATTATATAAAATTTTTATTATAAATATAATTCTTTTATTGCAAAATAAATTTTTTTTGTTTAGTTTTTTTAATAACTTTTATTTAATTATTTATTTTAAATATAAATTTTTATTAAAAAAATTAAAAAATTGATTGATTTAGTTAATTAAGTTGAACTGAATAATTTGATTGATTAATTAGCCGAACCGATCAAGATTGAAAATTAAATAATTTAATTAAAAAAATTAAATTTGAAAGAATCGGTTAAAATTTAGTTCATTTGATTAATTAAACAATCAATCAAATGTACACTTCTACATTTGTTAAAATTTTAAA
Source organism: Garcia nutans (assembly GCA_947685225.1). NCBI lineage: Eukaryota > Viridiplantae > Streptophyta > Magnoliopsida > Malpighiales > Euphorbiaceae > Garcia > Garcia nutans. Next base: position 22,905,044 of record CANTUV010000036.1, on the reverse strand, counting down.
AAATTAAATTTATTGTAAATGTAAACATTTTAAAATAAAACAAAACTTAATTTTTTTCGATATATAACTTGCGTTTTTTCAAAAGATAGTTTGCAGTTTCAATGTCAAACAATTTGTAAATATTCTATTACAAGATTATTCAATAAAATAATAAATTCTCATTTTATTGTCAATTAAAAATGATTATGACAATGCTCTTAACATAATATTTAAATTATACTTAATTGAAAATGATTATGACAATGCTCTTAACATAATATTTAAATTATTTATCAATAAATTAAATTAATAATAAGTAATTGATCACCTACCTAATATCATAAATATAAATTTAATTTTCTTAATTCTATACTTTTACCAATAAATAGAATTAAATTAAAATTTCAAAAATAATATTATGAAAATAATCAAACATTTCAAAAATTGAAATATGAGTTATCTTATTACTTGAATTATTGAATATTTATATCACAATTCAAATTATTATTATCATAATTCAAATTATTAATTATTATTATATCCTTAATGATATTATAGGTGTCTAATTTCATTTGTTTTGAGAATAACTAATTATTTTTATTCATTTTAAAAATTATTAATCAATAAAAAAATTTATATTTTTAAATAAAATAAAATTTTAAAATTAAAAAATAGAAAAAATAACAGTTTTTGCTTGTTTGTTTTATTTATTTTAATTTTAATTTTTTTCACTTTAATTAAATTTATTTCGCTATGCCCGATTCTGACCACCCAAGCCGACAACAACAAGCCCAGCTCTTCTCTCTCTCTGCTAAATCACAAAACAAAAGCAAAAATTTCCATTAAAAAAGCTCTGAAAACCCTAACTCTCTCTCTCTTTTTCTCTTTCTCTGAGGCAGCTTAGTCTTTTCTATTATTATTATTATTATTATTATTATTATTATTATTCAATTTGTATAATTACTTCAAAAATAGCCTCTCCTATCTTCTTCTTCTTCTTAGTTGTCGTTTCGATCTTTCACTCACTTCCTCTCATTTCCTCTTTCAAGTTTATATTTTAGCTTTCTCTCCATTTCTTCTTGTCCACCGTCCGATGGCTGAACGAAAGCTCGATCTGGCTGACGATCTCCTCTCCTCTAAGCCGTCCGATCACTCCTGGAACCCTAAAGGTATACTTACTTATTTTTCTTTTTTCTTTTTTTTTAATTTATTTTTTTCTTTTCTTGCATTTTACTGATTTCTGTCGTTGATCTTACTATTATTTTTTTAACTTTTATTGATCTGAACTCTACTGTTTATTAAACTGTGTTTTTTTTCCTTGTAATTGTTTCTTTTTTTTTTGGTTTCTGTAATTGTTTCTTTTTATTCAATACTAAGTTTGTTAATTAGCTTATTTATTAATAATGAAGATCAAGATTTTTTGATTCTTTACTATTGTTATTATTTTTTGTAAATTAGAAGATTGATTGTTATGATTTTGAATTGTTTATGATCTATTTACAGTTATTTTAATCATGATCAATGGGCTTTCTTAAGTAGTGTTGCTCCAGATTTCAATTTCTTGGTTCAATTTTTGTTAGTAGTTTTATGTTGTATTTGAACCAATTAAAGAGTGCTTCTATTTGTAGAGACTGAAATTTGAATTTCAGATCCCAAATTGATAAGAAATGATTGTTCCTAGGGTGTCGGATGCATAGTTAAGTTTGATTATATGTGATTGAATTATGAAACTGACCACTCAGCTTATCATTCTGAATGAGTTAATGGTGTGTTGGACAGTTGGAGCTTCTGGAAGTGATGAAGAAAAGGTCTCTGCAGGTTTACATGACGAGACAAAAGGTAGCTCAGACTCCTTTGATTTTTATTGGAAATTGTTTTTTTAAAACTGATTTGTGATTTGGTATTTTTAGTTTTTTTTCCCCATCCCATGTGAGTAATACTGTTGATCAATTATTTGTTACAGATCAACTGGCATCAGAAAGCAGCATTCCTTTGTCTCCTCAATGGCTTTATACTAAACCAAGTGAGAGCAAAATGGTATATTGCTACTATATATATTTTTTTGTGATAAAGATAAGTTTTTTTATATGACTGTTTGGTATTCTTTCATTGGCTTATGAGTTTCATGACTATTTTGATACAAAAAATATATTTTCCTGGTTATATTCTGCACTTGGTACATTGATTCTACAAGCTTATTATCTTGCAGGAAGCCTTTCCTCTCTGGCTTTTGGTTTAAATTCTTTCTGCTTCCACTTTGTGGCTTAGTAAACCTGGAGTTTGCATCTCTTGACTTATCATCTTCTTCAATGTCCCCAATATTAGTAATAAGTTAAATCTGCAAACAACTTGAAACCTTGGAACTTTTCATTTATTTGTTTTGCTATCCCACACCATGCTTAAAAATCAGAATATGTTTGGGGTCCCTCTAAAGGTTGATGAATTATGTATTTTCACAATTATACTTGATGATAAGCCGTGTCATGCAGAAAGAAGGGTATGGTGGATCCAAGAGTAGTGCTTCTGCATAGGCATTGCTTTAGTTTTGTTATTAATATTTTATAATTTTATAATTATTCTTCAAATGCTTAATATATATTCTGAATTTTTTTTTGAGCAAGATATACATTCTGAAGTTTGGATCTTACTCTAAAAGTGAAACCTTGAAAGGAAGATTTGTGTTAGTGTCGTTTATTTGATATCCTCGCCTTCCAATGTTTCTATAGTTAATGAAAACATAAAATCTTAAATTCCTGTTAATTTTGGTATCTTCATACAGCTGACATGACATGGGAGATGAATGCATTAGTAATACTAGGGAGTTTATCAGGTGTCTGTGCTAGCCGTTGACCATTAGGAACCTATGTGTTGCTTCTATTTGCTGTTTCTTCTAGCTTGATTTTTCCATTATTTTCCTTCTTCCAGTGCTGTCATTAGCATTCTTTCATGGTGGATCACTTTCTATGGGTGTATGACAGGACATGCGGGGTTTAACTTCAGTGTCTCTTGGAAATTCCAATGATCCAATCCAGAAGGATGGTTGGCGTTTGGATGGAACTGAGGACAAAAAAGATTGGAGAAGGATTGCTACCGAGAATGAAAGTGGTCGTCGTTGGCGAGAAGAAGAAAGAGAAACTGGCTTACTTGGTGCTCGAAGGGAACGCAGGAAAACAGATCGTCGTGTTGACAGTATTTCAATCAGAGAAACAATGGAGAATAGAGTTTTACCCTCCTCAGATCGGTGGCATGACAGTGGTAACCGTAATACTGGGCATGAAGCACGCCGGGATAGCAAATGGTCATCTAGATGGGGTCCTGAGGACAAAGAGAAGGAATCCCGAATGGAGAAGAAGGCAGATGTGGAGAAAGACAAAGAAGATACTCACCATGACAATCAATCGTCTTTAGTTGGCTACCGTTCATCTTCTGAGAGAGACTCCGATTCTCGTGATAAGTGGAGACCGCGACATAGAATGGAGATTCATTCCTCAGGCTCCTCTTCCTACCGTGTTGCACCTGGATTTGGGCTGGAGAGAGGAAGGGGTGATGGCTCAAATTTGGGGTTCACTTTTGGACGAGGAAGGTCAAATGCTATTGGTAGGTCTTCATCCACAGGCACTACTATTGCTTCTCACTTGTACAAAAGTGGAAGTGTCATTGGAAGGCCAAACCTCACAATGGAGACATTTTGCTATCCGAGGAGTAAGCTTCTTGACATTTATCGCTGGCAGAAGCTTGATTCATCTTTTGTTAGAATCCCTGATGAGATGGAGGAATCCTTACCAACAACTCAAATTGGTGTTATTGAGCCATTGGCATTTGTTGCTCCTGATGCTGAAGAAGAGGCAAGTAATTGGGTTCCTGCAATTAATTTATTTATTTCATGCTGTTTATTCATTTGGGTAAAATATTTTAAGTTTGACTTGATTCTTCCCTGCTTGTTTCTAATTCTGACAGGCTGTACTTACTGACATATGGAAGGGGAAGATCACAAGTAGTGGGGTGGTATACAGTTCATTTAGAAAAGGAAGGTCAACTGAAAATGTTTCAGGTATTTGAGGTTCAATCACTTGAACAATTTTCTATGTTGAACTTAATTTTTGTTACTCGAATCTTTCTACATTTTTCTTATAATATGCACAGGTTTTGCAGATTATGAATCCAATGAGGGAAAATTGGGTGTCCCCTCTTCTGTTCCCTCTAAAGAGATTGATAATGTTTTTGAAGATGATGTGAACAATGGTGCATATGAAACTGGCAGCAATCGTTCCTTGTGGAATCATGATTCTTGTCTAAATGTGTTCAATGGTGAGTAATATTATTGATTTTGCTAGTATATACATTGCAAGTAAACTCTTCTTTATATTTTAGTAAAAATGGATTTTTTTTTGCCTGCACCATTTTACATTTGAATGGTATTATATCTACACTTCTCCAGAAAAAGAGGTTGATCATGAAGAAGGAAACAAGGTTACTGCCGATGGAGCTGCTGCTACACTAATGGAAAGTGATAGAGAAATTGGCACTTCATCTCATATTGCTTCAGAAATTGATATTGGCAAAAATGGGCAGACAGTGGGCTCTATTTTGACTAGACATTTTCATTCTGATGATGACGAGTCCACTTCTTTTGATGTTAAATCTAAGCTTCCTGATGATTCGAACTCTCTATTTGTTCTCCCCTCTCCTGATCAAGACCATAGTAACACCAGTTTACACTTGGCAAATAAAAGCGAGTCAAAAGAACTGGAAAGGAGCAATTCACTTGAGGACTTGTACTTCTATTACGTTGATCCTCATGGGAAAACTCAAGGACCATTTCTTGGAGCTGACATCATCCTGTGGTTTGAAGAAGGCTATTTTGGAACAGATTTGCCTGTTCTCTTGGCAGATGCCCCTGAAGGCACACCTTTCCAAAGTTTGGGTGAGGTCATGCCACATCTGAAACTGAGGACAGAGCACCCCAGTTCTGAGCTGGAACAGTCTGAGGCACTTGGAGGAAAGCTGGAGCCTGATTTACCCGCTGCTGCTTCAGAAAATGCTGATTCATCTGCAGCAAGTGACCTGTGCTTGCCTTTGCCAGACTTCAATAGTATATCTGCTCAGCATGCTCAAGTAAGGATGCTTGAGCCTGAGAATCCACTTCTACCACACTCTGAGGGTCAAAGCTTTCAGGATTTTGTTGCACATGATGAAGGTTTGTCTTGTTTCTTAATATCTTTTGGATTGTACATTAAAGTTAGAACTTGGAATTACAATTTTCACTTATGATCTTACTAACATGGTTCTTTTTCAGTTACCCATACTAATCATTTGTTTTTTCCAGAAATTGTTTTTCCAGGAAGACCTGGCAGTAGTGGTTATCCTGCTGTACAATCATCTGGGAATACTCATGATTCTTTAGCACAATCTAATGGTCATCCGTCTTTTCCAAATGAGTTGACAGAACCTGGTTTACCATACCAGAGTGATAATAAGTTGCACCCTTTTGGCTTGTTATGGTCTGAGCTTGAAGGCTTTCAAACTAGACAAAGCGAGTCATCTCATATGCCTTCCAGCGTGGGAAGGTCTGAAAAAATCCCATATTGTGCTGTGACTGATCCAGCTTCTGTTGCAGAGATATGGCCTGATGTTTATAGACAAGATATGCTTTCTGTGCCCAGCTCATTTCAAGAAGGAACTCCTACTCGCCAATTATCACATGTAGAACAAGAGAATAATCATTTTGATCTAGCAGAGCAGCTTATCTCAAGGCAACTTCAGGAGCAACAACAACGAAATATGTTATCTCGTTCATGCCCACATGAATCACTGTTAGAACATTTGCCAGGTCAGAATCTAAATTTTATTCACCAGCAATTATTTGCCAATCACCCTGTACCGGATTTGGAGCATATTTTGGCATTACAACAACAGCGGCAGCTAGAACAGCAACTTCAGTTACAGCAACAGCAGCTACAACAACAGCGGCAGCTCGAACAGCAACTTCAGTTACAGCAACAGCAGCAGTTTCTTCAACAGCAAAAGCTTTTGCAGGAACGACAACAAACACAAGCTCGGCAGGTGCTTCTAGAACAATTGCTGCATGGTCAGATGCCCGAACCTGGCCTTTCACATTCGCGTGATCCTATTAGAGCCAGCAATGTTCTTGATCAAGCTTTGTTGGAGCAGCAGCTTCTACATGAGCTGCAACAACGGTCTTATCATCCTCAGAGGCACTTTGTTCCATCTATAGAACAACTAACTCAAGCAAAATTTGGTCAGACACCACAGCTAGATCAGCAGAGAGATCTGTTTGAGCTGTTGTCACATGCTCAGCATGGGCAAATGCAATCTTTGGAGCATCAGATTCTTCAAGAACAGCAGGCAAGGCAGTTGCCACTAGGATTGAGACAGAGAATGAATATGGAAGAAGAAAGGCATGTTGATTCTCTGTGGCCAGTTAATGAAAATGATCAGTTCTTCAGGAGTCTTGCTGGTAATCACAGATCACACTCTTCAGGAATTAGCCCATTAGACTTTTATCAGCAGCAGCAGAGGCCACAACATGAGGATCAACTGAGTCACCTTGAGCGAAATCTTTCATTTCAAGATCGGCTGCGGCAAGGGCTTTATGAATCTGGTTCAGTGCCATTTGAGAGGTCCCTGTCTGTGCCTGCTGGTGGTTCGGGGACGAATATGGATGTCCTAAATGCTAGGGTTCATGCTCATGGTTTAGACTTGCGGGAGTTGAATGCAAAATTGCAGTCTACTGCTCAAGTGGGAACTCTATCTTCGGGAAACCACCCTCATAATCCTCATCACACTATGGCTCCTAACCAATTCCATGTATCGCATCTAGATGCAATTGAGGGTCGCTGGCCTGAAAGCAATGGGCCACTTGCAAATGACTGGATGGAATCTCAAATTCAACAATTGCACCTTAATGCCGAGAGGCTGAAAAGAGAGTCTGATATTAAAATGACTTCTGAAGATCCAAGTTTATGGATGTCGGATGGATTGAATGATGACAAGTCAAAGCGATTGTTAATGGAATTGCTCCATCGGAAAGCAGGTCATCAACCTGCTGCTGATTCACTACACACAAGTGATGGGGTATCTGTCGAGAAGAGGTCATTGTCAGGCCTCTACTCTGGATCAAGTTCTTCAGATCATCCTTTTAATGTTATTTCAGACCAAGAAGCTAGTCTGAACAACTCATTTGCCATAGGGTCTTACGGTTCTAATGCTGGTGAGCCAGTACAGGTTTCTTCAGCAGGTGAACAGGCCAGCAATTTGGGAAGTACAGAAAAATTATTATTCAGATCTGAATCTGGAACACCTTTTGAGGGAAACTCATTTTTATTAGGTATTAATGAGACTGCTCAGGCAGTTCTTACAGATTCTAACTTCTTTGATAAATCATCGATCAATAGAGAGTACCTGGAGGCAGAAGGGAGGAAGTATGCATCCCAAAGCCAGGGTATGACAAAAGGTTCAGTTACTGAGATTCATAATGACATGACTGAGCAAAACCGGTTGGTTACTACAGATCATGGAGAGCTTCCAGTTAATGCACTTAATAGGTTCTCTTTTCTCGGTGTTTCTGGTAAGTGTCTTTATTGTTTGTTTGAAAGTCATGCTTTTTTGTTTATCCAAGATTGTGATAAATATTCCTTGGTGTGAATGCAGGATTTTATGATGACAAGGTTGGACAACAAAATTCATTTCTGGAAGATATTACTATAAACAAGTAAGATTCTCACTGTGAATTCTTTTTACTATTGATTAAATAAAAACCTGGATTTTTTCACTGAAGTTGCACTTGATGTTTATGAGTAGTTGCTATCAGTTTCAAGTACTTCTTAAATGACTCTGTTATTGGTAACTGGCAAGTCGAAGGGGGGCGTTTAGAAGATTATAATATTGTTGCATGAATATCTTTCTGGTATATTTTATTGAGGGTAATATAATGGTCCACAGGCCTGCACAAATAATATTCTTTTAAAGTCTATGTTCTTTAGTTTCTTCTTTTCCCCCCTTTCCGTGGCATCAAATAGAAATGAGTTTCATGTCTGGATGATTCACAACTTCTATTCATTCCCATTTCAATTTTGCTCATTGCTGCAATGACAATTTCACTTGGGTCAATGGTCCTCTCAGATGCTCACTAGTTCTGGGAAAAAGTCAGTTGTCTGGTTTGAAAACTAAACGGAAGCTTTTATGTACTTGTTCACCCATGGTGTTTATGTCTGTCTTCCAAATGTAAGCATATGCATGTTAAAGTTCCAGGAGTTTGATGTGTTATGCTCTGGCTTGGCAGGGTCCCTCTACTCTCCAAAGGACAAGAGAATATTTTGTTGAGGAGACCACTTGTCTCTCGGGCCTCTTCATCTCAAGAAGTATCTGATCTGGTTTCTGATACAGTCATCAGGGGAAAAAGTTCAAGTGGTGTTGAAGGTATTCTTCCATCTTTTACTGTTCACTTTTCTTCCATCTTTTTTACTCTTCACTTCATATCTCTTCATAAAAATTTACCTTAGCAAACGTCAATTGCAAATATTGGTGTTTATTTGTCTGTTCATTTCTGTTAAGTAATAATCTGTATGAATATCTTAGGGGGAAATCCAGCGGGCCAAGGTACTGAAGTCACAGCATCTCTCAAGAAAGATGGCCAATTCCGGCGAACATCATCTTGTGGGGATGCTGATGCATCAGAGCCATCATTTATAGACATGCTTAAAAGCAATGCCAAGAAGAGCCCCGCTACAGAGGTCCACACTACAGAAGCTGGGTCAGAATCATCAGACAGTGCACAGGGGAGCCGGAGTGGCAAAAAGAAAGGGAAAAAGGGGAGGCAAATCGATCCTGCTCTCCTTGGTTTTAAAGTGACAAGCAATCGGATAATGAAGGGCGAAATCCAACGGATTGAAGATTAACCAAAATTGAGTTAGTGTAATTTCTTCTGTACATCAGTCATTTACAAGTTCTATAGGTTCACATCAATTGCGGTAAAGCTTTTATATACTAACTCATTTTCTCTCTTTTTTCTTTTTGGGTTTCTTTCTTTTATTAACAATGGTAAAGCGTGAGTAAAAAATGCCTGGAAAATGAAAAAATCCTGCTATGTTTTGAAGTACAGCAACAGGATTTTTGTATAGATTAACAGTTCTTAAACATTTGATAAATTCAGTTAACAAAATCAGATGCTCTCAAGAAAAGGGAAAAAAAAGTCACTAATCTAGAATTTTAGTTGCATTATTGTCTCTTTGTTGCCTGACTTGAAATTTGACAGATTGGCAGGTTTTGTGAATATAATTGTAAATGTTATGGTTTGTGGGTGATGATAATGGAATGTGTAAACTAAATATTTGGAAAATTTTTCTTGTAGGATAAATTTTAAAATATTACTATTATTCCATTTTGTTTCTATAATTTTACCAGCTTGGTGTTTGGTAGCTGAAAATATTATTATTATCATAAGACAATATATTATATTATAAAAGAAAAATTATATTTTATCACTTTTTAATATTTTAAAAAATATCTCCGTTTGGTATATCTATTAATCTGTGTACCTTATTAGTTCAGAAAATGGCATTTTTAAAAAATTAAATGAGTATTTAGGGAAAAACAAAAAGAGAAGAGTTAAAAAATAATTATTTTTTGAGGTATTTTTGAAAAATTCCTTTAAAATAAGGGGTCAAAATCCAAAATCAAAAGGGCAAAAATCATGCGGTAATGTACTCTTTATTATAGGGATTTTTTAAAAAGTGCCCAAAAATAAAATTATTTATAACGGTGCCAGGAGTGCACTGAATTACCAGGACAGGTAAGTCCAGGCAATTGCCAAGCCAGTTGCACGCGATTGATATAAATAGCTGTTGCAAACTCGAATTTGACACAAATTAATATAAAATCCAACAATAAAATTGCCAACAAGAATATCTCAATGGTCAGGAAGTGAGAAAAAGGTATTAGCAACAACAATAGGTTTTATTACTAGACAGTTTATGATGTTTATATCATCCATTATTATGCACTACCAACTGTGATTCTACGTCTCCATTAAAAGGGTATCTCTGCCATGGCCAGCAAGTTGCTATGTAACCTTCTTAGTTATGTACCCAGGCTATGCTTCTCCTGTTGAAATTGCTTCACTCTTAGGTTCAAAAGCCTCAATAATCAACAAACTCAAATAATCCACAGACGAGTTTCCCTCTGAAAAGTTAAAGTCATAGTTCCTGTTTCTTGTTCATATGCTGGTACAATTTACCAGCATAGCATCATCTTCTATTCTGTGCTTATGGAAGCCATTGACCTTTGAAGAGTTGCATCACTGTTTTACCCATGATCCACTCCATTTCAGAAGATGATAAACCTACTTGACTAGCAATATAAGATACTGCTTCTTTTGCTCCACTGTAACCACATTCAGGAACCACAAATGGAAAATCACTGCAACAATATGTTCAAGATTTCCATTAATGTTTCTGTTTAACAACCTTTAAAATTTCTATTCTCCTCTATGAATCTTTAGTTGGTATATAATGAAGATGAAAAAACAAGAAGATGAAACCTGCCCCACATAAACCAGTTTGCGCCATAGCTTGAAACAATCTGGGAGAGAAGGGATGATAAATTTTGATATGGGTATGGCATTCTTGACACTCTGAACAGGGCACTGAATTTAATATATACCTGCCATTTCAAAAGGTTTGAGTTACGATCCAATCATATGCAATGGCAATTAAAATATCCAGATCATCTATGGTGGTATCCTGAAACAGAAAGTGCCTAACTTAGAGCTTTAATAACAATTAAACAATGTGCATTGCTTCTCTTTCATTTCATTAGCTCTACCATTGTCTGAGGTTGACCATAAGTCTTGATAGGCCAGCCTGCCGGGTCTTTTGCCCAATGGTGGCAATAGTATTATAGTAATGGGAATTTGAAACCATGCCTGTGAAAATCTGGACAGTTTTAGAAGCTCAGAGAAGGTAAGGCTTTCTTCATCATTTCTGCAAGAATAAGCAAGCTCTCCTTGAGTTAAAGATCAAAAAGCTACAATCTAGTGAAGCTAAATACAAGAGAGAACTAACAATGGTGGTTTGCAGAAACCCAAATTATCAAGCAATACAACTGTTGAAGGAAATTCTGTACATAATTCCTGAATTTCTGCAATATGAAGATTGAATCCCTGCAAATTATACAAATGCCATCCGAAAAGTCATGCTCGCCAAACAAATCCTTATTGGTACCATAGCACTCAATAGTTAGGAGACTAAATATGTTAGATGGGTAATACCTTAAAACACATGAAACCAACTGGTATTCCAAGTTCTTCTGCTTTAGAAAACAAGGCCTTCCCAACATCATTTGTCATCTACATGGATTATCAACAACAACAACAACAACTAAGCCTTAATCCCAAACAAGTTGGGGTCGGCTGTATGGATTCTCAACAAAATAAGCTCAAAAGACACCAAAAAAAGATACTCCAGCCTTAGGCCCCTTCCAAGACACGGATTTTACGTCTCCATTCAAGTCTGTCATTAATCAAATCCGCATCAAGATCTAAGGCACGTAAGTCTCTTGCTATCACCTCCTTCCACACAGTTCTAGGTCTGCCACGACCTCTAGCCCCCTCAATCAACAAATTCTCACACTTACGAACCGCAGCATTAGGAGGTCTTCTTAAAACATGCCCATACCATTTAAGTCTTCCTTCCCTCACCTTATCTCCGACGTCCGCTACTTGGACTTTTTGTCGAATATGAACATTCTTAATTTTGTCCAGTCTAGTATGTCCACACATCCATCTTAGCATCCTCATTTCTGCCACACTCATCTTATGCAATTGTTGTCCCGTTGGTGCTCAACACTCACTACCATAGAGCATCGCAGGTCTAACAACCGTCCTATAGAATTTACCTTTCACTTTCAGAGGTATTTTCTTATCACATAGAACCCCAGTCGCACCCTTCCACTTCAACCACCCTACCTGTATTCTGTGAGCCACATCTTCATCTATACGGCTATCATTCTGGAACACCGAACCCAAATATTTGAAGTGCTTGGTTTTAGGAACCAAAACTCCATCCAACTTAACCTCATGTTCCTGCTTCTTCCTTAGACTGAACTCACAGTGCATATATTCCGTTTTACTTCTACTTAACTTAAAACCCTTGTCCTCGAGGGTTTTTCTCCACACTTCCAACTTACGGTTTACACCAGCACTAGTCTCATCAATTAAAATAATGTCATCAGCAAACAACATACACCAAGGAACATCGTCTTGTATACTTAACCCAAATATCAATTACAATAAATGTATATTGTGGTTCTAGTGGTCAAGGGAACTAATGGTCAATTATAGGATGAAATTCAAGCAAAAGAAACTAAATCATATATCAGTAGTTTATTTTGTGAATCACAACATTTGAACTTGAGGTCTGCGGCAGCCAACTCTATCACTTCTCCATTTGAGATAATACCAAGCATCAAATTGATTGCTCTCATGCATGCTCAGAGCCCATAAAATTAATTAATAGATTTCCTCGCTTGTTAGTATAGGTATCAAAACAGATTAGCGAACCCACTCAAGTAACACAAGTACGGTCCACATGAATACGACTTATTTATTAGCCATGTTAAGATATTTCAACCAACTTGATAGTACATGGGTCAAAAAAATTTTAAACAGGACTATGACCCAACAGTAATGTTAAAGAGTTGATTTCATTTCATTGTTTCAGCAAATGAGTCCATAGACCACTAGAATGAGAAAATAATCTACCTATCAGTTTATCACACAAGAAAGAAGTTACAGGAAAGCTTTCCTAAATACACACAACATACTAAGCTGCCAGATCTAATCAAAACCTTTTTCAGGCTAACAATCAACAACAGTTTGTGACTTAAAAGATTATTACCTTTTGACCAGACGGCCATACATATGGATTAAAGCGAACAGCACGGTAGCTGTCCTAGCATGAAAAGGAAAAGAAAGTGTCAAAATGATATCTCAAAGACATTATTAGAATTATCTTATAATATGAAATAAACCTTCAAGACAAGTTCTTCAAGATGCTTAAGTCCACTCCCATCTTCTGCAGGATTTGCAAGGCAACAACCAACAAACTTGGTTGAATAATTCTTTAGGACACTGTCTAAAAAAGAAAAATGGGTTGATATCTTCCAATGGTGTGGTGAAAACAATTTTATTAAGTTAATAAAAGAACCAATACAATTGTATGGTAATAAAATTATCATCAATAGTCCTGTAAGAGCTATGTGAACCACCATGTATATATATATATCAAATAGGCCACTTCCTATCAAAATAATTGGAGCAGAAAAACTTTGCTGAATATCAGATCATTCATCTTTCTTTGCAGTTTCCCATACTGTGAATATATCGAAAGATTGACAAGCTGAACCTAACAAAAGGTGAACGATTAATCGAGCGTTCTGCTTGCCATCTGTTGTTGCCACCTATATGCTGCAACTTCATCAATTACCTTAGTTATTATATGACACTATTCATTCTGCCTTTGGTGTTTGCACAATGCAGTTGACACACAAAAAGTAATGCCAATACTACGGTGTATATTTTGCTATCAATGCTTAAACACTATGTGAGCTTAACAAACCTTGTCACTAAAGAATGATCAAATTTGTGATTAATGGGCTGCACCAATCAGTGCACCATCTACCCCTGCTTCTTCCATGTTCTGTAACAGTCAAAGAGAACAATTTAAGTTAGAGGAGGATTCTTAAAATATGAAGAATCATTGTCAAAATTCAAATTTGTTTATACATACATCCAAAAAGGAAATCACTAAACAAGAATTCACCATAACAATGCCAAAATGGAGCCATTTAATCATAATTTTCAAAAGAATCACAATACTTACAAATATTTTCATCAAGCAATTAAACAGGAAACCACTATACCATAAGAATAAATCAAAATGCCTGTATCCAAAGATTCCATCAAAATAAGCAGACAGACATAAAAATATATGAGAACATGTACCTGGACCAAGAACTCTACATGTCCAGGCAAAGTGGGTTCTTGGCCAGGGCAGTAAGGATATTTATCTGCAGCCTATAAAACCCAGAGAAAAAGCAAAATTTACAAAGCCCATATTGAACATACACTTCATCGCTATTATTAGAAGGAAACTATGCAAAGATTATAACTTTGAAATGAAACAAAACTAATTGGGTGGAAAAGAAAAGAAAAAAGGAGCTTACTGGGTTTGATTTGATTTACCTCTTGAGGAGATGCCCACACATGAAGATGTGAATCAATGATTTTGATAGAATTTGGTTGTTCAGTACCAGTGGTGGTGGTCATAGAGGCTTTGCTTGGTGGTTTCTTTGCAAGTGCCCTGGGTACAGTGACAGCAACAACTGCTGAAGAGTGGGAATAGTGAGGGAGGGCAGTAGCTGAAATCAGGGGCGGAGGGAGGGGGGTTCCTGGGGGGGGGGGGCAATGTAAAATATTTTTTTATTTTTTGAAATAAATTATTTTATTAATTAATTGATAAAATTTAATTGATTTAATATTTTATTTTATATAAATTATTTTTAAATAAATATAATATTATTGATTAAATAGAATTTTATAGTTAATTTTTTTAAAATGTTCGTGCAATTAAAAATACTATTGAAATCGTGAGGTGCTGTGGAGGGCGTTTGAATATGGGATCCATTTGTCATTTTTTGAAACACTAGACACAGTTACAGTAATTTCTACATTATCCTCCAATTCCCAGTTTTTGCCTTTCTTCCCACAAAACCAACCCCACCCAAAAGCTCTGTACACAGACACACTTGCATTAATGGCGGCTTCCTTTACAACTCTGGTAATTTTCCCTTCATTTCCTGCGTTTTCTCAGCTACCAATCATCCCTTTCAGTCCCCATTATCTATCTATCTATCTATCTATAATCTACGTGATTCTCTTACCCATTTGTCTTCTTTTTCTTTTGGGTTGCAGCCAAATGTTGGTTCTTTCGCAGGTCTACGAAACGTTTCAGAGGTTAAAGCACTAAGGCCCTCGTGCAATGCAGTGAAGCTTCCTGGGAGAGGGAGAGTTAATGTTTCGTCTTCCTCATCGAGCTTGTTCTTCGCGGGTTCGTTAAATCTTGCTCTTCTTACTCCATCTTCTTCTTCTCAGAGGAAAACCCATCTTTTTAGCTCGATTCGAGCTAGTTCTGTGGTTAGGGTTTATGTGGGGTTTATGCTTTTGTTCGGTTAGATATTAGCTGTTCTTATTCTTTAGCTATATATGTTATCTATTGATTGTGGTATTGTTCCCTGATTTCCAGTTACAAATTATCTAAATCAAACTTCGTGAATTTTTATTTAAAAGTTTGATTTAGTCTTTTGTGAATTCAGTGTTAAAGCTTTTAACTTTATGTTTACTTTTAGGTTGCAGATTTACAATCCAAGGCTACCAACAAAGTGTATTTTGATATAAGCATTGGCAACCCAGTACCTAAACTTGTTGGAAGAGTTGTCATTGGATTATATGGTGATGATGTTCCTCAAACAGCAGAGAATTTTCGTGCTTTATGCACAGGTTGTATTGCTTGTTATGTATCAACTATACTTAAATTTCAATTACTTAGTCTGTAGTCATTTTTATTGTTATCTTCTTTTGTTTTTTTTTTTCTTTTGTTTTATCAGGCTTTGAATATGTTATAATTTAGCTTTTTGGTATCTTGATCAGGTGAGAAGGGCTGCGGCTACAAGGGTTCTTCATTTCATCGTGTCATCAAAGATTCCATGATTCGAGGAGGGGACTTTGATAAAGGAAATGCGAGGGCTCTCATAACATTATAGGGTCTCTCATTTGCATAATTGATATGTTTGACTTAACATTATTGGTAATTTGTAGTAGTAACTGAAAATTTGAGTTCCCATTTTCACAAAAATACAGTTCAAAGATACAAATTGTTTTGCTGTATTAGTGCTATTCTGGCTTTATCAGAAGACTTATTGCCTGCTTTTCTTTTTCTTTTTCTCTGTATTATTGCTATTCTGGCTCTATCAGAAGACTTACTGCCTTCTTTTCCTTTTCTTTTTCTCTAAGCTCACTACAAATGGCGTGTGTTATAATATTGGAATTCGGAATTCAAATGTCTGATTTCTAGCTTAATTTTCAATCCCGAGCTCTTTGCTCCTTAATGTTCCCATTGAATGGCATTACTGGCACAGCAATACCCTCTATTATTAGAAATAATATGTCATATGAAAAAGATGATAATGCATTCGTGCTGAGAATCTCTTAATCTAATAACTACAGGTGCACCAGGACTATAATTTTTGCAGAAATCAAAGTTCTTCTATCTGCTACATATGCATTAACACAGTTCAACTAGCTTAGTGCATGCAACATTTAATTGCAAACTACTATTCCTCAGAGTTTGAAAATTATTGCAGGGAACTGGAGGTAAAAGTATATATGGCCGTACATTTAAAGATGAAAACTTCAAGTGTAAGTTCGATTATCACATGTTTTTTTTTTAGCTGGTAGTTTGTTGGAACCCCACCCTCTAGAAATCTCATCAATTGCTATTAATTTTATTTTAAGACAGGAGCAATCTAAAAATTTTCTGGATTCTGATATTTTGACAAGTATATCTCATGTGTGGGGATTTGTTAACATAGTCCTATTTGATATCTTATCAAGCATATCTCATTTTGGTGGGAAGTTATTGATTGATTCTTCCTAAATCCTATCATATAGTCATTTTTCCTTCTCGGCCATTTATTGTACCTTATATTTCATTGCATGCGAGTTCTGAAATATGAGATGTTTTGCAGTAGCCCATACTGGACCAGGAGTTGTTAGTATGGCAAATGCAGGTCCTAACACCAATGGCAGCCAGTTTTTCATTTGCACTGTCAAGGTAAATCAGTTTATCCACATGTAGATCCATGTGCACATCATAGATGCATGTGTATGACATATGTGTACATAAATTATACATATTATATCCTCCTATTGTTATATTTATGTTCTATTAAAATTTTCCTGTTATGCCAATCTGAATCCTGTGTTGCATGATGGGAGGGAAGGTTAATATGAGTCTGAATTTGGAACTAATATGAGGGTGAGATGGGTTGAAAATTGGAGTTTCTAAGGACCGAGGTTAGGAGGAGAATTAAGCAAAAGCAAAGGATGTGGGGGCTTTTTGGTACTGTGAACAGTACCTGTGAATAGTGACGGGACCACACCTAAGGTTCTTGGCATCACCTAGGATGAATTGAGTCACACAGCTCGGAAAGCAATAAGATTGCAGGGCAAAAGTTTATATATTAGGCCAAAATTTGGGAGGGTTTTAGTAATTTATCCTAGAATTTGGCACGAGAGCTACTGTTATTGATGGACAGCTAATTAAATGTACATATTCTATTAGTGTCCCTGTGTGTTTGTGTTGATCAATTGTGGTGAGTAAAATGATTGTTAGCCATGCCTTTCAACATGCTGCACTTGAGGCAATGATAGTCATCTGGTATTTGGCAAATGGCAGACCCCTTGGCTGGACCAGAGGCATGTAGTTTTCGGGCAAGTTTTAGAAGGCATGGACATTGTTATGTTGATCGAATCACAAGAGACGGACAGGGGAGACCTTCCAAGAAAGAAGGTGGTGATCAGTGACTGCAGAGAGCTTCCAATGTCCGAGGTATAATCATATTAAATTCTAGCTGTATATTTTTCGTCATTTTCGAACTTCAATTTAGTCTTGACTCCACTTCAAATGTCTCTTTCTAAATGAATCTGATTCAAGCCCCCTGAAAGGGTTCTTTGTTTACTTTGTAATCGAACGGAAAATATTGAGCAACGGGGGCTAATCGTCGGAATTTTCGATTTTTATTTATAACAAGGTTGTTCATATTTTTGATAACATTTCCAAACTATTTGGTGTTTACATATTGTTTTTGAATTGATTAAAGATGTGTTCTTTGAACGGTTAGAGATCATTCTGATTATGGAGGGAGCTTTAGGCTCTTTGCGTCTTTACATTTTGGTTAGTAACCGAGCCCTTTGAATTGATTTACAGGATTGGTCTAAAATCTACGTTGCCTATTGTTATGAAACATTGAGGGAAGGGTCTTCATTTATAGGGTTTCATGTGATGGCCCGTCAATACATATTTGGGCTTGGGTCTTTTTTAATTAATGACCTATTGCATGCTGTGGATGTCTTTGTTTAGCAGGCCCATTATTATGATTAAAGAGGTTGAAGATAGATATATACTCCTTCTGTTTCAATTTAAATATTATTTTAGAGTTTTAATTTTATTTTAAAATATTTGACATTCAACAATATCAAAACAAAATTTTAACATTATCTATTAATTTGCGTTTTATACTTAATGTTGTTATTAATGAGTAAAAAAGTTGATAGAGTATAAATATTAAAGAGAGACTATTAATTAAGAATAAATTAATAATTTTAATTAATTTTTTAATACAGATGAAATATTTTAAAAAGATATTTAAATTGAAATGGAGGGATTAGATATGAATATATAGCCTAAGTAAGTAATTCAAATATTTAAGTTGATGAATAACAAATTAAAGAAATTATGTTGTTTATCATATTTTAAAATTTTTTTATTATTTTATAAAAATGTAATAAATAGGAGTTATCGTGTGCAATAAAACTTGTGATAAATTCTTAATAAAATTTTATATATTATAAGTAATTGGTAAATTTAATAATTAAACAAAAATTTAAATAATATTTTTTTGAATTGACAAATTTGTAATATTGTGATTTTTTTTACAAATTTCTAAAAAACTAATAAAAGAAGAGATTTCATCACTAATATTCAAAAAAATAAAAATATTGTAAATTTAATTTTTAATTTTAAAAATAGCAAACTTTCAAAGGTATATATACATATATAATATATATTTAATATATTAAAAATACTCACTATGTTTATATATATAATATAAAAAATATATTTAGTATAATAAAAATATTTTTAAAAGATATATATTTAATTATATTTTTAATATGTCATAAATATAAAATATTTTAAACAAAAATTAAAAAAAAAAAGGAACACATGATATAATTTTCCAAATAAATAGAAAGCAAATGAAAAGATGGAAGGATTAGGACAAGAGACAATGATTCTTCTCCTATCTGTCGTCTTTAATTTTGGCTTTATTATTATTATTATTATTATTATTTACATATCATTTTCTCTACATATTTTTTAAATTTGTTGCCAATAATAAATAAATAATTGACAAGACATATCCTTCATATTTGGCCTCTCCCAAAAAAATTCTAACTCTCTCTCCTCTTCTAAATGTCACGTGCTTCGAGGACGATTCTATAGAATCCGTAGCCACGTGACCCCATTTTCCTATTGGACCCCACCAAAAATTTTAAAAAAATACAACTTGGAGGAAAAACCCTAAAATAAAATAATAGTATAAAATATTAAATGGACCCCACTTATACTGGCGGCTGGATTGGGTCTGTGTCCTGATATTGACACGTGTACCGAAGAAAAGATAGAAAAGCGGAAAGCGACACATCATGTGGACGTGGATTGTTGCCTGATGGGCCCCGCAGTCATCCGTTGAGATTCTGTGTCGGTGACCTAATAAAAATAATAGATTAAAAAGTCGTAATTGCGAAATCATTACTCACTAATTTTTATTTTTTGTTATTTTTGGTTGTCTTTCTTAATAATACTTCCATTTATAATTGGAAAAATTATGATCTTTATCAGATTTTTAAGAGTTTTTTTTGTTTATGTTATAAGAATATATAATAAATTTATAATGAATTTCAAATTAGCATGTGTACGAATATATTAAATTTATAAATTAATTAAAATTTTAAAAATTGAAATAGTTTGAAAGTTTATTAAATTTTATAATTTTTTAATCCTTATAGTTGGATATCTCGTTTGTGCATATTTTTTTTTCTGTTTATCAAGTCTATAGTGAATTACAAATAGAGTTTTAAAATATCAAAATTTTTATTTTTTTCAGTATATATGACTGGATTGTAAAAATTTCTAGATAGATATCTTATATCTGAATTGATTTTTTTTTTGTTGCTAAATAATCTTTCTAATTGTTCTGGAATAATTAAAAAAAAATTAGAAGAAATACAATTTTTTTTGACAATTTTATAAAAAGTTATTTATATTTCAATTTTTAATGAGATGTTCAGAAAGATTCTTATGATTACATATTAATCTTATGATTAAATATTAATCTCTTTTTTTTTTCCATTTTTTCTGCTTTACAAGATTATGAAGTCCTTTAGCTTGTTCTTTTTATGTCATATTTATGAAATAAAATTGTTCAATTTCTATTCACATCCCTCGCTGCTAAAGAGAAATGTGATTTTGGTTTTGGGATTAGTGTGCCTTTTACAGTGCTTTTGCCAACTCGAGCAAATGGGTTTTTCCACTTTTCTGGAAAGGCCTTAAAAACATCAAATCAAAAGCAAAATGCAATTTACTTATATATACTTATACATATATATATATGAATCATCACCACTGAGCAGTTCTTTAATGAACCTATCCAGAAAGTCAACCTTGAAGGCTTTATAGTATAAATAAAAAAATTAATCTATACTGAGAAGAGAAGTGATCCACTACAAATTTTTTTCTTCTTTTTCCCATTTTATTTGTTCTTTTGCATTTTCATATTATCATTTTCTATAATTTAATTCTCTTGGTGGGTTCAAAAAAGTACACCAAAAACATCATCCCCATTTGGCAAGATTTGTATCTTCTCCAACCATTCATATCCGTATGAAAAGAATCTTGAAACATGGAATCTCAAAACTTCATAATGTGTATGGAAGAGACTGCATAAGAAATTTCAGCATCTCGCGTCGGTAAATATATATATATAATATTGATTAATATGCTATAATAAAATTATTATAATTTTATATGTGTTTAATTACTATTCATGTACGTATATTTTTTCTTTATAAATCCTAAAAGGTCTTGGCTCATAAATCTAATGCCTTCTAGCTCTAGGTTTTACTAAAGATTTAGAACTTTAATCAGTACTGCAATCAAATATTCTACTGTTATGGTCAAAACTACAATTGTTAGACTTTTAATTGGTAATACCAGCAAAAAGCTGAATCGGTAAATTCTCAACTGTCAAACCTATCAGGAGAATCTTTGTTCTCTGAAATATTCTATGAATCTCTGTTCTTGGTATAGCTAAATGGCACAAGACCATTGTACTAGCTGCTTATGGCCATGGCTGTATAGATTAGAAAGCTGAAACAGAACAAGAATGAGATTTTGAACCCACATGAGTAGAGCAAAGATGAATTTATTCACATTGATATTTGAGTCAAAGATAGATTGGAAAAAGATATTCACAAAGAAGATCTTTTTACAAGTTGAAATTTGTTGCAAGTTACAGGAATGAACCAAGATCAACAACTGATTGACCCGAAGTTAAAGCCTATGTGACTAAGCTAAACTATACCAGCATTTACAGAAAATGGCAGAACAGAACCTAGTTTAGCTAATGAGTTGCTCAAGAATATGACTTTATTAAACCCAAGTTATAAAGGAACTTCTCCGATCTAGATCGAAAGAGATTACCCAATGAGAATTTCCCATGTTCTTCGTGTGGAGGACTTGAGTGCAGATCATCCTTCACGCAAAGTATGGTCAGGCCAATCTCTTTTCTTACGGCTTCAATTGTTTCGCTCTTCATAGGATGCCCTGATGCATCAATCACATAGAAAACATTCATAGCCTGGGAGCCTCTGGTTGTAACCTCTGCTCGAGTAACTGAGAGACCATTTTCCCTAAAGATGCGAGTCACCTCGGACAAAAGACCAACCTTGTCTTCACTGCAAAGTTCTAGTCTTATGCCCTGCATCACAAAAAGCCAATAACAATCACACATGGAGGATATTGGACACTACCATCAAAACTAACTTGCCAATGTTAATACCTCAGGAGTTCGCCTCTTAATAGCAGCCTCCAAGCAGTGAATTACCCTTTGCCTCTCTGCTTCAGAACTAATCGGGGACCCATCCATATGCCTCATATAATATTCCTATCCAACAATAAACAAAAATGAGATCTTATGCAGCAGATATTACTAC
Source organism: Garcia nutans (assembly GCA_947685225.1). Lineage (NCBI taxonomy): Eukaryota > Viridiplantae > Streptophyta > Magnoliopsida > Malpighiales > Euphorbiaceae > Garcia > Garcia nutans. The sequence goes on along the minus strand of CANTUV010000036.1, from coordinate 22,882,936 downwards.
TGTCAAAATATAAGTTTTCATCTTGTGAAAAATGAGAAGTAAAATAAACCAAAATATCTAAAAGTGCATGTTGAGGGACTTATGAACAACCTGATATGCCTCTGGCCCTTCAGCTATAATAGTTGCATGATACACAACATATTGCATATCCGTTAACGTACAGACAGTATCAAAAAGTAACTTGGGGCGGTCAGGACACCTCAAATTCACTACTGTGTATCCCTTATCTGCACAATTTTCTACCGTTACAAGTGGTTTGCTACGTTCATTTGGTGTCCTACATTCTGAATCAGCCATATCATAGTCACGATCAGCATACATCATCTGGTGTAACCTCCGTTCCTTATGAGTGGAACCCACAGAAACAGCTGCGTTCGCACTTCGTCTATCTCTATCCCCCTTCAGAACATATAGCAGAAGCTGTTTGATCTTAGTGAGTCTATCAGGATTATCAATAGGCAACCCAGTAGCTTCATCTGTGATATAAACAACTGATGCCATTCGAGAGTTGTGGGTCCAGACTTCTGCGGCCACCACGTTACATTTGAGGTCAGTAAGAACAGCAAAAACTTCTGAAAGCAAGCCTGGGCGATCTCTTCCAGTCAACTCAATAGTTGTATTTTCTGTGGCAGTTTGGACACCTATAGAACGTCTCAAGGTCCGGAAGCTGCGTGCTCTTGGTCCCAGTGACTTTGACAAGAAAAAAAACTCGTCAGCATGACTTTGAACTCACACGGCTCCACAAATAATAATCTAAAACTTTTTCGCGGTACAGACCAGACATCATTTACTGCTGCCTCCTTGTCCAGTCCTTTTGTCATGAACTTAATGATCTCTCAAATTAAGAAGTGTGATTAAAGCGGCAAAATTCATAGTCCACAAAACAAGTCATTAATTGCCCTGTTCCTGTTTCTTCCATGGCTTTTATTGTAGACCAAGGCTTTTTTAACATTGAATAGAACTCTAAACTCATGATATTTTTTTTTTTAAAAAAAAAAATCAGGCATCACCTCAAGATTATTTTCAAAGTGAAGGAAGCCCAAGAACCTTAAGAACATAAAAGAACTCAAAGAAGCAAGGTGTTAGGTCTCATTGACCAGGGCCATGGTTAATTTTTGTAAATACAGTAAAGTCTCCAAATGAAGAGTTCAAGTTATGTGCTTTAAAGTGTCTGATAATAAGAAAACTATCCAAGCCCCCTTTAAATTGCACTATCATATTGGAATTTTTAGTAGTATTTTCACCCTTAAACTTTCTTAATTTGAAGTGAATGAAGTTAAAAATAGAGACTGTTTTTGTAGATCTACCTGTTGGATTCTGTCAGCCACATCAACCTCAGATAGCTTATTCCCATGTTGATCTGTGACATGAAACACTGCAAAATAACCATTTAAAAGAAGAAAATTAACGATATAGCAATGAGTTATAGACCCACCAAATTAGATGAAAAGGTCGAAGGACCAAAAGCTAACCATCCATGAACCATTCCCCATCAGAAGAAATGTAAGCTCGACGAATTATAAGATCCAAATCAGTCAAAACCTGAACCACCTCCAATAAACTACCTCGCTTATTTGCACTATCAACCTGAACAAAATATCAACAAAAAAACCAAAATTTTCATTAAACTCATGAATTTCTGACAAAATTATTTTAAAAACAACAAAGTGATTTATCAAACACCTTAATCAAAGTGGCTTTCCTGCTCGAGGCATTATCAACGGTAACCCTGCAACACAGGCATCAAAAAGAAAAAATCATCACATACCCATGTGGCTAAAACCTTTAGACTCCACCATTTCACACTTAAAGAATGAAATTTCGATAGAAACAAAAGAAACCCACTTGAATTGACAAAAACTGAGTCAAAATAACAACAGAAATGAAACCCCAATTAACCCAAAAGAAAGGAAAAACCAAAGAATACCTGGGAGGATTCATTCGAATCACAAGCTTCTCAAACTCATCATCCATTGCAAGAGAAGGAGACCAACAATCCATTTTACCAAGAAAAGAAAGGAAAGATTTTTATCAAGACGAAGCAGAAACAGATTAGCCTTAAAAGACGCAAAAGAAATGGGTTTTTTGCTCTGTTTCTTTGCACTTCCTTTGTACCCTCCGATTCTGAGTTCAGTTTGTGGCTATGTGTTTGTGGTCTGGTAGCTCTTGAGTTAGACGAAGAGTTTTGGAGGGACCTAAAACTTAACTAAAAATAAGAACTCAGAATAAATAAATATAATATTGTAATTCAAAGATTTAATTTTTAATAATAACAAATAAAATGGGACTCTGCCACTCTGGCCTTGTCTCTGGGGCCCACCTCTTCCCTCCAGTCCTTCCTAGCATTTGGTCTTTTTTTGTTTTCTTTTTGCGGCTCAATGTTTCAATCTTTCTTTCTAGTTACTTCCTCCAAAGCTTCAAAAGCTTTGGTTTTGATTTCAAGATTAAAGAATGTTTTTAAAATTTTCTTTTATATAAGCCTCTATTTACATCCTAATTTGACAGTAAACATATATTTTCTGATCAATCGATCCATAATTGATTATATATTCATTATCCATTATAAATTATTTATATATAATATGTCTTATAATAAAATTTAATTGATTTGAATTGAATTGTATAATGCATTTCTTAATAAGAGAAAATACACCTAAAAAAAGCTGCTAATTAAAGATTTATTGAGATATAACGTTATATTAAGTATATATTTCTCTGTCAATATGTCCAAGATCAATTATGCACTCATCATTAATAGCAATTTACTTATATATAATGTGTCTCTTGATAAAACCTAGTTATCTTGAATTGAGTTGTATAATATATAATTTAACAATAATCTTAATAAGATTTAGTTTATTTGAGTTGAATTGTATAATGCGTCTCTTTGCAACAAAAAGTGCACCTAAAAAAGGCCTTAGTTAAAGGGCTTTATGCCCTTAACTTTCAATCTTTCTCAAGATAACAAGAAAATCTATGAAGATTTTGTTGTTCTTTAAGAGACCCAATTGGAAGAACAATGTTATAATTTGAAAATCTACTTGGATTTTGTTAAGCTTTAAGGGCACTCTATTATATTCCAATTGGGTCAAAGGGCAACTCTTCTCTCTACCTTATTAGCTTTCCATATCTAGTAGGATTCTAGTTAAGCTCTGTAGCCTGTAAGGGCTTGCCATTGTCTCTCTATCTTCTTACTTGCAAACATATCTCTGCCAATCTTTAATCTCCTAATTGCATTTGCTTGTCAACTTGTGGAGTAACGAATCACCCACTTGTCCCATTACTCTATTGATTATTGGATTAAATTTCCCATCTGCCTTTTTTTGTTTGTTAGGAAATTTCCATTCTTTTTTTTTTCTATATGTCAAAAAAAAAAATTTCGGTATGGGTTTTGCTTCATCATCCTCACTCCTTTTGGAATGTAAACAATTTTTTTTTTAAAGTAGTGATATAAAAAAGAGAAAATCAATTACAAGTCTATTGTCTACAAAAATATACAGTTATCGAATAAATTATATCTCAATATACTTAAAATAACTCAATATGTTTGTTAACTGCAGTTGAAATGTAAACTATTAATTTGTATATATAATGGTAAGAATCGATCATAATTCAAAATAACATAAATGAAGAACCTTTCGTTCTACAATCAACAACTAGATTAATTGGCACGGGACCTGATTCACTCGCCCCCGGAATATCTTCTTTTCGCCCATTTAGACTCCACTCAAGGAAGTCTTGGACCCTCTCAGTGGGAAACAACTCATTAGGTGTCACTTTCGGGACGGAGGTCAGACTTAGCTTGAGTAGGAGAGGGATGAAATCGATTCCTATGTAGAAAGCTTTATATATATATATATAGAAAGAGAGTCAAGGGCGGGCGATTCTTTAATCGCAGGCAGCCCAATCCAATCTCATCTTTTAGGAAATAGAGTCGTTTTGCTTAATAAGGAGTTGTTAAAGTCTTGTAGTAGTGGCTTGTCAAATGGTTAAATGACATAACAACAAATACATGCACAACTTAAAAAATTTCTCAAATGGAATCATATCCCTCTAATTATTCAATTTTAAAATATCTCAAATTAATTTTTCTCATATACATGTTTATCAAATTTACTTTTTAAATGTAATTTAGAATAAATTATATAGAATTAAAAAGATTAATGTCTCTGAAATCTTGATGACTGAAAGTGTGATTTAGAAAAATTTTGATTAATCATAAACATAATATAATTTCGGCTTTACATTTATGGTTGTCATAACATTTTAATAAAAAAAAACTGTTTCATAACATTTATTTTTTATTTAAATTATTAATATCTTAATGTATAAATTATTAAATATAATTTAATAATAAATATTAAATATTAAAGTAATGGCAAACAGGAAGAAAATAATTTTTTTAAAAAAACATAACAAAAGCTTACATACAATTAATGCTACTTCCCGTATTTGCTTGTTTTGGCACGTGATTCGCACATGAAGAGTTTGTTGCTGTGGTGGCTATTGCTCAGGTTGTCTGCACATTTTCGCCACTTTCACATGCAAAGTTGCCCTTCGAAATTTATAATATTATAAAGTATTTTTTTTAATTTCATATAATTTAAATACAACCATACTTAATCAATTTTGCAAATAAAAAAATATTATATTAATTTCAATAATTAAACTCTAAAAATTTATAATATATTATGAAAATAATTAACTATACGTTTAATGTTTTCATATATATAAATTCATCTGGAAAATTTTCAATTGAATTTAAATTATTTTATTTATTGTTATTATTATTAGAATTTAAGTTTTAATTTAGAAAAGCTAATAAAAAATTAACTTTGAATTATTGATTTGATGATTTTATTAGTACTTTCTATGTTTTAAATTAATAAATATATATTTTTTATTTATTTTAAATTATAGCTCACATACCATTTTAATATATTAGCTAATATGTTAAATATCTATTATACTCATATTTAATATCACTTATTAATATGTTAGTTAATATTTTAAATATCTATTATACTCATATTTAATGTCATTTATCAAAATATTTATTAAATATATCTCATATTAACATATAAATATAATATTTATAATAAAAAATAATTATTTTTTTAAATTTTATTAATACAAAATATGTGTATTAATTTTAAACAAATAAAATATATTTTCAATAAAAATTATATAGATAGAATTGTGCAATAGTCGAATTGATTAAATTATAGTGGTCAGCCAACTCGACTGCTATTAATTAATTAGAAAAATTTATTTTTAAAAATTAATTATTATAAATCAATTTATTTGAATTTGATCGGTTTTTATTTTCATTGAATTTATTAATAAATATATAAATTAAAATTAAATAATTTAATTAATTTAAATTAATATAATTAATCGAATTATTATTTAGTAAGTTATATTCAAATAATTTTACTCATTTCTAGTTATTGCTATTTGTTTCTTTGTAATGTAGCATTATATTTTGCATAGTCTGCAGTCTATTTTAAGATTTGTCTCATAATATAAAAATATATACTACTATTTTTTTAGCCTAATTGAGGTATTTAATTAATTAATTAATTTTATTTTTGTATATCACAAATCACATCACCATGCTGAGATTTAATTGAGGGGAAAGTAAATGGGGGGACAAAATTTCCGTACCAAAGATGTAAAGATTGCAAAATTTAATTTTAAAAAAAAGCCCACCTAAGTGACCCATGTGATTGCTTTTTTTTTTTTTTTAAATTTATTTTCATACTTAATATATATATAATAAATGAGGATAAATTAAATATATAAATTAATTGAAATTAAATACTCTTTTAAAATTATGTTTTATTTTTAAATCTTTAAAAAATTTTATTAATATAAAAAATTTTAAAATATATGCACACTGTTTTCTCTTAATTGATATTTTTATGTAATAAAATATTATTCTTGAGAGATTTATATCTACTTAATAAAAAAAAAAATTATAATCGATATGTACTTTCATAAGTTAGATAAATTATTTATTTATAAAAATTATAAGTTTATTGTATACAAATTGTAAATTTACTAAATAATTATTACTAATTAAACTTTTTGTCAAAATTTAAAAAACCTAAAAAATAAATAGTTCTATAATTGTTTGACCATATTTTCTTCAAATTTTGTTTGTTTATTTTGTTATTAGAATATTTTTACATTTTAGATTTTTCATTAAGTTGTGGATGGATTTCGTAAAATTTAAATTAAAATTGTTTATTTATTTGATCAATAAATTTGTTAATTGTTTTTTATTTGTTTGATCAGTGTTTTTGGTTTTATTTTTTGATACAAATACAATTACAATTAAAACAAAATTATTTAAAATTTAAAAATATATTTATTTAATTATTTTTCTTTATATAATAAAATGATGCTGGTTGCTCAGTCTTCTGCAGACAGACTGCAGCAGCAGTGAACCCCACCCCACTATAGCTGAAATGTTGACCTTATTTCTTGACTTTTTTAATATTTAATTTTACTAATTCTAAATTATTTTTATTCTTGTATTTTTTTTTATATTGGTAAAATAATTTTATTTTTTATTCTATTTATTAGAATTTAATTTTCTTAAATGTATAAATAAAATATAAGAATATATATTCTCAAATGATATAAAACAAATTAATTTGAAGATTTCTATTATGAAATTTAAAAAAAAATGAATCAGCATATGATGTTTTTATATTGTAGATTATAGAGTCATTTAGCGATTTGGCATTTTGGAATCTTACAAAATAAAAAAACATATAGCCAAATTTCACAATTGGAATTGGAATGTGAGTCATAATTAAGTTTGTTATAATGAAAAAAAAAAGAAAAATCATAATATAATTATTTTTTTTATTTTTTTAAATATTTCACTATTTTGATGTATATTTAATGTATTAAATATATGTTAAATGTATATCTCTGCAGTGAATAATATCTTTACACATATGAAGTATACTAGAAATATACTAGATTTACACATATGAAAGAAAGTATTTTTAAAATTATATGTTGAAAATTGGATTTTTTGAAATAAAATATAAAAACAAATATTTTTTTAAAATTGGATTTTTTGAATAATATCTTTACACATATGAAATATACTATATTTATACATATGAAAGAGAGTATTTTTAAAATTATATGTTGAAAATTGGATTTTTTGAAATAAAATAGAAAAAATAAATATTTTTTAAAATAATTTTAATTTTTTATTTTTTAAGAAAACCCATTTAAAAAAAATTTAATGGACCAAAATCCAATTTTATCTTATATTAGTAGACAATGGGTGTGGTCCAAAAACCCAATCTATTGGACAATTAACCATAGTGGCAAGTTGTGATTGTGGAGTGTGGACTAATCCACTTGTCCCCAGATGGCAAACTGTAGCAATTGTCTTCATCTTTGTGCCTATAATAATGTAACCAATTATTATCAACACATATGTTTACGACCTCATAATTTTTTTTAAGATAATAAATTTATGTTTAATTTTTTTAAGTATCTCATATTAATAAAATATAATAAATATGTATTTCTTATAATGATTTAGATAATTTTCACTTTATAAGTTAACTTTTAGAGTTAAGTTATATCTAAGTCTATTTTTCTAATATAATATTAGAGTCACAATCTAATATCTTAATGTTGGGTCACCCGCAGATGTTCAATTCTGTAAATTTCAAACTTTATATTTTTTGCATGTGCTCGAGCCTAGACATGAAAGAATATACTCCCTCCGTATCATTTATATAGGGAAAATTTCTTTTTTTGGTGTATATTTTATATAGAAAATATGTCATTTTAGGTAAATTTTGGGGAGTGGAATGAGACAAAATACTATTTATACCCTTGCCTTAAAAGTAGGTTTTGATGGATATTTTTTTAAGGATATTTAAGTAAATAGAGATGGAAAAAGTGAAATTTTCTTAATTTTCGTGTCCATTTTACTTTTTCTATGTAAATGATACGGAGGGAGTATTAAATATCTCACGTTGATAAAATATAATCAACATATGCTCCTTATAATAGCTTGGATAATTCTCATTTCATGAACTAATTTTTAGAGTTGAGTTAGGTCAAAGTCATTTTTTCTAACATTTTTTATTATAATACTAAAAAAATTGGGCCTTTGAGGGATTACTGTAGAAGATGAAAATTATTTCCTGATAGAGTTTCCATATGGTTATAATGTTTTTAATTACAATTCATCCATATTCACACTTGTCTAGAATGATAATTGATAAACCCATAAAACATCTCTTTTTGTATCATTATTCTTAAATTTGGGTTTGTTAAATCATATATCTTATATTTTTTTATCAGAAATATATATTTTATATTTAATTAATATAAAAATAAATTTTTTAACATTAAATGTAACACCCTTATATCATATATATATATAATACATACATTCAATATATATAAAATACGCATATACGGTATAAAGATGTCACAATCCGATTTAATAAAAAAAATTTCATTTTTCATTTTAAATTTTAAATTTCAAAATACTTTTAAATGTATATTTAATTAATAAATAAAATAATTATTATTAACTATAGGTTCCAAAATATATAATTTTATATGAAAATTTCTGAAAAAAATTCGCCAGAGTTTTATCTGTAATTTGAACATCTCAATAAAAGAAATCATACATTTTCACCCTAACTACTCAACTTTTTCACATTTTCTCAAAACATTTATATATATATCAAAACACATATAAATAACCTACATTATACAATTTGTCCAGAGAGTCTTTATAATTTACAATATATATATACTTTAAAAACATACATATAATATACACAAATATCAAAATGTAATATAATATCAAATATATACATGCTGACAAATAACTTTGATCTTGATGTATCTAAAAATACTTCAAGCTCAATAAACATAAGCCTAGACCCGACCAGGTCTACTAGAACATTTTGGCTTTACCGACTCGCATCTGTCACCTGCACAATAAATTACAATCGAGCTAAGCTAAAAGTTTAGTGGTACAAAATTTGATAATAATAAAACTGTAAAACAATGTCAATGCAAAATGCTTTCACATAATGATTTACTTACCATGAAACATATCATTTAATCATTTTACAGTTCACATAGGAACAAACATAAGTATGGGTCCAAAGGATCTAATATGTCATTCAAATCTCATAGTTACTGTTTTTGTCCAAATTGATACCAAGTGTCTAGGCCCGAAGGCGAATTATAATAATGCTCAAAAGCTAGCTCCAAAGGCAAATCACATCACAGTAACGTCAAACGTCTAGTCCCAACGGTAAATTAAACTATTGCTCAAAAGCTAGTTCCAAAGGCAAATAATGAGGATAACCTTATAGGTATGTCGCCAAACACATAACTTTGAAAATTGAATAATATACTAGGCACATTGCCTCATTTTCTCATTTTTTTCATTCATATCAATATCAATTCATTTCATTTCATCATATCTCAATATACCATCACAATATATCACATACCACATCAAAATCACATTATACAAACACTTTGGGCTATTTTCACATAATTCATATAATTCACATTTTATGCAATTTTAACCATTAACAATAGCTTTTCACAATGTCTTTAATGCATATATAATAAATCACATTATCCAAACACTTTGAGTTATTTTCACATAATACACATATTTCACATTTTATTCAATTTAGCCATTAACAATGGCTTTTTATAATGCATTTAATGCATACATAATATTAAACATGTCATAGCAAATTATTCATGAATGTTTAATAAATCAAGTAGCTTAACACATTTTTTAATCAAAATGTGTTAAGCCCAATGTAATACAAACATATCCAATTTATCCAAAATTTATACTTATCTCTAAAAACTTTCAAATACAAGCTCAAAATTCTCACTAACATTCTATTTCAAGTTATCCTTAAATACTAAGGTTGGATAAATCACCTCTCCTTAATGCTTTTTCAAGAAGAAATAACTAAAATCACCCTTGAATCCTTGAAATCCTTTCAATTTTGAAAGTTTGGAAGAAGCAAAATTTTGAGTTTAACCATCAATGGAGTTCGACCAAGAAGAAAAGAAGAAGAAGAAGATCAAATGTGTTTTTCTCTTCCCATCCACCTTCTTTTATATCCATATATATATATATAATATTTTAATATATTTTTAATTAATTATTTAATTAATAAAAATCCAAAATTTACATCTTTCACTAAAAATAATTTATTTTAAAATTATTTTTAATAATTTTTAATTTTCAAAGTGTATTTATAAAAATGTCATTTAACTTTTTGACTTTTTTTTAATGTTGACTTTGCATATTTTATGTATATTTCACATATACATTCTACTTTTTCACTTAAAATTCTTTTATTTTTTATTTAAATTATTTATTTAATTTATTTATTTTAATTTTAATTTATTTAATTTAATTTTTAAAAATTCTGAATGTTACAATTCTCTTTCTCTAAAGAAAATTTCATTCTCAAAATTATCTAGTACTATAATAAAACATTTAAATCAAAACATAATCTTAAAATCTCTTATGAAATTAATCATCCCGTCAAATCATTATTTCATCAAATTATATAATTTCTACTCTTTCCCCTTAAGATCATTCTTAATTATCTTTTCACAATTTCATAACTCATTAATATACTTTCTATTTAATCAAACAATCAAAATATATATCATCCCTTTAACCGAATAGTCATAAGACAAAATTAGTTCATCTCTTTAGTATATATGCACCAAATATCTGTTACACTTAATATATTTGATCACTTTATTATCTTAAAAATATACTCTCATAGCCTTAAATTCAAATGTTAATAACTTATATCTTAACATTGACTATTTTGTCATTATAGTCATTTTCAGAATTGTATCTCTGTTTAATTACCACATTGCTTATATTTATAAATAGTTATTTGTAAAAATCACAAATGATAATAACTCCCAATTTTAATTAATAAGTCTTAACACAATAATTTTGCTCATCTCTACTTTGGTCTTACTCTTTATACAATTACCACATATTAATTTAATATCATTATTATTCAACAACAAAATTTTATTTTCATATTAAGATTCATTCCCACAGGTTATTCATCAACCCAACATATATATATATATACATTACAATTATACTATAACTAATATTTTTCTCTAATAATCATTTTCAATTAATATAACTTAGCTCCTTTCATATGCATATACATATCAGAACGCTACATTATGTACATTGTCATATATATTTCATACTCTTAATACAACTACAAAAATTGAATTTCAATAATTGATTGTAAACTTATTACATTCCAGATCAATTGATTTAACTATCATAGTATGACTATCACAACCGTATTCTATTATGACCAACCTTTAGCCTATTTTAATTTTATTAATATGTTTTAATTTATGACCTAACTCTATTAGGTCAAACTTATTTTCAAATCTTAATTATTTTCAAATTTATCATTACAAATAATATTCATTTTCTCTAGTCTCATTTACTTTAAACTTCATTTTTATCAACTTATTCATTTTATATCATTTTCAAACACATTCAATATAACTTTTACTAACTTTTCTTATATTTACCATATTTATAACACCACTTTCCTTACACATCATTTATAGCTCATCATATTTTCATAATTCTCTTATGTTTTCACACTATCTATGGTCATAAATAAAATTTTAATATAAGGTTATGAGTCCAACTATACCAACCACAAATCTTGCTTGTATCTCAGGAAATAAAACTATCAATTACATTAAAAGTATTTTACAGTTGTATCATCTTAAGCCCACACCCGTGGATTATAAATAAATGTCATTTTCACTATAATTCTTTCTCCAACAATTCTTATCTCGATATTATGCCCATGTCTAAGTGGTCACACACCTTTAGCATATCAAAATCACATATTTGCTTTTTAAATTCTTACTACATGATTAGTTAATGCATATCAATTCTGTTTTAAAGCAATTTATCCTTATCCATTTGTTCTTATTAGCCTAAACACATGATCCAACAATAACTCATATATGTGTGTGTGTATATATATATATATTTATTTATTCATATACCAATTATATACAATTATTCAACAAAAACTCCTTTTTTAATTTTAAAATTCATTCATCAATAATTACCAATTATATCTCAATTTATCTAATAAATTTTTACCAATTTCTTTTTCTTAAATCAAATAAGCAATTATATGGGGTTACAAACACACAATAATACTTCAATAATACTTTTTCACATCTTTAAGTGATCGACTTAATACTTGATCACTTTCACATTATATCACATTGTCACAATTTTCAGGTAATCAACCTTATCATGATTATCTTTATCTCACAAATTCATATTATTTCACATTTTAAACATTTCTTATATTTTTAAATCATCCATATACATATCCATAAGTCACATTCATATTATAACTTACTTTTCACATTTTCTTACATATCACAATTGTGTCCACAGTGGACAACTTACCACACATATCATATATATGCGTACACACAATCACACAATTATATTCAATTTCTCATTTACACACAATCTATATAAACTTAACATTTATCACATTTCATAAAATATTATTATTTCTCATTCTTATAACATTAGTTAGGTTATTTTTCAATTTTCTAAATTATTTTTTGAATAAATTATCCCCATTCATTTCTCTTTTTTTTTTTTACTTTACATAAATCTTAGTCACATTTCTAATGTGACTTATCTCTCACATTTTTTATACATTTATCATGCTCTTCATATTCATTTTCATCACTACCAATAAAATTACCTAATGAAACTTATTTTCACTTCCTTTATCATTCCTCTTTATTTCATATCCAGTTTCTATACTATCAACCACATTATATATTACATGATACTTTCATAAATAATATTACTTATTTAAAATTATTCACATACTCATTAAACATTAAATCATCAATATCTAAGCAATCCTTATCAAAATTTTCTTACAACTCTAAATTTTCAACTTACTATTTTACTTAAACTTCATTCTATTAATCTCATTTTCAACATCTAACTTTATAAACATTATCTATATATTAATATAACATCAAAGCACATCACTTTCACAATTATGAAAATCCATTTCAAAAATTTAAATTTCATATAATGTAACCAATAACATGAATCTCACTAAATCTCATCCATGTCACATTCTCAATCTTAAAATTATAACATTTATATTTAAACAACACTAATTCATTTCATTACACTAATTAATATCATCCATTTAGATACTTTAATTTTACACACTCAACCCTAAATTATGCATCATTTTTTCTTAATGAATAATTTACTATCATATACTATTGCTCTCTTTAATTTTTAATTATGTTCTCTTTGTTATAAATTATTAAAAACTTCATAGTTTTTCTTCATACCTTTATCCATTTGTATATAAATTTTCATAATTTTTCTCATTCATTTGTCTCATGAAATTAATTTACTGCTTACTTACACAAAGCTACATGACTTCCTCAGTTTCATATAAATCTCACTTTCAATTATTATAATCCTCACCAATTCTTTATAAAAGCTTGTAAACTTTTAATCATTTGCACTTAACACATATATGAACTTATATTTAAAATTTTATATTTTTTCAAGCTGATTTACTATATTTAAAAATTAAGTCTTTCAAACTCACATAATCTATCTCTTTAATAATTCATCTGGCAGCACCCAGTTATCCATTTTTTCAGGTATCAAACCTTAATAAAAATTTATGAAATTTTAACCATATTTTCTAGGAATATATATGATATTGTGTGCAAATTTTCAGAATTTTCAAGGTTGGTTTACCATAGTTTCTAAATATGTTTCTCAATTTTTATACATTTTGAGTTGCTGAAACCGCTCCAACAATCTGTGTTCTTCTATTTTTCTTAATTAGTGATCCATTTTTAAAAATTATAAAATTTTATATATTGAATTCTAACATATAGAAAAACTTTCTATTAAATTTTCAAAGTCATCCAACATTTCTAGATTTATCCAAAAATTCAGACAATATCATTTTGTATCACACCTATAAAATTTTCTGTAACTATTATACCCATTTCTCAAACTTTTTATTTCATATCTTAAATAATTTTCTAAATTATTATTATTATTATTAATTTCACTTATTAGTCAATTGAATCAGCTATAAATCTTAATTTCAAATAAAAGTTTCAAAAATTCTTAATCCATAATCTCCAGAATGACGCTTTCACTGCGCCACTCTGATCTATGCAATCCAGACGTCATTTCAACTTATATCTGTTACATCGAATGGATATTGCCACATCAAAGATCAAATAACTTGTCAATGTCAATGTATGTATAACCATTTAAAACCATATTTAAAATTCTCATTTTCTCTCTCTAAAAATCCACCTAGATAAAAAATCTCAAATATAGGCTCTGATATCAAAATAAATATGACACATTTATACTGTATTAATATATTTTACATATAATAAATGTATATATTATATGCATATAGAATATAAGGGTGTTATATTAATAATTTTTTTTTAAATTGATATTCTTAAATTGATATTAAAAATTTTAATATGATATCAAAACAAAACTCTTATCATCAGATATTATGTTGATCAATTTGCTTCGATTATAACTTGTAAATAATATCACAGATTAAAATTCTGAATTTTCACGCATTCCCTTCTTTGCAAAAACTCACATTGTAAATAAACAAAATTATTTTAGAAAATTAATTAAACACACACATATATTATCTTAGTCAAACCCCGAAAAAAAAAGATTGGTTAACTTAATATTATCATTATTATGTTTTTTAATCTTCTAATTTATTGTTTGGCTAGTAAATGAATCCATTCAATAATTAAGCGTATATTAATACCGATTACCGGATATGGTTTTTACTTCCTTGAATCATCTTTGTATTCTTACGGCTTTTTAAGAAAACATTAACAAGTTTAGCAAAGCTTCGAATATGAGGTCTACCCAAACTCAGAACAAAGGTGATAAGCCTGAGCTTGACTTCAAAGGGCCCAGGATCAGATGGGCTGGCTCAATTTTTTTCTTAATTTTTATTAACTTTTTTTAATTATTACTGTTTTATCTGAGATTTTTTTAGTTATTTTTTAAAATTGTATAATAAACTCATAATAATCTAATAACAAATTTACAGAACTTATCACATATATAACAGATTTATAATAAAGTTATAATTAACTTTGTATATATTATACAAAATTGATGAATTTGTAAATTGGTCAAAGTATTTTGACAAATTTGATAATATTTTTCTGGGCTGGCAAATTGCTTTTCTAACAATTTTGTAAAAAAAATTTTCTTTCTTAAAACAAAATTATTTGAAATGATTATTTATTTACTATATATATATATATTGAAGTTCATATTCAAGAAAAAAAAAAAGATTAGTAATTTGCTTGATTCAAATAAGCAAGAAAATATGCCTTAAAAGTACAAATCTTTTTGTAATTTTTTATGTATATATATAAAACAAAACTTAATTCAAATGCAATCTTGAAACCATGCTTTCTTCAATATTTAATCCTGCATCTCACAAACCAAAATCAAATAGTTTTTATTAGAACATAATTAAGAGTAAAAAAAAGAAAGAAAAATATGAACTTCACTTGCATAACTAGAGCAAGTGCTTCACTTAAACAACTGAAGTAAGCACCTGTTTTTGTTTTATTCTTTTGCAGAATTTTGATGAAACTGCTGATCTAAAAGAACTGAAGCTGGCAGCCAATTCTAGCAATGGAAAACTGTTAAATTTTCAAGCCTTTCACTCACTCTTTTCAAGTCTTTTAATTTTCCATTAGTAACTCTTCTTCTTCTCTCTATTCTCTATTGTCTTGATCCTTGCGAATCGTCCTTATCAGGACGAGATTGTTGTTGCTGTTGCTGCTGATTAAAGGGGTTTTACCCACAGCGGCTTTGTCCCATCTGCTGGTAGAATTGGCTCAAAGCCTGAGAATTTAGAACCCCAGTATGCCCATCTTGTGAAAGTCCAAGTTCTAAACCTGGAAGTTGTTGGTTATTACCACTAAACATGGAGTAAAAACTCATCAAACCCATATTAATATTAGGAAATTCAACTCCATGGAATCCAAATTTTGGTAAATTATTGGAACTTTCATTACCAAAATTAGTTGCTACTGACTGGCCATAATTTGAGATAAACCCTGCCCCCATTCCACCAACAGAAGGCCATATCCCACTTGTTAAATTAGATCTTCCTAAATTATTGCTCATCATTGTCCATTTAGCCCTCTCTCTGGACCCAATACTCTGTTCCATCTTTGTATGCAGTCCTGTTGAAACAGAGTTCCCATGTTGAGAAACCGAGGCCCCTGCAGCTGCAAGAGCTGAAGCAGGGATAGTTCCAGTACCAGTTGCAGCTATAATTGATGGTTCAGCTTGTTGTAACAGCCACTGAATTGTTTCTCCATCAGATTTATGACCCAATTCTCTTGTTAATTGAAAAATTCTTGCCGCACATAGAGCTGGCATCCTTATTCTTCTTCCTCTGCCATCCACTTTCTTGTGCCTATCCTTGTTGGAACTTCTTTAGGGTGCTAATTGCTTCTTGTTTTCTTCTTTATTTGCAATCATAATTTGAAAATCTTTTATCTCTGAAGGCTTGTTGTTGTTGTCTTCCATGGCTGCTTTTGGAATAGGATTCAAGAAAGTGGGTAAGTCTTGTTGTTGATGGTGATTTGAACCTTTTTGTTGTTGTTCCATGGGAACAGAGGAAAAACAGGGGAGCTCTTTGATTGAGGAATATGACCTCAAAAAAGCATATACTTTTTTTTTTCTTGAATTCTTAATTTTAATTTGTCAATGTTTTTGGCTTCTTGTTCAAACATTGGAATCACAAAGTTTCAACTTAAAGTTACTGCTAAAATGATTTAAAGATAACCGCATTTGTCTTTTATTTGACCAAAATGATGATATGATTACATCTTCAACAATGCAAATTAGCAATAAAGCTTAGCTCTTGCTTCTGCCGATTATCGTTTTTACTGATTTACTATTGAGTCAACTACCCCGTAATGCATACAGTAAATCTTAATTTTCCCTTGATTTTAAAAATAAAAAAAATATTGAATAAACCACAAACCATGCAACATTAATATATTTTACAGTAAAAACCATAATAATTTTCTTATAATATGCTAATTAATATATTCACTGAAAATATCTCCCAAAATTTCTATCCAAATAGATGTGACAATGGGTCAAGTTTAGACTTAGAAAATAATAAAATTTTCAAACAGTTGGCCGTTCCTTTTGTAATTTTCTTTACTAATTAAAGTCTCAAGTCCAGTTCGTAGCCAGATTTATATCTAGATTTCTCAACATATTTGGACCAGTCCCACCAGACCGGGCCAAACTCAAAAAACTTGAAAGAGTCACGCTGCACCATAATACAACTTGATATTAGACTTTAAAAAAAATACAGAAAATAATGTCAGAACATATTTAATAATTGGATCA
This sequence comes from Garcia nutans, assembly GCA_947685225.1. NCBI lineage: Eukaryota > Viridiplantae > Streptophyta > Magnoliopsida > Malpighiales > Euphorbiaceae > Garcia > Garcia nutans. Next base: position 22,865,352 of record CANTUV010000036.1, on the reverse strand, counting down.
TAATAATTTTGTTATGACATACTAAGCACAACTAAATTTCAGTTTAAAATGATTTATACAGGTGAATTGGCAACAGAAATGCAAGCTACTGTTGTAAAGAGACTGTCACACCAGAATTTCTTGAATTGACAGTCTCACCATTTCAGAATCTCAAACAATGGTTAAAAAAGGTGATGTTCTTCAATCTTGTTCTGTCTCCCACAGTATTATCATTGAAAATTATGGCAATCACCAAACAATTGTGCCTACTGACGCGCACAGGACAGCTAGTTGAACAAGAGAAAAAAATAAATAAATAGAAGATAAATGGGATTTTGATGGAATGGAGCTATTAGAAGATAATAATGGGATGGAAGCTTTAAAAATATCTCATTTTCCAATATATTAAACATTTATAAAAATTAAAGGGTATTTTAAAAAAAATTAAAACTGATATATAGCATAATTTTTAAATTAATTTTAGTAAATATTTATACTGAACTAAAAAATAATCTAATTATTACAAACACAAAAAAATAAATAAATGAGTAAATAAATAAATAAAGGAAATAAAGAATATGAGAAGGGTCAAATGAGGTCAAAAGATATGAAGTCATTGCCGAGTATAAATTTTCTTTTTTTTTATTATTTTTTGAAGCCAATCATGAAATATGGGTCTTGCAAACACTTCCATCTTCTTGATAAGCTAAATATCATTTTCTGAAAAACAGGAAATTATATATATATAAAGAATTTCTTCTTCTTCTTCTTTTATACATTATTTGTATAATTTCTGAGGTAATGTCTATATCTAATTAATAATTAATTAAGTGAAAAATTGATTTGATCTGTGTTTTATCTTAGCTTAGTCTTCAATCCATTTTTTTTTATGTTCTTAGAAGAACAACTTGAGAACGGGAAGTTCTTAGACTATTTAATCCAAGTTTTTTTTTTGTTTATTTTCTAAATCTAATTCAACAAATTACTGTTAAAATTTATTGATTAATATCTTCTCAATCAAAAATAAATAAATCAAATTTTATTTTATTTTTGGGAAGAATTAGCTTTGTCAATCTCTCAAGCACATAATTAATCTTTTCTTGAATTTCTCTTTATTAATATCAATTAAATCAACACTCGTCATTTAGTTTTTTTATTCTTTTAAATATGACTAAAGAATTATTTTTTATTCTTTAATAATACCATTGAATTTCTCAATGGTATTATAAATCAATCCATTATCACAAGCAAAAACCTAATTATAATATAAACATAAAAAAATATAATGAATCTTTATTTATTTATTAAAAATAACAATATTTCTGTTTAATATATAATTAACTAAAAATATGTATAGGTAATATCAAAATAATATTACTTGAATTTCTTTCAATATTTTCCGATCCAACCCACTACAGCTAAAAGCATACTCTACTTATTAGCTACTAAATCATAAAATAACATTCATGTTTTTTAACAATTTTAATTTTTTAAATATCAATAATAAATTTAAAATCAACCCAAAAATCATAAATAGTCCAAAAAACAAAATTCTTCAAGAAAAAATAAATTATATTTATTAAAAAAGAACTAGTAAATTTCATTAATATAACGAAAATCCCAAAAGAAAGACTGAAAATAATAATGATAATAATAAATATATGTTATAATTAACATCAAATCTTTCTTGTTGAAAATAATGTTCATCTTGTGATTAAAGATGTGGAATATGTCTAAGCTAATTATCAATTAAGATCTAATTAATTAAATCTCCAAAAAAATTCTAATTATCTTAATAATAATAATAATAATAATAATAATAATAATAATAATAATAATAATAAAATACCATACAAACTTCAAAAAGGGGCCATTGTTTTCATCTTCAATATTGTATGTGTATCTGAAGTTTGAAAGCTACACGTAAAATTTCAAGTCAGCTGTGACCAATTGCTAATTAATCGGTGGGTATATAATTATTTATTAATATTCTTTGGTTCTTATGTATATTGTTTTTCACATGTGCTACTCATATTGAGGACAAAATGCTTCTTAAAATTTTGCTACTGACAGATCACCAAATTTCACTTGATTTTTAAATTTTTATGATTTTTTAATAAAATTGCCACATTAATTTTTTCAAACTATTTTAAATGCATCAATTACATTAATTATTTTAAAGAAAATGACACTATATGTTACCCTTTTCTTTCTTTCTTTTTTCCAAAAAATATCTCATTGTTTTGATATATTTTTAATATATTAAATATATATTAAGTGTATAAATCTTTTAGGATAGTAGATATTTATTAGATATATATCTTTGAAAAATTAATAATTTAAAATTGAGAGTTGAAAAATAATAATTTAAAAAAATAATATTTTTAAAAATATTTTTTAGAGTTGAAAAATAATAATTTTGAAAAAATAATATTTTTAAAAATATTTTTTAGTTTTTAGATATTTTAAAGAAATTTCTTTATTTTATTTAAGTTGTTAATTGGATTTGATATCTCGATTTAAAATATTTTTATAAAATATGTTGCTTTGAATTTTGTTAATCTTAGTAATTTCCCCCACCTTCCTTTTGGAAAATTCATACTCTTAATGAATAAAGTTGCCAAAGCAAATTGCAAGGTTGATATTCGTTGTTCATTTTTTTAATCTTTTATGGTTATTTATGTAATATTAAATGTTTTATCTTTTAAATTGATTTGAGAAAAAAAATAAAAAATAAATGTATTTCAATAAATATATATATTATATATTAAAGAAAAAAGGGTATCTTCTTGTTATCCATTGAAGGTGCTTGCTTGAGAGCACTTTCTGTTTCTGTGTAAATGGGAAAAGGCCATAATCATACAAAAAGCATAAAATGAATAAACACAAACCAACAAACTGTTTTAAGTCCTTTACTAACAGAAACCTTGAATTTAGCAAAAACTTCAATTTTTGTAATGTCTTGCCAACAATATATATATACATATATTAAAAATAACATAAAAAATAAACATACATTTAGACATATCCTATAATAAAATCATACAATTTTATTATGACTTGCTAACAAGTATATTTTCTAAAAATACACACCCTTGTACCAATGTGGGAGTTGAAGCCTCTATTCAGACTCCTTCCTATTAAAACTCCGCGCACTTGGACCAAGCTTACAGGCCAAGGCCAAACCATGCCAATAATGGAATAGCTCGCAACTCAATATTCAATCAAGAACATACGCATACATTATATAAGGAATAGTGTATGAACACATCCTACAACAAAAATTTATTATGATACGGTAACCATATGTGAGATACAAAAATGTAAAATGTAAGCTATACAAGTTTAAAGACTTTGGAAATTATGACAATCATTTGACTGAAAAAATTTAAGAAATTTTATTGTGAAATAAATAATAATTTTCAGAAGAGATGAAGTAAATGCAGCTAAAACAGATTTTTAGTGCATTTTCTTGTAATTTACCATCACGGAGAAGTAGAAAAACAAGGAGTGGATTGTAACTCAAAAAGTGGCAGATTTAATCCTTATTTTTCTCTGATACATTCTATATTCTGCTTGCTAACCATTATCATTGGGCTGCCCTGTGGAGTTGATTAATGGGAGCTCTTTCTAACCATCCCATTAGAATACATAAACGACTCGAGAGACTCTTGGTTCCGAGTGTCCTACTGCAATATGTTGAGCAAATATTCCCAGATTTATTGTTCTATACCAAGGTCACCCCATCTTACATTGTATCTTGCAGCAAGATAGTGAGCCCCGACAGGACCCCGACTACCGCATGGATAGTACTCTGGTATAATCTTTTTCTCTTCTAGTTCCTTGAGAACAGGAGTGAACAATGCCCAAGCAGCATCCAGTTCATCACTTCTGATAAATAGCCTTCTTTCGCCCTCAATGGCATCCAGCAAAAGCCTCTCATATGCATCAGGAATCTCCTTTGAGTATCTACAATGCATACCAGCCAAGGTCATTCAGAATTAATGAGTGTCATTTCGTGGAGCATATATTTGATTAGTCACTGGAGATAATGAATAAAAAAGCTCTACAGAAGAATGTAAATCAAAGAAGAAAATTTCTGAAATGCCAAGTTTTTGAGGAATTAACATAATGAAAATGTCATTTCAATTGTTCACATAATGTTTTCATGATTTCACATGTTGCCATTGACTCAGTATCAACCATATTTAAAATTATCAGTAAAACCATATCAATGACTTAAACATGAACGTATTTCACATGCATAACATGAATGTCCTTTTTTTTTCAATAGTATTCCTCTGATTTTAATACCTTGCTGCATAATGAAGATTTAGATTGCTTCGGTCTAATCTCATTCCCAAGCCTGGAACCTTGTTATTGATCTTCAAATAGATAGCTTCATCGGGTTGCACTCGGATAACAAGCTCATTTGTAGCTCGATCAAGATCTGTTCCAAAGTTTCGGTTATATAAGTTACCAGGGACATGCCTGAACTGTACACGTATCTCAGCCCTGAGGAAAGAAGGTACAAAGCATGTTTTAGCATTAAGCAACCTAATCCACCGTGTTATTAGTGGTACATAGTGCTACACACCTCTTATTATGTAATGCTTTGCCAGCTTTCATAAGGAAAGGCACTCCATCCCATCTTGCGTTGTCTATGAAAAGGGCAGCAGCAGAAAATGTTGGAGTCAAGCTGTCTTTTGGCACAGTCTTGTCATCAGTGTAGGCTGGGTAAGTAATTCCTCCTTTAGTGTGACTTTTGTACTGCCCAATGACCACATCTTCAAGCCGTATAGGCCTCATTGATCGCAAAACTTTGACCTGAAACCCCACATGTATTCATATATAGTTAAATATTTCAAAGAATGGCATCTTAAAAGAATTTGGCTTCTTCAAGCTATTAACAAAACCTTTTCATTTCTGATATCTTCTGCATCCAGACTGACAGGAGTTTCCATGGCAAAAAGGGCAAGTATTTGAAGCAGATGGTTCTGCATGATATCTCTTATTATTCCATAATTGTCAAAGTACCTAGTTTTAACAAATAGAAAAGAATTTCAATAAGCTACCAAAATAGGTTTTAATCTCCATGCTCAGTTTGAGAAAGCAAAATACCCTCCACGTCCTTCAGTGCCAAAATCTTCCGAGAAGATCAACTGTACATTCCTGATATACTGCCTTGACCACAAGGGTTCAAAAATGAGATTGGAGAAGCGGAGAACAGAGAGGTTTTCAACCAGCTCTTTTCCAAGGTAATGGTCAATCCTGAAAAACAAATATCCATATTATCAGTTTATGAGTTATTATACACTCAGAATAAAATAAGCCAATTGAAGTTCAGAGAACTCCACCTAAATATTTGATCTTCTTCTAGATATTGCTTGAGTGATTTTGTCAAAGCAGCAGAGGATTCTGAATCTCGGCCAAAGGGTTTCTCAACAATGACCCTGGTCCAGCCATTACCAGATGAAGCTGATGAGCTTGCACATCTTACTGCATCAATAAAAATATTTGGAGGGATTGATAAGTAGAAGAGACGATTGGAAAGTCTCCCACCCTGCATATGCAAATATGGTCATTCTCCAGTGTTCAAACAGTTGATTGAATAGCCCATTTTAATGCTGGGCAAGAGTCAGCAAGCAAAAAAAATTCCAATCAACAAAGAAATACTTAATGCATCTCAGTAGCTGTGTGGTCCACGAGGTGTAAAGACCAATCCAAAACCATAAAAAGCAGTGATAAAAATGATGATAAAATTAACAGGTGCAGTCCTACAATATGAGCAATTTGCAATAAAACTTCGCATGATCATATTCCTTGTGAAACTTCATCATACAACCAAATACACTATATATATTGCTTGATTCCAACACAAGTCCCCAACAATAATCATGCTCATAATTACATTGCATTTCTTTGCAATCAATCTGGAAATAACAAATAAAGAAGATACGATCCACCAGGTCTAGAAATAATAAATACTTATGTCTTCTACACTATCCAATGCAGACTCCCTTTGCATGTTTTATCTAGAAATTTCAGTAAAGTACAATATGTAATGCACTTCATAAATAATGAGAGCAAATCAAGCTGGACTTATTTCCAATGATAAACCACAAATAAAAGCAAGATGTTACTGCAATAATATTCCAACATGGTCAATCAGTTCTTAATTCATTACTAATGCCAGGCCTGCAACCCCTAATTACCTCATGTTCTTTCAGCTTCTTGTCTAATTCTGCAAAATTTTCTGCGGAGTCATATTGACCAGAATGGTAAAAACATCTCTGAAGAAACTGTTCCATTTTTTCACTACAGTTATCCCTGAAAATCCAAAAGATACATATCATGATTCAAAAACTTGAAACACTTCAAAGCCATTAAAATCAGTAAATAAAAAGAACTCCAGCACCCACCCATCCTCCCTCTAGTAATTGCACAAATGAAACATGAGAAATTTGAAAAAAAGAAGAAGCTAGAATCACCTCTTATCAATTCTGCAAGTCAAAGTCTTGCTAACCATGTTTCTAAGTTCAGCATCAGTCATCTTACTCCGAGCATAACCAAACACAGTGAAGTGCTGCAAACCAAATAATTTCATAACTTAGCATAAGTGTTTGATCCTGACACGAAGCATAGCATCAGTTTCAGATCATAAAGAAAAAGCATAATCAAATAAAACCTTGGGGAGACAATCCTCATAATAAAGTGCAAAAAGTGCAGGAAATATCTTTTTCTTGGCAAGGTCCCCAGAGGCTCCAACCACAATGATACAGACAGATGACTCATCTTTATTTATATCAAAATCAACTGCATCTCTTAATTCATCAGCAGAAGTTATTGAAGACAACAACCCATCTTTCACATCCTTGAGAGAAATTCCATGCTCTAATGGGTTTACTGGACTGGCAACTGCACCTACACTCCCCAAATTTGCCATTCAAATAAGAAAAAAACAAACAAACATAAGACTGCTAAGGAAAATGTATCATCTAGCAAATATCTCAACAATCCTTTCCAGGAAAGATTGAAAGCTGACAACTTTCTAACTCCAATTGTTTTACAGTTCTAAAAAAATGGTAACTGATTACCACTCAGCCACACAAAATTTATATATCGACCTTTAAAGATTTTCTCTTCTAAAACCAAACTGAAAATCAATCCAAACACCAATGGCAAAAAAATAAATAAATAAATAGAAGAAAGCCGCAAATAAGCCAAACCCAATTCAAAAAAACTAAACCCAAAGTAAACTTGAGAATGAAAACGACAATTGTATAATAATATAATGAAAAGAGAAGAAAACTAACCATCTTGCATGAGAACCACATCTGGGTATGAATTCTTTTGCGATTTTAATGAAGCTTTAGCCTGTAAAAAAAAGGTCTTTGAAATCCTAGAAGCAGAGATGTTTATGGGTTGAAATTGCTGCCCATTAATTGATGAAGGAGAAGAATAAGAAGAAAATAAAGAGCAAGAATATGTAGAATAACGAGAATGTATTGGAGAAATGGTGGCCATTTGAATCTGAAAAACTTTGATTGAATCTCTCAAAACCTCCTTTTTCTTAATTTATTGGAGATTGAGATGAGCAGAGAATATGGCTATGGCTATTTGGGAAATGGTAAAAACAACTTAGAAATTATCGAAAGGTCAGGCCTTTGAGATCTCCGAAAGGCTAAACCTATTCCTGATGTCTTGCCAGCCAACAACTATTTAAAAGTTTCAATCTTTAGTGAGAGAGAGAGAAAAAAATAGACGAAATAGTGAAAAACAGAGTAGACAAGTGGAGCATGAATTTGATTCTTTGTCAATTAGGTTGGCGATGTTATTATCATTTTTTTTTTCTGAAAGCTTAATTATGATGCTTTTTTTAAATTAATATATATACACGCACTTAATTAATATATATTTAATTTTTCTTATTAATAATAAAAGGATTATATCAGTCCATTCTTTATAATTAGACATAAACTAGTCGCTAAAATATGAGTTGGTAAATTATAATTTGACAAAATTAAGATGTGAGTCACTCAATTACTCTTTTATAATTTGACATAAAATCGATCATTATTGACCATTAAATTATAATTAGACATAATTAAGATATGAGTTATTCAATTTTTTTTATAATTAGATATAAAAATCGGCTGCTTTGTATTATCAAATTATAATTAAACAAATTAAAATATGAGCCACTCACTTTTTTTTTTTATAATATGAAATAAAAACGGTCGTTCTTAATTGTTAAATTATAATTAGACACAATTAAAATGTGAGACACACAATTCCTTTTTTTATAATTTGATATAAAATCGGTTACTCTTGTTAAAGTATGAACAATTGAATTATAAAATGATATTGTGTATCTAATTATGTATAATTAAAAAAAATTAAATTATAGAATTACTTTTTTATAATTAAATCGGTAACTCTAATTAAAATATGAGTAACTAAATAAAATTACGTTATGTGTCTACTTATACATAATTAAAAAAAAACATTAACTCCAAAGTCAGACAAATTCATAACATAAATTAGTTTATGTTATTATTAATTTTGGTTTGATTAGACATAGACATGAATGCTCCGTCATCTTTGATTTTTGATTTGCATGTGATTTGGTTTTTCTATTAATATGTTAAAAGAAGAAAAATAATTATATAGTTATTTTTATTAGTTTTTATTATAAGTATATATATTTAAACCATGTTTTTTACGTGTGGGAATATAATTAAATTGTTTTATAAATACAATTTAAATTATATCATTTTCCAATCATTCAAATACTTTTCTGAAACAACTTTTACATGTATATGAATATGTACAGTTATTTTTTAAAACTTAATAATAATTAATCACAAATTAAACTACTTAAATAATAATCATATTGATATGAGATTAACTTATTTTTTAAAAACTAATACAACTAATTACAAATTAAAACTAGAAAATATAATTGCAAAATGATGTTAATAAAATATAATTATGTGATTAAAAAATAATCATAATTATTAATGTGATTGATACAAGAATTTATTATTTTTTATGGATTTGAATTTAATTTGAATGTCTTTGATATATATAAAAAAAGAATAAATTTAATACAATTCGTGAATCTTCTTTAAATAAAAAATAAAATAATGTGATTAATTAATAATAATTTAATAATTATATAGTTTTTGACAGTCAAACGAAGGCAGCTGCTTGAGAAGTGAGTTTTAATAATATTTTTCCAAGGGTTAGACTGAGACTGCTCCGTCCAAAACGGACCATTATTATTATTTTTATTAGGGTGAAACATCAATATTATTTTTTTTTTTTTATAAAAACAAAAACAAAAAGTGAGCTAAGCTTGACAATCTAAGGAAATTGCTTGGGAAAATCAAATTACTCTTTTTTAAATATATAATTAATTTTGAATTATCGCTAAATTATTATAAAAAATTATTTTAAAATTCATTATTTAAAAAGTATATATTTATCATTAAGCTTGTTAATGTAATTTTATTTTTAAAAATTGACATTTTAAAAGTAATTATATATTATCCAGTTAAATATGAAAATAAAAATCTAAAAATATATTTATTTCATTATTTATTAAGATTGGATTTCAAAATATTACTCGAATTATAAAATTTATCAAATATCCTTAACTAAAATATAAGAATTTGAACACCAAATATTGATTTTAAGAAGTATTTCTCATACATTTGCAATTTAATTGAGAATTTGTCAATTTAAATTACAATGATGCTTTTGGGCAGGCTATTTGCCTTTGTAACCCAATTTTTTCCCAAAAATAACTCAAAGGCCCATGTCACTGTAAATTGTTGGCCAAGTTGTAGAGAGCCCATTACAAAAATAGTTTTGCAAATGATTTATGCCATTTTTATTTTCTTAAATTGATTATAATACTTATTTTATTTATTACATTGTTTAACTAATAAATATTCTTATTAATTATATTTTTTAGCTAATAATATTAAAAAAATAATTTTATTTTATTTTATTTTATCTTATTATTATTATTTTTTAATTCATAATTTTTATAAGTTATTATGAAATGAAATATTTTAGGATTTCTTTAAAAATGTCCAAAAATAAAAATATTTTCAAAAATATATATTTTTCTTTTTTTTCTTTTCAAAAAATTAACTTTTCAAATTTCAATGTGAAAAATATTTCACTTGCAGAGGCATACATTTAATATATATTTTATACACTAAAAAGTATACTATATTTTCATAGCAGTATATCTAATATATTTGTAGTATATTAAAATTGTATGATATTTTTAAAAGGAAAAAAAATTAAAAAGCTAATATATAGTGTAATTTTCTCAAATTTTCTTTTTTCTAAAGTAAATTCAAGCATAATTTTTCATTTCATGCAAATTTGGAGAGACATAAAAGGAAGGATGTTAGGTATGACGACAATAAGGACACCAAATAAATTGGGCAAAGAATCTAAAATTATAAATACTTACTCTACTTTAGTTAATACTAATTACTAAGTCGTATACGACACTAGCTTGTCTTAGGTGCTAAGAAAAAAAAAGAGTATGTGTATATATATATATATATTTTAAAAAAATTAATTATTATGGGTCGAATTTCGAATTTCAATTAATGAAAGAAATTGCAATGAACGGGCTAAATTTAAAAAAAATATAATTATTATAATTTTATTATAGGATATGTTCGGTTAAACTTTTTTTTTTGTGTGTATATTTTTATATATTTAAAAAAATAATAATAATAAAATTACAAAGTGTATTGTAAGGGACTGACCGTCTTAGGTGCTAAGGAAAGAATATGCATGTAAGGTAAAAGGTGAAAGCAGACTCTTCCTCCCAGACCAAAGAATCTTAAGGAAACTGCCCTAATTTTGAAAGTACAATTGTCCATTATTATAAAAGTAATATTCCCTTACCTTTTTATCTACACTCAGTTTCTCCCATGCACGCGTACTTTGACCTAATTATCACAAAAAATTATATAAAACAATTATCCCAAAATTTCTTTTTTTTTTTTAATTTTTAAATAAATCAAACAAATTATTAGCAAATATTTATTGGGGTGCAATGAATCCCCTTCCCTCTTTCACTTATATATATATTTATTATATTAAAATAAATAAATTATTAATAAATATTCAGGCGTTGATGGACTCTCTTCCTCTTTTCACCCATATATATATATTATTGGTTTTTTATATTATATATATATTTTTAATTAATTATTAAATATTTGAGTTAATGTTAAAATTTTACAATTTGTTTATAAATTGAGTAAAATTTATATTTTTATTTAAAATAATATTTTTATAAAATTTAATTTAATAATTTTTTAAATAAAATAATAGCTTTAAGAACTAAAATGAAAAAATATGTAAAAAATTTAATAAAATAATATAAAATAATAAAAATCTAAATTTTATTATAATATTGAATGTTCCATTTTATCTTCAATTTTAAACAATTAGCAATAAATAGGATAAATATGAAAATTATTTTACTTATGTTAGAACTCATTAAATAACCTATTATTTAAATTTATTCTAAATATGACTGTATGATTATATTCTTATTATTCAAACCCATATCAAATTTGATTAACATTACTTTTACTATTATCTAAACTAATTAATTTGAAATGTAGATTGAGATACAATATAGTAATAAGTATACATTTTTTCAAATAATAAACTCATGATCGATCTCTTCTCCTTATATCAATACTCAAAGAAAAAATCAAATCAAAATCATTTAGTCAATATAATTTTAAATAAATTTTAACTAATAATTAAAAATCTATTAATTGTATAAATATTTACTCATTTTTTACTTAATTCCCCAAAAAATTACTAATAATACTATAAGTTATATTTTTCATTAAATTATTAAAAAATGTTAATTAGAAAAAAGATAAATTGAATATATTTTTTGAATGAATAATAACAAATGTTTTAAAAATTAATGATTTATTTATTGATATCTCAATTTTCATGTTTTGTAATATTTCTATTGGTAATTATATGCGGTTAGGTCATGATTATAGAAAGCCAAAACCAACCTTTACACTTAAATTTCTTTTGTTTAAATAGAATCCAAAGAAATATCAATTTCTTATTTCTTATAATACAAATTACAAAAACTTGCCATACTTATTATTCCAAAAATAATATAATTAATTAATAACTAACAATTATTATAAAAACAATATAATATATATTAATTAAGTTAATACAATTAATAATAACAATTATAATAGTTAATCATGCTCTACAACAAACTAATAATCTAACTTCTTCAAGCCATCTTTGTTTATTAACTCTTGCAATGAACTCTTCAACTCTTCTATTTAGTTCTTCTGTAGGCATTAATTCATTTTCTTGATCTTCACCATCTCTAATTTCTTCATCTTCTTGATCTTTAGCTTCTTCTTTAACTTTATTTTCTTGATGTTTAAATTCTTTAACTTCATTTTCTAAATCTTGAACTTCTTTAACTTTAATTTCTTGATCTTGAGCTTCGTCTTGATCAAATTCAAGTTCTCGATCATCTTGAAATTCTTCTTGATCTACTTTAAAATCCTCCTCCTTCTCTTCTTCTTCTTCTCGTTCTTGTTCTTGTTGTTGCATGGATGATTCAATTACTTCTTTAACAACTTTTATTTCTTGTTCACTACTCATAATCAAGTTCTTGAATTCCAATTTGCTCTGCGCTGTTTTTCCTTGAAAACAGAGTCCCCTGAAATTTCTACTTCTTTCAACATACTCATCATAAATTTCACTTGTTGAAGATGATGAGTTTGAATACCCAATAAGCTTTGATTCTCCAAGAAGAAAGACAACAATTACATTAACAACAACAAACAAGAAGTTGGGACAAAAACCAAACACTAATTTCTTGAAGAAGGGAAACCAATAAGAGTAAGAACAAAACAGAGTACTAAAAGTAAATGCAATGAGTAAATTCAAGATTATATTATGAAGAAACCAAGTAATCACAAAATAATTATAATAATAATAATTGTTCATTGCTTGAAGCTTTTTAGCTTTACATAGTGTATCCATTTTGTATATGGTATAAATAGAACAGCTAAGAGTAAGAGAGACAGAGAGAGATAGAGAAAGAAATCAGATTTATTTGCAAATGGGGAAGTGAAAAGAATGAGTTATATATAGTGGGGGAAAAGTAAATAGTGTTTGCGTGGAGGATATTTTGGTGGGATTTAAGAGATTCCACTTTATTAATTATTTGTTGTTTTTATGGTTCACGTGTTTACTTTTTTTTAACATTAATATATTATAGAAAGAGAAAAATCAATTCAAAATCAATTTTTATATTTCACTAGATTATGTTTGAGTGTGTTGTTTATTAATTATTAATTATTTTTATAGTTTATATGGTTATTTTTTATATTAATATATTTTGAGAAAAGAAGAATTCATACGAGATTTATTGTAAAAAAAAGATATACTTACCATTAGATTATATCTTAGTGTGTTGTTTGTGTGATTACTTTATTTATTAAAAAAATTTTAAAAAAATAAAAAACAAGAAAGGAAAGATTACCCATATATGGCAGGTTGAGAATGTGTGTATTTATTTTCTGGTGCTTTTCTTTTGTTTTTTAGCCTCCATTTTAACTTTGCTTTCCACTATACTTGTTGATGGTTTTGAAATTTTCCATCTAGATTTTCACTTGCTAATTAAGTATTTATTAGCATCAGCAAACTTGTGAAGAGATACATTTGGTTAATGGGAATATTTCACTATAAAGATAACTTTAATTGCTAGAATTTTGAAAAAATTATTCACTTATAATAATCACAATTAGTATGTCAAATTTACAATTTTTTTAATTAGATAACGATTGATAAATTATTGTTTAATTTAATTTAATAATAATTTATTATCATTATATACCATTTAATTTACAATTATATATCGTGACTATTTATTTTAGACTATATATATTTATTAAAATGATATATATATTTTAAATGAGTTTAAAAGTTATATTGCTCTATATTCAAACATTATGTAGATTTTATGTGCAAACTCTATTAATCAAATTTTAACAAATAAAATGTAAAGTAAATCAACTTATAATATGTTATTATTTTGATTGAAAAGAATATTATTAAACCCTATCTCTATTAAATATAAACATATAATACAATTAATATAGAAATAAATTCTTTAAATTTAACAGTTAGCTTTTAAAATTGATATTCTAAATATATATTAAAAAAATTCAATAAAATATATTTAGATTTTTAATTATATGATTTTTTTTTACCTTTTCCCTAGCTAACAAACATATGTAAAAATACATAAGTTAATTCTTTATTGAAAGGTTTGCCTATTGAGATTAGCAAAGGATTACAACATGGCAAAATTTCTTGTTATTATGCCCACTTTCACAACTCCATTTTTGTTAAGTAATATTTGCAAAAATTATACCCAAAAAAAAGAAAAGTTAATAATAATAATAATAGAAAAAGAATTTAATTTAATTATTCTTCTTGCTTTAATGCTTTGGAGAAGTTATGAAAAATTAATTAAAATGTGCCTAACTAAGGATTTTTTTTCCATGCTTTTTTAATATAGTTTTTGTATTTGCTTTATTTCCTTCAATAATTGAGGCAGCACATGCAATGGAGATTAAAAGGAGCTTAGTAAAGATAAAGAAGTGCACTCTCCATTAATAATAATGATAAGTAATATTAATATTAATTTAAAGTATTTCAAGGTCATTATCAAAAATAAATAATATATTAATTATTACTTGTTTATTAGACATGATCTACCGTAATCTTTTCTTTGTATTTTTAATACCTATAACAAGATTATAGTAGCCAGTTATACTATTAATTAGAACATAATGAAGCAAAAATATGATTGTCCGGTAAATTTTTTAGTTTGAATTTTACTCGAAATTAAATTTATAAAAAATATTGAAATCAATAAATTGGGTTTGAGTATGCTTATTATAAATATAAAAAATTAAAATGTATTAATTATTAATTAATTAAAATACAATCTAAGGGTAAGTGCATTTTTCTCTCCTTAATGTACTATTTTAAAAATTAATTATAAAGATAATTAATTAATATAAATAGATAGTATAATTAAGATACTATTTAATACAATCATAAAAAGGTATAGATAATTGCTTAAGATATATTATTTCCTTTATACTTATTATATTTAATAATTTTTTTATGTTTTTGTATTCGATTAAAGAGTAAATTTAGTCTTGATAAATTATTATATAATCCAAATTAACAAAGCATGTGTTTGTTATTTTATTTTGGATTGATGAATATTGATATTTTCTTATAGAGAAAATTACACTATATATTTTTTTATTTTTTTTAAAAAATATTTCACTATTTTAGTATATAAATGTATATTAAGTGTATATTTTTGAAAATGTAGCATATCTTCAATATATTAGATGTATATCTCTAAAAAATGAATATTTTTAAAATTAAAACTTGAAAAGTAATATTTTTGAAAAAAAATAATTTATTTTTTGAGATATTTTTGAAAAAATCCTTTTTTTTTTTTAATTTTGAGGTCCGCATACAAAGGTGTTTTAATTTATTAGCAATAGGAGTATGGAATTATACATTTGCTAATAAGCCTTTTTCAATTTGATGGGATTTAATTAAGGGTTCAACGAATTCGTATGAATTTGCTTTTGCAAGAAGGAAATTTCTTAGATTCCTTTGTGAAAAAACCTTGCAATTTTTACTATATATAGACAAATAGAAGCAAAATTTGAAGAATTTTAAATCAACTCTTCACAAAAGAAAAAAAAATCTAATTTCTAAAGAAGAGAGTGACTTGCAAAAGCCAAAGCTTTCATCTTTTGAGTACATTTTTCTACTATAATGTCTCCAAAAAGCATTAGTGCTATACAGTCATATTGCATCATTTTTCTGCTAACTCTATAGTTCCAACTAGAAAATCTCAATTTTCATCTATTACATTAATAATATAATTAGATTCTAATTAAATAAAAGATCAGAGTGTACACATCTTGAGTTAAAAAAGGATAAAAAAATTACATATAATTCTGCACAATCTAAAATATTTTCAGTCTTATAACATATATAAATACTCCAGGCAACGAAGAGCTGATATCGAGGTGCCAAACCTTTCTATCGAAGTGATCTCTTACCTATGGATTCAACAACAGTTTGAAAATTTGGCCTATTTGAAAATCTATAACATAAGCAAAAGTTACCAGCTGCATGAAAGATTAAAGGGCATACAAGTTATCATCTTTATGTTGAATTGACCTTATCTGATGACATAATTAAAATCAATATAAATATAATTTATTTATTAATTATATTGATATAAACATGATACAAAAATTAAATGAGTTAAACGGATATGACATATATAAAACGTTTAATTAAATGAGTTATATACGAGTTATATAATCCGACACGACCCATTTAATCTATATAATATTTTTAATTTATAATAATTTTATATTCTTAGATAATCCATTAAAATTTTATTAATATATTAAAATTATGATTAAAATAATTCTAAAATATAAATGTATTAAAAATTTCTTAAAAATATACAAAATTTAATTTGTATTATATTTTAGTTTTAGAACTTAATAAGAAAAAAAAATTAAAGAGATAATATATAATTGTCAATATAAATTTTATAATAAATTTTTTAAAAATTTATTTTTTCTATTCTTTTTTCTTTTATAAATCCTATTCTAAATTCTACATAAAAAAATTATTTGATATAAAATATTAGATTATTTAAATCATAAAATTATTTAATTTTTAACATTTGATGTAAGAAAAAATTATTTAATTTTTAATATTTGACATAAGAAAATAATTTCTAAAATTCAAAAAGAATTAAATTTAAATTAATTAATAATTAAATTAATTAAAAAATTAGTAATTAGGTGAAATTAATAAATTTTTAATAAAAATAATTAAATAATTAAATAATAATAATCATATAATAATAAAATTATAATAATATAATAAATATATAACATTTATTTTTGTTTTCTTGGGGCAAATAATAACAAAATGAAGTAGTTTTTATTAGAATTAATTTTATATTGATAAAATTAATCCTCTAATAATCATAAGTATGGGCTAAATATATTTAAATATTAAATATGTATTGCAGTCAAATTAAATTTGTGATCAAATTAGGATTGTTGACTATTGAGGTGTCCTATTTGTAATAGGATTATAAGTGTAGAGACCGATAAGAATTTCTGTTTTGTTGAAAGACCAAAATAGAAATCACCATCATCAGTTATAAATAAGGGGTCGTGGTCTCCAGGGAAACATAACAATTTTAGAGAACATTACATTCCTTCAGTAGTGCTTCCGCATAACCTAAAATGTGTATCCCCTGGAAGGCGACAAACCCCAGAATCGTCTTCAGCATCAACATACGATGATGTCATGTACGCAATTCTACTCTTTGCAATTTAATTTGAATAATCTAGTGATCTATGCAAATTTTAGGTTTTAGGGGAATTAAGTTTTCTTCCCCTTTCATTTAGGGGAATCAGATTTTCTTCTCCTTTCAATTGGTATCAGAGCCCTATGCTAGGTTGCTAGATTTTCCGATTAAATTGCGGTATTGATTATTGTTTTAATTCTAGAAAATTAATTCGGTGATTGTAATTTTTGAGAATTAATTTGAAATCGAAATTATTAATCTGAAATCAATTTTGGTTTGATTTGTTTTTGGATTAAATTACTGTTATTATTTAATTGATTCTGGAAAAATCAATTTCTGAACTTGAATTTGTGCTTGTGATTTTTCTGGAATTAATTAATTTTTGGGTTAATTAATTATGTAATTAATAAAACAGTGTTTCGTGAACAGTGTTGTTGTTCTTCGCTTTGGTTTAGAAGAACACAGCTAAGGATTTTAATTAATTGATTAAATCTTTATGAAATTTTGATTTGATCTTCGATTAAATCGTAAATAAAAAAATCATTTAATTTTAAAATTTCAATTTAAAATTTAATTCAATTGAGTTTAAATTTTGGTATTTTAGTCCTGATTGTGTTTAATATTTTTAATAAATTAATTGAAGCAAAAAGTTACCAAAGTGACCTCTATTGTGTAAATTAATTTATTTAGGATATTAGACAGATGTATTAAAATTCATTGCGGGTAGTAAACTGGCCCAAAGGAAGGTTACTATCTGGCTAAATTGAGAATATATTGCAGTAATAAATATGTGATAATTATTATGTATTCATCCATGTGGATAATAAATTGGCCCAAAGGAAGGTTTATTATTTGACAGGACTGAATTGTCAATATTTGATTACTGCGTTGAGATACCAATTACAGTTAATATTTTATGTCAAAAGATGAGAATATTAATGTTGTGTCCGGTATCTTGTTTCCAATATTTAAACTCTACTTCTGTGATTTGTTTCAATTTTTTGTGGATTGTGAGCTTATGTCATTTATTTATTATTTATTTTCTCTGAATTCAGCTAGCATGCCGTATAATCCTAACACTGTCCCTATGCTTGAGGGGTCAAACTTTGGTTCATGAAAATCAAGCATCATGATTTATCTGGGTTGTATGGACTTAGACCTTGCATTCAGGATAGACAAACCTGCTCCTCTTACTGAAGAGAGCACAGATGCTCAGAGGGTTCAGTATGAGAAGTGGGAGCGTTCTAACCGCTTAGGTCTTATGATCATGCAGCAGGGAATCCCAGAACATATTCGAGGAGCCATTTCTGCTGAAGAAAGTAATGCTAAAAACTATCTTGCTGAGCTGGAGAAGGTCTATGTCAAAAATGACAAGGCCGAAGTGGGGACGCTTTTAGCAAAACTCACCTCCATAAGGTATACTGGCAATGGTAGTGTTCGGGAGCATATACTGAGCATGTCCCAAATAGCCAAGAGGCTAAAGGTTCTGGATTTGATTTTACCAGATGACCTGTTAGTCCATCTAGCTTTGAATTCTCTTCCACCACAGTATGGGCAGATCAGGACTTCATATAACTGCCAGCCGAGCAAATGGACTCTTAACGAGCTCATTGCTCATTGTGTGGATGAGGAGGAAAAGTTATTGGCTACTAAGAGGGAGTGTGCTCATCTGGTCTCTTCAGCAGATAAGGGCAAGAACAATAAAAGAAAGAAGACTGCTGATAAAGGTCCGGTGCAAAAGAAGCCTAAGGAATTAAAATGCTTCTTCTGCAGCAAGTCTGGACACTTAAAGAAGGACTGTCCTAAATACGCCACATGGCGTGTCAAGAAGGGTAAGTACCTTGTTTTAGTCTGTTCTGAGGTTAATTTAACTTCAGCTCCTAGAAACACTTATTGGATGGATTCTGGTGCTACCGCTCACATAAGTGTTTCATTGCAGGGTTGCCTGAGCTACCGAAAGCCAACTGACGGTGAAAGATACGTCTATGTGGGAAATGGCGATCCGGTGGAAGTAGAGGCAATTGGGCATATTAGATTGTGTTTAAGAACTGGTTGTTTTTTGGATCTTGTAGATACTTTTGTTATTCCGACGTTTAGACGGAATTTAATTTCTGTTTCTTATTTGGACAAATCTAGTTTTACTTGTTCATTTGGAGATAGTTTATTTACTTTATCTATGGATTCAAAAATTTTTTTGTACTGGCTTCTTGAATGCATATGATAATCTATATATGTTGGATATTAATGATTCTTATAATGAAACCCTGCAGGTAAGTACTATAGGTACCAAAAGGAAGCGAAATATAGATAATTCAGCTGAACTTTGGCACAGACGTTTGGGTCACATATCCAAATCTAGAATAGAACGTCTTGTGTTAGATGGTATCCTAAACACACTTGATTACACAGATTTAGACTCCTGTGTTGAGTGTATTAAAGGCAAACAGACTAAACAAAAGAGATTAGGTGCCAATAGGTCATCAAACGTCTTAGAGTTGATACATACGGACATCTGTGGCCCATTCCCTACAGCAACTAGGAATGATCAAAGATACTTTATATCATTCATAGAAGATTACTCACGTTATGGGTACCTATATCTCATTCATGAGAAATCTGAGTCTCTGGACGTTTTCAAATCTTATAAGGCCGAAGTTGAAAATCAACTCGGAAAGAGGATTAAATCTGTTAGATCTGACCGTGGAGGTGAGTACTACGGTAGATATGACGGTTCAGGTGAACAACGTCCAGGACCATTTGCTATTTTCCTACAGGACTGTGGTATAGTCCCTCAATACACCATGCCTGGTACTCCCAGCATGAATGGTGTATCTGAGAGACGTAATAGGACTCTTATGGATATGGTTAGAAGTATGATTAGTCATTCTTCTTTACCTGAGTCTCTGTGGGGAGAAGCATTAAAGACAGCAGTCTATCTTCTTAACAGAGTACCAACTAAAGCAGCTACAAAAACACCTTATGTCCAGTCTGAAGCACCTTCATGTTTGGGGATGTCCTGCTGAGGCTAGGCCTTATAGGCCTAATGAGACAAAATTGGACTCCAAAACTGTTAGTAGCTACTTTGTTGGTTATTCTGAGCGATCTCGGGGTTTTAAGTTTTATAATTCTACTTCCAGATCTATTTTTGAGACGGGAATTGCAAAATTTTTTGAGGATGTTGAGTTTGGGGGGAGAAGTAAGGTTAGAAACATTGTCTTTGAGGAGGGATCGAGTCAGGAACACTCAGTGTCGATTCCTATCTTTGCTCCTAGGATTGTTCAGGTTCCTAGAATTGTTAATATCCCAGAAGCAATTCCGGATCCAATACAAGACAATGTTGATCAACTTCCCCATCAGGATGAAGAAGTTGTTCTTCCTCAAGTACAAGCTCAACAATCTCAAGAATTTGAGCCAGAACCTGTGCCTTTAAGGAGGTCCACTAGAGAGAGAAGAAATGCCATTCCAGATGATTATGTAGTATATCTTCAGGAACATGAGGACACTGTAGACATGGTGGAAGATGATCCAATCAGCTTTCATCATGTCATGCAGGATTCCAACTCTCATAAGTGGATTGAGGCAATGAGTGAAGAATATAAATCTATGCAAGACAATCAAGTTTGGGATCTTGTTCCATTACCCGAAGGAAAGAAACCCATTGGTTGCAAATGGATATTTAAAACCAAGAGGGATTCTAAAAGTAATGTGGAAAGATATAAGGCACGTCTTGTAGCTAAAGGCTTCACTCAAAAAGAGGGGGTTGACTATAAAGAGACCTTCTCTCCAGTTTCATCGAAGGACTCTTTTAGGACAATCATGGCTCTAGTTGCACATTTTGATCTTGAGTTACATCAAATGGATGTAAAGACTGCGTTTCTTAATGGAGACATTGATGAAACCATCTATATGGTGCAGCCAGAAAACTTTGTGTCTGGAGACCCAAAGTGACTGGTATGCAGATTAAAGAAATCCATTTATGGACTCAAGCAGGCTTCTCGTCAGTGGCACTTCAAGTTCCATGAAGTAGTTGTCTCTTTCGGCTTTGAGACAAATGCTGTGGAAGATTGTGTGTATCACAAGTTCAGTGGGAGTAGGTTTATCTTTTTGGTCTTATATGTGGATGACATATTGCTTGCTACTAACTGTAAGGACTTGCTGCACGAGACCAAAGTCTTTCTTTCAAAACACTTTGAGATGAAAGATTTAGGTGAAGCTTCTTTTGTATTAGGGATTCAAATACATCGAGACCGTACTCGAGATATTCTTGGATTATCACAAAAGGGCTATATTGAGAAAGTGCTCAAGCGATTTAGTATGCACAACAGTAGACCAATTGATACCCCAGTTGCTAAAGGAGATAAATTCAGTCTTGATCAGTGTCCAAATGGTGAACTTGAGATTCAGGAGATGCAGAAGATTCCTTATGCGTCTGCAGTTGGGAGTCTGATGTATACTCAAGTTTGCACTCGTCCAGATATTTCATTCATAGTTGACATGTTAGGGCGATATTTCAGCAATCCATGAATGGATCATTGGAAAGCAACCAAAAGAGTCTTGAGATATCTTCAGAGAACTAAGGGACATATGCTCACATACAGGCGATCAGAACAGCTTGAGATCATTGGGTATACTGATTATGATTTCGCGGGATGCCAAGACAGTCGAAAATCCACTTCAGGCTACATATATCTCTTGGTTGGTGGTGCTATTTCTTGAAAGAGTGTGAAACAAACTCTAGTAGCTACCTCCACCATGGAAGCGAAATTTGTAGCAAGTTATGAGGCATCCAATCAGACAATCTGGCTGAGAAACTTTGTCACAGGGCTGCGCATTGTGAATTGCATTGAAAGGCCATTAAAATTATACTGTGATAATAACTCAGCAGTCTTATTCTCCAACAACAACAGAAGCTCTTCTCGATCGAGATACATTGGGATAAAGTTTCTGGCTGTGAGGGAGAGAGTACAGAGTGGACAGATATCCATAGAGCATATTGGAACGAACTCCATGATTGCGGATCCGCTCACTAAGGCAGTGATACCGAAGGTTTTTCATGAGCACACTACTCATATGGGTGTCACATTATTTGAGACTAATTATTTTCAGTGAGAGTTTGTTCATTATGGTTACATTATATTTGTGTATGCTCTGTTTTGTAATGGATATATTTTGTTATGTACATTCAGTTTCTGCATAAAATAAAGTAATTATTTTGTTACACTCTGTATTATTATTGATTGATCTCACTAAAGTGTGACCAGTTGGAAACAGGCATGATTAGATCACATTACATGTAGTTTCCATGCTACACTCCTATTATTGATCTATGTCATTTGAGAGTATTGGTAATGTGATTGATGGTGGTTTGAGTCACGATGAATGTGGCGACTGACCCTTCAGTCCTTTATCGATATAATCAATGGACGAGATTGTTTGAGGCACCTTTAATATGACTGCTTTTATGAGCTCATTAAGGTATATACATTTATATTTAATATATGTTAGCCCAAGTGGGAGATTGTTAGAATTAATTTTATATTGATAAAATTAATCCTCTAATAATCATAAGTATGAGCTAAATATATTTAAATATTAAATATGTATTGCAGTCAAATTAAGATAGTCAAATTAAAGTTGTGATCAAATTAGGATTGTTGACTATTGAGGTGTCCTATTTGTAATAGGATTATAAGTGTAGAGACCGATAAGAATTTCTGTTTTGTTGAAGGACCAAAACAGAAATCATCATCATCAGTTATAAATAAGGGGTCGTGGTCTCCAGGGGAACATAACAATTTTAGAGAACATTACATTCCTTCAGTAGTGCTTCCGCATAACCTAAAGTGTGTATCCCCTGGAAGGCGACAAACCCCAGAATCGTCTTCAGCATCAACATACGATGATGTCAGGTACACAATTCTACCCTTTGCAATTTAATTTGAATAATCTAGTGATATATGCAAATTTTAGATTTTAGGGGAATTAAGTTTTCTTCCCCATTCATTTAGGGGAATCAGATTTTCTTCCCCTTTCAGTTTTAAGTTATATAAAATTAAGCCGTTTTAGTTAAACGGATTCTAGCGGATTTGCATATCAACTATTTATACAACACATTTAAAGTCGTGTCATAAACTGATTTAACTATTTAAAATACTAATTCATTTAAGATCAACACTAATTCATCAATTTTATGTATTTAGTGCAAATTTTAACACCCTTAGTCTCCAATAATTATATGTGTATATGTATATACCATTTAACATATATATATGCACACAAAGATTGAAAAAATTTCAATGAAATAATCCACCACAGGACTAGAGAAATCAATCTGTTGATACAGCAAACGATCAGCATATACGTGCTATCAACTGCAGCTCACCCTTTCATTTGTTGTTCCACCATTCTTGGCTTTTTGCGCTGGTGGCTCCGATATGTTCAAGTGTCTCAGTAACTTCTTTCATTGATGGCCGAAGCTGGGGTTCAGGTCGAAGACATTTAACAGCAAGACAAGCTACTTGTGAGGCCTCTTTGGAGCAATATTTTCCCTCCAACCGCTTGTCCATTACATTTTTTAATTTTCTCCTATTTGTCAAATGTGATTTAACCCAGTCCACCAGAACATGTTGCCCAGATTGACGTTTTTCATTGACAGCACGTAAGCCTGTAAGCATCTCAACCAAAACGACGCCAAAACCATATACATCACTCTTGACAAACAAACGACCTGATCAATTAGCAGAAAACAATGTCATGATATTGAAGTTGGTTATGATAATCAAAGTTTGGTTTCATAAAAAAATGTGGCTACAAAACATGCTATTTAAGATGGTACCTGATGCTAAGTACTCCGGAGCAGCATAACCATATGTTCCCACAACACTAGTTGTGACATGTGAATTATCAGTCAAAGGACCAGAAAAGGCCAAGACAAAGTCTGCAATCTTTGCATTATTGAACTGATATAAAAAAAAAACCCATTAATGTCCTTACGTTACATTATGCAATCTTTGCATAATTAGAAATCATTTTCTAAAAGAGAGATGCTTTACGCTACATTCTTCAATGACTTTAGCCTTTCATCACAACCCCACAGTAATGCAATAGATTGGCAAGGAATCAAAAGCCAAAATCATTGCAGGGATAAAAATAGCATTCCTTTTATGTTTTTATGTTGTAGTCTAAATATTTCATAGAGCTTTACCTCATCAAGCAGTATATTGGAGCACTTAAAATCTCTGTAAATTATAGGCTTCTCCGATGTGTGCAAGTAAGCCAGCCCTTTAGCTGTTCCTATGGCAATCTTTAGCTTTGTGTCCCATGTAAGTGGCCGAAATGAGCGATCTAGACACATTGATAACGCCTAGCACATCAATACAAAACAATTTGGCCAGGAAAAAAAAGTACATCTAAGTCAATACTAGCGCTAGTTCGCTAAATGCTGCAATATAATGCTAAATAAACAGCTCTTACTTCTAAATAGATGATGGTTTAAGCTACCATTTTTCATGAACTCATAGACAAGGAGGAGCTCTCGATCTTCTCAACAATATCCCAGCAGCCTTACAAGGTTTGGATGAGATAGCCTTCCTAATAACTGAACCTCTGACTATGCAAATTTATGGACAACCTAGTGAGCGGGCATGTGTATAAAAGGGAGAGACAGACAAAGCTGTGTTTCTACTGGTTCTTGAGACCAATTTACACAGAACTCTAATAAGCACATTAATTAGTAAGCATAACAACATGACACAACTACATGTGCAAGAAGCATGAATGACTACTATGATTCCACAACATTTATATCACTAACGAATTTTAGCCACAAATAGAGGGTACATGCATATTGTGAAACCTGGTTTTACCATCAACTATTGCGTTAAGGATTAGAGTTGGAAGAAACGAAAGAAATAATTAGGTGTCATTGCAAGGAAATGGCCAGTTAGCCATCATTAATTAAAATAAGTACTAAATATTCTTAGCAAGAGCGCAATTTTTGGAGAAACAATAATAGTTTGTGCTTTATGGCATAAAACCATGATTGTGAAAAGCACAAGCTTGATCTCAACAAGCATTAGCTATGTATGCGTATAACAAAGAACAGGAAATTAACGAACTATCAGGAGACTGATTATAAGTTGATCCCAGCAAGCACTATAACAGCTATCCGAAACATAAACAATAAAAAATGAATCAATTATTAATTTAAAACAATACACCATATTTTAGAACTAGTGGTTTACTTCATTAAGTTCTAGACCTTTATAAAAGGCTAGCTCCCAATAAAATAAGCAGTGTCCTGGACTAGCTTTTTCCTAATATTTCCCTTTTCTTATCTTTTTATGATGTTCGCTCTTATTGCAAGCAAATTGGCGGTGAACATAAACCACTTCTTTGTTCACAGACAGTTCCATAATCCTGACTCTTGAGATACTTTTTTAGCCAACTACCTCACTTAAAAAGCCACTGATAATATTAGACCCAAATATTTACCATCATCCCTTTGAATTAGTAAGTTTGGTTTGTTTTCTTCCCTATTATTGTGTCAGCTGTTTGTTTTCTTTGTTTGGAAGTTCTTCACGTTCAACTCAAAATGGCATTCAATCATCATGCTATAACCAAATTAAGGATGGAAATGAGGCAGGCAAAGTGGGGGACAGTCCCTGTCCCCATTTCCACTTTGAAGGGAAATCCCCACCCCGTTTTAGGGAGAAGATATGATGATTCTCCGTCCCATTCAGGGCAAATCCCCCCAGGGAACTAGGATTCTCCGCACCACAGCCCATCCTAACCCATATATATATAGGGTCTGGAGTTAAGGCCTTTACAAGGAAAGAAGTTCCTAAGTACACATATATTGACAACATAAAAGACATGGGAACAACAAAAGCTATGAACACTGAAAAACAGATACATTCCATTCCGAAAATCCTTGCATGCTGCCAGAATTTAATTTTTTGACAGCAACAATAGTCTTCTTTATCCGCCTAGGGGGCACCCTCTCTTTTAGATAGCCCTTATACACAGAACCAAAACCTCCCTTACCCAACACCATATTTGGTCTAAAATTATATGTTGCAGCCTTCAATTGTGCAAAAGTAAAAACCCTCAAGTTAGAGTTGATGAGTTGCCCATCTGAAGCAGAGAATTGGGTATTATCCTCAATGGGATTGTTACCCCAAATGGATGTAAAGCCAGTGCTTGGTTGAGATATCCATGATACAAGATTCTTGCTTGTTCCTAACAACCCACTGCTGCAAGAGACATTGCTATCATCCCCAAAAGGTGTATTACCTGAAAGGTTAAGATTTTGAAATAACAAAGATTGTAATTTTATGAAAATTGCCCGCATTTTCAACCAGAGAGAGAGAGAGAGAGAGAGATTCAGCAGAAACTAAATTGAGAAACTTTACCTTTGGTGGCATGATCGGTGGAGCTGAGAGGTTGACGTTGACCATGAAATGAACAACAACTCCAGCAAATTCCCATTACCTACAAATACAAATTGCCAACTCTTTTCCTAATTTACCATTGGATTTAGAGCCCTCTCTGCATTCTGCAGAGAAAAAGGGAGTAAACTTTCTTCAATTCTTCTTCTCCTCCCGTTTTGTCTTCCCACCAACCGCTGGCATGAGGTTCAACCAGGGATTAATCTTGTAGGAAATTTTTAATAAAAAACAGAGTGAAGAGAACAAAGATGGAAGGAGAACCTCACAAAATGTATTTCATTATCTTGACTTGTACAGCAAATACAAATATACTTTTTCTTATGCAATCAACACCGACTTTTCTTAATTTAAGCTACAGTTAAGCTCTCTCACATGTCTGTAATCATTTAGTTAAAAGAAGTACAAAATGGTAAACAGTTAATTACAATCAAAATATTTAAAAAAAAAAAAAACAGAGCACTTGTGGCACATAGATATGCTATCAAATCTACTATAAGCATATGGGATCGTTCTATGATGTTTCCAGACAATATTCCAACTAAAAACAAAATATAAACTATGTTGTTGGGGCTTTGTATTTATCATTCTGTTGTTTTAATCATAAACAAAATATAAACAAAGTGAAGATAGGATTACAGGAATATGAAAGTCAATGTCTTTGTTAATGGGTAATTATTAAATACACTAGTCATACAATTTCTTTGTTAGTGGGTAATTATTAAATAAACTAGTCATATTTGACTTGTTTTATTCATTTATATAGAAACATAACTTAATTATTTGTATTCAGTATACTTAATCAGCAAGAGATCATTAAAAACTCTACATTTTTATTACATACTATTAAAATCTTAAGTTCATTTTGCAGCATGGACGTCCAAATAGCTGCAGGTACAAGCCTTTTTACAAGGCATGGAACTTGAGAAGTTGGATGCAAACCATAATGAAGATGGAAATTTTACTGAACAAATCCACAACATAATGAAAGATGAACAAGGACATATATAAGGGATAAAAATTCACTTATAGAATCTATGATTGAATAGATTAATTCAGCTCAAGATACAACAGAATGATACTATTCTAGCTTGGACAGTATAGTGTCCCAGAAACAACTGAAGCAAACTCTCAAAAATACTCAACAATGATAATGGAAGCCGGCAAAAACCACTACTAGTGCTACAAGACTGCTCAAATTGCAAGCAGCAAACCTGCGAGCTAGAGTCCAATGATCTCAATAAAGTATGATTAAAAAAATTATCCTCCTGATGATCCAGAAAAAAAAAATCAGGTTAACAAGATTGGACGATCAAATGTTATGTGGAGGGTGAAAAAATGTGAAACTACTTCTGTTCAATCTCTCTCTAAGCCACAAAACTACAAGACTAATGCCCTCTCAAAGCACTAGAGCAACCTTCTCGCTGGAAACAAGAGAAGACGGATGGGCAATCAATGGCTCATAGTGATCAGCTCCAGCACCACACCAACCTGCATATAATGGGTACGAATAAAACTTGATGCCAGTATAAAGAGCAGCTGGAATGCAAAGATACTAAATTTTGCCTGCATGCAAACAGTAATGTGATAATAGGTTATTACCTGTTCCTTTCATAAATAGAAAGAAAGGAAGTTCACAAATTTCACTCCTTGGACGGTGTGGGAGGAAGAAAACACAGTTATCTTCATCAACCATTGCATCAGATCCATGTGCTTGCACCTATAAAGATTTGAGGAGAACAAGGAAGCTAAATTAGAACCCAAAAATAGTTTCATAATTGCAGCAACTCCAGATGTGATTAAACTTAAAGCAAATATTAAAATACGAATGCATCATCTATCGAATTTTCTAAAGAAAGGAACAAAGTAAATTCCTTTTCATGGAATCAAAGTAAAATTCTTCAATTCTTTCTTTATGCGCAAATAATAATAAAAAAAAACATAATAGCAACTCCCATGTGTCAATTTCAACGAGGAAATGCAATCAAATACAACCTCAGTTACAATATCTCAGTCGCAAATATACCAAGTGTTCGAAACCAATCAAGAAAAATTAACAAGATGACTTTTGAACGGAAAAACAATTCCAAATAAGTAATGCCCTGTCCATCAGCTGACCAACTTCTGAATGATTTTATGATATAGCCAATGAATACAAAAACAGAGGCATCAGTGAAAGGAATATCAATTATATAATTTGTAGCCATACAAACATGAACTAAAAACTAGATTAATGCACATGGAATTCTATTGCATTGATCGACCAAAATTAAAGAACCAATGAACTAAATCTAAATTCTGCACATTCCCCTTCTGCCCTGTGCCCATTCACCTAACACAGACTGTGATACTGTGAAATGTTCATTTCCTTCTAAGATAGATGATAATGTGCAATTTGCAAAATATCAACAACCATAACAATCAATCAACCAAAAGAACAAATAAAATAAGCACAAATTGCAGCCTTACCACATAAATCTCTCGCTTGAACTCAGTTGCAAGACACTCAATAGCTATATCATCTCCAAAAGCAGCGGCATGACCTTCTCTATTCTCATCTACAGATAATAAACCCTCCTCAGTATATTGCAAAGTGACTATATCATACTCATCATCAGGTGAACCAGAGATGGCCATGTACTTGGCCCAACTTAGACCATCATTCACTGGAATACATCTCTCTTTGTATATAGACTCGGCCGCCATTTCTCTTCAAATAACAAAATCAAAGAATAAACAAAACAAGTTGAACACTAAAACCCTCCAACAATCTGCAATAAAATACTTCTATTCAATAACAAGTTTCAATATTTGCCAACAATTATCATTATACAACCTAAAATCTGCTTATGTTCTAAATCTCATACATAAAAAGACTAACTTTGAAGAAAATAATCAGATCTGAGAATTTTTGCCTTTGCATCCCAAGCTGAACGAGCTCATCAATGGCGGAATCTAAAGCTAAGCGATCCTCCTTCTTGGCCAAGAGCTTTACCTCTTGAACCACATGAATCCCCCAGCCACTCTTCAGATCCGGCGAGTACATATGCCTAATGGCATCATTTATCGCTTCTTTCTCTTCATCACGCAGATATCCAAAGTCCTCCGAGAACCGCCGTACCGTCCGCCTCCTAAGCTCCCGCGCGTCGATTCCACGCGCCATCATTGCCCTCTGTGACGCGGAGAACAGGCAGTTACCGTCGGACGAGACCTCTCCGCCATGAGACAACCTAAAAACGACCGATCTTGGAAGCTGAGATATAGAAGCCGAACAGTCTTTATTATTATTACCATCCTCAGGGTGTTTCCAAAGGACGCCTTTGGCTTCAAGTTTCTGTAAATGACGTCTTTGCTGATCCTCTAAGCCAATCACATCATCCCACGTGGCGGTCGTCGCCGTCGTTATACTCTGGTCAACTAGATCAACGGCGTCAAGAGGAGCCCCCCCACCTTTGGTGGTATCTCTCCAATTGAGCGCCGGCGAAGACGGCGGTTGAAATGTCGTTTCAGCGACGGCCGTTGAATCACATAGCAATTTCCCCATTTTACCCTTTTTCTTCCTATATATGAATAAAAAAATTATGAATTCGTCTCCTTCTTTTTTCCTTATCTTGCTCTGCTTCAATGGAAGAGAGAGATAGAGAGAGTTGCAGAGAAAGAGGAGAGAGGGAGAGAGGGAGAGAGAGATAGATTTAGAGTTAACGGCTAGATTTGAGAGGCGGGAGAGGCTTTTTATGGCACGTGGCAGAATCTGAGGGATTTAGGAAGAGAGGCTGAGAAATGCTAACGTATGCCGGTGGACCATTATAAGCAAACCTGAGCCCGATATTAATATTTTAATTTTTTTAATTTTTTTATACAATACGTTTTTTTAGCTAAAATAATATATTATGAGGTGACATTCTGATGGTTTATTCAATAAATGCTCTATTTTAATCACGGCACAATAAAACAATAAACAAAAAATTACTCTAATTTAATTATTAATATTGAGTTTATTTTGAATATGTAGTTATATTAAAAATTATTAGAAAAAATTTTACTGTTTTATCTATTTTAAAAGAATAATTTATATAAAAATAAATATTTTATTTTATGAAAATGTAAAATTATTATAATGCCTTTATAATATATTTAGTTATTAACTAATCACTTTCAAAAACTATAATTTTAATAAATTTTAATACAAACAAATATATATAAATAAAAATTAAATTATTTAAAGTATTAATTAGAACCATTAAAAGAAACTTATTTAATGATCCCTTTAATAAATGTTATATTAATATCTTTTAAGTAATAATAAAATTTTAATTTTTATTGGTATATCTTTATTTTATTAAAATTTATCACAATTATTTTTTAAAATAATTAATAAAAATTACATATATTTTATAATTATTATAATAAATTTAATAAAAAATATATTTTAATAATAAATAAAATATTTATTACTATTCAAAGATTGTTAATATGATACCATTAATATTTTTTTTTTTTATATACTCCACCATTGGCTTTGGTTGGTGCTAGTTGGCTTTATTAGGTAAGTGATGACGTAGAATTGACCAATTAGATTTATCCATGTCAGCTATTCAGCGGTGCAGCGTTTTGGCCTTGTCCAATGATGATTGGTCAGAATTTCAGATCACACGTGCTCGTGCGCGCGTGTAGTCAATAGCCGGCGCGAGTTAGTCGCACGGCACAACAGTGTAACTCTCAGCAACGGTCAATAAATAACGTGGCATTAGCTTTTATGGTTTTTAAATTTCAGTTACTGTTTGTTTTTTTTTTTGCCAGATTTAGTATTTGTTTTTTTTTTTTTGAATCGGAGATTTAGTATTTGTTTATTTGTTTGCTATAAGAAAGCCACATTATTGTAATGTCTGTAACGGCTCCATTACTATTCTTTATTCTTTAATATTGTTAAATTATATTACATGTTACTGTTATTTAGAATTACGGTTAAATGATAAAATAAAATATAAATTTTATATTTATTTTATTTTCAATCTTAATTTTTATAAATTAAATAATAATTTTCTAATAATAAAATTATTTTATTACAATAAATTATTGGTAAAAATACTAATAATGTAAATACTATGATTCGTTGATCTTTTGATAAAAATAAATTTATAATTTGATAATATTGAATATAGAAATATTAAAAAAAATGTCATAAAAATATAGTTTATTTGAGCTTTATTTTTTTTACATAAAATATATTAAGAGTTTGTTTTCATAATTATTCAATTGATAATGATAGTTTACAATATGGGACAACAGAAGAAAAAAGTCTTTTTCAAAAAATTCATGAACGTCTATAATATGATAAATTAAGTCATTTTTCTATTTTCATAAAAAAGCTATATATTCTTTGAAGAGTAAACACAGGGAGATTTATAGGCCACTAGAATTGAGGCCCATCAGATTATAAGAATAATTGTATTTAAATTTATTTTTCTTAATTTGATATTGGACTCATTTTGATATTATAAAAATTAATATGCATTTTTTGTAATTAATGGAATTTATTTAGGGGAACTTATGCCATTTATTAAATTTTTTTAGATTTTTACTTTTTTATTATAGACATTTTAATTTTTTTATCAAAATGTATTATATACTCATACTAATTTAATAATAACTTGTAAAAGTTATTATATGAATAATAAATTTTATATATTTCATAGACCTGATAAATTTATAAATTAATAATTTTAATAATTTTTTTATAACTGATAAATCTATAATTTTTAAAAAAAAAATTTTGACAAATTTATAAAAAGCACATTTATTTATAACCAAATATATATAACAAGCAATAAATGATTGATGTTCCAAATTAACATGAAAAAAATATAATAAAAATTGAAATTTTTTTCTTTAATTTAATTAAAATCCTTTATCAATAAATTCAAATAAGAAATAATAAAATTATTTTCTCACATGATTGAACATGAAAATACATTTTCATCACTCAAAAGTAGGGAAGGATAAATATATTTGACATGATATTGTGAAGGATAAACCATAATTTCTTGTTCTATGCCTTTCTTTTGACCTTTTTCTTTTTCTTTCTCTTCATCAACTCCTTGCTTCAAAATCTCCACATGTTTTCCCAATCTTTTTGTAATATTTTCTACTAATTTTGGTGAATCAAATAATCCTTTTATTACCACTGATGATTTTTCCATATTTGGCTCCACACACATAATTCCTGTAATATAAATAAAATAAATTATTATTTCACATTAAAAAATAAACATTAGATATAGACTTTTATAAATATTAAAATTCAACCGACGGGGACAGTGATAAACTTATAATTAAGTATATATTGGAATTCATTTACACAAAATCAATTGATTAAATCGAACATCCCTTATTTATAAATTTACAAATTATTTTATTATTGAGCAATTAATATCGACACCCACTTCTAAATTTTTAAATTATTATATTATTTACCATTAAGTTTCTTAAATATAGAATTAGACTTATATAAATAAGTCCTGAAATAAATTTACTTACAGAAAACAAATTGACTTGTCCTAAACTTAATATCACTCACTTAAAAATTTTGCAATTATTTTATTATTGAATAATTAATATCAACATTCACTTGTAAATTTTTAAATTATTGTATTATTGGATAATTAATATCAAAAAATAATTTAGAAGCACATGAGAAATTTTATTACCTTCCATCTTGCTAATGTTTCTCTTTATATCTTCTGCACATCCTTCACAATGCATGTACATTTTCAGCACAATACTTTTCATTTTAGGCTACATTAGTATATAGCACCAAAAAGAAAAATAAGTACATATATATATTAAATATTTATTAAATTAATAATTTGAAATTAAATAATTATTATGATATACTAAAATCATTTAAAGAATTATATGTTCAAATTCTAAATTAAATAAAATGTTAAATATTGGGGAGAAAAAAAAAAGAAATATCCAAATTACCTCTTGTTTTTTTTGGTCCTCTTTTTTGCTTTTGTTTTGATTGTCTTGTTTTGGCTTGGGAGAGATCAATTCTACATTTCTACTAAACTTCTTCTGAAGTCTCTTTAAAACTTTGATTGAATCCACATTTCTTCCCTTCACAATCACTTTATGATTTGAATTATCAATTACAATATCTTCAACACCTAATAATTATTAAAAATAATTCATAAAAAAATAAAAAAGGATTTTTTTAAAGAAAAAATTAAAATTATAATCCAAAAAAATTAATTACCATCAAATCCTTTTAGGCAATTGAAGACCTTATTAGCACATCCTTCACAATGCATGTAAACTTTTAGCACAACATCTTTATTTGAACTTCCACTATTATTAGTTTTCTCTTCTTTATTTTCCTCAGTTTTCTCTTCCAACTTCTTCTGCCCTTCATCATCACCATTTTGCCAATTTTGCTGGTTCTTTTTCTTTTAGTAAATAAGATAATAATAATAATAATAATAATAATAATAATAATAAAATACAAAAAAAAAAAAAAAGAATAACAAAAGTTAATGTTATAACTGGTAAAATAAAAGAAAAGATAAATATGTTGAGAAAATATCCACTAAAAATTATCATGATTAACTTTAAAGGAATGAGATGTGAGATGATGGGATTTTCATTTTTTTTTTTTAATTAGAAGTCCATAATTCGAAAAATGAAAATAGAGCGAGAGGGTGCTCTACCCGTTTGTGGGCATGTTCAATGTGAATTTAAATTAATTTACAATCTCTGAATTATAGAATACTAGACGATAAACACAAAAAGAAAAAGATTATCATAATAAACAAATTAGTTACCTTTCCCATTGCTAATTTAGCGTTTTTCTTTGAATATTGAGAGATGCTATTGAGTGATTTTAAGTTTTGATGATGGAATGTGTTGTTTTAAGAGGATTATAAATAGGATTTGAAAGATAAAAACTTTCTAAAACAACGCAAATTAAAAATAATTTTTTTGATCACTTGGGATTTGAGGAGTCACAGTAATTCCAAACTTAGATAATCTACATTTGCTAATTTTCTTTACCAAATCTTGACTAATAAATAAAGTTCCAAATAAGAAATCAAATTGCCATCAAAAGTTCTAAATTGGAGCAATTTATTTATGATATTTAATTGATATTCGTAAAAAGTATATAATAAATTATGACTTTAATAACAAATATTTAATTGATATTCATGTTAAGTATTTAAAAAAATTATCAGTTTAACAAAATGAATTTTATTTGGACTTTAAATTTAGCCCATTTTGATAGGTTTTATTGGGTTTGACCGTTTGTGTATCACAGAGGCCAGAAATTCATTGGGCTTGTACTTTACTCGTTTAAAATCTAGAACTTTATAAAAACATATTTTAAAAAAGAAAAAATATTTTTTTACCATGAAAATATTTATTTTTGTTGTAAATAAAAGGAGGGAGAGGATAAATAGAGAATAAAAAATATAAAAAAATCTCTATATTATTAAGTGTTATATGAATTATCTATAATGAGGTATTTATAGTGGTGTAAGTAGGATAAAAGATTACAACTAAATTGAATTATAATATGAATAAGATAAAACTAATCATAATCTTGATAGGGTAAAGTTAATTTAATATAGTAGTTATCTACGCATTATCTAACATTTTTTCTTAGATGACTATTCTTATGAATATGCCTCGTTAAAACCTTACTAAGAAAAACTCAGTGTGATAAAAACTTAGCAAAGAAAAAATAGTACAATATTCATAGGTAATTTTCCCTCAATAATACAACTGGCTGAGACATATCTCCAGGTGAGCGCATTCCAATATTATATGTATACTTTTTAAAAATTGACATTGGCAATGCTTTTGTGAACAAATCTGTTGGATTGTCACTTGAACGAACTTTGCAAATATTAAATTATCATTCCTTCATAAGTTTATGAGTATAAAAGAACTTTGGTGATATATGTTTAGTTCTGTCATCTTTATATAGCCTTTTTTAATTTGTGTAATACATTCTGAATTATCTTCATGTAATGTTATTGGTTGTTTGCTTATAGATAATTTGTATGTTCTTCTAATATGTTTAATTATGCTTCTCAACCATATATATTCACGGCTAACTTCATGAATAGCTAATATCTCTGAATGATATGATGAATTAGCATGATTGTTTGCTTTATAGATTGCCATGAAATAGTAGTATTATTATATATAAAGACATAACATGTTTGTGATCGGGCTTTACGAGGATCAGAAAGATATTCAGCATCAGCATATCCTGTCAATTCAGACTTTATTCCTTTTGAAAAAAATAAACTCATATCAGATGTGCCACATAGGTAGTGTAGAACATGTTTCACTCCATTCCAATACCTTTTAGTTGGTGCTGAACTAAACCTTGTAAGTAAGTTAACTACCAAAGTAATATCTGGTCTTATATTGTTAGCAAGATATAAAAGTGCCCCTATTGCACTGAGATATGGTACTTCAGGATCAAGAATTTATTCATTATCTTTATAGGGGCTGAATAAATCTCCTTTTACATCAAGGGAATAAACAACCATTGTAGTGCTTAATGAATAAGATTTATCCATATAAAATTATTTCAAATTTGATATATAATGTTTGATGGACGAGAATTTCATTTGACAAATACTCAACTTAAAATCTAAGATAAAATTATGTTATTCCAAGATCTTTCATTTCAAATTTCCTTACTAATATTCTGCAGTAATTAAGATCTCTTATGGAGTTTTCACTATATTTAAATCATTAATATAAATTGCAACTATAATAAATTTTATATTTATCTTTCGGATAAAAGACATGGATAAATAAAATTATTTCCATATATATTTTCTCTAAGTATTCAAATAGGCGACTATACCATATCTACCTAGCTTATATCAGAATCTTTAAACTCAATATATTATATTTATCAAGATATTATATGCTTCAGGCATCTTGATGCTTCATACATCTCTAATCATTCAGAGATTTTTATATATATATCATTATCTAATGAACTATATAAGTAAACTGTCACAACATTCATCAAATATATGTCAAGCATTTCAAAAGCTATCAAACTGATAACAAATCTAAAGATAATAACATCCAAAATAGGAGAATATGTCTCATCATAATCTATATAAAAACTTTATGATAATTCTTATACCACAAGTTGTGCTTTGTATATCATAATTTTATTTAACTCATTTCTCTTAAGAGCTATATGAGCAAATTATTATAATATAATGTCGAACCCTTCAGGGGCTACAAAACTAATTTTAAGAGTAATTGCATTCATAATAGAAAAATATACATTTTTTATAATCTCATATGATTTTTTTTTACATACAATACCCATGGGTATGACATATTTTAATGTCTGGACTACTGGTCTAAATATTGTATGGTTAGTAAATAAATTTAGGTCGGGCTTGATTACTTTCCATTTTGGCCAATCACTTTGATATCGATAATTTTAAATATTTTTAGGCTCAAGCATGTTTTGATAATTTCAATAATAACATATGCAAATATATTATCAATAATAATTTTATCTTTTTTTTTACATATTTCTAGATTTTAATGAGATCTCATAATTTTTCAGTATCGAAATTACTTCTGGGGTTACTTCTCTAGAAATATATGGTTATTGACTTATGTTACTTTTGACCTCTTCAGGAGTGTCATTTTGAAATTATTCATTTTTTCTTATCTTAAAAATTTATATTTTGAACCAAGTAGTCTACTACGCTTCAGGCGTATATTATATCTATTAGCTGTCACACTAATAAGATGTCTTATATAGACAATCAATCGAGCAAGAATATCAGCAGCTGAAATATGTGATTTGAATACATACTGGATATTTGTAAATATATTTGGTAACTTATTTGCAATATTATACAAACGAATTAGTTTTTAAATAATTAGTTCACATTGATTTGTGCATGTATCAAGACTGGATAAAGTTAATGTATTCCAACTAA
This sequence comes from Garcia nutans, assembly GCA_947685225.1. Classification (NCBI taxonomy): domain Eukaryota; kingdom Viridiplantae; phylum Streptophyta; class Magnoliopsida; order Malpighiales; family Euphorbiaceae; genus Garcia; species Garcia nutans. Next base: position 22,827,445 of record CANTUV010000036.1, on the reverse strand, counting down.
TCTATTGTACTTTTGGCCCTTTACTTTTATCTCTCTCTAATGGAGTGAAAATTAACTCATTAAAAATTTTACTCTAGAAAATTTATCAGTAAATATCTATAATATCTAATGTAGACAATCAAAACCTATATAGATATCAAAATAATATTGATAATCCATTTTATTTCTCTAAGGGGATGCAATAAGAATATATACACTGCAACAAGAAATTTTAATAGCGTAAATTCTAAATAAGACATATTAATTCAGATAAACATAAGTTACAAAATAAAAAACTTGTGATATGCAGACAATCATATGCAAATTAAAGGTGCAATATAAACAATAACATGTATCCAAGCGTATATTGAAAGTTTTGATTTCATAAGTATAAGAATAATAATTGATTGTAAAATCTTAATAATAATTCAACTAAACCATATCGAGTATAAACATATGCAATAAAATGTTCAATGATAATATAATCATAAAATACCTTTCAAGTGAACTCATATGCATTATCTATAAAAATTGTCTTAATATGATAATCAAGAATCATTGACCTTAACTTTATAATTCGAGCAAGAAATTTAGTAAAATAATATTAGGAGTTGACAATAGACAAACATATGACCGTCTAGTTGAAGTATTAATTAAAATCATAAAATATTTAAATGGTCTACAAGATTGATGGATAAGGTTACAAATATTCTCATGTATTTTTATAGACATTTAGGAGACTCTAAATGTAATTTAGTTAGTGAAAGTCTCATAATTAATTTACCTTGAGTAAAAGAAGCACAAAAGTAATCATCAAGCAAAATTATTTTCTAATTTTTTTAGTGGATGTCCATTTGTATTCTCAATAATTCGTGACATTATATTTGAACATGAATGGCCAAGATGATCATGCCAAAGGACAAAAATTTTGAGATCTATGCACTTCCGGTGCATATAGTGTAACTCAATCATTTTTATTTTTTATAAAGTATAATCTAGTTAAATATGAACTTCTAGTTCAAATTCATAGAGTTAATATATAAAAATTCAATATCTTTTTCACTTTGTTTCAATAGAATATTCATTGTGACGTATTCTTTAAAACTTAATAGATTTATTCGGGATCTATTTGAATACAATGCATTATTGAAATATTATTTTATTCAAATTCAGAATATAAGGTGGACTCTTCTAGAGTCTTCAACTACATTTGCAGAATCATATATTATGTTAAAATTATTTTCTGCTAATGTTAAATGAAATAAATATTTTCTGATTATGAATAATTATGAGAGTTGTTTCAATATATATCTTTTTAGCATTTTTTATTTTAAAATTGACAGGAAAAAAAAAATTTTCACCGCAACTTTTTTTTATCAAGATCTCATCCACGATATTGAAAATATATCACATTCATTTCAGGAAATAATGTCAAGATAGTTGGACGAGTTTAATTTTTTCATCAAAAGCTAAAAATTTTATTTAGCTACAGACAAATAAAAAAAATTAGTTCAAAATATTTTGTAATTCTATAATCTCAATATAGCTACTGCATGAGTATATTTGAGATATAAAAAATTTAATATTTATCAAAAAAACTATAATAATTAATAATGAGATAATTAATTTTTAATTTCTCATTTGAGTAATCAAAAAAAAATATTACTTCTAAGCAATCATACAGGAATGCTTGATTTCCTTCTTAAATATCTTTAATCTCATTATTAAATACTCATAACGGATAATATTTTCAGAAAATATCCCTGATAGTAAATTGAAATTTTATGTGATTTAATATATAAATATAACAAATTTAAATAAAAATCATAAATTAGATAGATTACAAAGCTATCAAACAAATAAAAATTAAAATTGTAATTAGAGTTTAAATATTATAACTCTAAAATTACAAATTATCATATGAAATCATAGTAAATATTAATTTATTTACTAACTTCACTTCAATACATAAATATTTACTCATAATTTTTATATATCTTTAATTTTCATATATATTATGTTAAGATATTAGATATATAAGCATATACACGAAAATAACTATAAACACGTATTTAAATTTAACTTTCACAACTAAAATTTTAAAATTTATTTATTCTTTATTTAATAGAATATAAATACTGTCAATATACTCAATATATTATCTTCGATATGCATATATATATATATATATATTCTTGAATCAATATGTTATATATATATATATTCAAAAATCACATTGCATAATAGATATACATGAAAATCAATGCATTAACAAAGACTTATGGTTGCTACATAAGTGCTGATGCAAACTAAGAAAGAATACACTGATACAAACCAAAGAAATGATGCATAGACATCTTATTTCATATTAGTTGTCAAATCCAAAATAAAACTTTAATGGTCACAGCAATAATATTAAAATCAAATTGCACGTTTTATATGTATATATATACTGTTTCTATAAATAATTAATAAACCATACACATAATTGCACGGAAATCAAAACTTCAACATAGGTATATTTATATATATATGTACATGAATTCGTATAGGCCATGCATAAGTCATCATATATTGATAGAATTTTATGCACATTATACATGGTGCCAAAAGCTAAAATATATATACATATTTTATATATTCATATATATATATGGGCGAAGTCAAACTTTGAAATAAAGGGGGATAATTTTTTTTTTATAAATTTTAACTTTCTCCGTAATTATTTATCTCTTTTTTGTTTTAATAATATTTTATAAATTTATTAATTTATTATTAATATATTTTTATTATTAAAAAATTAATTAATAAAAAAATATTAATATATATGTGTAAAGAATTTTAAATTTATAAAATTATTCACAATAAAAATAAAATAAAGAGAAAAAAATTAAATGATATATATAATTTTTTAAAAATTAATTAAAATAAATAAATTATTTAATTCATTAAATTAGTTCAATTTAATTTAGTTAAAAATTTTATCCCTTTTTTTATTTTTTTTTTGCCTTTGTATATTATTAATATTTTGTCAATTTTTTAAAAGAGAACTATTGGTTATAGAATAAATAATTTATTATAATTTTTTTGACTTCTTGTAAAAATTAAAAAAAAAGAGGGGGCAATTTAAAATTTTAAATGAAATTAATAAATAATTTAAAATTTTTTTAAAAATATTATATATATATATATTTAAAAAGAGTTGCCCCCTTCTCTAATAGGTGGCTTCGCCAATGCATATATATACATGAATTCATATTTTATTAATATATATAAAATAAAAAATATATATTTTTAATTCTTTAATAAATTAAATTCATAATAAAAAAATTAATAACTCAATTAATCTAAACTCTTAGAATATTAATTTCAACCATAATTTTTTTTATAAAAAATATACAATAAAGTAACTCTGATGTTATTTATTGGAATATGATTAAACCAAAATATATATAATTAATCTTATAAACCATATGTATGTATATAAAATAATTTTAATCAAGCCTAGAAACACAATTAAATTCTCTATATAAAGAATAATGAGAATATAAGAGAAGTTATTAGCAGAAATGTACCCTGTATTGAGAGATAGAATAATTTTTTATATAAACTAGAAAAATTAAATCTTTCTTTTTTCACTATTATTGTAGAGACTATAATGTTGATAACATGTTATAAATAAAAGAAGAGAAAAAATAAATAAAGAATGAGAAATATGAGAAATCTCTAGATCATTAATTGTCATATAAACCACTTATAATGAGATTTATAGTGGTGTAAGTAGAATAAAATATTATAACTAAATTGAATTTTAATATGAATAGGATAAAATTAATCATAATCTTAATATGGTAAAGTTAATTTAATATAGTAGTCATCCACATATTATCTAACAATTTTTAAATTTTTAATTTTTAAAATTTTAATTTTCAAATATATATATCTAATATACATTTAAAAAAAATAATATATTATAAAAGAATTTTTTTAAAATATTAAAAAATATCATAAAATGTAATTATTTTAAGATCTATATAGCAAATTTAATAAGAATTAAACTTTACAATTATTTAAGTTATTTTCTATGATGTACTTAATAGAACTTTCAAATATCTATAAATATAATAAAAGTTGAATTAAAAAATTATTTTGAGAATTTTCACTATATATAAATTTGTAAATTTTAATTTAAAAATTACAAATCATATAAAATTAATACAAAAAATAACTTCTTTTAATTTAATAATTATTTTATCTTTTTACTAATATTTAAAATTATACAAAAAAACCATTATGTATATTTTAAAATATTAAAATATTTTTTAAAAAATATGATAAACTCGAAAAAAGAAAAAAAATTGCAGACTATGAGAAATTGGCAAGTATACAAAGATAAACAGTCCCACGTACCTGTAAGCCACATGGCACATTTAAGAGAGCTACACTTCACACCTTTACTCAGTATACTCACCGCCTAATGCCTTGAAACCCAAAATTGTATGTACCCTTTTCAATTCAATGGCGATGATATTGATTTTCCAAGGAATCAATATTAAAGATTATCTCAGTAAGCGATTCTTTTTCTTTCTGTTTCTTTTCTGGGCATTTTGTGTATTATATCATTTTATTGTTAATTATTAATTATAATAAGTATTAAGGTATTTTTTCAAGAACTTGCTTAATTTTAGTTTAGAATGGTTCTGTTCTAGGATACTATATAAGCAATTAGAGTATCTTAATGATTGATTTTGCATACCCAGATAGAGCTTAGCGATACGTTCATGTTTCCTCTGGATAATAAATTCATTATTGTGTTTAATTAGTCAGATAAAAGTTGCGAAGACTTTTATTTTAACTTTCAACAACCTTCATTGCTTGTTTGTGCAATTTTTTTTATGTTATATGAATGGATTAGTGCAAAGCATTAGTATACTTAACACGATGAGAAAATTTTGAGTAAAATTTTCCCTTTTACGCATACAGCTTGTTGATTCTGGTTCTATCTTTTAACCCAGTTTAAGAATGCTTGATTTGTATTTTTTGGGTTTTGGGAATTAATTTAAGGACAGGTTGCATGATGATCATCATTTAATTTGAACTATTTATGATCATCACTCAAATTTGCTGGTTTTCTTTAAGATGTTCTTTTTTTATTTCCGAGTTTATCTCATCTTTTGGATTTGTTTTCAATTTGACCAATATATGATTATCACTCAAATTTGCTGGTTTTCTTTAAGAGGTTCTTCATTTTTATTTCTGGGTTTATCTCCATTCTCACTAATGTTCATTTAATATCAGTAAGTTGATCTCATAGTCCAAACATAGACAGAAGATCAGAATACTAGCAAATTGAAGGAGAAAAAAAAATGTCTGGTGTATCTCTAGCTACAGCTACTAGAAGTGAACTGGATGGTACTACAACAAGTATTATGGACAACCAGCAACAGCCCATGTTGGGGGGTATAATGGGTTCATTACGTGTTATAGAACTTCAATTAGTTGCTTTCATCATGGTTTTCTCAGCCAGTGGCCTTGTCCCACTTCTTGATTTAATTTTCCCAGCTTTTGCTTCTGCTTATTTTTTAGCGCTTGCTCGATTGGCCTTCCCTTCACATGGCATAGCCAACACAAGCTCACAAGAGATTTTCCAAGGAAGCAAATTCTTTAGGTTTTATGTTATTTTAGGAACCTCAGTGGGGCTTTTCTTGCCATTAGCCTATGTGTTGGGCGGGTTTGCAAGAGGCGATGATCATGCTGTTCGATCAGCAACACCTCACTTGTTCTTGCTCTCATTTCAGATTCTTACTGAGAACATAGTTGGTGGGTTGTCATTGTTTTCACCCCCAGTGAGAGCATTAGTACCATTGCTTTACACAGTAAGGAGGATTTTTGTTATTATGGATTGGATACATGATGTGTGGCTTAACAAAACTCTACCAGCTAATGCACAAGCCAAGGTAGTTCTCAAGTTCAATTGACAATTCACATTTGCTATAGATTAAGTTTGTGACTATAGAAATGCAACAAAAGTCCATACATATGCTAAACACCACTAGTTTAGTATTGAGTCTTTACTTGAGTTCAGTTTTAGGATTACTAAGGGCGCATTTGTGTTGGCTTTGCAGGATCTTGCCTGGTATTGGTTTGGCAGGGGCCTAGCAGCTGCCAATCTAGCATATTTCTCTATCAATCTTTTCTGCTTTTTGATTCCTCGATACCTTCCTCGGGCCTTCGAGAAGTACTTCCACCAGAGGGACGAAATTTGCTCGAAGACGGCGGAGGATAAGTACTCCGATGCTGCAAACAAATCCCAACCAACATATAAGAAAACTGATTAGTTCCTTTGTTTAAATGAGTTTTTGTTGGTAAAGAACCATCTTTTGTAACATATGGGTAATAGCCTCTTTGGAGATGAATAGAATAGATCTTTCCTGTTGTATTATTGTCTAATGTCAAATAAGATTTGTCTTTGCGATTATTGCAACTGTGTAGGGCCAGTCTGTCATTGAGCATTATCTTCAAACATATCGTTAGAAAGTAGGTAGAAATCATCTTTAAAAGGTCGACTTGACATTGTTTAGATTCGATAGAGAGTAATTAGATATTGTTTAAATTGTAGAATAGTAACTAAAATTGGTGCAAAAGATTGAAAAGTCTACAGTTCGAATGCTAATTAGAATCAATTTTAAGAAAAAAGATAGGACTTAGTACGAATAAATTTGGTTAAATAGGCATTTAATCTGCACCATGCATGGGTATAGATTAATTCCCACATGGAACTCATGGGAACCATACTTTAGAGACAAATAAGAAAGAAAACTATTACTTTTTTTTTGTCTGTTAATTTCCTTTTTCTAGGTATATTCTTGTCTTTGAATTTCTTTACTTATAGCCTTTTGTTTTTGGTTGGATACCTCAATAACTTTGCTTGAAAATATGATTCCCATTTCAATATTTATTATTAGTTTGATTGTTGAGAGGTTAAGGGACTACTAGTGGATTTGGGAATCTTAATCTCCTTATTTTTGGATATTTTGTTGAGAATAATTAAAAAAATCAAATCAAGAATTTTATTTATATGATATTGTTTAAGTCTTGTATTTGTCATATGTATGGGAGCATCGCAGTAATAATAGTGCCTTTTCTTTTGGTATTCCTTAATGCTAAATGTTTGTTATTATATAATTTGAGAAAAGGTCATCTTCTCCATGGTTAATTGTGATCCAATTTATAAAATTTATAATATGAAATTGTTATTAACGAATTTATTTTATCAATTATACGGTGGAGTAATATATAGGGTTTGTTTTATAAAATTATTGGAAAAGATAAAAAAATATAAATTTAATAAATTTTCAAAATATGTTTAAATTTGTTAGAATTTTTTTAATCAGTTTATAAATTCATCATAATCTTATAATATAATATATATGTATATATACTTATTATGAGCGTGCTTATCTGTGATAAGTTTATTGTATATATTTTGGTAAATGATAAAAAAATATTTTAGTAAAAAATATAAAATAAAAATTATGATGAGAGACGCAATTTCTCCTAATGTATATATACTTCCACTAATTTTAATTTTATTTTCAATTAGGCTTTTGGATTTTGAATTTTGAGAAATGAATTAAAAGATTATTTATTTTCTTGGAAGAAATATTTATTTTCTGGAAGAAAACAAACAAGAAAATTGGGAGAAAAAGAAGTCAAAAAGAGTTGGTATCATTTTTCAAAATTGCTTCTACTTATTGTGTATTGTTTCCCTGGCTGAACAAGTAAGGAATCTTATTTTTTCTACAATTTCGAATAATCTTTCTAAATTTAAAAATTAAGCAAGTCCCTAACTCAATTTATAGAGTATCTTAATCTGGGGATTTTTTTTTTCCAAATCAAACCATTCCAAGAAAAGAATTCTCCTTCAAGATGCTCAAATGACAATTTTCTCTTTTTTGTTTCTGAAAATATATTAGTTTGTGTTCTTGGATTTTCTTTTGTGTCCTAGTTTATTAAATAGACTTTGGTCAAGTAAATTATTTTATATGTTATTTTCATTTTTTTTTCTCAAAATTCTATATTTTTAATATATTAAATATATACATTTCTGAAAATGGGATATGTATTTGATATTTTAGATACTTGAAAAATAAGGTATTGTGAAATTGAAAGATGAAAAGTGACATTTAAAAAATATTTTTATCTTTTGAAGGAATTTCTTAATAACTTAATTTTTAAGTGCATAGTAAAATAATTTTTCTCTATGCTTTTTAAAGTAGAAATTAAGTTCATAAAAATATAAAAAAAAATCATAAAATTTATCAATATTTTTAAAATTATGAAAATTTTTATCAAATTATATTTATCTTATTCATAAAGTATATAAAAAGTTTATTATAAATTTATTATATATGATAATTTTATAAAATTTATTATTATAAAAAAATTAAATTTTTTTGATACAATTCCATTAGTCTTCTTAGAAGAGAAATAGCTTATGATAGAGTACCAAGAGAAGTGTTATAGTGGGTTTTGAAGAGGAAAGGAGTCAACGGCAAATATATCAACATCATCAAGGACATGTATGAGAATGCATCCACTAGTGTGAAAACACCTGGTGGAGACACTGAGGCTTTCCCTATTACTACTGGATTGCATCAAGGTTCGGCCATGAGTCCATATTTATTTACCCTGGTTATGGACGAGCTAACCAGAAGCATACAAGACGATGTTCCTTGGTGTATGTTGTTTGCTGATGACATTATTTTAATTGATGAGACTAGTGCTGGTGTAAACCGTAAGTTGGAAATGTGGAGAAAAACCCTCGAGGACAAGAGTTTTAAGTTAAGTAGGAGTAAAACGGAATATATGCACTGTGAGTTCAGTCTAAGGAAGAAGCAGGAACATGAGGTTAAGTTGGATGGAGTTTTGGTTCCTAAAACCAAGCACTTCAAATATTTGGGTTCGGTGTTCCAGAATGATGGCCGTATAGATGAAGATGTGGCTCACAGAATACAGGTAGGGTGGTTGAAGTGGAAGGGTGCGACTGGAGTTTTATGTGATAAGAAAATACCTCTGAAAGTGAAAGGTAAATTCTATAGGACGGTTGTTAGACCTGCGATGCTCTATGGTAGTGAGTGTTGGGCACCAACGGGACAACATTTGCATAAGATGAGTGTGGCAGAAATGAGTATGCTAAGATGAATGTGTGGACATACCAGATGTGTGGACATACCAGACTGGACAAAATTAAGAATGTTCATATTCGACAAAAAGTCCAAGTAGCGGACGTCGGAGATAAGGTGAGGGAAGGAAGACTTAGATGATATGAGCATGTTTTAAGAAGACCTCCTAATGCTGCGGTTCGTAAGTGTGAGAATTTGTTGATTGAGGGGGCTAGAGGTCGTGGCAGACCTAGAACTGTGTGGAAGGAGGTGATAGCAAGAGACTTACGTGCCTTAGATCTTGATGCGGATTTGATTAATGACAGACTTGAATGGAGACGTAAAATCAGTGTATTGGAAGGGGCCTAAGGCTGGAGTATCTTTTTTGGTGTCTTTTGAGCTTATTTTGTTGAGAATTCATATAGCCAATCTCAACTTATTTGGGATTAAGGCTTAGTTATTGTTGTTGTTGTTGTTGTTGTTGTTGTTGACGTTAAAAACATAAGTTTACTTAAAAAAAAATTCTTCATGAGGGACAAATGCAAATTTAGGTAAACAAGTGTGCACCAATTGAAAAATAAAATTCTGAATTTTTTTATTTTTGTTTTAGGAAGTTTCAAGAGCTATGCGGCCCTAAAATTTGTGGTTCTCTCCTTTTTAGGAAAATTAAAAAAATAAAAATGGTCAAAATTCAAAAATGAGGAACCAGCCTTTTCTATGAACCTTTTAAAAAAAATATTACTAAATTTATTATTATATTATTATTATAATAAAATTAATTAATTATATAAAAATAAACAAAAATAAAAAATTTTAAAAATTTTTAGTGTTCAAGGTGCTTTTGGTCGGTTGTCCTTATCTGAAGCTAAAGGACTTCGAAAAGACTAATCTGCCCTTCAAAATTAAGGTTTATTACCTTAAAAAACCATGTACGTTCTCTATGTTGTGGCCAGTCCTAGAAATTATGTACGATATATTACTGTGGCCAGTGATGGACAAGTAGCGTAGGCCATTGGCAATAAAATATTATGCTCACGCGCCTCAAAATAATATAAAAAATGTGTACAACACTCGCCACTTGGGTAAATGTTGTTGCTTTAAGTTTGTAAACAATTTCATTAATGAAAGTGGATTGGCAGATTAATTATATGCCTAATTTAAGCTTGCAAGTTAAATAAATGATGATAATTTTGTTTTGCTATATTAATTAATATACTATTTACATACACTCTTTTATACCCATCTAGAAGAAGTAAATTACTTACTAATAAATATATTATAACATTTATCAAATTAAATTCTATAATTTTTTATCATAATTTAAATTTTATCTCAATTTTTTTAAAATATCATAAAAATATAAATGATTATAAAGAATTACAATGATAATTAGATATCAAGTTATTTGAAATAAATATGAAAATATGTTCTATTATGTAAGTCGAGTTCGGACGAGTTTATTATAAATTTATTTTGATTCAATTTTTAAAAATTAGAATATTTATAACATAATTTATTAGTTAATCACAAATAACAGTAAAAAATAGTTAAAGTTTAACCAATAGATGACAATAATATTTTATGTTTATCATAAGTTAAACTATTAAATTATGATACTGACTAATTAATTATTTATATTCTCCTTTTTAAATTTAGGTGGCTATTTCTTCAAGGATTTACAATTATGCTTCTAAAATGATTTAGTGGAAGCTTTTTTTTTTTTTTGTTCTTCAAGAACAATCTCTATTTAATTTCGAACATTTTATCTTCTTATATATATATATATATGTATATATATTAATAATACACAATATTTATAGCTTCTCATTTATTAGGATAACAATAACAAGAAGAAGTAAAAGCCGTGGTAGCCACGCGTTCAACTAGCAAGTATAAAAAAACAACCAATAAGAGATAATTAACCTGAAAAATAAGGGACAGTGACCTCTCTCTTTATCTCTCTGCTTTTTGCCTTGTTTATCAAGTCAATTAAAAAACCCTACCCCTTTACTGCCCATTTCTCCGCCTCCACCTCACCACACCACCACCACCACCACACAAAGCCTTTCTCTCCTTCTTCTTCTTCTTCATAGCTTTACACAGAGCAAACATGAAGTTAAAGAACAAAGGTAAAGTATACCCATCACCTTCTTCTTCTTCTTCTTCTTCAAGTGGAGATAAAGATAAAGATGTCTTCTCTGTACTGAAACTTCTTCCAGCTGCCATACTTGCTTTAGCTTCTGTCCTTTCTCTTCAAGACCGTGAAGTTCTTGCATATATGATCACTCGTTCAATCAAAACCACTACTAACTCAAGCCCATCTTCAGTTTCTCAAAAGAAATCATCTAAAAAACAAGCAAACACTGCCTCTTCCACTGCCACAGCCGCTGCTGTTACCCACAACCATAAGTCTCCTATTTTTTATTGTGACTGTTTTGATTGTTATACTAGTTACTGGTTCAGCTGGGATTGTTCTCCTAACCGTGAGCTGATTCATCAAGTTATTGAAGCTTTTGAAGATCATTTAACTAATGGTGAGCAATCTCGGAAAAGTACTCGAACTAAAAGAAAAGACAAATCTGGTCGCCGAGTTTGTGATAAACCGGAAATGGGTGTTCTGGCTCGAGGCCAGATTGCAGTGTTTCCAGCTCAAATGGATGAATCAGAATCCGAATTCTCTGTTTTTTCTACCGTTGATGGGTTACCGCCGGTGGTGATTGTACCGGAGAAAATGGCTGATGGGGAAGGTTTAAGTGAGGTGAAAGTAAAGAAAGAAAATGAAGAGATGACTCGTGAGTTGGTTGTGCTGGAAGCGGCGGCGGAAACGGAGGATATTTCAGTGAGTTTAAGGTCACCGGCGGGTGTAAACAACCACAAGGGTTTGGCAAGGAAGGTATTGCCGGACGTATTAGGATTATTAAATTCTCGTTTATGGTCTTTTTGGGGTCCGAATGTGTAGTGGCAAAAAAAAATAATTTTTTGCCTTCCATTTATTTTCCGAGCCCAGAAAAAATTATTGTAGTTTTTGTTGGAAGGTTAGGTACCTTTGTATCAAAAAAATTATCAATGGAAGCTTTATTTTTTAAAATATTATTATTTATATTATTTCCACATTAAATTAATATTTAATTTAATAATAAGAGTATATTGGCAATAAATATATTTTAAGGGGAAATTGTGAAGACATTGTTTGAAAAAATATTTATATTTTATAAATTTTTTTTCTCGAATTAAATACGAATTATATATGATATAATTTTGCAATGGACAAATTTTTTTAAGAGGAAGTTTTTTTTTGACAGGTTTTAAGAGGAAGTTGTTTAAGTCTATTGCAAGAGGAAGGTAATATATTTTTGAAAAAAATTATTTATCATTTATATAAATTTTATATTAAATTAGATATGAATTGTACGTGAAAAATAATTTAATAATAAATATATATTTTAATTAATGATAAATGTTTTTTGAGATCTAGTTGTTAAGATATTTTTTTGAAAAATATTTATCATTGATTGAAACTTTTTTTTATGATTTTGATTGTTTAATTTGGTTCAATCTTGCTTGGAGATTAAGTTTAAAAGGATTAGGTGGGTATAGTCTACTTAGGTGGGGCCAAAGAAATGTGTTTAACTGTTTATTATTTTTATTTGCAGGGATTATATTATTATTATTATTATTATTATTATTATAAAAATAAAAACTAACATGTTATTAATAATGTATTTGGCTTTATAAAAATTTTAAGAAAATTAATTAAATAATTATATTTAATAAAAAATATTATATTTATTTATAAATAATTTATATAAAATAAAATATTAAAATTTATTAATTAATTAATAAAATATTTTATTTAAAAAATAAATATAATATTTTACTAAAAAAAATAAATTAAAAAATTTACGTGTCAAAAGATAATTATATTTTTAATCTAAAATATAATAAAATAATAAAAATATTATAAGACCAGTTAAAATATTATTTATTTTTTTTTCTGTAAAATTATATTATAATTAAATAAGATAATATTTTTTTAATATAATTTTTTAATATTTTATTATATTTTTTAAATATAATAATATATTTTTTTAATAAAATATATTCTTAATAATTTTTATTAATAATTTATCAAACATACTATAAATATTAATATTATAAATAAATTTATTTAATAGGTGTTGCATCAGTATTTTTTAAATAATAATATAAATATTATAATTTTTAATTATTTTATTTTATTAAAGTTGTTTTTTAAAGTAATTAATAAACTATTTTATATATTTTAAAATAATAATAATAAATTATAATAAAAATAAAATATTTTTTATTTTTATTTTTATTTTAATAAAATTATTATTTTTATAGAAAAAATTTATCTCATAAAAAATATTATTTTATATAATTAAAAAATTAATTATTCTTATAATTATATTTATATTTTTATTATTAATGAGTTAATTAATAAAATAAAATTTTAATAATTTTAATATTAATAAATTAATAAAAATATTTTAATTTATTTAAAATAATTTTATACTCCCTAAATACTTTGATAAACTGATTTACTTAATAAAAAGAGATGATTCGAAATCAGTTATTATAAAATAAAATATTTATAATATGGTATAATATATATTAATATATTTAATTATTTTCTTTGAACCCAATATATTTGCTTTCAAAAAATATATTTAATTATTTAATACTACTTTTTAATTTTATTTTATTCGGTGCTGCTTTTTTGGATGGAAATGGATGCGATTTTCTATGCTTTCTTTTGACGCTTTTTTAAACATGTCAGTCTCTCCTTATTCCATGCAATAATTCGATTTGTTTTTTAGTTCTAATTTGTTAAAGCCACTAATTTAGCTTTTAAGTGCCCTATCTTTTAGACACACTGGTCTTGTAGGAGACCCTCCCTACGTTGAAATAGGGTCTTTACCTCAAAAATGCCCTCCAACCACTGCTAGTAAAGATATAGGTATTTTTGTCTTTTGGACTTTGTCTGTCAATAATTGTCACTGAAGTCTTGTATATTAGTTGCCCGCTGAAATTGTGGTCTAAAAATAATTTATCTTATTAAAATTATAATTTTATAATTTTTTTAATTAATTAAATAAGAGCATGATAAGTTTAAGGATGAAGGCTTACAATATTACAATACTTAGTTTTTTTTTTAATGTATATTTTTTTTATTTTTATATTTTTAAAAATTAAATTATTTAATCATTATATTTTTAAAAACTATACTATTTACTCCTTTTATTCGTTACAAAATCTATAATCAATTATTTTATTATCATAAAATAATTTTTTAATCATTTTTCTATACATTTCTATCTTTCTTATTTATTAAATTATATTTATTTTTAATTTTATTTATATTTTTAATACATTATTTAATTTAATTTATAAATATTACTAAAAAATAATAAGAATAATATATTTTATTATTTAAAAATGATCTATACACATTATTTTTTTTAGTTTTATAAACATTAAAAAATAATTTTAAATAATATAAATAATATTTTTTATTATTTTATAAATAATCTATATATAAAATAATATTAAAAATAAAATGAACTAACAAATAATAATGACAACCATAGAAAAATATAAATGAATGATAAAAAAATTATTTTATGATGTTAAAGTGATTGACTAATAATTTTGAAATATAAAATTATAAATATTGATAGAAATATCAAATAGTTTATTTTTTAAAAAATACTTAAATATAAAAAATAGATACTAAAAATATAAAAATTAACTATTGTAATATGTAAAATTTCATGATCTATATAATTATTTAGTCTAATTTTAATATTAATAAATAAATTTTAGTGCATATATAATAATTTTTTATAAAAATATATATATATATATAATAACTATCTTAATATTTATGTATAAATTAAATATAATAATTTTAAAGGAACAGAGATAATATATATCAATGATGTAATTTTTTTCATTATCTATAAGTACTTAAAAAAATTTTAAAATATTTTTGAATTTATAAATATATTTTTTATTTTATAAAAATTTAAAAATAATTATTTTTAATGCATATATAAATTTATATTTATTTAAAATAATTAGTGAATTCTCCTAGCATCGTAAATAATAGACTTAAAATATATTATGGATAAGTAAAAAACTCGAAACTCGACCGATTCAATTGCCATCCGACGAATATGATCGACTATATTAATTTAAACCGATTGAGTTGATCATTTTTTGCTTGTATATTTATTAACGAATCCGACTGAATCGGTTAATAATAATCAATTTTTAAAAATAATTTTTTTCGATCGATTAATAGTTATTGGATTCATCCCTAAAATATATTCTTTTCTCTTACATATATAATGTATAACCAATAAAAAAATTTAAAAGAATCTATTAATTTAAAATTAGAAGTATGGAAAAAAAGAAATTATGAAATAAATTTGATTATTATGTATCATAATTTGAGATAAATATTAAAAAAATTATCAATTTGAAATGACTTTGAGACGAAAAATACTAAAAAGGAAGAAGGAATCACGAAATAAATTTGATTATTGATGTGCCAATCAATTATGTTTAAAATTTAAGTAGAGTTCAATGAGAAATGGTGATAGTTTATATAATTTAATTATGATAAATAGGAACTAACCTTTCTCTATCTGTATTTAATGTGGTTGGCCCTAAAATTATTCCTTTATTACATTTATAGTAATGTCTTTGTTGTTTGGTTTGTGGAACTTAGCAACAACACGCCACAAGAGCATGTTTATATCATAAAGTCACATTTAATAATTTTGCAGAAAAATTATGATAAAAGGAAATACATATATATATACATATATATATATATATATATATATATGATGGGAAAGTAGTGTTTCATTGTTTATTAAACCTTTTCTAGATAACAATATTACATTTATGTGAAAGCTTGTTATTATTTTTGTCCCATTGAAATTGTCATTTTTATAAATAATATTTATTTTATTAAAATTATTATTTTATATAATTAAAAAAATTGATTAATTTTTTTCAATTATATTTTTATTATTAATGAGTTAATAAAATTATAGTAATTTTAATATTAATAAGTTATTGAAAGATATTAATTTGGTTTATTTAAAATAATTTTATATAATATTTAAAAAATTAATAATTTTCTTAATTATTTTAAAAATAATAATTTTTTTAATAGATATATATGAGTTAAAAGAAATAATTTTACTGGGAGAGATGAAGTATTTATTATGTCAATACTTCCATTAAATATAAAATTTAATAATTTGGTAATGGAAAATATATTACTCATTCCATCCCAAATTAACATACAATATTTTTTTATTTTAAATTATAGTTCACTTATTATTTTAATAAACTAATTAATATGATAAATTTCTATTATATCTATATTTAATATAATTTATTAAATATATATTATATTATAATAATATTATAATAAAAAATACATGTAAATTTATATTTTCAATAAAAAAAATGAGTGTGCCTATTACATATTTAATCCCTTTGAAATATAAAATGTGTATATATATTAATTTGGGATAAAGGGAGTATATAATAGAAATTTTTTAAAGTGTCCTTAAATAGTAGTAAATGTTTTAATTTTTATTAGAATACATATTATTTTATTGGCATATGTTATAATCATTTTATAATATGTGTAATTTTATTATTAATTACTTTGAAAAAGTGATAGAAATAAAATTCTAAAAAATAAATGTATTTCAATAAAAATAGAATATTTATTAGTAGAATAGTCTTATATAATATAATATAAAATCTTAATCAACTTTTTAAAGACTTAATATGGGGAATTAGAATGATATTGAAGAAAAGTTGCATGAAATAAAGAAAATATATATTTATATTTATATATATTAATTTAAGTGATTTAAAAATAAAATAAGAGAATATAGATTGGGGTGGTTTAATAATGTGAAATGAAAATTTAATGATACACTCATTAGAAAAACTAAATAAGTTGAGGCAGATGTAATCAAGAGAAGCATGGATATATCTAAACTAATTTGAATAAGAGTGATTCAGTATGATCTTACGATTTTACATATCTCCGAAGATATAGTTCATAATCGTTCTGAGTGAAGGAAAAAGAATATATATAGTCGACTCTAATTAATTTGATATTATAATTTTATTGAGCTTATTGAGTATGCAATTTGAAAATTAAAAAAAAATGACATATACCGAAATATAATTTAGTAGTGAGCTCATTTTTTTCAAACAATAAACTTAGAGTGATTTCCTTATTTTGTATTGATATTCTTCTCCTATGGAATGAACTCCTGATAGATTTTCTTTTTCATATTAATAATGCAAAAAAATAAAATAAAAAAAAGATAGAAAGAGTTGTGGGAAGAACATAGCCTCAGAAATGAAAGATAGGGTTGGAGAAAGGCAATGGCAAATGAAGAATGTCATATTATAAGGTTGGATTTTGGGGTACAAAGCTGCACAAAGATGAAGACAATTTAGGGTATGTCCTTATCAAAGCCAAGTTTACTCAAAATCTTATCCATGTTCGGTAATATGATGGAGCTTGTTCGGGTCACTCTCTTTTAATATTATTCCACTAAATAATCTCTTTGTCGTTGGCTTTGTTGACTTCAATTTATAAACTTACAGAATTTTTTTAATTTAAATACAAATAACAAATAAAATAATTATTTCATATATTATCTTTTAAAAAATATTAAATATCTTACATATAAAAATGACTCCTCGTAATTTTGGGATAATAAAATTATTTATAAGAAACCTTTTTTCTGAGTAACAAACCATAGATTTTAATATTACTCCACTAAATAATTCTATGAGATAACAAATGAAATGATTATTTTATTTAGCTTTATATTTAAATATAAAAAAATATTAAATATCTTTCATATAAAAATGACACCTCCATTTATGATTTTGAGATAATAAAATTATTTATTAAAAACCTTTTTTCTAAGTAATGAACCATAGATTTTTTTGCCCAAATCCATTAAATGTGTGATTATTTAAAATTATTATAAATTAAAATTTTAAATATAACTAATTTAAAAAAATTAGAGAAAACTAATTTTATTTATAATTAATTGTTATTCAAGCGACGTCACGAATCCAAATAAAATAACAACGGACATAGACACGTTCTTTGTTAAAGATTGTATTATTATATTCGCTAATCGTCTCATAAAGTTGGTTATTCAAAAACTATGACTATTTATTTAAATGAAATTTCAATGAAATTTAATATCAAACCCTTTGAAACTAATTTATGTATGAATTGATTTTAATTTTAATTTTGTAAATATTTTTAATTTAATTTTATATTAATTAAATTGTTAACTATGTTCATGAAAAAAGTTAAGGCACAATTGGGTTTGGTTGCTTGTCAAGTTTAGTACACTGTTCACTCTATTCAATTTATATTATTCTACTGCTCTCCTATTAATATTTTGGACAAGAAATTAGAGATTTTAATTATATATATCACACAGTCACTCGATCATTAATTATTATCATTAAATTATTATCATATCCTTGTATTATATAATAGTTTAAGTGTCAAAACTCATAATTGAACTAAGAAATTGCAGTGGAAAATTAATATAAATATTTGTTTTTCCTAATTCTGTTTTTTTAGTAACGGCTTACCCTTGCTTGGCAAGGCCCTCACACCCTTTTGGAGCAAAACTTGACCACTTTATTAAGTAGGGCCCTTATATTTCCTTTTTGGGATGAGCTCAGCCACTTATTCAGTAAAGCCCTCACATTCCTGCCGAGCTTGATCACTAAGCAAATTAAATTCTAGAGCAGCTAGCTCAGCAACCTACTACAATGATCTCTGTTTAAATTCAGGTTTATGAAAGGGCTTCACACATAATATAAACACTACGCATTGCTATTAAAATTTATTTTAAATTTACTTCCGTGAATCGAACCAAGGGCCTTGATGTTGTAAGATATGTGATTTTCCAAGTTCTTGAACTAGTTAAAAACCTATTACAAATCAAATATAAGAAAAAACCCATGAATCTGAATCAAATGACAAAAGAATAGATTTGGATAAAAAGGCAGAAAATGTCAAAATAAAAGGATATTTCATGACCAAGTTATTGTGTTTAGAAATTGAATATATATATATATATATATAACTAAACATGGAATCTTGATATCTTTAGTTGGCTAATAATAGTAAACTCAGGCCAAAATGAAAGAAACAAAAGAATAAATCAAGTTGAACTTGTTTTTAGCAAAACTTAAAAATCATTGATGAGACTTAAGAGGTGATATTGCTAGGTCAGAGGCAGTATTGCTGCCATGAAGAATAGACAAGAAGAAGATATATCAAAAAATAGCATCAATCTCTCTTCATCAATCTCTAGCATTTTTCATTTTAGTAAAATTTACGTGGTTCGGACAATATGATATACATTCACATATTTCAAAAAGTTTTTTTTTTTTATTTCTATGAGAACTGAATACAAAGATACAACTCATAACCAAATCTAATCGCTTCGAAATACATAACATAAAATGGGTCAGATTGCGTGTTTGGTTGCTCAATAGTTGTTTTATCCCTAAAAATTTTCATTATATAGGATGAAGTGCAAAATGAGCATCAAATGCTTCTTCATTAATCATTATAGCATGTTATATGGCCTGCAAGCAAATGTTAGTCAATTCTAATACCAAATACAAGGCATTTTCAGACATGCATAATCTAGCATTTCTGGTTCAAATCAAAGAACTATGAATAATAATGGACATTATAAAACAAAGTTTGTAGCAAAAAAATCATATGAAACATGTCTATATGACCAAGTTGATAAAGAAAGGATTTTCTTTAACACAAGTTAAAGGTATCCAAATCAATATTTGATTTCACAATCAAAACCAGAAGAATACATATATGTCATTCTCCTCCTTGCTTTCTTCTGCTCAGAAGGATATGAGCATTGCAGGTGCTTCAAGGCCTCGTTCCAGGACAATCCCAGCAGGGCCTGGGCATTGAAATAAAAAGTAGCGAACTTGTTGATATAGCATGGGTTGTCTCAGGTTGTTTATGAAGGTTGATGATGAGGTCCTGTCACTGTCACCATGATTTGTCCATGGCACCTTATATTGAGAGCTAATCCCATGACCATACACGTGTTAGGCATCAAATCAAAACGATATTACCACCACAAACTGAGGTTGAAGATGATAATGTTTTTAACTATTTCAGATTCAGTTGTCCCCTAAAGCCAAAATCATCTCTATGAATGCAAGAAGTTAAAAGGAGTTATCCTAATACTGTAATATATGTTGCTCACCATACCCACCCACCACCTACTTGACTCTTTCTTTTTGCCTGATATTCTCCACTTTCTTAGCAAAAACCGTCTGTTCAACAGAGAAAGAAAGCCTAGCCCCCACCATCTGCAAAAGGGTATATTAAAAAATGAAGTTTATTAACATTGTGACAAGAACCACCATGACTATGGGTCCATATAAGACTCATATCGCTGTTGAAATCTCCTGTCCAGACTGGATGATAGATAAGGCCAAGTGAGGATGAATGTACCTTTATATTATTTACTGCAGTCTTTTTTTTCAGTATTAGTATATATGAGGACGAGGAGAATCGATGAAATTGTCCAACAGAATCGATCTTGAGTCTATTACCTAGTAGAATATGCACTTATCACTAGGTTATGTCTCAGTTACTCCTACAGAGTTTGTTATCATCTTGTTTTTGTGGCTAAAAATTGTCCAACAGTTTGTTTCTAGTTTTATGTTGACCCAAAAGAGGATGAAAATTCACCTGACTCTTACTCTTTCTAAACATTATTAACTTATAACAAGAAGGAAGCAGAACACATGGTCTGGATTCTGTCTCTCCAGCTTTTTATCTCCAGAGCATCTTTTTTTGTCAGCTTAAACGTTCTTGTTCTTGGCTGTCTACATCACAACAAAAATTTAAAGTGCAATTCTACTGAAATATAGTTTAGAATAAGTGAAACCACAGCCAGATACATTTTTCACCAATTTACTGAGAAAAGCATTCAACAGTTTTTGTCTCAATTCATGCCCTTCTCACCAGGCACCAACTCTGCAAATCTGGGGACTAGGAATAAAGCCCCATAACCCCTTATCAAATCGATACTGTATACCCGTCCAGTTAATGGGTGAATCCCTGTGCAACAAAACGAGTTTTATATCTTTCAATCGATCCATCAAACTCTCTAGTTTGAGCTACTATTTGACAACTGTGACAACCCTTCAGACATTTTTAGTTCTGTATTGATGGCTCAAGAACGTAATCAATTCCTATGAGATTGAACATAATTCTCCCCATAACACTAATTTTTATTAGTAATTGATTGCCATACAACAGGAATAATTCCACCAGTTTTCAAGGCACAATTTGGTATAATGAAATTCATTAGGATCATCAAAATGTTCAAATAAATTGAAGTAGCACATCAATCAATCAACAGTATGGTTATTTACTATCAGCTTCCAGTGAATAAGTGCCACAAACGAACAGTTTCTGAAAAATTATTGCATGTATTTTAACGATTATGAGTACAATAGCCTTGGAACAAGATGTTGGTCTGTCAAGGAAAGCAGAAATAGTTAGCTTAGAGACTGTTAAAAGTGTTTCATTTTCTTCTCAAAAACAAAGAACTGCATTTAATTAATTATAAGCTTTAGAATGCCAAAGAATTTAAAAATCTAGCAGAAATGATTCACAATCCATCTTAATCACATGAAGCATATTATATTATGCTTAGGAAGAGTATCAATTGTATTCAAATAACATCTTTTCAATGATATGATATGATACTATTTGTGTTTGTCCATAAATTTTTTATGAACTTGCACACAAAGATCTTTGTTTCAATCAAGAATAGCTCTAAATCTCTCTCTCTCTCTCTCTGGCTAAAGACCCTTTTCTTGGTCATTGTGGGGCACAATCTGCATCTCAAGGTGAATAGTCCTGGTACAGATGATCTAACTAAAAGAAATCACATATCTGATGATGGTACAGAATTGATCATGACCGGCGAACTGCACAAGAAAATTCTCTGATTTGAAATGGTAATTTCAACATCTCACAGCAAAAAGTGGCAGAAAGTTGTTGGGTCAGAAAGCCTTTAATATGGTTAATAAGTTATGAGTAAGAGTAATATATCAGCATCAAGATCAGCATAAGTAAAATCAGGCTCTTAGAGATGTATAGATTCCATACAATGGAAGACAACGTGCAGGATTTTCTGTGATAGTGTACAGCTTTAGAAAGTTAAAATGCAACTAATTGACCACTAAAAACAATGGAGTTGAAGATCAAAGTTGCATGAAGATATTTATAAAAGACAATCATAATTTTACTATATTTCCAGATGAAAACATGTTAGACAACTACCCCAGAAGTGGGGTAGACCAACCAAATAGCAATGAGTATTTCAGCTTATTGTACCTTAGTTCCAATTGAGAGAAAAGATCTTTTCGTTTGTCGAATTGTCGTTGGAACTCATCGAACTCCGACAATATATTCTCTTCTGTCCCCACTTTTGAATGTGAATTCTTCTCTTACCAGTCATCAAGTACCCTGCAAAACAATAGACCAGCAATAGTTATTATTAGAAAGATAATAGAAAGTGCATATGTATAAACATGTCAAATTCGAAAGGGCATTTTTAAACAAGGCACGTAAGGCCATCTTTCGAATCGACATGCAAGAATGCATCTACAAATACAGATTCATCAGAACATAAGATGCATGCTACAGTTGCAGAAGGAATGTTAAATCTAAGGACTGTTGTAGGGACCAATCAAAGTCAAGCATATAAAGAAGTGATCATCAACCTTGCAACACAACAAGTATGTGGCTTACAAGCAATCATCTGCTTGGAGGGTCCAGGATCCACTATCCGTTTGCCCACATGATTTGACCTTGACAATGAATAGCCAACCCAAATCTTGTAGCTATCTTTGTGTTTCTCTTTAGCCACCTTCATCTTAAGCATATTGGAGGCTTCAATGGAGCAACTGATATCCTATTCATAAACAGTTCCAACTTCTAATTATGAAAAGTAGCTCATCTCCTATTCTCTCGTCATAACCAAATAGAACAAAGCTCAAGGTTTTCTGAAGAGGAAAAAAAAAAGAAAATGAAGGTGAAGTTTATATTATTTTTGGACACAAAAGTAAACAGTACTCTTTATGCTTGGAAAAAGAAAGTAATATTCCTCAATGATTCATAAGCTAACTATTAACTCGCCCCTTATTGCAGTTACTTGGTTGGATGCACAGAAAGTTTCGACAGAATAGCAGTGAACATTTGAAGGATTTTGCAATTGGTAAGTCTCATTCTGCATATAGATTTTCCTTTAGATTTTTAATATTCAAATAGGCATAACCACAAGAAAAGATGAAAACTTTGTGTGTGGAATTGAAATACAGTGATTCATAGCTAAGATTATACACACGCATTAATAACTCAGATTATATACATGCACAAGATACTGAGATTATACACATTCATTCATAACTCAGATTATACACATGCACAAGATACTAAATTCTTGACACTGTGGCTTGTGTTAATCATTTATATTACATGGTTAACCATGTGATTAGGAATAACATTGGATAGGGTACCTGCTAAAATTGTTCAAACCCGTTTATAAACTATCTAAACTCTATATAAATTGGAACAGGGTCGGATACCCAAAAATACCTTACCAGTTGCCGATTCATAGCTCAAGTTATACATAAGCATTAATAGCTCAATTTATGGACGTGCACAATATACTCCATTCTTGACATGCTGGCTTGAATCAATGACCAAAGTCAACTGATAACTATCAGTAACATGGTCTGAAATATATGAAAGCTGAAGAGCTATAAAATTTGAATCTTGAACTGAGATAATACTGGAGATAGACTCGTACTTTTCACACTTTATTAATAGGATCATTTCAGTCAATTTCATTTAGCACTCTTTGTGTCAGGCCATGCTTGCAATTGTCTTATAGGACAGCCTTCACTAGATGACCAACAATACTACACAAAACCAAACTACGGTACCAGACAATTCAAACAAACCCAGAAAGATCACCTGCGAAAATCTTTTGCTGCTCCAGAAGCAGCAAGAATAGAGGAAGAAGAAGAAGAAGACTATGAAGAAGAATCATCAGCTGCCATATCTGAGCTCTTCCATGGTTTTCTTGCAATTGGTACCTTTGGCTCAGATCCTGTCAATACTGATCCCTCAACACCAACATTTGCCATCTCTGTTGAGAATATAACTGAAAAAGAGACTGAAGTTACTGAGAATGAACTGAAGTTCATCAATGATGAGTTGGAGAAAGTTCTGGGAGCTCAAGCTAGAGAAGATTGTTGCAATGATTCATCAGGAAGAAACAGTTATGTTAGTGCAGGGAGAAGCAGTCATGGCAGCACAATTACCCTTAGTGGCAAGCCAATGGAAGGACAAGAAACCAATGTGAATGGAACAACAGTCTGTCCACTCCAGGGATATCTTTTTGGGTCTGCAATTGAACTATCAGAAACAACAACTGTGGCAAAGAAAGAGCACAGGATGTCACTTGGTGAACTGTTTCAGAGAACTAAAATAGCAGAAGAAAATTCTGGAGGAAAATGTGAGAGAGATGAGAAGCGCATGGAAAAGGAGGCGGATAAATCTGCTGTACATCTCATGAAAAAGATGCTGAAGAAGAAAATGCTCCATGCTTCTTCTAGAAGCTCTGCTACTACTGGTGGTGCAACTGTTGATTCTGCTTCAGCAGAAACAAAACTGCACAAGGTATGTCTACATAAAACCATCTTTGTCAAAATACTTCAGAGGATTGAACATGGATTGATAGTCCGAAAGAATATGCACTTATTGCTAAATTATATCTCTGAATATGACATAAGTTAATCCTCAAAATATTTATCTTGCAGCCAAATGGTAATCAAAATACCCTTTACAGATACTAGAAAATTGAGGAAGGATACAACAAACTAATAAATTGAAAGATTTGTGGGTCAAAACTATCTTCTGTTTATTATTGAAAATACATATAAACTAGCTCAAGGGGGTATAAGATGAGACGACATGAGTTTTTCCTCTTCTAGCCAAATGTCTCGAGTTTGTGTAAGCATGAAGTCCTTTCTTTAAAATTTGTGAAGAAGTGTTTTACCCTTAATGGGCTTACTCCACGCGAATCCATATTAATCTATATAATCTTATGCTTAAAATGCTAGGCATTAAACTTAGACCAATTTGTGGTGTGCAGATCCTACATATGTTCCACAGAAAAGTTCATCCTGAAAGCTCAACATCTGCGAGGAAGGTAGACAAACCCCAAAAAATTGAGAGTAGAAAAAGCATTGGGGGACAGAACAATGGAGGTCAGATGCTTCCTGATCAAGAAATTACAGTAATTCCTCAGAGAGCCCTTTCAAAGCGGAGCATTAGGTGCTACAAGAGTCAATCTAACCCAGCGCAGTTCACTCTTTCTGACTCAAATGGAAGCAGGGAATACTGGATCAAAACAGATGCAGACTGTAAGTACCTAGACATTTCACATTCCTAAACACATTATAGAAAGAAGCCTAAAACCTAGCTTAACGGTTAGAGAGCCCAAAATCAACAAAGACAATGACATTATGTGTCATTCCCAAATACTCCACCCTACTAAAACAGAGTATTTAAAAGTTCTCAAAACTATCATTATACCGTTGGGACTCTGTTTTAGTAGGGTGGAGTATTCCTTTAATATATTAAATATAGTATATGTATACATCTAAAAATAAATATTTTTGAAATTAAAAGTTGAAGAGTGATTTTTTTTAAAAAAAATGAATAATTTTTAAAATAATTTTATTTTTTATGTTATGTTTTGAAGAAATCTCAAATCCATATACATCTTACCTTCAAAATTCCAAATGACTACCGGTAATTTTAATTATCCCCTTTCAAGTTTCGAACGTCTAGATTTTAAAAACTAGCTCAAAGAATTAAAAAACTCAAAAATCTATATAAACCAAGCCTCATATCTTGGCTAATAGGATTCTAATAATTGTAATTAGTAATTTTCATGGCTTGGTACTAATTTTTAAGCCAGCATGCTAATTCAAGTTATGTGTATGAATTGTAGACCTCGTGTTGGAGCTCTAAAAGGTAGATGCAGAAGTCAAAGCAGGTTCTAAAAATTATCATCTTCAATTTAGTATGAAGCAATATATTGTGTTTTATGGGTCATTATAGTAAGAAATATATGTGTTGTGTTATGAAGAATTTGAGTGGAACAAAGAAATAAAAAAAGAGGCAGTCCTCCTGAAAAGCTGTCTTCAAACAATTAATACTGTAATATGATGCCTATATTATTTTGTAGTAAACATACAAGCATACTATGCTGCATTTATAAAATGTATCATGATGGAGTCTCAATGGAACTGTATTGAGCTAAAGCTCTTTATAAGCAAACCCTATATTTCAACATCATCAGATCAAAATTTGAGCTATATATATATAACACCTGTTATTATTGTTGGTATTAGAGCTTGTCATTTTTTAGGGGTGGTAGTAGATAGATATAAAAATGTTTTCATAGTTAAATCTTTGACTTATAGATCTAGAAGTGAATATTGTTGACTAGGATTTGAATATTCAGTAAGTCCCGTTTTAGCCGATGGGTAGGCGTTTAGAGCAGTAAATCAGTGATCGTGTCTAAAATCAACAAGAAAATACTTTAAAATCTATTTTTTAAATATTTAAAAATGAAACTATTTTTATGTAAATCTGCTAGTACAACTAAATCTGATTATTCTGAGTCATCAGAAATTAAAATGATAGTAAATAGGAATGAAATAATTTTAGAAGATTTTAATAAAGCAATAGATAATTAGGTAATACCTAAAGTAGATAAAGAACAGATTTATAAAATAACTAAATTAAACATATTTAAAAATAATTATAAAATTAAAGCAGAAGAAAGAGATGTACAGTTAAGTAAACCTTTTGAAAAGATTGCACTATTATCTTCAGAATCTATAAAGTACCATAAAAGTAAAAAATATAAGTATATATATAGGACTTGTGCAAATTGGTATAAAATCCTTAACTAGGGAAGGTTTAAATACAAGTATATTAGCAGTAGTTAGAGATACTAGATTTGTAAATTTTAATGATTCTCACTTTAGAACAATAGAGACTAGTTTAAGTAGTAGTCTCATTTTCTTTGATTGTTTTCCTGATATTACAATATCTCTGAACAACCCTAATATATTAAAAAGTGTTATATTAGAAATTAAAATATATAATTATAAAATATTAGAAGGATAAATTCTTGTAGTATTAATGTATAACATATATTATAAAGTCACGGTCACCGCCTTTATAACTAAATACAGTATAAAACTTAAAATAGGAGAAATTAAATTTTTTCAAACTGACCTTAGTAAAGCTAATACAGTAATTCCTAAAACTATTCAATGGAAAAACATTAGTCTTCCTAATGAATGAATTTTGAAAAATGTTATTCCCCCTCCAGAACCTGAAAAAGCAGTAAAATCAAATATAAAACTTAGTAAAATTGAACAATATAAAGATGGTAATGTTAAATTAAAATTCAATAGACATAGTACAAACAGTAGAAATTCTAATTCCTCTTCATCCGCTCCAGCAGTAGATATAGAAAGAGCTTCACAATTACCTTCTGTAATATACGCTTCATATAAAGAAAAAAACCTAAACATGTTTTACTAACAATAGTAAAGCCTAGGTATTCTACATTAGATATACCTGAAAACTAGTAGTAAATTAAAAGATGTAGATTGTAATATAATTGTACTTACAGAAAATATGAACCCTTTAGAGCCAAACCCTTATTATAACCAAGGACAGGATAGAAAACAATCTCCCTCTCCACCTATGTCACTTACAACTTCTTTTATGATAGAAAATATAGCAAACATAGTAGAGAATTAAATGTAATTAATAAAGAATTTATATTCAATAAAGATATGTTAGAGAGAGAATTAGCTTCAATAAAAAAATATAGATAAATTAAAAGAAGTACTTAATAAAGTAAATAATTTTGAATTTGTAAAGAATGAATATATTAATTTTATAAACTAATATAAAGTCAATATGAAAGTTTTTGATTGGCTTAAAAGAATTTATAAAAGAAAGATTAAAGCAGAAAAATTAATAAATTCTATAACAGTTAGAAAGAAAGAAATAGAATGAAAATTAAATTATAAAATTATACAAAGTGAACATTCACCTAAAACTTCAAGTATATTTATGTATGGTGATCGAGAAATTAATGTTGCATCATTTAAAACTGTAGTAGAAAATGATCTAAATAGAAAGATATTAGTGCACAATAATTTTAATAATGCATATTTACTAAGTATAGGACAACAGTTAAATAGAATATAAAATTCTATTAAAGATAAAGAAATAGTAAAATCAGTTGAGAAAACTGTTTCAGATAAAAAATTAAAAACTCATATTTTTAAACCTTTTGAGGTTTTGAAAATAGGACAACAATAAGCCAAAGCCAAGAATTCTGACTTTGTAAAAGCTATTAAAGATCAATTAAGTAAAATTAGATCAACATTTAAGTCAAAACAGGTAGTTCAAGAAATATATCAATCTAAAACTTCTAAAACTATTAGTACAGTAACCCAAGATCATTATTCAGAATCAGTTGAGGATTCTCAAGCCGAAACTAAAGATCTTGAATCTTTTAGTAAAGATATAGATCCACAAATAAATATTATAACACATCATCAATCTATAGTACCTAGAATGTCTACCCCAGATTTAGAAATTATAGATAAATCAAATACTCTTATCACAATATAAATATAATACCTCCTCAATTTATGAATGAAATATTAATAGTCTATCAAAATATAATATTATGAGTCTTCTACAGCAGATGACAATGGTTGCCAATGTTTATAGAACCCAAACTGATATGTCAAATAAAACTATAGCAGAATTAATTATACCTGGCTTCACAGGATAATTAAAAGGTTGATGAGATAATCATCTCACTGATTAATAATATTTAGAAATATTAAATGCTATAAAAATTTATGAAGATAAAATCTATGTATTAAATGAATATGGTGATACTATTCAGGATGCAGTGACAACATTGATATTGACTATATCATTTCACTTTATAGAAGATCCTACACATTTAAAAGATAAAAATATTGAATTGCTAAGTAACCTTAGATGTAAAAAACTTAGTGATTTTTAATTTTATAAAATAACTTTTCTAACTAGAATTATGCTTAGAGAAGATTTCAACCAGACTTTCTGAAAGAAAAAATTCTTTGCAGGATTGTCTTTCTTCCTAAGTGAGAAAGTTAAAAATTATATAAAATAAGAATATGAAAATTCTATTTCTTATGACTGTTTGACTTATGGTCAGTTGGTTAGTATGACAGTTTCTGGCAAATTCAGATTAACCCTAAAGACAGGTATGAAACTGCATTTACTATTCTATTTGAACAGTATGAATGGAATGTTATATCTTTTGGTTTAAAAAATGCACCCTCTGAATTTTAGAGAGTAATGAATGATATATTTAATCATTATACTAAATTTTATATAGTATATATTGATGATGTCTTAATATATTCTAAAATCTTAGATGATTATTTTAAATGCCTAAAAATATTTTTTATGGTAGTAAAAAAGAATGGTTTAGTATTAAGTAAAACTAAGATATCTTTGTTCCAGACTAAGATTAAATTCTTAGGTCATCATATAGAACAAGATATTTTAGAACCTATAGAAATAAATCTAGCCTTTGAAGATAAGTTTTCTGATCAAATCCTAAATAAAGTCTAATTACAGATATTTTTAGGATGTTTAAATTATGTTATAGAATTCTACCCAAACCTGAATAAGATTATAAAATCATTACATGATAGGCTTAAGAAAAATACTAGCCCATAGACTGAGATCGATACTGGTATAGTTAGACAGATTAAAACCCTAGTTAAAACTATTCCCTGCTTAAATATAGCTGACCCATTAGCTTCAAAGATAGTTGAGATTGATATTTCAAATATAGATTATAGTGGGATATTAGAATAAATAAAAGAGAATATAGAAATTATAATATAATTTTATTCAAGATATTGGAATCCAATCCAATTAAATTATTCTACTATTAAAAAAGAGATTTTAAGTATTATTTTATGTATTTCAAAATTTCAAAGTGATAAATCAAAAGTTTTTACTTCGTATTGATTGTAAAAGTGTTAAAGAGGTTTTACAAAAAGATGTTAAAAATCTTGTCTCAAAATAGATTTTTGCAATATGATAATCTATTTTAAGTATTTTTTTTATTTTGATATAGAATTTATTAAATGAGAAAATAACAGTTTACTTGACTTCCTTACTCGTGAATTCCTTCTCATGAATGATAGGGAATAAAAAGAAAAAAATAACATATAAAGCTACCCTAAAGTTTGATTCTCCTAAAGTCTTATCTGATCATTCAGATAGTATAACCAAATCTAAAACCATAAAGTCTTAGGCTGATGCTTTGCAAGAAGAAGATAATAAAACTAAAATGGATCTTTGGGTCTCCCAGCTGGCCCAATCTCCAGTAGTCATTAAAGCACTATCAAACTTAGGTTTCCCTCCTCCTGAAGCCTCAGGTAATAAATCTTTAGTCTTTTTTTTAAAGCAGAGATAGATGAATCTTCATCTATAAAAATCATATCTCAAAATATTTCTAAAAATAAGATTGAAGTTTCAAACCTTTCAACTCAAATTGTTTCTTCAAATTTTCCTTTAAAGCACCCTAAAGCTATATGGTTTAATAAAATTTTTAGACTACAGAATTAATAATTGAAAATGAAACTGCTCAACAGAATCAATAAAATATTATTGAGCTTTTAAGCAAATAATTTTTCAAAATGTAAATATACAGACTCAATAACATTCCATGGATTCTGCTGAATAGTTTTATTTTTAATTATTAATTCTGTAGTCTAAAATTTTTTATTAAACCATATAGCTTTAGGGTACTTTAAAAGAAAATTTGAAGAAACAATTTGAGTTGAAGTTTTTGAAACTTCAATCTCATTTTTAGAAATATTTTAAAATAGGGTTTTTATAGATAAAGATTCACCTATCTCTGCTTTAACAAAAGGGACTAGAGATTTATTATTTGATGCTTCAGGAGGAGATAAATCTAAGTTTGATAGTGCTTTAATGACTTCTGAAGATTGGGCCAGCTGAAAAACTCAAAGATCCATTTTAGCTTTATTATCTTCTTCTTGAACAACATTAGCCCAAGACTTTATGACTTTAGGTTTGGTTATACTATCTGAATGATCAAATAGAGTTTTAGGAGAAGCAGACTTTAGGATTTTTTTTTAGCTTTATTGCTTGTTTTCTTCTTTTTATTTCACATAATTCCTGAAAAGGAATTCACGAGTAAGAAAGTCAGGTAAACTGTTATTTTCTCCTTTAATAAATTCTATATCAAAATAAAAAATACTTAAAATAGGTTGTCATCTTACAAAAATCTGTTTTGAGGCAAGATTTTTAATATCTTTTTGTAAAACATCTTTAGCACTTTTACAATCAATACGAAGTAAAAAATTTTAATTTAATAATCACTTTAAATTTTTGAAATACATAAAACAATACTTAAAAAAAATTTTAATAGTAGAATAATTTAATTGGGTTAGACTCCAATATCCTGAATAACACTGAATTATGGTTTCTCTACCCTCTTTCATCTGTTTTAATATCCCACCATAACCTATATCTAAAGCATCAATCTCAATTATCTTTGAAGCTAATGAGTTAGCTATATGTAAGCAGAGAATAGTTTTAACTAGGATTTTAATCTGTCCAACTATACTAGTATCAACCTCAGTCCATGGGCTAGAGTTTTTCTTAAGCCTATCATATAATGATTTTATAATTCTATTTAGGTTTGGGTAGAATTCTATAACATAATTTAAACATTTTAAAAATCTCTGTAATTGAGCTTTATTTAAGATTTGATTAGGAAACTTATCTCCAAAGACTAAGTTTATTTCTATATATTCTAAAATACCATGTTCTATATGATGACCTAAGAATCTAATCTTAATATGGAACAAAGACATATGAGTTTTACTTAATACTAAACCATTCTTCTTTACTATCATAAAAAATATTTTTAGGCGTTTAAAATGATCATCTAAAATTTTAGAATAAATTAAGATATCATCAATATATATTATATAAAATTTAGTATAAGGATTAAATATATCATTCATTACTCTCTGAAATTCAAATAGTGCATTCTTTAAATCAAAAGGCATAACATTCTATTGATACTATCCAAATAGAACAGTGAATGTAATCTTATACTTGTCTTTAGGTTAATCTAAATTTGTCAGAAACCCGATTTCATATTAAATTTACTAAAAATATTTATTTTATATAATCTTCTTAATAAAAATTTTTTATTTGGAATAGAATAATTAATCTATTTTAAAGCTTTATTTAATGATTTATAATTTATTATTAATCTAGGGGCTTCTCTTTCTATCTTAGAGGTCTTGTTCATATAAAATATTGTACAAGATTATAAGCTTCTAGATTTAATAATTAATTTTTTATTTTTCAAATTAGTTATTTCTTTTTTATACAATTCAATTATATCAGACATCATTTGATTAAGCCGAACTTTAGTTGTAATAGACTTTTTATCAAAGCATATTTCATATGGTAAATTAATAATATGCTACTTTCTATTCCAAAATATATTTGAAATAACAACACATAATTTATTTTCAATCTTAAGCTTTAATTTATTAATTTTATCTTGTATAAATTCAGTTTTTAATTGTTTATTTATTTTTTATAAATAAAAATTATTTTTTAAATTATAAAGTTGTTAAGAATTTACTTTTATTATTATATTTATTTGTAGTTCATAAATTGAATGAGCTTTAAGTAAGTTTAGATTTTTCTTTTTAGGTTTTTCAATAAATGAAAAAATATTTTTTTGATTTTTTACTTTAAAATTTATATTATCATCTTGTATAGAATATGGTATAATTAGATTTATAAATGGAGTTCCTAAGATTACCATATGATGAATATTACTTAAAATAAATATATTTTTTAGTTCTAAATTTTTATCAATTATTAAAACTTCTGTTTTACCAAGAATATTTTATTTAGATTTATTTGCAGCTGATAAGCTGTTATTTATTTTTTGCCAAAATTTTTTAAAAACTAGATTAGGTTTAATATAATTTAAGACAACTCCTATATCAAATAAAACTATAGTTTATATATTATAATTATTTAAAAATTTTAATTTTATTTTTATTAAATATTTTCTTGATGTAATTTCTTGTAACATAAAAATTATATTACCAGAAATTTTATCTTTACTTATTAAACTAATTTTATTATTATTAATTTCTTCTTTATTAGCTTCTTCTTTATCTTTTTCTTTTTTCCCATCAGAAGAAATAGAATTTAATAGAGACTTTATTAATTGAGAATTATTTTTTTAATTTTTAATTTTTAATTCTATTTTTATTTCTTTAATTTCTTTTTATAAATCATTAATTGTTGATTTATTCTTAATTATTTTATTTTTATTTAAGATTGAAGTTAGATTTTATGTTTGTTTACTAGTATTAGGTACTACAAAAGATTTAAGTTTTTCATTCGAAACTTCTAATAATTTGTTTAAGAATTTTTCTTGGATTTTAGAATCATTTATATGTTTTATAATTTTCAAGATAGATTCTTATTCTTTAGTTAAAATGTTTATTGATTTACTACTACTAGTAGTAGTTTCAGAACTAGTTTCTATATCATCTATTTGATTTATTTATTCAGAATCTAAATAATATTCAGAATATGAATATTCTAAATATAATTCATAAATTTTATTTAATAAAGATTATTCTAATTCTAGTTCTTATAGTTTTTATTAAACCTACAAAATCTAGATGTATGTCATTTTTTATTACAGTTGTAACATTTTAAATCTTTATATGATTTAAATTGATTATCTTTCTTTCTAAAAGTTTTTTATTGTTAAATTTTTTAGATTTATAAGATTTATAATGCTTCTATTTCTTATAGTAATATTCTTTATTATATTTTCTTTTATAATATTTTTTTATAAGATTTTTTTATATGGTTTCTTATATTTTGTAGAATATTGTCCACTAAAATTTTTATAATTTTAGGTTATACTATAATTAAATTGTTTACAAAATGAACATAATTCTGGTTTAATTTTTTTCATTTCATATTTTAATGATTTTTAAAGTTTTATATCTTGACAGAGCTTTAATTTTTCTTTTTGAACTATACTAACCAATTGACCATAAGTCAAACTGCCATAAGGAATAGAGTTTTCATATTTCTATTTTATATGATTTCTAACTTTCTCACCTGGGAAGAAGGGCAATCCTGCTAAAAAAATTTTCTTCCAGAAAGCTTGGTTGGAATCTTCTCTAAGCATAATCATAGTTAAAAAAGTTATTTTATAAAACTTAAAATCACTAAATTTTTTACACCTAAAATTACTTAGTAATTCAATATTTTTATCTTTTAAATGTGTAGGATCTCCTGTAAAATGAAGTGATATAGTCAGTGTCAGTATTGCCACAACATCCTAAATAGTATCACCATATTCATTTAGTATAGGAGTTTCATCTTCATAAGTTTTTATAGCATTTAATATTTTTAAATGTTGTTCATCAGCGAGATAATTATTCCATCAACCTTTTAATTGGCCTGTGAAGTCAGTTATAATTAATTCTGCTATAATTCTATCTGACTTATCAGTTTGGATTCTATAAACATTAGCAGCCATTGTCATCTGTTATAGAAGACTCAGAATATTATATTCTGATAGACTATCAATATTTCATTCATAAACTGAGGAGGTATTATATTTATGTTGTGATAAAGTATTTGGTCTATCTAAAATTTTTAAGTTTGAGATAAAAATTCTAGATACTGTAGATTGATGATGTATTATACGATTTATTTGTGGGTCTATATCTTTATTAAAAGATTTAAGATCTTCAATTTCAGGTGAGAATCCTCAACTGATTTTGAATCCGGATCTTAGGTTATTATACTAATAGTTTTAGAAGCTTTAGATTGAGGTGATTCTTGAACTAACTGTTTTGACTCAGATATTGAATCAATTTTAATTAATTGATCTTTAATAGCTTTTACAAAGTCAGAATTCTTGGATTTGACTTCTTGTTGACCTATTTTAGAAATCTCGAAGGGTTTAAAAATATGAGTTTTTAATTTTTTATCTGAAACAGTTTTCTCAACTGATTTTATTATTTATTTATCTTTAATATAATTTTTTTATTATATTTAACTGTTATTCTATACTTAGTAAATGTGTATTACTAAAATTATTTTGCTCTAATATCTTTCTGTTTGGATCATTTTCTACTACAGTTTTAAATGGTGCAGCATTAATTTCTCGATCACCATACATAAATATACTTACAATTTTAGATGAATATTCACTTTATATAATTTTATCATTTACTTTCCATTTTGTTTCTTTTTTTTCAAACTATTATGGGATTGATTAATTTTTTTGCTTAAAATTTTTCTTTATAAACCAATCAAAGAATTTCATATTAACTCCATATTGTTCATTCTTTACAGATTCAAACTTGTCTACTTTATTTAATACTTCTTTTAATTTATCTATATTTTTTGTTGAAGTCAATTCTTTGTCTAACTTATCTTTATCAAATATAAATTCTTTATTAATTACATTTAGTTCTCTATCTATGTTTGCTACGTTATTTGTCATAAAAGAAATTATAGGTGACATAGGTGGAGAATGAGACTGTTTCTATCCTGTTGTTGGTTATAATTAGGGTTTGATTCTAAAGGGTTCATATTTTCTGTAGGATTATAGAAAAGATGTGGTACAGTTGTACTGTAATCTACACTTTTTAGTTTACTACTGATTTCAGGTATATTAGATGTAGAATACCTAGGCTTTACTATTGTTTGTAAAATAAGTTTAAGTTCTTTCTCTTTATATGAAGTATATATTACAAAAGATAATTGTGAAGCTCTTCCTATATCTACTGTTGAAGCAAAGGAGAAGGTATCAGAATACCTACTGCTTATACTATGTCTACTGAATTTTAATTTAACTTTATCTTCGTATTGTTCAATTTTACTAAGTTCTATATTTGGTTTTACTGTTTTTTCATGTTATGGAGAAGAAATGACATTTTTCAAAATCCACTCATCAGGAAGACTAATGTCTTTCCATTGAGTAGTTTTAGAGATTACTGTATTAACTTTACTAAGGTCTGTTTAAAAAAAATTAGTTTCTCATGTTTTAAGTTTCATAATGTATTTAGTTGCAAAGACCGAGACTATGACTTTATAATATATTTTATACATTAATGCCATAGGAATTGATCCTTCTAATATTTTATAATTATGTGTTTTAATTTTTAATATAACATTTTTAATATATTAGGATCGTTCAAAGATATTGTAATATCAGAAAAATAATTAAAGAAAATTGGACCACTACTTAAACTGGTCTCTATTGTTCCTAAAAGAAAATCATTGAAATTTATAAATCTAGCATATCTAACTACTGCTAATATATTTGTATTTAAATCTTCCTTAGTTAAGAGTTTTATACCAATTTATACAAATCCTATATGTATATACTTATATTTTTTACTTTTATGGTGCTTTATAGATTCTGGAGATAATAATATAATCTTTTCAAAAAGTTTACTTAACTGTACATCTTTCTTTTGCTTTAATTATATAATTATTTTTAAATATATTTAATTTAGGTATTTTATAAATTTATTCTTTATCTACTTTAGGTATTACCCAATTATCTATTACTTTATTAAAATCTTCTAAAATTACTTCATTCCTATTTACTATCCTTTTAATTTTTGATGACTCAAAACTATCAGATTTAGTTGTACTAGCAGATTTACATAAAAATAGTTTCATTTTAAATATTTAAAAATATATTTTAAAGTATTTTTTTATTAATTTTAGACGCGACCACTGACTTACTGCCTTAAATTCTTATCCATTGGCTGAAACGGGACTTACTGCATATCTAAATCTTAGTTAACAATATTCACTTTTAGATCTATAAGTCAAAGATCTAATTATAGAAATAGTATTATATCTATCTACTACCACCCCTAAAAATGGCAGGCTCTGACACCTAAAAGAACTTGATGTTTTTTCAGATTCTAGAGGGGGAATAACATTTTTCAAAATCCATTCATAGGAAGACTAATGTCTTTCTATTGAATATGTTTAGAGATTACTGTATTAGTTTTACTAAAAGCTATTTGAAGAAATTTAATTTCTCTTATTTTAGGTTTCATAATATATTTAGTTGCAAAGGCCGAGACTATAACTTTATAATATATTTTATACATTGATATTACAGAAATTGATCCTTCTAACATTTCTATAATTATGTATTTTAATTTCTAATATAACACTTTTTAATATATTAGGATCTCCCAGCTGACTCAATCTCCAGAAGTTATTAAAGCACTATTAAACTTAGACTTCCCTCCTCTTAAAGCCTCAAGTAATAAATCTCTAGTCCCTTTTATTAAAGCAGAGATAGGTAAACTTTCATCTATAAAAACTTTATCTCAAAATGATTCTAAAAATGAGATTGAAGTTTCAAACTCTTCAACTCAAATTATTTTTTCAAATTTTTCTTTAAAACACCCTAAAACTATATAGTTTAATAAAAATTTTTAGACTACAAAATTAATAATTGAAAATAAAATTGCCCAGCAGAATCTATAAAATATTATTGAATCTATATACACTAAAAAATTATATATATGAGGTAAGCATAATATGCAACAAATGAATACAACAAGGTTTATTTTATCTATAATTTACCAAAATGAACTAATACAAATTGAAGGTGTAGAAACAAATTAAAAATCTAAAAGGAAAAAACAAAAAAGGACAAAAGGAGGTCAAATGTAAGAGATCGCGACTAGCATGTACTGTCCATGAAATTTACTAACAACTCCTTAACCATTGTTCTATCCGGTATCCTTCCAACAGCACCATAAATTGGGGCTAGGCCACCGCTTATTGCACCTGGGTTTTCTTTCACCTGAGATTTTGAAGGAGAAAAGAATTAATAGAGTGAAACACTAATGCAACGAAGCTGATTCGGTTGTTTTCCTCTTTTTTTTCCCTTCAGTACTTACAGTTTGCACAGATTCCCTCAGATCCTGAAGGAAGTCCTCGACAATCGATAAATGTTGCAGAGTTACGCAGATATGAAGGCTGATTCAGCAAAATTAACAAAAACCAATGACGATTAGCATATGAAACATTCTCATTAAAATTTAGTGTATTATACATATGTGAAATTCCACTCAAATCTCTTACCTGTTAGGTCTCTGCAATGCATTCAAATGCCAGCCTTTGGATGATAAAATATCATTGACTTCAAATATGTCTAGAACATTTGATCCAAATGCCACAATTGTCATATCTGGCCTTCCAATTATAAATAACTCTTGCATCTCTCTTATTCTTAGAGTAAAAAAAAGAAGAAGAAGCTCCATTCAATAATTCGATAAGTTATAATACAAGACCAAAAGAAAGCCAAAAAAAATGATAGTAAAAATACAAACCCTTGCTGTATTTTTTTTGTTGCTTCCATTATCGCTTTTGTGTTCTTCAAGTACCCTTTAAGATGTAATGAAACAATGATCAAACTAAAAACATAATATCGTATAAAATGTCTGGATAAGCAATAAAGGAAACCACATTAATAAAATCGTATAATATCTGATTTCTCTCTCTTTCTTTGCTAGGGTTCCCTTCATTTTCTTTCTTCGCCCATCACGGCTTTAGACTCCGGTCAGACGGCGGCCCCTCTTGGGCCGCCCAAACCTTCATTTGTGGATGCTCTGAATTTGGGGCTGAATTCTTCCTCCTCATCTTCGTCTTTCAAATCTGTGGATCGCTCTTTTAGTGATGTGGATACCTCTGCTTCGAAGCTTGCCTCTCGTTTTAAAGGGGTTCCAGCGGTTTACTTTACACAAGATGAAATCGATCTCCTGGCTCGCCCTTTCAGATTTGCACTTGTTGGTTTTTTTGGTTCAGGTAGGCCAAATATGAAATCACTTCACAAATATTTTGAGATGATTGGTTTTAAGGGTTCCTTCTCATTGGGTCTGTTAAATGCTAGTAATGTTCTTATTATTTTTGATTTGGAAGAAGATTATCTTCGTTGTTGGTTGAGACAGCTGTGGTTCTTCAATGGATTTTGTATGCGTGTATCTAAATGGACAGCTGATTTTCGATCTAATGTTGATAATCCTGTGGTTCCGGCTTGGGTTTCTCTTGATGGACTGCCTGTTCACCTTTTCAACAAGTCTGCTCTTCATCCTATAGCTAACTTAATTGGAAAACCACTCAAAATTGATGCAGCCACATCCTCTCTTACTCGCCCTTCAGCAGCTCGAATTTGTGTGAAGCTAGATATGACAAAGGAGAAGCCAGATCGTATTTGGATTGGTAATGGCAAAAATGGATTCTTTCAATCAGTTTCGTATGAAAGCCTTCCAGCTTACTGTTCGCATTGTAGTCGATTGGGGCATGATATCTCTAATTGTGTTGTTATCAACAGTGCGATTAACTCTTCTAAACTCCCCTCAGAGGTTCCTAACAAGACAACTGAGACCAAGCAATGGGTGCCTAAAATCTCTACAAACAGCTTATCATCTGTCGAATCCTCTAAGCATGTCACTACTGATTGTTCTGTTTTAAAGGACAATGTTACAGGTTTGTCAATTGCTGATTGTTCTGTTTTTAAAGACTATGATACAGGTTTAACAAATACAAATCAGCCAGAGCAAAATGTTGCATCAAATGCTGCTTCTGTGGATATTGTTGATTGTGAAAAAGCTGGTAATCCATTAACTAATCCTTCCTCTTCAAATGCCTTATTGGACCAGAATGTTGTCATAATGGAACATGTTGATGTTGTTGTTTCTAATGTGTTTAGAGATTCGGTGGTGAAAGGTTCTCATAAAATTAATAAAGTTTCTTTTGCTGAAAATGTTGTTGTTTTGAACTCTTCTTTGAGAACCACTTCTCCAGATTCTCCTTTGCTTGTTTCTGAGGAGCAGAATTTAGAAGATTCTTCTATGCTTTTAGTGTCCAACACTATGAATGAATCCATTAATTTGAACTGTCTCAAGGACTTAGTTACTAATGATGGTCGTAATGCTATCTCGGATGCTTCTGATTCTGATATGGATGTTGTATCTCATGGACCCGATTATTCATCTGATATGAATTTATCCAAAGTAGATGCATCTTTAATTTGTGCTCTTAAGGATGTTTCTTCTACTTTAACTAATCCTCAACCTCCTGGCTTTGCTATGACTCTTAGAAAAAATAGAAAACGCAGAGGTTCTTTTGTTTCTAAAGCTTTGAAAAATAAAGACTCTCACTCTTTAACTCTTGATTCTCCCTCTCATTAATGCTTATTTTGTGTTGGAATGTTAGAGGGGTTTCCTCCTCTTTTAATCGGCTCCACAAGCTTTGTTCAGTCCACCAAATTGGTCTTCTTATCATTATTGAACCTATGGTTGATGCTGTTAAAAGTAACCACTTATGTATTTCTTTGGGTTTTACTAATATTCAATGTGCTCAGGATAATAAAATTTGGTTATTATGGAAGGATCAATTGTTTGATGTTAATACTTTTGTTTCTAACCCATAAATTCTCTCATGTCTGGTCACCTCTCATGCTACGGCTTTCAAGTTTCGGCTATCTGCAATATATGGTTACCATTCCCGATCTGCTCGTGTATCTCTTTGGGATAATCTTTGTAATCTTGCAGCTCAATCTACTATTCCTTGGATTGTTGGAGGAGATTTTAATATTATTAAATCTCCCTCTGAATATAAAGGTAGAGGATTTCCTGATTTGAATAGTATCACAGACTTTGTTGATTGTTCGGTTAATTGTGGCTTGATGGATTTACCTTATTCTGGTAACAGTTTCACTTGGACAGGGGTTAGAAGTAACGGAAGAGTATGGAAGAGGCTGGATCATTTTTTGGCCTCTGT
Source organism: Garcia nutans (assembly GCA_947685225.1). Taxonomy (NCBI): domain Eukaryota; kingdom Viridiplantae; phylum Streptophyta; class Magnoliopsida; order Malpighiales; family Euphorbiaceae; genus Garcia; species Garcia nutans. Next base: position 22,786,084 of record CANTUV010000036.1, on the reverse strand, counting down.
TAATTTTTTGAATAGTTTTGATACTGTTAATTGTGTTCATCTTAACAAAACTACTTCAGATCACTCACCTATTTTGATCAAGTGTAATAATGTCATCTTTTCAGCTCCTCGTCCATTTAAATTCCAACATATGTGGCTGATGCATGATGATTTCCTTCCTAAGGTTCGGTCCTTTTGGTCTTCTAACTTTTCAGGGGGTGGTATGTCAGGTCTCTTCCGTAAACTGAAATCTCTCCGTAAGGTTATTTGTGAATGGAATAAATTGCACTTTGGCAACATTTTTTCTGCAATTCAAGAGGCCGAAAATTAGGTAACCATTGCTGAAGATAATTTTCTTTCTGATCCATCTCCTTCCAATAGATCGGTTTGGCAAGAGAAGCAAGCTATCTTGATTCAAAAACTGCGTTTTGAAGAAGTTTTTTTGGAAGCAGAAGTCGCATATCAAATGGTTGTCTGAAGGAGAAAATAATTCCAAATTTTTTCATACTTATGTGAAGATGTCTCGTAAGTTTCAGTTTATTGCTTCTATTAATAATGATGATGGTACAGTCATATCGGATCAAGATAGTATTGGAGAGGCTGCGGTTGATTTTTTCACCAAGCTTTTTCAAGAAGAACCGACTGTCCTCTCTACTGATTTGCTTGAATTGCTGCCATCTATTATTTCGAATGAAGACAATCTTGGATTGACTAAGATTCCAGAAGATGATGAGATAAAAGATGTTGTCTGGCAATTAGATCCAACAAGTGCTCCGGGCCCGGATGGTTTTGATGGTAGATTCTTTCGGACAGGTTGGGAATTTTTAAAATGGGATGTTTGTAGTGCAGTGAAAGAATTTTTTCTGGGCCTTCCTATCCTGAGATCTTTTGGTAGTGCTAATATTATTTTAATTCCAAAGGTCCCAAATCCGGAGCATTTTTCTCAGTTTCGTCCCATTTATCTTGCAACTTTTATTAGTAAAGTTTGTATAAGACTGCTTGCTAACAGATTGGCTCCTTTATTGATAAAAATTATTTCTCCTGAGCAAGTTGGCTTTCTTAAAGGTGGATCCATTCATAATCAAATTTTACTTGCTAATGAGATCATTCAAGACTTAGATAAGAAAATAAGAGGGCATAATCTAGCAATTAAACTGGATATGGCTAAGGCTTTTGACAGAGTTAGCTGGTCTTTTCTTAAAATGGTTCTCTTCCGTTTTGGTTTCTCTGCTCAGTTTGTGAATCTTATTATGGGCAACTTGGCTTCAACTCATCTCTCCGTGGTGGTTAATGGTACTAGCCGTGGCTATTTTCAACCTAAGAGGGGTGTAAAACAAGGTGACCCTCTTTCACCTCTTCTGTTCATTATTGCATCAGAATGCTTCTCAAGGAGTCTGAACCATTTAATTCAAGTAGGTAAAATTCTGCCTTATAGTCTTCACCGTAACTGTCCGGTGATATCTCATTTGGCCTTCGCGGATGATTTACTTGTTTTCATCAGAGGGGATCTTCGAAGTATTAGAAAATTCAAAGTTTTTATTTCTTCTTATCAACAATTTTCTGGTCAGCTAGTCAATTTTCACAAAAGCTCTTTTTATTGCTCAAGTAAGTGCCCCTCTTCTGCTGTTCGTCGTATGAAACATCATTTGGGAATTCATCGTAAGAATCTTCCTTTTACTTATCTTGAAGCTCCCATTTTTAAAGGAATTAATAGAGCAGCTTATTGTCACTTCTTATTGGATAAAATTGATCATAAATTGCAAGGCTGGTACAAGAAGTTTCTCTCAATAGGTGGTCGTCTTTTACTCATTAAACATGTACTTAGTACTATTCCTATGCATGTGATGGGTTCTCTTACTTTGCCTAAATCTGTTATCTCTGCTTTGGAAGCCAAGCTTTGCTCTTTCTTTTGGAGCACTGATTATTCGATTAAAAAACATCATTGGGTAAAGTTCTCTGATATGTGCTTCCCCACTTATGAAAATGGTCTGGGAATTCGTTCTTTCTCTTCTATTCAAGAGGCTTTCTCTCTCAAGCTCCTATGGAATTATTTACTCAAAAACTCAGTTTGGTCACAATTCATGCAATCCAAGTATCAATGCAGAGGTGAGATGTCATATTTGCAATCTGATTCTTGCTGGTGGAAACGAATTTGTCAAGTTTTCCAGCAATACTCGGATCATTTTATCTTAGATGCTACTCCAGTTGCTTGGAAGGAAACCACTTCGGGTCTGTTCACATTTTCTTCAGCATATGAGCTTGTTAGACAGCATCGGCATTCTTCCTTCTCCTCTTCTTCGGTCTGGGATGTTGTTTTCCCCACAAAATATTCTGTGTTGGCATGGAGAATTTTAAACAATGCTCTCCCTCTTCCAGAGAGGCTTCAAAGGATTGGATTTAATTTAGCAGCAGTTTGCCCTTTTTGTTATCAAGGGAATCCGTCTTTGGATCACATCTTTTATTTATGTAAAGAAATCCGCCCTCTTTGGTCTTTCTTTGGTGCATATTTGGTGGAGGATATCTCAGTCAGGAGATCTCTTCGACAAGTACTGATGCATTGGTGGCTCTTATCTCCTCTGAAATCACTTATTGGGCGAGTTAGAAGATTGATCTCATTATGTATTCTTTACTCTATTTGGGTTACTTATTGTACCTGCTATTGGGGTGAGAAGTCATTTTACTATCCATCCTTGTTGTCTTCTACTATTAGAAATATTACTAGTTGGGGGATTGGTCATTCTAATGACTCATTTTCTAAGCCTATTCCTACTCTTAAAGAAATTCTGCCCCCTCGTTTTGGTGCTGCCAAAATTAAGCCTAAACTAATTTCATGGATCAAGCCACCTTCGGGATATCTAAAGCTTAATATTGATGCTACTTTTACCCGGCATGTGGCAGCGGGAGGAGCCATTTTACGTTCTTCTTCTGGTCAGTTTCTAGCAGGTATTTCATTTATGCTTCATGCTCATGATGTTTTCAATGCTGAACTTATGGCTCTTCAAATTGGTTCTAAATGGTTCATTGAGGCTGGTTATGAGAATTTCCAAGTAGAATGTGACTCTTTATTGGTAGTTGATACACTTATTAATCAACAAGCTCTTCATCCTTCTTCTCTTGCCGGAATCACTAGACATCTGCTGCTCATTCATTCTTGCCCACTTCGTCATGTTTATAGAGAAGGCAATCAAGCTGCTCATTTTTTAGCCCTTTTCAGTAGATTGAATAGAAAAAATTTTCTTTTTACATCTTTTGATTCATTGCCTCCTTTTTTGAGAGGTATTTTGTTGAATGACTCTATGGGCACGCCCTATATCTGTTTTCATTAATCTATTAATAATACAGCGGATTGATCGTCTTGTTTGGTGGGTATCCAGACGTCCGGGCTAGTCCTGCGGCTTTTGCTGGTTCCACTTTCGAGTTGGTCAATTACGTTTTATAAAAAAAAAGCAATAAAGGAAACCAAAAGCTGACACCTTCTTGTCCTAGCGACATCATTGCAGCCCAAGCTCCAACTATTAAACTCCCAGGCTTGCTTCCAGCAATGGTAGGAGACACATAGAGCCCACCTGACCACTCAGTGACTGCAGGAAGGACAAAAGAAGAACAGATATAGACCACAAAACCATAAACTTGAGACCTTAAAAATAATGAAATTTGCATTTAAAAGAACATAGAAATTCAGATATCCTATTATAGAAGAAACCAAATATTAATAGATGCAATTCGTCTTCCCACAAAGACCTTTCACTCTTGCCTACGGATGTCCAGACTATTCCTACTAATTTATCATAAATTTAGGCAACACCTGTATTTCAGTCCACCATTTTCACTGCAAGAAGCACGTCCTTTACTCATCCCGACTCTCCCCATTTAAGACACAAAAATAAGGCAAAAGGTCTTATTATTTTAGGGAAACCAGAGAGGGAACAAAAGACAGTTGCCAGTTAGGCTACCACTAAATAAGTATTTGTAAAAAAAAAGTAAAATAGTTGCTCAATGAATTAAGCAGACAAGACTATTTTTTTTGAAATTTTATTTGGCAAACAAAAGCCAACTTACCAGTGACAAATTGATGCTGTTGGAAAACAGTGAGCCCCAAGCATTGCACCAAAAAAAACAAAAAACTCAAATCAGAAATCTGTATCTTAGGCTAAAAATTTTATATGAAAATCCATATTACCAACATTTTATTGTCCTCCGGCTACTAATTACCCGACATTATTGTTAAATGAGGCAAACAAAATACAGGAAACAAGAATAGCAACAATCAATTAGTTATGCAAGCAATGCATGATTGGCTATTCAAATTCCTGGGAAAAAAAAGTACTCTAAGCAGTATTAATTGCAGAAAAGCAAATGGAGTTTCTTGAAGCCAAGTTGCAGGACATCAAGCACTGGTACACTGTCCAATAAAATCAGTATGACACTGGGATTTCAAACTCGAAACTAAGAGGGACATCTGTAACTGCACTTGACAGAAGATCTTATCTTTCAAGAAGTTAAGCAATCAATAGTAGACTAAGATTTTACCTTTCTGACATCATGATTCCTGTATAGAACTACACTTGTTCCTTTAGGAGCCAGCCCATATTTATGCACATCCACTGACATTGAGGTCACTCCTTTAACAGAAAAATCAAAAGGCGGTATTGGATACTTGAAAAATGAGCATGGACATGTGATGAGAAGGTTCCTGATAAGCATCTTAAGGCATTGATATAAAATAACTGCCACTGATATATTACGATATATGCTATTTAGAAGCTTAATTAACAGATATTGTTGTTAAGCAGTTAAAACAGGCGATGCACTCTGTGGATAGCTAGTTCATTGATTGCTCTAAAAAACTCCTAAAACTGATTTGCAGGTTCTTCCAGTTATTATGAACGCTTCTAACACCAACAAAGGACACCTCTAGAATGATATCACATCAACTGATGGCTTTCAATTGAATACAGGAAATATAGCACAAACATTGTGACTATGCTCAAGTACCAAAGCAGTTATTACGCATCTAAGTATATCCTTATGTGGTGTACATTTTTCTACATAAAAAGCATTTACATTCTCAAAGCTCTTGGCACCGAAATAAAATATGCATAGAAGAATCCATATAATCGAGTCGAGAAAGAACTCCATGGAGAATCCATACAGAATCTGTAAAAACATGAATTCATGATATATGCGCGAAAGTAAAATTTTATGCAAAAACAGACTGTTATTTCTTATATAAAAGAAATTTCATGGTTCACTTTCAAAGCAAAGTATAACCCTCCGACTGGCACCAAGCAAAAGATAATTGATTGCTAAGAGAATCAAACATACCCAAGCTGACGAGCAAAAGGTAATACAAAACCACCAAGACAAAGGTCAACATGAAGACATATCCCATATTGAAAAGCCAATTTACCAAGCTCCTACAAGAGAAATTCATTTTTGAATTAAAAGCAAATAAAAGGACAATATAAATTAAGAAAGTATGCTTTTCATTAAAAACTTTGTCATTACTGGCAGTCAGGGTCTGGAAATCTACCTCAATAGGATCAATAATGCCATGAGGAAACCCTGGTGCAGATCCAACAATCTACAGCGGCAATAACATAAGGCCAAATTTAAATCATAATAAGTTAAATAAAGCAACCTTAGTATGGCAACAATATCAACTAGGAGTTTTTCTCTTGCCATAGGGAGATTTGAAAGACAACAACAACAACAACAACTAAGCCTTAGTCCCAAACAAGTTGGGGTCGGCTGTATGGATCCTCAACAAAAAAAGCTCAAAAGACACCAAAAAAGATACTCCAGCCTTAGGCCCCTTCCAAGACACGGATTTTACGTCTCCATTCAAGTCTGTCATTAATCAAATCCGCATCAAGATCTAAGGCACGTAAGTCTCTTGCTATCACCTCCTTCCACACAGTTCTAGGTCTTCCACGACCTCTAGCCCCCTCAATCAACAAATTCTCACACTTACGCACCGCAGCATTAGGAGGTCTTCTTAAAACATGTCCATACTATCTAAGTCGTCCTTCCCTCACCTTATCTCCGACATCCGCTACTTGAACTTTTTGTCGAATATGAACATTCTTAATTTTGTCCAGTCTGGTATGTCCACACATCCATCTTAGCATCCTCATTTCTGCCACACTCATCTTATGCAAATGTTGTCCCATTGGTGCCCAACACTCACTACCATAGAGCATCGCAGGCCTAACAACCGTCCTATAGAATTTACCTTTCACTTTCAGAGGTATTTTCTTATCACGTAGAACCCCAGTCGCACCCTTCCACTTCAACCACCCTACCTGTATTCTGTGAGCCACATCTTCATCTATACGGCCATCATTCTGGAACACCGAACCCAAATATTTGAACTGTTTGGTTTTAGGAACCAAAACTCCATCCAACTTAACCTCGTGTTCCTGCTTCTTTCTTAGACTGAACTCACAATGCATATATTCCGTTTTACTCCTACTTAACTTAAAACCCTTGTCCTCGAGAATTTTTCTCCACACTTCCAACTTACGGTTTACACCAGCACTAGTCTCATCAATTAAAATAATATCATCAGCAAACAACATACACCAAGGAACATCGTCTTGTATGCTTCTGGTTAGCTCGTCCATAACCAGGGTAAATAAGTATGGACTCATGGCCGAACCTTGATGCAATCCGGTAGTAATGGGGAAAGCCTCAGTGTCTCCACCAGGTGTTTTCACACTAGTGGATGCATTCTCATACATGTCCTTGATGATGTTGATATATTTGCCGCTGACTCCTTTCCTCTTCAAAACCCACCATAACACTTCTCTTGGTACTCTATCATAGGCTTTCTCCAAGTCAATAAATACCATGTGGAGATCTTTCTTCTTCTCTTGATACAATTCCATTAGTCTTCTTAGAAGAGAAATAGCCTCCATGGTAGATCTCCCTGGCATAAACCCAAACTGATTATCCGAAACTCTTGTAAGCTTCCTCAATCTGTGTTCAATAATCCTTTCCCATAATTTCATAGTATGGCTCATAAGTTTGATACCCCGATAATTTGTACAGCATTGAATGTCTCCCTTATTTTTATATATGGGTACCAGGATACTCTTCCTCCAGGCATTCGGCATCTTACGTCCTTTCACAATAGCATTAAAGAGTTTAGTTAACCAGGCAACTCCAACCTCTCCAAGGTTCTTCCAAACCTCTATAGGAATACCATCCGGGCCACAAGCTTTACCAACTTTCATATACTCCAAGGCTTCTCTTACTTCACTATGCAAGATCCTCCTAGACCAGCTGATATAACCATTTGTTGCAAGAAGACCTTGAAAATCTTGTTCATGTTCAGGGTTAAATAACTGCTCAAAATAAGCCTTCCACCTCTCCTTAATCTCAACATCTCCTGTCAACACCCGTTGATCTTCGTCCTTTATACATTTGACTTGGCTTAAATCTCTGCTTTTCCTTTCTCTCATCCTTGCAATCTTATAAATGCTCATCTCTCCCTCTTTAGTACCTAACTTTTGATAAATCCCTTCTAAGGCTCTGCCACGAGCTACACTAACAGCCTTCTTTGCCTCTTTCTTAGCCCTCTTATATTCCTCAAAGGCCTCGCTATTAACCGCATTCGGTAACTTTTTATACCATTCCATCTTAGCCTTAATAGCCTTTTGAACCTCCTCATCCCACCACCATGCATCGTGCGGTCGAGGCCCTGCCCCTTTAGAGATCCCAAGTAATTTACTACCTGCTTTCTTAATGCCACCTTCCATTTTTGTCCACAAGTCCTCTGCACTAGCCTCAAGGTTCCAAATGTCTTCCTTTAGTAACTCCTCCTTAAAGGTACCTTGAGCTAGGTCTTTCAATTTCCACCATCTTATCCTTGGTTCCAATACTTTCTTATCATTCCTCCAGCTACTTTTATTCTTAACATCTAAAACCACAATACGATGTTGCGCCGTCAATGCTTCACCCGGAATGACCTTGCAATCCTTACACTTACTTTTGTCCCGTCTTCGAGTAAGTATGAAGTCTATTTGACTTTGGGTTCGTCCACTCTTAAAGGTAATCAAGTGTGACCCCCTCTTTTCAAAGCAGGTATTTGCCAGCACTAGATCATAAGCCACCGCAAAATCCAAAATGCTCTTTCCCTCCTCATTCCTGTTGCCAAAACCATAACCCCTATGGACCCTGTCATAACCATTACTGTCCTTACCAACATGCCCGTTAAGGTCCCTACCAATGAAAATTTGCTGATTATCCGGAATACTTTGCATGATTTCATCCATATCTTCCCAGAACTGAACCTTGGATGCTCCGTCCAAACCTACTTGGGGAGCATAAGCACTAATAACATTAATAGTGTCATCTCCCAAAACAAGCCTCAAAGAGATAATCCTATCTCCCTTTCTCTTCACTTCCACCACCTTGTCTTTAAGCGTAGGCTCAATAATAATGCCCAAACCATTCCTATTGTTATCCAAGCCACAATACCACAGCTTATATCCTGAGTTACCAATCTCTTTTGCTTTATTTCCCTTCCACCTGGTTTCCTGCAAATAAGCAATATTAACCTTCCTTCTTTTCAAAGTATCCACAAGCTCTATAGACTTCCCAGTCAGAGTGCCAATATTCCAACTACCTAATCTTAAACGGCTCCCTTGGACTTGCTTCTTTAGCCGCATTCGTCCATAATGCGGTAGCCCTTTCCTGTCTGACACCACATCCGGGCGCTGATATGGCGGGACTAACTTCTTTACCCATACCCGTCCATGGCATGAGAACCTTTGCTCATACTCCACCACACCCAGGCGTCGATGTGATGGAACCCCTTGCTCATTTAACACTACACCCGGGTGCCGATGTAGCGCGTGCCTAGGTGAACACGTCCCAACGGTATAATGATAGTTTGACAAATGAAACAGAATTTATTGAGTTCACAATGTATACCAAAATGGTATTCTTGTTAATGTGGTGTCTTATCACTTTGACATCTGCTTGAAATTCTTTATTTACAGGAACACGCCACAACTTGATGTTAAAGTATTGTGCTGCCTTGTCATATGCTGAGTGTCCAGATTCAGGTATGATCCTATGCTTGGGAAGGAAATGCTTTTATTAGCAATTCTTAATTCAGGATAAATCAGCTAAAAAATGAAAATCATATTAGAAAATTTGCATACATTTCAGGTCTTGAAATTCCCTTCTTGGCCTTCATATAGTCACGGGATGATTTCACAGCCATTAATATACTTTCAGTTCCTCCGGATGTCATATTTCCGCATATTTCTCCTGCAGAAGCCTTTTCTTTACCTCCTAAAAGTGAAGCTGTCATTGCAACAACTTCAGCCTCAAATCGTGCTACACTCTGGAATATATCAAAATGCAATGGGTTTGTGTGTGCAAACCTGAAAATAAGTTCCAATAAAGTTTCACAGAGGAATGATGAAAGGATGAGCGAATAGGAAGAAATGGTTAAGCATATATCTCATGTTTACAAACAGATACTGCGCTCATATTAAAGTTAGAGGAAATGGAGGACCTAAGCTTATATGGCCATCATATTAAAGCATTAGGCCAAATGCTTCTTTGAGGGATAATAACATCATCAAAGCAAAACTATGCTGTTTTAACAGATATTATAATACCATTAAATTGAGTGTCCAAAACGTTAATTTTTCCAAGATTTTAACATAAAACTAGAATTTTTTATATATTAATAAGTACTATGTTTTGCAGGTTCAACATTTCAAAAACTTTTTACAGTTCAAAACAAGAAATGAAGGAGAATTTTTATTTTTCTAAGTAGTGCATGAGACAATTCACTGGTGCAAATTCTTAAGACAAACTGCAATCTTCTCTTTAGTACAGGTAGAAAATAGATCCAGCAAAAAGTGTACACATCAACTAGATGCATACACTCACAACTTAACAATAATTAAGTAATGCTACATGCATTTCTTTTCTGACCAGTAAGAAAAAACAATGCAAGAAAAGTCATAATCTAGCTTGCTTCAATGGGTCAGTGGATATATAATGCACTTGGCATGAAGCAGTAAACAGAAAAATGTTTAGCAAGTTTTATTCCAGCTTACAGTTTATTCACCAGTCAATCAGATTCCACATAAAGAAGCAATTTAATTATTTAAAGATGAATTTTAACTTTTAAGATGACAAAAATAATAAAAGCACTACATGTGCTGTATCTTACTGACATTGAACATGCCTCATTTATCAAAGAAAAATGTCCTTCAGATTCTGTTCCTCCAATGTAGCTGCAAAAACAAGAATGAAAATTAATAAAATAAATCAGCAATTTTTTAAGAGCAACACAGAGCTCTTTTTTTTTATCATCAAAGCTTGAGATACTATAAATAAAATGCTCGGTAATGATTTGCAAACATACACTGTACCAGAGCATTTTCCTTGCCAAACCACATCATTCCTTTTCTCTTCTGTCATTTTCTCTATGACTCCAGTTCCCAAGCCTTCTCTTGGCAACTCTGACCTCCAGCTCTCTCGTTTAGATTTATTACCAGACTGCAACTGATCCACAACCTACATGATCAAAGGGCAACATTCTACAATGTTAAAGCTTCAGAAATAAACCCTGGTGTTAATTATTTCACATGTACAAAAACAGAGATAACAGCCCAATGTATATTATGACACAGGTACATGTCAAATAACACACAATTCGTTCCCATTTTTCTGAGACAGAATAAAAAAAATGAACAAGATCGGAGTACACCACAGACAGCCAACAATTAAGGCCATCATGGATCATGCTCCAAACACATGCACAAGCCAACTTTCATTTCGAACATTTATCAATATACAAGTATGCCTACTTGCAATATCCATTTTAATGCAATCTACACGAAATTCTATTTTATTTTAAAAACCACGCAGCAAAAACAACAGTTGAAATTTATCAATCCTATTCATCATCTTCATCAACCTTAGACCTGAAAATCAAATTGTTTCATTTCATGCAACTAATAATTACAATTTTTCTTCCATTTGCTCTAGTTAAAACACATACACTACAAATCACAAAAATTCAAACAAAAACAATTCATTCAACAAACAATTTATAAACAAAAAAAAAAATCAAAAAATCAAAATCACGCCTAACCTTCTGCTTTTCAGCATCGATATAGCTCTTAACTCTAGGCATCAACCTTCATCACATTAACAAAAAATAACAACAAAATCCACAATTAAGTAAAATAGTCGAGAAGTTGCGAAAATAGCGAATATCAGAATTGCTTACTTAATTAAACTAATGAAAAACCCTAAAACAGTAGCTCTGATTCCATTTTCATAAACGACACGAAGAAACGAGCGGAGAATTAGCGCGATGAAGAGAGTAAAGAGAGGAGCAATAAGCAGAAACAGAGGTTCGTATTCTGATAAGAATGAATTAGCAGAAACTCTGAATTCGGTCAATTGTGTCTTCACCGACGCCATTTTCATTTCCATTGTCGTTGAAGCGAAGCTCTAGGCGATAAAATCGAAAAGAAACCGAAATTTATAGATTCAACGTTATTAATAATTTTTTTATTTTATTTCTATTTATATGAATAAATTAAGTTATTATCGCGTGTAAGGTACGTTCGTTTGTTTTTGGCGGGCCAAAAACAGGCAAACAGCTTGCTTGCCGAATGACAATAGTGAATTTGCAATGGATTTATGAAATTTTTTATGTTATTTAATAATTATAAATTTTATAAAAAAAAATTATATTAATTTATCTAGTTATATCCTTTTTAAATATTTTCTCCTTATTAACTAGATTAAACAGATTTAATAAATGACTGAGAAATAACTCAGCATGATACTTCATATTTTTTTTTATTTTTTCAAATTCTATATACTTTTAAATAAATAATTATCTTTATATTATTTTAAATAAATAATTATCTATCCATACTTATAAATTAGAAAAACAAAATTAGTACATGTATTCATAAATATAAATAAATAATTTATAATATCAAATTAAAGAACACAAAGAGGTTAAATATACAATACTAAAATATATTTTTAAAAATTTATAATTATATTAAATGTTAAATAATTTTTTTTATTTTATTTTTAGAAAATAACTCGTGTCATGTTAGCAGAAATAAAATGACAAAAACAAAACATTTTAGAATTATTGGCCAATAATCTATTTACATTTAGGTATGATAATAGTATTATTCATGCTACTATAAGAGGAAATAGGTTTAGATATTGTAAAAAAAATTAACGAGATATTTTTAATTATTTATAGTGTAGTAGCTATAATTTTATTTATTTATATAATTTATAGATAATTAATCATTAGTAATATCAAATATGATATTATAATTTTATTTAAACTCTCTAATTAAATATAATTATTATTAATATAATTATATTTAAATTTTTTAAATAAATATATATTATTATAAAAAATAATTTAATTTAATATTTTAAAAAATTATGACATATTAAAATAGCGATAAGTTATGCGATATTATATCAGCAACTGTCGTTTTAATATAATATATAGAATATACGTAAAATGAAATAATTTTTTTTCTAAGGTGATACTTAAAATAGAACAAAAGAAATATAATATATCTATAATTGATTTCACCTTCCCACTGTCCCTCATGCTTATATTCAAAATTTATTTTTTAAAACTATCCCAATAAAAAATAAATTTATTTTCAAAATTACCATTTTTTTACTTTCAATTTCTAAAATATCCTTTTACAATAGAATATGCCTATTATATATCTAATATACTAAAAGTATGTTCCATTTAAATATATACACTTAGAATATAAAAAATATTTTTGCAAAAAAATAATAAATGATACTATATAGTATTATTTTCTATAAAATTTTTACAAATTAATTAAATTTTATATGAATAACATTAAAAATAATAATAAGACATAAATTTAATTTTAAAATAATTATTATATATATAATGAGCTCTAATTGAGCTTGTATTAGTGATGGATGATTATTGATTTTCTTTTGAAGTTGTGATTCAATTTCTTTTAAATTCCTAGTGGTATAGTGTAAAACCGTGAACAATATATGAGTTTTTTTAAGTAGTTGTTTATTAGTTATTGTCGGCGGTGAAGTGTGAATGGCAACTTTCCTTTTTTCTCTTTGCAAAAATATTTTATGATACATGATAATATAAAATAAAATTATAAATTATAAAATAATTTGAATTGTCTTAATAATCAATATATAGTTATATATAAAAATAAATAAATAATAAAATTCAATATTATGTAGACAATTAAGTTTTATTGTGATCATATGTTTAAATTATAGTTTTTCAATTAAATGCAAATAGACTTTATCTTAAATATTAATTTAAATAATTGTGTTCTCTTAGGTTATTTTCATATACACTACATATTATTGATTGAATTAGTCAATATCTAAACAAATTTTAACGTAAAAAAAAACTAATTTCAACCAAAAGAGTATTCGATAATGTCATTAAATATTTTAAATTAACATTTTTATCACTTAATTATTTTAAATTATTTAATAATGTTTATTTAAAAATTTCAATTAAGTTATAAATCACCTGAAATGATGAATCGAAAATTACTAATTTGAAATTTATATTGTACACTTAAATTACTTATTAATTATATATATTTTTATTTTTAAAATTAGTTTTAATACCAAATAAAATTATGACACGTTATTTAGAGAGAAATATCAAATAAGTTCCTAAGTGTGAACCATGAAAAAATTAAAAGTCAAATTCTTATTACGTGGAGAAGTTTGTGAAGTTGACAATTTAAATACTAATCTATCACCACGTGGGAAGTATGAACTCAAATGCATAGCGCATTGTTGATAAGGTACAAATATCGTGACGTGCTAATTTAGAAAAATAACACATAATGATGTATATTTTTCATATATTTAAAAATATATGACACTAATATATTTTGAAAAATTAAAATTTATACATCATTGAATAAAATTAATTTTTTCATTTATTTTAAATTACAAAATATTAAATCTTAATGCAGTAATATCAAAGTTATTTTCAATTTTTTTATTGGAATATTATTAATAAAAAAATAAAATTTAAGTTGAAATAATGTAATATTTTACATAAAATGTTAAAAAATATTTTAAAAAATACTCATTTTCATTTCTCTTTCATATTTGTTCACATTTGCTAAGATCTAAACTTTAAAAAAAAAAATAGAAAGAGTAAAAATCTTTCACCTCTTTTTTCTCTTCTCTATCTCTTATTTAGGATTTTTGTGTATCAGCTCACTGGCCTTAGATATAGGTTTGCTGCCGACTCAGACCTAGATTTACTTCAGTTGCTTGGCTTTTTTCTAGATATTGTGTGTGTGTGTGTTTTTAATGGTTTTGTATAGCTTTGCTTTAGATCTAATCGTTTTAAGGCTTCTTGTAGCATCATTCTCCATGAAAGAAGGTTTTTGGTATTTTTATCTAGCTCGTTGGAGTGGGAACCGGAAGAATATTTGTTGTAGGCTTTGGTTTTCTTCTCTAAGATGTTGGCTTAAGATTTTTTTTTGTGCAAAGAGTACTGTTTGCGGTATCAACAAGTCCAAAAGCTTTTCAATCTTTATCTCTATGTAAGCTAAGTCAAATATTCTCTAAATTGATTAATTGAAGAAAATATATTTTCTGTTTGATTTTGAAAATCAAATTCTAAATAATATTGTAAGAATAAATCCACTAACCTATTGAGCTAAACCTTAAAATTAAAAGCTATTTTTTAAAATGTCTTTAATTATATATAAAGTAAAATATTTTCTTTTACAATATTTTGAATTATCCATTGCCACTTGTTTTTTTCTAAAGAATTCCTTAATTTCATATATATTTTTAACTAATTCTTTATTTATTATGGAAGTGATTAACATTATAAAATAGACTTATCGATTAATAAAATATAATTATTTTGTAAAATTGTTTTATTAATTATCCTTACAAAGATTTTGGCAGTGATGAAAAGGGAAAATATCAAGAAAGATGATTCCCTAAAAAAACATAAATAATAATATTGTTAAAATATTTTTTTTAATATTTGGAATAATTTCGTGGAAGGGAGGAGCTGCGCCAAACCCCAATATCTTTAATAAGATAATACTCCAAATTTTCAATATTCAAACCACATGGACTCATCATCTTCAATTTCATTCACATTATTCAAGCCAACGTGTTCATTTGCAACAATTAATATATATTATGATTTTGTCATTTATCTTGGTAAAACGATTATGACCACAAAATACAATAATTCTTTCGTATAGATCTTTGATCTTTTCTAAATTTGACTATACTTATATGTGAGAACTTTCAACCCATTATTCTTACAAATTTAGATCTAAAATAAAATTAATAATAAATCAACAATATAATTAAATTTATATATAAAAATCTAATTTTAGTTTTGATTATTTTAATATCATTTTCCACAAGTGAAGAAATTCATCACTTTGACAAGATGCATTTACACTATTTATATTATTTATATATATTAACACATACCTTACAAAATGAAAGTAGTTGTCATCTTTTAATTATTTTTTATAATTAATTAATTTCTAAAAATGTTAATTTTCAACCTTTCAATTTTATCTATTAATTAAGATTTCTAAGGAATAAAATGGAAAACGAAAGTAAGAAATTAAACTACCAAATAATATATATATATATATATATGTATATAGTTTGAAAAGTATGTTCTGACTAGTGAATTTTCTTCACCATTAAGCTTTCTTATTGACAAGAAAAACCACTAAATAATTTGGCTGACATATATTTTATCACAACTATCCATCCATACATGCATTTAATTATTTTTCAAAATTTATTGATTTTTTTTAAAGGGCTTTATTTATATATGTCCTAAGTTTTATTTTCATCGATCCAATCTTATAATTGAATTTTATTAAACTTTTTTAGAGTAATTGTTGACGATATTCACATTATATTGATGTTGAAATATATAAAAAAAATAACTATTCAATTAATGAATTTTATCTTGGTATTGTTTCAGTTTTATTTAAAAAACAACTAAATATACGGATAAGACCATATAATGATACCATAGATCATTGTCATTCATCCATTTTATCTTGGTATTGATTATATTTTTAACTTTGCAATTTTAATTAAAAAAACTAAATATGCCGATCATGAAAATTATATAATAATAAAATATTGTTCATTTTATTTCAGACATATTATATTTTTAACCTTGTAAGTAGTAATTTTAATTTATTATCAGAAATTATATTATATTATATAATTCTATCAACAATTCAACATATATAATCCCATATTTCAAAGAGAAGTACTCGTGTACGAAATAAAAGTTGGGTAAAAAACCAACTTAAAACTATACAATAATAGTTATAATATAATATTAATTTTTTTTTATAAAAGATTAGCATGTGTAATATTTATAATTAATAATCATAAATACTATTGCATGTATATATATATTAATATGCAATAATCTAATAATTTTAATAATTTATATTAAATTATGATATTTTTATCCCACTAAAATTGCCATTTTATATAATTAAAAAATTAATTAATTTTTTAGCTATAATTTTATTATTAATAAATTAATTAATTAAGTGAAACTATAATAATTTTAATATTAATATGTTAATAAAAAATATTTTAATTTATTTAAAATAATTTTATATAATATTAATTTTATATGTTTATAAGTTTACATCGGTTGAAGGCCTCAATTTTACTTAGGCATATTTATGGATATATAAATAATTAAATATTTAATTACGTGTCGTTTGCGGCACCAAACATAGGACAAATAAAGGAGAACAATACAAGAAAAGAAAGAAAGAAAAACAGAGCCTCCGCCTCTGCCTCTACTTTCAGCTAATTATTACAATTAGCCAATAGCCACCATTTATATCAAAAGCCGCCTCTCAAAAAAACAATATTTAAAAAAACAATACATATAAATACATAAAAATTTTCTTAATTTCTTTGCTTCAATATTGATTTCTTTCTTTCATATGGAGAATTACACTTCGTTTTTTCCACTTTCATCATCATCATCACCGCCGCCACCATCCACGGCGATGGTAGCTGCGGCAGCTTGTATTTCTAGTCCTTCTAATAGTTTCACTGATTATTTTCAAGTAAATAGCAAAGAAAACAATAATGGGTTCTTGAGTTTGATTCAAGCAGTGGAAACTAATGCTGATTCTACGGTGGTTGGCGGTGGTGATGGTGATCAGAAAAAAAGCTTTAATGTGTCTGAAAATGAAGAGAAAGTCTTATCATTAGGAGAGAAAATTAATAATAATGGTAAAGGAGAGAAGAAGAAGATAAGAAAGCCAAGATATGCTTTTCAAACAAGAAGTCAAGTTGATATTCTTGATGATGGTTATCGATGGAGAAAGTATGGCCAAAAAGCTGTGAAGAATAATAAATTTCCCAGGTAATAAAATTAGTAATTTATTGTTATTATTATTATAAATTATAATTAAGCTTTTTCTCTTATACTTCTTTTTATAATTATCTTTTTTTTTTACCAATTCTTGATTATATGTATTATGAAGCAGAAATTTTTTACGGATATGAATGATGAATTAATGATGTAGTTTTTATGCATATGAATATGTGAATGAAGAATGATTTAAAACATAGATTTTGCAAGGAAAAATATAAATAATAAGGTTAATATTAATTAATTTTTCATTATATATGAATGATATGTAGCCCAAGGTTTTCAAATCATAATATTAATATAATTATATTAAATCATTATATGACAAAGCTAAGAATTTTAATGTTAAAATCATTATTTTAGATTACTATTTGGATTTCAGCTTTAATTTTTTTCATGATGTTTATGGGAATTTTTATTCCGTTGAATTGGTTTTTGTGAGTTTTATTTATTTTTTTTTTACAAAAAAGAAAATCGATATTTTGCTTCATACTTGCTTGAATTTTCTCATTGCTTACATTAATGTGCAATTTTGAAAAGATATATTCATTAATGTTTTTAATAAGTAATTGATATGATATAAATTTTATCTTTCAACTAGCTCATAAAAATAATAAATAGGTTATGATTTGGAATAAAAAATATATTTATTAATTCAGAATGGAGAGCAGTTTATTAGTATAATATTATGTTGCTATCTATATTCTCTTCTAGATAAATTTGCTTATAGTTTCAACTTTCAAAAATATGATGAAATGGTTTATTATTTATTTATAATTTATAATAAAACATATAACCTTGATGGGCCATAATTAAATTGAATTAATCAACTTATTTAGTTAATTAAATAAATTATATATAGAGAGAGTTTATATTGACATTATTAAATTAAATTAAATTAATTTTTGTTTACTATTTATAGAAGCTACTACCGGTGCACTCATCAAGGTTGTATTGTGAAAAAACAAGTTCAAAGATTGACAAGAGATGAAGGAATTGTTGTGACAACTTACGAAGGAATGCATTCTCATCCAATTGAAAATTCTACCGATAATTTTGAGCATATTTTGGCTCAAATGCAAATTTTCACTTCTTATTGATACTATTTTTCTTATTTAATTATCATTTATAATATAGTATGGAAATATTCATAACGTGACAAACAAAATGTAATTCTTGTTATAATATATAATAGTTATAACTTATATTCTACATTGCATTAATGTTTGTTGTACATTATTTTTTGTTTATTTATGTGTACTTCAAATATAATTTGGGATTTTTTTTCATGTTTATAATATTATCCATATGGATAAATGTGTGTATATATATATATATATATTAATAGAGGTCGATTATATAGTTTTTCTTTTATTCATTTTGAGTGTTTATAAATTATATTTTTAGAAGAAATGTAGAGTTATTAGATTATTTTGAATCAAATTTTCTATTTAAGTTAGTATAGATTTATCCTTTTTATCTTTTAGCTATATCTATCTTAAAATATTTAGTTTTTCATTATTAATAGCCAATAATGAAATTTTAAAATCTTTACAATTTAGACAAATACTTGTTTTGAATAAATCTATCTGATTCTAACTTTGGATTCAAATTTAATATTTTTTTAAATTATTAATTAAGATGATTCCGGTATTACTGAATTAAAAATTTTATTAATTATAAAATATTATTTAAAATATGATAATTCACTTTTTTTAAAATATATATAACATTAGTCTCTAATGAGCCTCTAATATTGATGTTAGAAATATCAAATCTTTTCACCATCACTATGTGTGTAATTGAATGAGATTTTTCTTCTTTGCTTGTTAAATTCTACCTGCTCCTCTTTCTATTAGGCTATTTTTAGGCTACACAAACACAAAGGGACCATTTGTCGACTGCTAAACAAAATTTTACCCACAGATATTGAATTGGGTTGACTTTGACACAGGTTGCAGTTCAAGCCAACCCATTGCTTAAATCCACGGGATTTTTTCAAAAATATTAAAAAAATTATTTTCAAAAAACTTATTTTTCGAGTAAATTTTAAAAATACTCATTTCAAAGATATATATTTACTATATATATATATATCTAATATACTAAATACATATTTCACTTTTAAAAGTATACACTTAATATATATATTCGATATATTAAATATATAACCAATTAATAACTTATTTAGAAAAAAAGTTAAAAAATAAAATATAGTGTAATTTTCTTTAAATATATTAAACTACATATTTCTTACATTTTCAAAATGATTTTTCTATGAATTCTTTAAAAATACTCTCAGAAATAAAATTATTTCAAAAATATGTATTCTTTATAGAAAATACTTGTTTTATAATTTTTAACTTTTTAAAAAATATTATTTCAAAATATATATCTAATATATTTTTAATATATAAAAATTATATTTTACTAAGCGATATGTATTTAATATATATTGCGTATATTAAAAATATGTCAAACTAACACTTAAAAATATATATTGCGTATATTAAAAATATGTCAAACTAACACTTAATTTTTCTTCTTTTTTTTAAATAATTAAAAGCTAGCTTATGATGCTAAATTAACAATGAAAAACAATTAATTTTCACAATGTCTTATTGTCTTCACCAAAAAAAAACCATGAAGCTAAATTAACAATTAAACAAATCTACTTTCGTACCAAAAAAAAAAATCTACTAATTACACTCTCATTTTAAATGCACAATTACCTAAAATTAATGTATTGCTTATTCTCATGGGAATGAATAGGAAAGACATGAAATTTAGAATAGCAAATTGCTTCTCAGTAAGTTAAATGACTGTCATATATTAGACATGAAATTTAGAGTAGCACATGAAATTTAAATGACTGTCATATATTAGATTATTAGCATGCAACAAACTACTGTTTATTCGCAAAGTGTTACCAACTTTAGTAAGTTGTCATGTTCTAATTTCAAATGCTTCTTTATATTCTAAAGATTTTATATCAAATTTATTTTATGTGTAAAATGGAAACTGTCTTCTTTCTTGCTAAATTTATCTCATGCCTTTTAGGTTTTCTTGGCACGGTTCTTGCAAAAGAGGGGCACTTTTGCGGAGTTACAGACTTGGTTTCATGTGCATTGAAGGTACTTATAGGACTAAACACTTTGAAATACATGAAGTCTAATTGTATTAGCTTTTTTGTTTTTAAATCATAATTGATAGAGTAAATTTAGACTTGTCTCTGTTTGTCACAAATTTCTTTATTATCTAATCTTATTGGGGTCCATCTAATATCTCATAGAAAAAATGTTAATCTCCTTATTTTTTTATTATTTTTGGTGGGAAGATATACATGCTTTTAATGAAGTTTCTTAAATTATTTGCTTTTTGTAACCATCAATTTTATTTTATTTTATTTGTGATTATTGCATTTTCAATGAAACTTATATTGATAATTAAATTATTCTTCTTCTTAGAAAATATAATTGCATTCGACTTTTTTTCCCTAAAATTATGAATCATTGGCTCCATTTGACATTTCTTACCAGTGTTTTTCCCATGCTTAATGTTATTTGACATTGTGAATTTTTTTTTTTCATATATTAGGGGTTGAAAACTTCTTGACATGGTGTTTGCAACTAAACCGAGTTTATCTAATTCTTTAACTTCTATAACCCAACAACTTTAAAATGTTTATGGATCAATCAGGGTAAATGACTTTTTTTTTTTTCTTTTCTTTATATTTCAGGTAGAGCTCATATCTGAAATCATGTGCCATGACACAACACATGCTAAATCACTTGTACCTCTTTCTCTCTCTCTCTCTCTATATATATATATATACATTGGATTCCTCCCTACTAGTCTTTTCATCTGTTGATTTCATTAGTGTTCATAAAAAAAAGTCATTTACCTTGATTGACCCATAAACATTTTAAAGGTGTTGGGGTATAGAGGTGCAAGAATAAGATAAACTCTGATTAGTTGCAAACATAATGTCAGTAAGTTTTTAAACATGAATATTTTTAAAAAAATTCACAATATAAAACAACATTAGGCATGGAAAACATGTCAATAAGAAATGTCAAATGGAGCCAATGATTCATAATTTTAGAAAAAAAAAAAGTGGATGCAATTATAATTTCTAAGAAGAAGAAAATTTTAATTATCAACTTAAGTTGCATTGAAAATGCAATAATAACAATAAAATAAAATAAAATAAAATTGATGGTTACAAAAAGCAAATAATTTAAGAGAATTCGTTAAAAGCATGTATATCTTCCCACCTAAAAAATTGAAAAGATAAGGAGAAAAATATTTTTTCTATGAGATATTAGATGGACCCTGATAAGATTAAATAAAAAAAAAATCTGTGACAAACAAGTCTAAATTTACTCTATCAATTATGATTTAAAAACAAAAAAGCTAATACAATTAGACTTTATATATTTCGAAGTATTCAGTCCTATGAGTATCTTGAATGCAACTGAAACCAAGTCTGTAACTCCAGAAAAGTTCCCCTCATTTGCTAGAACCGAGCCAAGAAGACCTAAAAGGCAGAAGATAAATTTAGCAAGAAAGAAGACGGTTTCCATTTTATGCATAAAATAAATTTGATATAAGATCTTTAGAATATAAAGAAGCATTTGAAATTAGAACATGACAACATACTATAGTTGTTAACATTTTGCCAATAAACATTCATTCAACAGTTTGATACATGCTACTAATCTAATATATGACAGTCGTCGAGCTTACTAAGCAATGTGCTATTCTAAATTTCATGTCTCTCCAATTCTCCTTTCCTATTCATTCCCATGATAATAAGTAATATATTTTAGGTAATTATGCATTTAAAATGAGAGGGTGATTGAAAAAAAAAATTATCAAATTCAAATGCCCTTCTAATTTTTATATTTCTCTATCCAAATGGCCCTTATTAACATCATTTAAACTCAACAACTACAACTCTTCCTTCCTATGAAACAACAAGCACCAACAGCAGCAACTACAGCATAAAAGAGATTCGCAAAAAGCTCCAACATATTAGCAATAACAATTACAACAATAGTTCATAAAAGGTACAAAAATAAAGGCATTCATTAATTACAAACATTAAAAAATCAAATCAATTTTGACCGAACTCAAGAAGTTGAAATTAATGCTGATTCTAAGGTGCTTGGTGGGGGTGACGGTGGTGGTCAGAAAAATAGGTTAAATGGGTCTGAAAATGAAGAGAAATTATTATTATTAGGAAAGAAAATTAAAAATAATGGTAAGGAGAGAAGAAGAAGATAAGAAAGCCAAGACATGCTTATCAAACAACAAGTCAAGTTGATAGTCTTGATGATGGTTATCGATGGAGAAAGTATGGCCAAAAAGATGTGAAGAATAATAAATTTCCAGGTAATTGAATTAGTAACTTATTATTATTATTGTTATTATTACTATAAATTATAATTAAGCTTAATTATCTTGGTTTTTACCAATTCTTGATTATATGTATTATGCATTTTTTATGGATATGAATGATGAATTATTTATGTAGTTTTTGCAAAGCAATTAACTTATAGTTTATATGCATATTAATGTATGAATATTAATGAATGATTTAAAACATAGATTTGCAAGGAAGAACACAAATAATAATAAGGTTAATATTAATTAATTATTTCATTGTATAAGAATGATGTAGATCAAGGTTTTCAAATCATAACATCAAAATAATTATATTAAATCATCATATAATCAAGCTAAGAATTTTAATGTTAAAATCACTATTTTAGATTACTATTCAGTTGGATTTCAGTTTTAATTCTTTCATGATGTTTATGGGAATTTGTATTCCGTTGAATTGTTGTTTTTTGTGAGTTTTATTTATTTGTTGTACAAAAAAAATCGATATTTTGCTTCATACTCGCTTGATTTTTCTCACTGCTTACATTAATATGCGTTTTTAAAAGATATATTCATTAACATTTTTAATAAGTAATTGATATATACAGTAGAAATTTTATATATCAACTAACTTTAAATAGGTTATAATTCGGAAAAAGAGAAAAAAATATATGTTTGTTAATTTAGAACAAAGAGAGTAATTTATTAGCAAAATATTATGTTGCTATTCATATTCTCTTCTATATTAATTTGCTTCTAGTTTCAGAGATACGAAGAAATTAATAGTTATTTATTTATTTATAATAATATAACGGACCTTAATTATATTGAATTAATCAATTTATAGTTAATTAACTAAATCATATATATATATAGTTTATATTGACATTATTTAATTAAATTAAATTAATTTTTGTTTAATATTTGTAGAAGCTACTACCGGTGCACTCGTCAAGGTTGTATCGTGAAAAAAATAAGTTCAAAGACTGACAAGAGATGAAGGAATTGTTGTGACAACTTATGAAGGAATGCATTCACATCCAATTGAAAATTCTACAGATAATTTTCAGCATATTTTGGCTCAAATGCAAATTTACACTTCTTATTGATTATATTTTTTCATTTAATTATCATTTATAATATAGTACGAAAGTATTCATAATGAGACAGACAAAATGTAATTCTTGTTATAATATACAATAGCTATAACTTATATTCTACATTGAATTAATATTTATTTATGCCTACTTCAAATTTTAAAACCTCAAATCAAATTTGGAATTTTTTTTTTCAAGTTTATGATATTATCTATATAGATATGCATATATATATATATATTAACAGAGATCAATTATATAATTTTTTTTATTCACTTTGAGTGTTTATAAATTATATATATTTTTAAAAGATTTAGAGTTATAAGATCATTTTGAATTAGATTTTTTTAATTAAATTTGTATGCTGTATATATTTATCCTTTCATCTTTTAGTTATGTTGATCTTAAAATATTCAATTTTTTCATTATTGATAGCCAATAATGAAATTTTAAAATCTTTACAAATTAGACAGAAAAGACGTATTTTGAATAATTCTGATTCAATACTTTGGATTCAAATTTAATATTTTTAAATTTATTAATTAAAGGCGATTCTAGTATTATTGAATTAAAAATTTTATTAATTATCAAATATTATTTAAAATATGATCATTCACTTGTTTTTTAAATATATATAACATTAGTTTCTAATAAGCCTCTAGTGTCGATGTTAGAAATATCAAAAATTTTCACCATCACTATGTGTGTAATTGAATGGGATTTTCCTTCTTTGCTTGTTAAATTCCACCTTCTCCTCTTTCTATTAGGCCATTGTAGGCTACACAAACACAAATGGTCCATTAGTAACCAAAAAAAAGGAAATTACGTTGTATGTCCTATTTTTCAATTTTTTTTCTTTAAAATATTCTATAAAAATTTCTGATTATTGTTCATAATTCACTTTTACCAATCTTTTTTAAAAATATCCAATCTTCCTAACTCTTGTCATCGGTTTTCATAAAAAAATTTCTTCCAAAATTCTAACAACTAGTTTTCTTTCTTTAATCATTGTTTTTCTTTAAATTTTTTATTTTACTCACTTCGAAGAAGAAAAGCAAGAAAAAAGTCAAAAGAATCAATCAGATTTTTCAAAGTTGTTTATTATTTTTGTTTTTTACCAAATTAATTACTGTTTATTTTTTTTCTTTAATCTTGAAGGTTTTTTTTTATGGTTTATAATTTACAATTTTTTGATTATTTACTTTATTACCTTCGTTAAGCTTCAATAATGATGTTGAGTTGTTGATGGTAATTATAATTTATTTTTAAAAGAAACAAACTCTTAATTTGCAGTGGGAATGAGGAGAAATAAAATTTATTTATATGCTCTTTATTTTTTATAATATCAGATGAAAAATGGGGGAGTTCGTTCGATTTGTTCATATCTTCTTAATTTATTCATATTGTCTTTTATATAATCTATTGTTTACAGGTTACAGTGTAGTAGGTTATTTTGGTCTTGGAGTTTTTTTTTTTCAATACTGTGAGTTTAGGTGTTTCAGGCTGTAAGTAGTTTTTGGTGTATAGCAAAACTTTATTTTATTGAATTGATAAGAGCACCCCGACGAAGATAATAAAAATAAGCACTGTATAATATTGCACACTAAATTACATTGTTTTTTGTTCCAGAGCAAGCAAGAAGAACAGAAGTATCTTCTTTTTGTTTAGAGTGATTATTAAGGCTGTTGTTTTTTCAGTTGCAAAGTCTCAGTCATTTTGCTCAATGAAATCTTAGAATTACCCAGAAAAGGGATATTAGCAGATGAAACATTGCAGTTAGGTCACTAAACCATCACTTTCAAATTGGGTTATTTAAGTTATTGTTTTGGCATCTTCTTCCATCTACTGTGTATTAGGCATTTAAAAGTGTGAATGTAAATACCAATTGCCTCCTTTTATAGCCGAACCAACTTGCTTGGATTAATTCAGCTTTAATAATGTCGTCAAAATCAGATTTCCAACTTTCCCTGATTTGGTAAATGCAAACTTTAGAAGAAAAAATATATTAATCCAAGCAAATGCATACTTTAGAAATATATATATATATATTAATCCAAGCAAATGCATACTTTAGAAATATATATAAATATATTGTTACTAATTACGATATTATTTTATTTGGTACCATAAAGGTGGTGAAGAAATACAAATCTCGGGAAAAAATTGAGCATTGCAAGAGATAAAATAATAGAGAATTTCTTATGGACTGTGGATGTATTTTTTAGCCAGAATTTGAATATTGTAGGAGAATGTCCACAAAGGTTAATACTCTAATAACAACAATTGATGACGTTTATGATGTTTATGGCACCTTGGATGAACTTGAATTGTTTATTGATGTTGTTGAAAGGTTAGTACTTTTTTTTAAATACATTGACATTCAAATTCATAATTTCAATAAATTATTTTTTTATTGTTTCTTAATTTATACTATGATTTTTTCAGATGGGATATCAATGGCATAGAGCAGCTTCTAGACTATATGAAAATGTGTTTTTTACGCCTCTACAACTCAATAAATGAAATAGCTTTTGATACTTTTAAAAAACAAGGATTTCACATCGCCTCTTACTTGAAAGAAAGCCGTATGTATTGATAAGCTATACTTTTAAAATTTTTAATCTCCATTCCACGATTCGAAGATGACCAACTTCAAGCTTCCCCCTCTCTCTTTTTTCAAATTTACAAAATTTTCTCTTTATTTACGAGAACTATCTTTCCCTTGATTTTTTTTACTCTTGATATTGTTTGATCTTATATTATTAATCACATGCAACTAGGCACATTCAATTCCTTATTTTTTATTGTTAGTTTAATTTTGATTGATATCTTATTTGTGTATCATATTTTAAATAGAAGACTTTCTTGTGTTTAATTTTTTTTATTTTTTAAAAGTGTAAATTTAAACAGTTTATCGTTTTATATTATTGCTCTTCTCTATATGAATAAGATCATATATGTATACTTCAAGTATACTTGTAGTATACTTCAAGTATACCTATAATATACCTTTAAGTATTTTATATGATAAGACTTTTTTATTTAATTTATGTAAATTATAATAGAAGAGGTGTTAGTTGTGCCTAATTTTTTTATAATATACTTCAAATATAAATATAATATACTTTAAGTGTTCTATATAATAGGACTTTTTAATTTAATTTATGAAAATTGTAATAGTAGAGTATTTGTTGTCCATAATTTTATTTTATTTATTTTTATTTACTTTTATATTTTTTGAGATGCACCAAGTTAATAGGAACATATATTATAAATATATTTTTGTTACACCTCAAATATACCCAGCTCATCAATATTTTTTGTTGTGCTTAGTTTACTTATACCTCTAAGTATAAGCAGGATTATTTATTATATTTAGTTTTATTTTATATTTTTTGCCCTTATATTTGTTGAGTTGTACCAAGTTATGGGAATATCTCATGAAGTCAAGTAAGTTTTCTTTATTTATTAAATTTTCTTTATTTATTTTTAATTATTTATTTTAATATTTTATAATTTTGTTTTAATTCATAATTTTGTGTTTTTTGGTTCTTTTTATGGTGATTGTGGTATAATAATTGATTCGTTTGCTGAATACTTCATTGAGAATAAAGTGATTCTAACGAGAGATTTCAATGTATACTTACATCGAAATAGGTTGTCAATATTGCTGTATTATTATGAAAGGAAAAAACAAGATCAGAATATTGAAAGCGAATCTGTAATAGCTAAGAAAGTAAATGGAAAAAAAAGGGAAATAAGAAGAACACTTTAAAGTAGTATTAATATTTTATATCATAGATTTTTTGTTAAGTTGATAATATGATTAAAAAATATATAGTTTTTTTTATAGCTTTTAGCTTTGACATTAGTTTAGTTTGTTTATATTTTGCTAGAATATATTTCTTCTTATGTTACAATTTATAAGTGTAAAAATAGATAAAAATATTAAAAAAGTATATAAAAAATATGATGAATATATACTAAAGATATACTTATAGTATACGAGATGTATACTTAAGATATACTTATGGTATATTGGATGTATACTTAAGGTATACTTAATACATGTATGTATATTTAATCTAAATTTTTTTTATTTTGTTCCCTTTTTTCTTAGATTTTTTAATCTATTTTGTGATTAAAAATTTATTATTTAATATGCAACATGACACGTTTTCTATGATTTTTTTTTTTGCTTAGTTTTGCCATTACCTCAACTCTAAGTAGGTAAGCTTGTACAACAAATAGTCCAAGCGGATCGATTTGGTATCAAGCACATGTGTTTGGTTAATAATGTCTAAAAATTAAAAATGTTAATTGTCTATCATGTATTCTCAATAAATTATACAAGTTAAACATATTCCTTTTTCTATATTTCAAAACATAGCATTCATATTTTAAATAAGTTAGGATTGCACACATAATTCCAATTGATTAGCATCTAGTGGTTTCCTCATATGCTCATGTTTTATCTATTTGTTTTGGCCACCATCATTAAAAAAATATTTTATTTATCTTAGCTTTATTTGATAATCACTGTACGTCAATGAAATAAATAAAAATTAACATTACGATCAAGGTATGCAACAAGTAAATAATATAAAATTTTAAAACGTTAGCAACCATGAAATATATATTATTAACTAGAATAGTACTTTTATTGAATTTAAAAATAAGCTAATTAAGCTAATTTTTAAAAAAATTAGTTTCATAATAGATTTTTTATTGATCAATACTAGTATTTTCAGTTTAACAAATGAACAATTTAGAAATTAATTTTTTTAGTAAATTGATTATTTTTTTTTTTGAAGGTTTCGATATGTCTTTCGATTTTGTCTACATGCTGCTTTGATTTTTTTTTTTTTAGGCTTTTCATATTTTATTCTTCTAATTGGTATATTTATTATTAGTATATGTATAAAAAAATTGTGTTTAATAGAATAAGCTAATGGCAAGAAATAAACAAATTATAATAAAATTTATGGCAAATAATATAATTAAAATATTGATATATGTATTAATTTAGATTTAAATATGCAGATTTTAAAAGAAAATTGAAAATATGTTTGAATTTAAACACAATTAATAATTTAACATAACAAAAAAATTAAAATTTTTTAAATTAATCACATATTGTTTTAAAGAATTTTTTATTTAATTTGTGTCTTTAAAATTTACAAATCAAGTGAGAGTAAAAATTATCTTTAATTGCAATACAGTAAAATTTCTTAATTTATATCTCTAAAATTTACAAATAGTGTGAAAGTGAGAAGCCGCAGTACAGTAAGCAAGTGTTCTATTTTTGCTTTTTTCATTGCAATGATTATTCGGATATTTTTGATAAAGTTATTTTAGATTTTTGTCACTTTTGAAAAAAATGAAAAAATAGGATATATTTGTAAATGATGTTTAAATTTTTGGTCTATTTTTGTACAAAGCCCAAAAACAAAACACAAAGGGTTTCTTTGTAGGCTGCTAAACAAAATTTTAGTCCACAAATATTGAATTGGGTTGACTTTGACAGCGGTTGACTTTAAATATATATGTTTAGTATATGTCTAGTATACTAAACACATATTTCACTTTTAAAAGTATATACTTAATATATATTTTTAGTATATTAAAAAATAACAAATAAATAACTCATTTAGAAATAACTATATAATTCTTACATTTTGGAAATGATTTTTCAAGGAATTCTTAAAAAATACTCTAACTTCTAAGAAATAAAATTATTTCAAAAAATATGTATTTTTTTTTATAGAAAATACCTGTTTTATAATTTTTAATTTTAAAAAATTATCTAAAAAATATATACTATTTAATATATAAAAATTTTATTCCATTGAGAAATATACATATATATTTAATATATATTTAGTATATTAAAAATATATCAAAATAACACTTAATGTAATTTTTTTAAAACTAATTAAAAGCTTATGATGCTTAATTAACAATGAAAAGCAATTAATTCGCACAATGTCTTCGCCTAAAAAAACCCATGAAGCTAAATTAACAATTAAACAAATCTACCATTTTTTTTTTTTGATAAGTCAAATCTACCAATTCTAAAACACCATATATTATAAAACAATTCAATGGTATTTTCGTGATTAATATCAAAAAGTTGATGTCGAATTACTATCTAACCATCAAATTGGGTTGTTCCCTGACGTCCCCAGCAAGTGGCGGACTTGGCTCTAAACTGTGATTCTCAGTTCCTTTTCTTCACTGGAAACAGACCAAAACCCAAATACAAAACCCTAATACAGATGCAAAAATCTTATCTTTTTCAATCAATTTCTCTTTTTGAACGCTTGGGTCACGTCGAATCTCACCATATTAGACTATTTTTGAGAGTCTATTGTCAATAATTTTATGCTGTTTTTATCGATAATCCCGAGGATCACTCACTGTCCATGGCTCTCCCTCTCGGCAAGTTAAGCATCCTCGTTGGTGCAGGTCTGTACAATTTGTTCCATCTCTAATATTTTTAAGTTTTTTATTGCATTTTTTTATAAGCCGAACTTAGTTCCAAATTGATTCCATTTTTTAATTTTTTTTAATTTTGTTTTCTGATGTTCGTAATTGATTATATGGCTGTTTAGGAATTTTGATTAGTCATAGGTTTAGTTTGATAAGGTTATTTTTTACCAGCTGCATTAGCTAGCAATGCATGTCTTTATTTTTGTACATTTTATGTTATTTTTATTGCTAATGAAAATCATGATAAGTTTCTATTCTAAATATTTATGGAGGCGCAATTTTTTTTTGTTCTAATATGTTGGAGCTTTTTGCTAATGTCTCTTTTATGCTGTAGTTGCTTCTGTTGGTGCTTGTTGTTTCATAGGAACGAAGAGTTGTAATTGTTGAGTTTAAATGATGTTATTAACGGCCATTTGGTTAGGCAAATATAAAAATTAGAAGGGTATTTGAATTTGGTATTTTATTTTTTTTAATCACACTCTCATTTTAAATGCACAATCACCTAAAATATATTACTTATTATCATGGGAATGAATAGGAAAGGAGAATAGGAGGGACATGGAATTTAGAATAGCACATTGCTTAGTAAGCTTGACAGCTGTCATATATTAGATTATTAGCATGTATCAAACTGCTGAGTGAATGTTTATTCGCAAAATGTTAACTGTCATGTTCTAATTTCAAATGCTTCTTTATATTCTAAAGATTTTATATCAAATTTATTTTATGTGTAAAATGGAAACTGTCTTCTTTCATCTGAGTTGATCCTCTGCCTTTTAGGTCTTCTTGGCTCGGTTCTTGCAAAAGAGGGGCACTTTTCCGGATTTACAGACTTGGTTTCAGGTGCATTCAAGGTACTTATAGGACTGAACACTTTGAAATACATGAAGTCTAATTGTATTAGCTTTTTTGTTTTTAAATCATAATTGATAAAATAAATTTAGACTCGTTTGTCACAGATTTCTTTATTATTTAATCTTATGGGGGTCCATCTAATATCTCATAGAAAAAATGTTTGTCTCCTTATCTTTTTATTTTTTTAGGTGGGAAGATATACATGGTTTTAATGAAGTCTCTTAAATTATTTGTTTTTTGTAACCATCAATTTTATTTATTTATTTATTTTTGTAATTATTGCATTTTTCAATTAACTTATTTTGATAATTAAATTCTTAACCATCAATTTTATTTTGTAATTATTGCATTTTCAATGCAACTTTTGTTGATAATTAAATTCTTCTTCTTCTTAGAAATTAAAATTGCATTCACTTTTTTTTTTCTAAAATTATGAATCATTCGCTCCATTTGTTTTGTAGAAAATATTGTCTTGAACAATTTTCATGTATTTTGTGACATTTCGGGTTTTGTAGCAAATTGGTAATAGAAAAATGTTTTCCTTGTCAAAGAGGAACCTAAGACATTTCCAAGGAAAATGGGAAGTCATTTTTTACCTTTGACAAACTCATAAGAAGGAAACAATCCTACAAGATAACCATATAGGCATATACCCATTGGTGCATAAAGTTGATTATCACGTTATTCACATCGGTATTAGAATTCATCCTCGGACAAAAAATTCTCATGGCTTTTTTCATTGGAAGGAAACTAATTTCTTTCCCAATATACTCCAATATGTATTTTATTTTTAGTAGAAACAAACAAAAAAAATTTACTTTTCTCTAGAAAAATTTTCCACTTCTGTACACTAAGCATTTAAACAGAGCTTTCGTCTTTTCAATGCTAATTACTAATGGTTTGTTTTTTTATTGCAGATTGCTTTTAAGCAAATCAAACGAGGTGATGCTACTTCATCAGTTAGCAAGCCACATAATGACTCCTTGATGGCTCAGGTTTACTTGACAACCTTTATTAGCATTTTAAATTTTCTATGTAATTTTTTATTTCAAATGATCCACTGTAGCTTTGGTAGTAATGATTGTGCAACATAATTTTAGAATTCTTGCACTTCCTTGAAGATGAATCATTATCATTTGCTATAATGTTCTTTGAGGTTAATTTTTGTGTGAAATTTAATTGTTACTTTGTAATAAAGAATGGTGCTTGGCACCCAGATACAGAAAACAAGAGGAGTGGGGTTTGGGCTAAGAGAGTGAGAAAGAGCTGAATTTTATTAAGTTTGATCCTTAAAAGTCAGTTTTTTTTTATCAGTTGCACATTGTTAATGTTATAAATTTCTGCTTGAAAATGTGAGTCCTGTTTTTGGTGTTTATAGGTTAACAGTCTTCGGCAAGAGCTGCAAATGTTAGCATCAAACAGACCGGTCACAATTGTAACTGCAACTGGGTCAGGTCTGGATTTTTGCCCTTCTTTTATGAATGGGAGTGGGTCTATTAATATCTTTAAAAAATTGCATGAGGGTGCTTTTGTTGAAAATTTTTAGATCATGTTTTCCTTACCCTGTTTTGAGTTCCATTATCTAACAGCAGCAACAACTTTGCTTATTTATCTTTGTCATAGTTATTGTGATATGCTGGACTTTTGACATTAGATATGGGGTGTTCTGAGACATCTGTTTGTGATGCACAGGCGCTAGTAGATATGGTGCAGTTGTTGTTGTGGTTGTAGTTGGATATGGCTATGTTTGGTGGAAGGTGATGTTCTAGTTTCTACAAGATTTTGTTGAATAATTTATTAGACACTACATACCTGTTGAATAATCCATACAATCCAAAGCATCCGCATTGTTTGACTGTAATTACAGTTGGACTCCACTCAACTATAATCTTGTGCTAGTTGGAATTGGTTATAGGATTCTTTTCCTGTATATTTTATTGTAGATAGATTGTCCAGTTTGTAAAAGAATTTTACCTATTTTGTATTGCCACTGTGGTCATAGGTATAACATCCATACATCAATGAACAAAATCACAACTTTTAATTCTTTCTTTCTGCTGAAGGCCATTACAAGATGACTTGTTTAAATGGTACATTATATGGAGAGCGATTATTGTACCATGAAGGTTTTAGAATCTTTTGTTCCTTATCAAGATATGGTTAAACTTGGCCATTATCCAAAACTTTCTCAGTTTTTGGCTCTAGTTTGGACATATCCATCTCTAGATGTCCTTATCTCATATGGTTACTTTAAGTTTAGGGTAAAAGTGAAGAGTTGAAGAGACTATTTAGAGGTTTATGTGCTATATAAGCAAATTTAGCTATTGAATTTAATGCATATTTATTGTGAAACACTATTTTTTTTTCAATGCATGTTGGGTGTGAAAAATAGATGATTCATAATCACATTTCTTACTGGTGTGTTTCAGATGCCTAATGTTATTAATGACATTTTGAATTGTTTTTATATTTTCAGGGTTGGAAACTTTCTGACATGATGTTTGCAACTAAACGGAATTTATCTGATGCTTGCACTTCTATGGCCCAACAACTTGAAAATGTTTATGGATCAATCAGGGTAAAGGACTGTTTTTTTTTGTTTTTCTTTATATATCAGGTAGAGCTCATACTTGAAATCATGTGCTATGCCACAACACATGCTAAATCACTTGCAACTCTTTTCTATTTTTTTTCGGATTCCTCCCTACTAGTCTTTTCATATGTTGTTTTCATTTGTGTTCATTTTGCTTACCATCATATGTCTTAGATTAGTGGTATTGTAGTATTATAGATGTTAAATGAAGAAATATTGGTTTGTCTTGTTATTTGGCTTCTGTCCTTCAGGATAATAGACTTTTTTATATTAACTCGCTTCTCTCTCCTTTTTTAATAGAGTGTTAGGAGGGAATTATCTTCAAGTATTGATCGTGTGGATAATAATTTGAATGATATTGCTGGAATCACTGCTAATACACAAGGACAGGTGGGCCTGATCTACATATTGTTTGCTAAGTTTGCCTGATCTACATATTGTTTGCTAAGTTTTTTTCATATGATGGAGTGGTTAGACTTACATGAAATATGTTAACCTATCTAGGCCACTGAACTGTTAGAAGATTCAACAAGGATTGGAAACAATGTTCGAAATGTTCATAATGTTGTTGAAACACTGGTAAACAATATGTGAAATGAGTCTCTCTTTGTCCATTTTCTTGATTTTTTTTAAATTCTTGAATAGAGGACTTATTTTAATTTGCTTTTTGTTTTCTAATGTTGTAGGAACTAAAAATTAGTAGAATAGAAGAAAAGCAGGTAATTATCATTATTATTATTGATTGAATCATATGCATTCTTGTAAGGAGTAATTTGTTTGCATGATGGTATTTGTTGACTGATTTGAATTATTTGTTTAGTACACCACGATCCAAGGAGTAAAGACATTGTTTGACTTCAAAGAGAGTTTGGAGAATAACACAATTGAAGGGAATACTCAGGTTTGTACCAGGTTTTTGGTTCCTAAGTGATATTACCTTTCAAATCTATGAACAATTATGATTTCATTTTTCAGATCATTTTCTTGCCTGTGAGACTCTTGTTTTTGGTCTTTCATTCACTGCTAGTATTTTGTATGACCAAGAGAATTCAAATATTTATGTAATCTCTTCCTAAGCTTGGTTATAACGTTTTATGTATGAACTTTCTTTTTTGGTTCTATTCCATGAGTCCTTGTGCTAATTATATTCCCCAAATTCTGCAGGCTTCACGAATTACATTCTCATCAAAGGTAGTGTTTTCCTTCCAAATTATGACTTGTGATGATGTTCTAGATATATGATATTGAAGTTCAGGTTAGTTGTAGACATGCATATCTGTCTTTCAAAAACTAGAAATTTTCCCCTTTTTTTGGTTATTTTTTACTAAGTAATAAGATCTGTTCAGAACTGGAAATTTATAATAGGAAACTGTGTTAATTTCTATCGCATGCCTAATCCAATTGATGTATTACAAGCTATTGTTATTGTCCAGAAGCTTAAAGTGTTATAGTGAGCTTGCCGTTTTTGTTGTTTTCTAATACTTATTATTCTCACTAGTACTTGTCTGTGCTTTCCTAGCAGGGGTATTTGCCATTCCCATCAAGTGAACCAACTTCTCCATCTGTTTCCAGTGGATCTCTTGAGGTTTGTTCACTTCGAAAAAATTTACTCTCCTGTTTTCACTTTGACTTATAAGCAAGAAATGTTTTTCCATGGGATTCAGTTGAGGGATGATCATGTTTCTTTGTGTTTGCTTGCCCCTTTAGAATTCAATATACTAAATTCATACTAAGGCTTTCTTTCCTTTGGGTATCTCGTTCGTAAACTGGAGTGGATAACTCCATTGTAAGAAATTCTTGCAGTTTTAGGATTATAATAAATTCTTATTCCCATCTTGAATTGACCTGTTTTAGGTTCAGCAAACCCGTCAGAGTGCTGCCTTAACCACCGCCCAGCAGCAGGTTGAATTTGAATTTTTTCTTTCTTTTTTTTTAACATTTACATGCATGCTTTTGATTTTATTTTACATCCTTATCTCATGCATATTCTAGCACAACATCTAACTGGTTTATAAAATATGTTTCAGAGCAATGGGATTTCAGGAGCAGTTGAGGTTTCAAGCACTCGGAATTCTGATGGTTTACGGGCTCTAGATGAAACAAACAATAGCTCTTCGAGTCGGTTCACACCATTTCTTCAGAGAATGCACAGTGTGACAAATGCAGTACTACAACAAACAAGTTATAGCAGACAACAATCTCGATGAGATTTTCCTTCAAAAAATAATAAATTTAATGCGGTAATTAAAATAGGTGTACATGGGGAGATCTTCCAAGGATAGTTGTGATTGGCCTCTTTATCTTTTCCTAGAATATAAATACCAGACTGGTACTAAATTTTGTACAGATTTTTATGATCTGAGGTTGCCCAGTATCATTCTTGTTATGTATAAAAAATTTCAGCGAATAGTGGGACTTGGGAAGGGATGAAAATGGGGTGAAAACAAGGTGTAAACACAAGGTGTAAACTTATTCTTATTGTTATGCCAATTAGGATGTCTACCTGGACTGTTCAACAAAGAAGAAGCTCATTGCTGTTCATTTTTTTCCCTGATGTTGCCCCCAATTTTTTATTTTTATTTTTTGGAAAAGTTATTTATTCATTATATATAGCAGAATTGTGATTAAAATCGAAAATTTCACTATGTTTTATTTTTATTTTATATTTAATATATTATGGAAATGGAGTAATCGGTTCTGAATTTGTTTTTCAGGGAAATATGTAGTCACTTTTAGATTATATTTTAGTGTGTAGTATTTTTTTTATTTATTTTGTTAGTTAATAAAAGTGTAGGTCAAGCCGTCAAGGAATACTAATTAAGTGTAAGTTTTATTTGTTATAAATTCAATTTTAAGTTTAAATTTTTATTATTTAAAAAAATTTATTTGGCAAACAGTATAGCGAAGCCTTTAGTGATATTTTCAAAAGAAAAAAAGGCAATTTTTTCATGCGAATGGAAACATAATTTATTGTAATTTTTGCAATTTTAGCCCTTAAAAGTTGATGGAGTTTCTATTCATGAATCCGAAAGGATGGGTAAAAAAATTACTGATTAGTTAAACGTGTTAGTGCTTTAGAAAGAGGAGTGATGAAAAGAAAAAAGCTTTCTTCCTGGCAGCAAAACTAGAATATCAACGTGAGTAGAATGAAGAGGTCACTTGACTTCGTCCAACGGAAAAAGAAGTAAAAGTGCTGTAAAGCACCCACTTTATTTACTTTTTTTTAACAAGAAAATACATAAAATGGAAAATAGCGCAATATATTTTTTTAATGTATAAATGTTGACTTTTTTTTTTGAAATATGAAATATTTTTTTTTGAAATATAAAGTTTGAATTGCTTCTTTTCAAAATTAGAGGACTACTTTTTAAGTACAAATTCAAAAAATTCATTGTTATATGAAAAATGATATTGGTTTTTTAATTTTTTTTTAAAATATCTTATTAAATGTATATTTAGAATGTATAATTTTAATATATTAAATGTATATTAGATACATATTTAGGTATATAGTTTTTGAAATAAGAATTTGAAAGCTCGATACTTTTGAAAATATTTTAACTTTTTTTGCATTTTTGTAGAAATTCCACAATAAAAAAAATTTCTAATCAATTTCTTATCTGTTTGGGCTCATAATGGGCCCATAATAGTTCATGACTTTAATTAAAAAAATAATATCTTTTATCATATATTTTTTAAATTTTTATTTTTTAAAAAATATTTTAATTATTTTTTTTATAAACTTATAATAAATTTAATATAAATTAATAATAAGCTCATTATAAATTATATAAAATTTATAAATTTATAATAAATTTATTATAAATTAATAAAAATAAATATTTTAATAAATATTTTATAAATTTTGTAATGAATAATTTATGATAAATTTAGAATTATTTTTATTTTTTATTTATTAAAAACACAGTCTAAATAAAGTACAAAGTGAGCCCAGCTGGGAGCTGAGAAGGAACTTCACTGTATCGTTGCCCGCCAATTCACTTCCTCGATTGGCGCGCAAACGAGGACCTACGGGAGAACAAATTAAAATATATATATATATAATGCAAATAGTTAGTTTGTTTTTAAAACTGAGAAAAAGAGTGAAAGAATTTAAGAAAAATGGAGTTCGTCAGACCTCACTGGAAAACTCCATCTGACAACGTCGTTTCAACGCAATATGATGTCAATTAGGCTTAAGTTTGAAAAACAATATGATGTCAATTTATTGTATGAAATTGTAGTTCTTAAAGGCATCTCTGATGGATTGTCTCGCGGAAAAAAGCCCGAAGAAATGGAAAATTTGGTAATAATTAGTAATTTTCCTTTCTAAATTGAAATTGTGGTTTGATTTTTGGTCAAATCTGGTCTATTGATTGTTTTATTTTTGGAGTTGTTTAAATAGGTAAATGATCTATGGAAATTAAATATGAAGCATCCACAGCAGTGGCGACGTTAGGTGGTTGGGAAGGTAGTAATTGCCCCCCTTATTTTTTTTTTAATATTTACATGTATATATTCATTAAATTTTTAAAATTTTTTATTTATCCCCTTAAAATTTTAAATTATCTCCAAATTTAATAGAAAAAAAAAATTCAAAGTCTTCAACAAATTAATTTTAAATTCATTCATTCAATTAAGAGATTAAAAATAAATTAAAAGTACAATTAAAAAAATTAAAAAGTTTATAAAATTAAGATCTTTATTTATTTTATTTTTTTAATTTCTTCTCTTTATTTCAAATTTACATCTTATTATTTATAATTCTAATATATTTTAATATTTTTGCATCAACATTATATGTTAAAATTTATTTTTCATATTTTCTTTGATTAATTTTTTTTACAAATGAAAATGGCTTACTAATAGGTTACTAAATTTATAAAATAATTATTGTATATAAAAAGCTAAACATCAAGATAAAAATAAATTTAAAAATTTTTTTTTGCCCCCCTTATAATCAACTCTTGGCTTCGCCCCTGATCCACAGGCATCTGAAGTTCTAAACAAGGATGTTATATCCAAGTTTTTAAATATTGGCCATTTCATATCAAAACGTCTTATTTTTAACGGAATTAAAAGTTATTAGTATGAGTTTTTTTTATTTGCACATAAGATTTTTAATATGAAAAAAATTATGCTGAATCGACAAAAAATCATGATGAATCAGTGAATTATCCGTTTCGTAATCGATTTAAATTTGTTAAAATAGAAAAAAAGGTTTTGCTTCCATCAATAAGAAGAAAAAGAAGCTGCAATTGAAGATTTTGAGTTTAGAAATGAAAATAGAAATTAAAAAATTATATTATATTGCTTTGCTCAACTAATTTGGGACTATTGCATTTCTCTTCTTTCACTGTTTTACTCTTCTAATATTCTGTATTGGGTTAATTATACCGTCGTTTGAAGATAACAATCGGGTTAATGTGTTGGATGGAGAAATACTGTATTGTCAAGTGTTAATTATTCTCATTATTTGTTTTTTATAGAATAATAAAATAATAGAGCATAAAATGAATATATTTTTAAATTTATTAAAATAATATGATGATTATACGTTTAAATTTAAAGTATTATTAATTAAAGATGAAAATTATAAAAGTAATATAATAATAGTAAAAATTAATTATTTTTTATTTTATTTCTGTCCAATTTTGTTTCTTATTTTATTGATTAGATTTCGAAATTTCAACTGCGTTTGTTCACAGATAGCGATAGCTGATCTAAGCTATTTCATGCTGATTGAGTTGTCGTTTTCACGATTTAAAACCATCTTTATATCTCACTTTGTTCTTCGTCTTGCGTATTGTAGAACGTAAGCTTTCTTCGAGTATCATTTTCCTATATATCTTCTCTAAATTTTCTACTTATTGTCGTTTTTGTTTTGTTAATTATTCGTCAGGGAGGACCTTAGCAAATGGTTTCTTTCCACGGAAACTTCCCTCTTTCTCGATCGATTTTGCCTTTTGACTACTGAAGTTCAGGTGATATGGATTGATTGATTGATCGAATGCCTTTTTTCCCTTGCTTGATGTAGATGCTGATTGATTGCAATTATGATTTCGATTTTGCTAGAGAGCTCTATTGGCGGACTTTGGGCTTCCATACAAGACAGTAAAGTGCAGAATATGAGGTTATCATGTTTCATCTACCTGTTCCAGTTTTTTGCTAGCCTTGTGCAATTTCAGACAAACTGAAATATACATTTTACTATATTGGCATCCACATTTCTGCTCCCTTTTAGAGATTCTTAGCCTGTTGACTTTTTAAATATTCAAATTAGCATTAGGTTTTGTCGGAGTTTTTACCAAAAGGGTGTTTTTTTTTAAACTCTGGACACGAAAGGGTGTTTTCGGAAACTGATTATGAGAGTTTAAGAAAGTCTCATATTAGATATGAGAGTTCAGGTATTTTTTTGAATTAAAAAATATACTCTCAAACCCAGTATGAGAGTACAGAGCATTAATCAGAATAATTACCCACTAACTAACAATTTAATGACAGATTAAATATACTCTCATACTCAATTTGAGAGTACAGAGAGAGGAATACAAAAGGTCCAACCATAAGGTGACACGTCATTAGTCATCAGAACTCTCATACTCAGTATGAGATTTAAGTACTCTCATACTCGGTATGAGACTTTTGTGGGAAAAAGACAAAACCTAAACTCTCATACGAAGTTTGAGAATTTCTATACTCTCATACTCAGTTTGAGACTTTTGTGGGAAAAAAGACAAAGTAGCCTGACAATGTAGCACGTGAAAAATTGAACCCTAAACTCTCATATATAGTTTGAGAGTTTCATTACTCTCATATCCAGTTTGAGACTATTCAATTTTACTATTTAAGACACATTCATTAATATTTTAAATTAAAAATTTTATTTAATATTTAATTATTTTAATTTATTTGATAATATATAAGACACATTCATTAATATTTAAAATTAAAAATTTCAATATTTAATTATTTTAATTTATTTGAAAATATATATCTTAAAATTAACACAACAAAATTTTTAATTTAAAATTTACACAGAATATAACAAGTGATTAAATCTTTAACTATTTTTTACAATTTAAAAATTATTTCTCTTATTTTATTTAATATTTAAAATATATCACTTAAATTATCAGTACATAATTTTTTAAATTTTTCAACGCCGTCTTATTTGACCATATATATATATATAATGTCTAAAAATAATTTCCAGTGAGATCACAATAAATCTGTCTATATTCCTCATAATA
The DNA here is from genome assembly GCA_947685225.1 of Garcia nutans. Lineage (NCBI taxonomy): Eukaryota > Viridiplantae > Streptophyta > Magnoliopsida > Malpighiales > Euphorbiaceae > Garcia > Garcia nutans. Next base: position 22,744,945 of record CANTUV010000036.1, on the reverse strand, counting down.
TGAGGAATTTTTTTTTTTAGATTTATACAAAGGAAAATTGTACTATATTTTTTTTAAAAAAATTTAATTATTTTGATATATTTTTAATATACTATATGAATATTAAATATATATTTTTAAGTAAAATATATATTTAATATTCGATGTTTATTTTTTAGAATAAAATAATTTTTAAAATTAAAAATTTATAAGTAATATTTTTCAAAGGAAAAAAGCATTTTTAAAAATAACTTTACTTTTCGAACCACTTCAAATAAATTCTATTTGCACCAAGAGAAATATTAAATATGGCCAAAATTAATAGTTGAAAGTATATGAATCAGGCCAGAAATAATAATAGTTATGATTTACAGTAAACTGTGAATTAACTTTATAATTTATAAATCAAACTAAAATTAAAAAAAATTAATTTTTAACTAGAATCAAAATTAGATTATAAGAGTTTAGTTTCGATTCATGAACCGAAATCAGAACCGGCAATTCAGAACCATAAAAAATAAAAAAATAAAAATTAATATATATTAAAAATTAATATATTTTATATATTATATATATAATATATTAAATTTTAATATATATATATATATAACATATAATTTTTAGTTCAAAATTAAAATTTAGAGTTAATTTTTTTAAATTTTTTTCTTACACCTCAATTATATTATTAAATATTTTAAAATTATATAGTTAAATATATATATATATATATATTGAAAAATTATATTTGCTAAAATTTGTCTTTATTATTACAATTATTATTTATTATTAATTAATTATTTTTTAACAATTAATATTATTTAACTTAATTCATATTATTAAATTTATGAATTAAATATTTAGTCTCATAAATGAAAGTCATGGAGATATTGAAACTAAGGAATAATGTGAGACCGGCCACTGACCAAAGACGAAGTGGGCAAATGACCATGAAAGGACAAAGCAATGAATGAATGAGACACCAAAAATCCCCTTCGAAAATACCAAAATAGAATAATCGATCCTCTAATTTTCGGAGGAATTTCACTTTCATTGCTGCAAATTCATTTCTTTGCCATTTTTATACTTTGTTGCTCTATTTTATTTGGTTTTAGCTTCATTTTTGTCTACTAACCTACCATCAAATCATTTAGAAGTCTTAGTTTGAATTTTTCAGTTCTTTGACTATTATTTATATCAATCCATGAGAAATTCAAGTAAATTAATAAGAGAAGTTTTAGTACTCTATTTCTATTCTATTTATAGCTCTTTCTAGAATTTTACACTTTCATTTTATTTAGAATTCAGTTTGCACAAGTTGACCGAAAAACCTATAATTTTCTACCACGCTTTGTTTTATAAATATATGTTTTATTTTTGATATATGTTTAGATATTAAATACACATAATTTAAATAATACATAATTAAATATACATTCGTAATTAAATATACGTAATTAAACTAAACATTCATAATTAAATATACATAATTAAACTACAATTACAATTAAAAAAAATACATAATTCAACTACAAACCAAATTAAAATAAAAATACACATAATTAAAAAAAGTTCACATAATTTAAAAAAAAAATTACAAACCATGCTCCCCATATCTATCATAAACACTATCTATTGGAGCTCTATCAGAAGGAGGATGAGAGAGCGGACATGATCTGGAATTATGATCGGGATTTCCACAACGGCTACATCTTGGACCTCTCCTAGTCTGCCTTCGGCTATGATCCATCGCGCCTTTAATTCTATTTACCCTTCTTCGGCCCGGCCCTCCATGGTGAATCATTAGGGAGTCATCTGGAAGTAGAGTCCAATCCAAAGGAGGCCACGTCTGACTACCAAGTATAGGGGTGAAAGCTCCAGCAAACTGTGCAATCCAGCCTTCCTTAGTGTAGAACTTATCAACAAGCACCAACGGATCCTCATGTCTGCGTAAGGCTACGGCAATGGCATGTGAGCACGGAATCCTATACGTCTGCCACTTTCCACATGTGCATGCTTTGCAACTCCATCGTACTTCATGCTCGTTGCCGTATTCTGTTGCCACTTTGTACAGTAATAAACGTTCATTCCAGCAGCCTACTCGATGGAGTTGCGAACGGATTCTATAGCTGTTAAACACGTTCATAGGCTTCGGTGCAAGTGCAGTGTTGCAGTTTGCTATCTTTTCCCAGTCTCGCTGGAAAATAGCTACCGTTTTCTCTAATGATGACTCAACCAAAGCTCTGATCGGTAAGTAGCGAGCTCCTTTTAGGACATTGTTGAAGCTCTCAGATATGTTCATAGTCGACAACCCCCATCTATGACATCCATCTCCAAAAAGAGTCCATTTCTCAGGATCGATGCTTTCCAAATATCGTTTGGCGCCATTGCTATTCTTGCCCAACTTCTTCCAGGCAGCTTCATACTTGTGCTCTTGCAATTCCGTACCAACTGTCTGACACTGGTCCTTCAGCCCCTTCCGCCTGTATTTCGAACACATGTTGGCCTTGACGTGTTCAAGACAGTACCTATGAACATAATAAAAATTAAATAACACATAATTAAAATAATAAAAATAAAATAAGACATAATTAAAATAATAGAAATTAAATGACACATAATTAAAATAATTAGAAGTAAATACACATTATTAAAATTAAAATCACATAATTTTCAAAAAATTAAAATTAAATTAAATAAAACGTAATTATAATAATTATTAAACATAATTAAAATCATTAAAAAAAAACTACACTTAATTAAGAAAAATACCTGTGGACTCCCATTCCGGGAAATTTTTTTAAAATCGCATCAATAGCAGAAAGGATACCCTTGTGACGATCGGATATAATGCATGTCCACCGGTCACCAAGAACATTCAACTTCAAATATTTTAGGAACCACTTCCAGCTATGTGTTGTCTCATCGTCCACGACCGCAAACGCTACTGGAAAAATATTATTGTTTGAGGTCTTGGCCACTGCTACTATCAATTTTCCCTTATAAGACCCTCGGAGGTGCGTTGCATCAATAGAAACAACCGGACGACAAGTCTTAAATGTTTCAATTGACGGGCCAAATGCCCAGAACACATACCAAAAAATGCGTCTCGCATATGAACCGCCTTTGAACTTGTACTGGATCACTGTGCCCAGATTCTTTGCCTGAACTGCAGCTAAATATCTGGGCAGCTCCCTAAAATTTGACTCCCATGTCCCAAATAGTCCCTCAATTGCTTTTCTTCTCCCGTGCCAAGCTTTCTTATAGTTGACATCAACTCGGTATATTTTTTTCACATCTGTCTGAATTAGACGTACCTTGTAGCCTGTGTCCTCCTTAATTTTTGGAGTAATTAAGGCAGCAATATCCGAGGATGTCACATTTCTGCCTTGATTGCCTATGTTTGCTCCCGCACAGTTGTGTTCCGCAACCCACTTCACCATTCTCCACTTGCCCGAACTAGCTTGTTCCGATGCCCGTATACTCCAGTTGCAATATACTCCGTGCAGTATTTCCTGTGGATATTTAGGACTACGAGTTTCACATTCGGCTGCCCAAGTTTTCTTTTTGCTCTCGACCTTGTGGTATGTCATCCCTCTTTTTGCGGACCATGCCGTAATAACATTTATCACATGCTGCTTGTTTTTGAAATAAGTACCGATACCAATACTCTCGGTATTGCCATCCCACATATTCGGTAAGTTTGCATTCTCCTCTTCCGGATCTTCCACGCCAATGTCTCCATAAATAAAATGACCCGAAGGTACATCAATTTCATTGCCAGAATCATACTCTGATGGCACGTAGGATTCATCGTCACTACTTGAAAAATCTGACATCTCTTCTTCACTATCCTCGTTTTCTCTTTCATCCGGACTGTTGACTGCTCCGATTTCTTCATTTTCTCCATCACCTGGACTGTTGACTGCTCCAATTTCCTCATTTACTCTTTCATCTGTACTGTTCCCTGCCCCAGTTTCTACTTCTTGATATTCACTATCATGTGCCATGCCACTTGTTTCGCCAGCCCCACGCGGTTCAGGCGCATGATAAAAGTCAGAAATTTGTTCCGCTGTTATATATAATTCTGGCAAGTTCAACGCATACATGTATAAAAACTGAATATTCCAGTTGTCCCGAATAATGATGTACCTTCTCATTCCATTGTATTCTGTCCACACCAAATAAAAAAAAATCGCAGCATATTTCGATTACTCCGCAACCCACACTCGTTGCATACCACATCTACAAGCTGCTCAAAAGATAGCTGACAGTCAATGCATATTGTCGCGTCTGCCACGTTAGGGTTGTAACCAACCATACCGTCGACGAGAGGTAATGCACTGCTCCAATATAAATTTAACGGAAATGGAGTAGTATAAGACATTTCTCAAGAACACTGAAAAAACAGAGGGAGCCAGCTTATTATTTTTTTTTGTGCTCCAAATGTAGCTCGTATATGATATATATTGGCTAAGAAATCTCATACTCATTATGAGAACACACTACCCGATGCTTTTTTTATTTCCCATCAACCGTGCACTTTTTCTGTTACTGTCAGAACTTGATTGTTAATGTTGCTTGTCGCAGGTGGTGAAAATTTTTCTGGGCAATGTACTCTCAAACTAGGTATGAGAGTTTTTTTTGTCCTGTAGTCATTTGGTTGATGGCGTGTGAAGTTTCTTTTTTCTCCAAGTACTCTCATACTGAATTTGAGAGTTTCTGGCATGCTTCACATGTGTCTGTACTCTCAAACTAGATATTATTATTTTTTAGATATTTAGTATTTTGAAAAAATCTAAATCTATGGCTTTTATTTGTATTCGGATTATTTGTTAGTAGTTAGATATAATATAAATTACTTGCATAAAATTTTTAAAAAATGAAAATTGACAGATTTGGGATATACTCTCATACTCGGTATTGGTATGATATGTTAGTGTATTTTTTTTATAATTTTTTGTAATTTTTATATTTTATATTTCCTAATATTAGTTTATAATATTAATAATATTATAAAAAAATTTGTATTTTTATTTATTTATGTAGTTTGCAATGTTCTTTAATTTTTATATTCTTATTTTTAATATTAATTTATAATATTAACAATATTATAAAATTATTTATTAATATGATAAATTATTAATATAAAAAAATCATTTTCACTTATATTAAAATATTTTTAATATTATAATTTATAAAATTAATAAATTATAATAATATTTAAAATTATAAATTATAAATTATTTGTTAAAATTATAAATTACTATAAATTAAAATATTATAAATTGTTTATAATATTTATAAATTACTCTTATACTTGGTATGAGACTTTTGTGAAAAAAAGGCAAAACCTAAACTCTCATACGAAGTTTGAGAGTTTCTATACTCTCATATCCAGTTTGAGACTTTTGTGGAAAAAAAGACAAAGTAGTCTGACAGTATAGCACGTGAAAGATTGAACCCTAAACTCTCATATATAGTTTGAGAGTTTCTTTATTCTCATATCCAGTTTGAGACTAAGTACTCTTATACTGAATTTGGGAGTTCTTAATTAAAAAATTAAGAACTCTCATACCTAGTTTCCGAAAACACCCCATTTGTCCACATTTTAAAAATTTTAAAATTTATTTCCACAATTTAAAAATGGACACCCTTTATCTAAAGCACCCAGGTTTTGTCTATTGTTCCTGTTCTGTTGCAGGGGATAAAGGAAAAGTTGGTTCAAGTTTTGAGCTTGATTGTTCAGCCTATATCTTCTTGTAAGAGCATATATATCACTTATTTGCTCCATTGGGCTTTCATTTTGAATTGTGTAAACGCTCATTGTCTATATGTCATTCATTCTCAGTTATGGTTCTGTTTACGATCGATTTTGTTTATGCCTTGTGCGCTGTTTTTATCTGGTGTGACATATTGCCTCTTCTCAAGATTCTGTAATTGATGAGATTAACATTTGATTGTACTACCCAAAATGCTGAATACTTATTGGACAATAGGTGTTTTTTGGCAAGTTCATCTTCTTGATTAGATTCATGGTTGCAAGAATTATAGGTATCAGAAAATCTGTTTACAAGACCAAATTTGTGATGTTGACACAAAATTAGAAAGAAGCCTACTATAGATGCTCTTTCAAAAGCATTATTTTAATTGTGCTGTTGGAAAATAGTTGGAGGGGAAGATCTGTTTCTTCTCCCTTTCGCAGTCGTGCTGTAGCTCCATAGCCTAGTACTGATAATTTGTTTTTGTTTTGTTATTCCAATTCTGATATGCTTTCTTTTTTCTTTTTTCTTTTTTCTTTTCTTTGCAGCTGATGCCATATTTTACAAGGTTAGTTCACTGTTGCTTGATTAGTTCAGTCCATCCATATAAGAATTGCAGTGTTAGTCGTTGATGAATAAGAGGTCATGGTATATGATAGGGGAACATACAAAGGAACATTCAAGGAACTTCCCCATGTTTATTGAAGGATTCATTAGTGTTTCATATTTTTGGATTTGACATGTCTGACGAGAAGCTTCCCCATATTTGAATCCTAGATAGTCTCTCATCTTATACTGGTCTTATGCTACTCCTATTTGGTAAGTAATTTTTATTTTTGGTAGATAATACTTGTTTTTAAAATTGAATTCCCTTGGTCATACAAAATAATACCAATGAATGAAAAACCAAAAACAAAAGTCTCATTACAACAATAGACAAGAAAATGATCTGAAAAATGAAATCATAATTCTTCATAGATTTGGAAGGTAATATCACTTAAGAACTAAAAACTGGGTACGGATCTGAGTATTCCCTTCAATTGTGTTATTTTGCAAACTCTCGGTGAAGTCAACTAATGTCTTTACTCCACGGATAATTTAAATCAGTTAACAAATATCATCACACAAACAACTTACTCCAAACAAAATTGAATATGGTGCAATCAATAATAATAATGATAATTATCTGCTTTCCTTTTATTCTACTGATTTTTAGTTCCTACAACATTAGAAAAAGAAACAACTTAAAATAGGTCCTCTATTCAAGAATTTTAAAAAAATAATTAAGTAAATGGACAAAGAAAGACTCATTTTACAGATTGTTTACCAGTGTTTCAACAGCATTACAAAAATTGTTTCCAATCTTTGTTGAATCTTCCAATAGTTCCATGACTTAGGTTAACATACTTCATGTAAGTCTAACCACAAAAAAATTTAGCAAACAATATGTAGATCAAGCCCACATGTTCTTGTGTATTAGCAATGATTCTAGCAACCTCATTCAAATTATTATCTGTACGATCAATACTTGAAGATAATTCCCTCTTTTTACTCTATTAAAGAAAGAGAGCGAAGAGAGTTAATATAAGAAAGTTTATTATTCTGGAGGTCAGAAGGCAAACAAATAGACAAACCAATATTTCTTCATTTGATATGTAATATTTTAGATGTCAAATGGAGAAATATTGGTTTGCTTGGCTTTTGACCTCTGGGATAATAGACTTTCTTATAATAACTCTCTTTTCTCTCTTTTTTTTAATAGAGTAACAGGAGAAAATTATTTTCAAGTATTGATTATGCGGATAATAATTTGAATGAGGTTGCTGGAATCACTGCTAATACACAAGAACATGTGGGTCTGATCTGCATATTGTTTGTTAAATTTTTTTCATATGATGGAGTGGTTAGACTTACATGAAGTATGTTAACGTGTCTAAGTCGCGGAACTATTGGAAGATTCAACAAATATTGGAAACAATTTTCGTAATGCTGTTGAAACACTGATAAACAATATGTAAAATGAGTTTTTCTTTGTCCATTTAATTAATTTTTTTTGAATTTTGGAATAGAGGACCTATTTTAATTTGCTTCTTTTTCTAATGTTACATGAACTAAAAAATCATTAGAATAGAAGAAAAGCAAGTAATTATCATTATTATTATTGATTGCACCATATGCTTTCTTGCTAGGAGTAAGTTGTTTGCGTGATGGTATTTGTTGACTGACTTGAATTATCTGTTGGGATGCCGCGGTCTGTGGAGTAAAGACATTAGTTGACTTCATCAAGAGTTTGCAAAATAACACAATTGAAGGGAATACTCGGGTCCGTACCAGGTTTTTGGCTCGTAATTGATATTACCTTTCAAATCTACGGAGAGTTATGATTTTATTTTTCAGATCATTTTCTTATATATTGTTGTTGTGAGACTATTGTTTTTAGTCTTTCTTTCACTTGTATTATTTTGTATGACCGAGAGAATTCAAATATTTATATAATCTCTTCCTAAGCTTTTGGTTATGAACTTTCTTTTTTGGTTCTATTCTATGAGTTCCTTGTCCTAATTATATTCCCCAAATTCTGCTGGCTTCACGAATTACATTCTCATCAAAGGTAGTGTTTTCCTTCCAAATTATGACTTGTGATGATGTTCTAGATATATGATATTGAAGTTCAGGTTAGTTGTAGACATGCATATCTGTCTTTCAAAAACCAGAAATGTTCCCTTTCTTTGTTATTTTTTACTTAGTCATAAGATCTGTTCAGAATTAGAAATTTATAGTAGGGAACTGAATTCATTTCTATCGCCTGCCTAACCCAATTGATATATTACAAGCTATTGTTATTGCCCAGAAGCTTAAAATGTTATAGTGAGCTTGCTGTCTTTGTTGTTTGCTAATCTTTATTATTCTCGCTAGTATTTCTTTGTGCTTTTCCATCTGGGGTGTTTGCCATCTCCATCAAGTGAACCAACTTCTCCCTCTGTTTCCAGTGGATCTCTTGAGGTTTGTTGACTTCCAAAAAGTTTAATCTCCTGCTTTCACTTTGGCTCATAAGCAAGAAATGTTTTTCCATGGGATTCGGTTGAGAGATGATCATGTTTCTTGTGCTTGCCTGTCCCTTTAGAATTGAATATACCATATTCATACTAAGGCTTTGTTTCCTTTGGGTATCTCGTTCGTAGGCTGGAAGAGTGGATAACTCTGTTTTACGGAATTCTTGAAGTTTTAGAATTATAATAAATTCTTATTCCCATCTTGAATTGACCTGTTTTAGGTTCAGCAGACCCGTCAGAATGCTGCCTTAACCACCGCCCAGCAGGTTGAATTTTTCTTTCCATTTTTTTTTTTACATTTACATACATGGATTTTATTTTACATCCTTATTTCATGCATATTCTAGCACAACATCTAAATGGCTTGTAAAATATGTTTCAGAGCAATGGGATTTCAGGAGCAGCTGAGGTTTCAAGCACTCCTGGGAATTCTGATGGTTTACTGGCTATAGATGAAACAAACAATAGCTCTTTGAGTCGGTTTACACCATTTCTTCAAAGAACACGCAGCGTGACAAATGCAGTACTGCAACAAACAAGTTGTAGCAGACAACAATCTTGACGAGATTTTCCTTCGAAAAATAATAAATTTAATGTGGTAATTAAATTAGGTGTACATGGGGAGATCTTCCGAGGATAGTTGTGACTGGTCTCTTTATCTTTTCCTAGAATATAAATACCAGACTGGTACTAAATTTTGTAGAGATTTTTCTGATCTTAGGTTGCCCAGTATCATTCTTTCTATGTATAAAAAATTTCAGTGGATAGATGGACTTGGGAAAGGAAGAAAATGGGGTGAAAACAAGGTGTAAACTTACTCTTATTGTCATGCCAATTAGGATGCCTACCTGGACTGTTTAACAATGAAGAAACTCATTGCTGTTCATTTTTTCCCTGATGTTGTACCCAAATACGTGAATTTTTTGGTGCATAGTAGGTTTTAAATCCGGATAAAGAAAAAGGGTTGCGGTAGGTGATAATCAATATAAAATTTTATCACATCTCATGATATGAATTCTAATGATATTATCGTTGTGTATTTTCATTTGCCACGAGTTGCATCGAAGCTTGGATTTAGTGAGAAAATAGGTAAGAGTTTAAGGTGTTTTTTGAATAGACGTACTATGTCGATGTCCGGATGTAATGTTAAATAAGCAAGAGTTTTTATATCAAAATATAAGTAATATAATAGATTAGAAGATATAGACTTAAATCGAATTGATTGAAAAAAAAATTTATATAGCTGATTCTAATTAGTTTGAGATTAAAGTTTTGTTATTATTGTGTTATTTATTTATTATATATATATAGCAAAATTGTGATTAAAAACAAAATTTTACTATATTTTTTTTATTATTTTTTGATATTTAATATATTATAAAAATGGAGTAATCCATTTTGAGTCTGTTTTTCAAAGAAACATGCAGTTGTTGTTAAATTATATTTTAGTGTGTATTATACTTTTTTTATTTTGTTTGTTAATAAAAGTGTAGGTCAAGGAATATTAATTAAGTTTAAGTTTTATCTGTTATAAATTCAATTTTAAGTTTAAATTTTATTATTAAAAAAAATTTATTTGGCAAACAATATAGTGAAACCTTTTGTGATATTTTCAAAAGAATAAAAAAGTTGGGAAAGGCAATTTTTCTCATACTAATAGAAACGTAATTTGTTGTAATTTGTGCAATTTCTACTCTTAAAAGTTGATGAAGTTTTAATGCTTAACATATAAACGTTGATTTTTTTTTAATATGAAATAGATTTTTTCAATAGAAAGTTTGAATTGCTTATTTTGAAATTTAGTGGATTACTCTTTAAGAGCAAATTCAAAAAATTCATTGTTATATGAAAAATTATATGATTTTTTTTAAAATTTTTTAAAAATATCATATTAAATGTATATTTAGAATGTATAATTTTAATATATTAAATGTATATTAGATACATATTTAGGTATATGCTTTTTGAAATTAAAAATTGAAAGCTGGACACTTTTGAAAATATTTTAATTTTTTTCGTATTTTTAAAGAAATTCCAAAATAAAACAGAAATTTCTCATCAGTTTCTTGTAAGTTTGGGCCCATAATAGATATACATTGCGGCCCATAATAGTTCAAGAATCCAATTGAGGTCCAAAGGAGCCCAGCTGACAGCTGAGCTGGAACTTCACTGTATAGTTTCCCGCCAATTCACTTCCTCGCTTGGCGCGCAAATGAAGACTGACGAGAGAACAAATTAAATTATATATATATATCAAATGCAAATGGTTATTTTGTTTTTGAAACAGAGAAAAATAGAAAGAATTTAGGAAAAAATGGAGATCGTCAGACCTCACTGGAAACATCCATCTAACGACGTCGTTTCAACGCTTCCTCTCTATCGTTCTGCTCCATCTCTGGAAGTCAGACTTGAAGATTTCGAGCTTTACGCCATGGATCGCCTTCGAGGTCACTCTTCTTTACTATTTCTGCAAAATCGATTTTCTAGGCTTAAGTTTGAATAACAATATGATGTCAATTTATTGTATGAAATTGCAGTTCTTAAAGGTGTCTCTGATGGATTGTCTCGCGGAAAAAAGCCCGAAGAAATGGAAAATTTGGTAATAATTATTAATTTTCCTTTCTAAATTGAAATTCTTGTTTGATTTTTGGTCAAATCTGGTCCGTTGATTGTTTGTTTTTGGAGTTGTTTGAACAGGTAAAGGATCTATGGAAAGTAAATATGAAGCATTCACAGGCATCTGAAGTTCTAAACAAGGATGTTATATCTCACTTTGTTCTTCGTCTTGTGTATTGTAGAACGTAAGCTGTCTTCGAGTATCATTTTGATATATAACTCCTCTAAATTTTCTACTTATTGTCGTGTTTGTTTTGTTAATTATTCGTCAGGGAGGACCTTAGGAAATGGTTTCTTTCCATGGAAACTGCCCTCTTTCGCAATCGATTTCGCCTTTTGACCATTGAAGCTCAGGTGATATTGATTGATTGATCGAATACTTTTTTTTCGATGATTTAGATGCTGATTGATTGCGATTACGATTTTGAGTTTGCTAGAGGGCTCTATTGGCAGAGTTTGGACTTCCATACAAGACAGTTGCAAGTGCAGAATATGAGGTTATCATGTTGCATCTACTTGATCCAGTTGTTTGCTTGCCTTGTGCAATATCTGCAACCACAATTCTGCTTCCTTTTAGACATTCTAGCCTGTTCGCTTTTTTAAACATTCAAGTTTACATTCGGTTTTGTCCATTGTTTCTGTTTTGTTGCAGGGTATTAAAGAAAAGCTGGATCAAGTTGCGCGCTCGATTGTTCAGCCTATACCTTCTTGTAAGAGCATATATCACTTATTTGCTCCATTGGCCTTTCATTATGAATTGCGTGAATGCTCGTTGTCTATATTTTTTTCATTTTAAGTTATGGTTCTGTTTATGATCTATTTTGATTACACCTTATGGACTGTTTTTATCTAGTATGACATATTGCCTCTTCTCAAGATTCTGTAATTGATGAGATTAACATTTCGTTGTACTACCCAAAATGCTGAATACTTGATTGGTAGGAGGTGTTGACACAAAATTAGGAAGGAACCTACTATAGATGCTCTGTCAAAAGCATTATTTTAATTTTGTTGTTGTAAAATAGTTGTAGGAGATGATCAGTTTCATCTACTTTTCATATTCATTTGATGTAGCTCCATAGCCTAGTACTGAGAATTTGTTTTTGTTTTGTTATTCCAATTCTAATATGTTTTCTTTTTTCTTATTTTCTTAATTTTCTTTTCTTTTTTGCAGCTGGTGCCATATTTTACAAGGTTAGAGCACTGTTCCTTGATTATTTCAGTCCATCTATGTAAGAATTTCAGTGTTAGTCAATGGTATATGTGAATGATAGGAGAACACACAAGGAACTTCCCCATGTTTTTTGAAGGACTCATTAGTGTTTCATATTTTTCAATTTGACATGTCTGACAAGGAGCTTCTCCATATTTGAATCCTAGATAGTCTCTCATCTTATATTGGTCTTATGTTACTCATATTTGGTAAGTAATACTTATTTCAGCTGCTCCACTGCAGGTACCATTTGAGGAAGTTCCAGAACTGGTAGCAAGTCGTCGAGTTTTTATATGCAAAGGGCATGCTTATGTAGCTATGAATCAGGTAATTTTTATGCTTCTGTTTAACTTTTGTACTTAAACAATTAAACTTGTGGTTGTCAAAGGTCTGATTGATGTTTGTCTACTTTCATTTTTTAGGTTGTTTCCCTTGTTGTTACACAATTTCGCAGTCTTCTATCAAAGGCCCTTATTCTAACAAACAGGTCATTATTGTTGGTTTTGATGCTTCAAAAGCTTGCTCATATTTTATGATTTGATACCAATATGCATCGACCATTATTAGACTTAAAAAAAGATTTCATATACAACAACAACAACAACAACTAAGCCTTAATCCCAAACAAATTGGGGTCGGCTGTATGGATTCTCAACAAAATAAGCTCAAAAGACACCAAAAAAAAAACTCCAGCCTTAGGCCCCTTCCAAGACACGGATTTTACGTCTCCATTCAAGTCTGTCATTAATCAAATCCGCATCAAGATCTAAGGCACGTAAGTCTCTTGCTATCACCTCCTTCCACACAGTTCTAGGTCTGCCACGACCTCTAGCCCCCTCAATCAACAAATTCTCACACTTACGAACCGCAGCATTAGGAGGTCTTCTTAAAACATGCCCATACCATCTAAGTCTTCCTTCCCTCACCTTATCTCCGACGTCCGCTACTTGGACTTTTTGTCGAATATGAACATTCTTAATTTTGTCCAGTCTGGTATGTCCACACATCCATCTTAGCATCCTCATTTCTGCCACACTCATCTTATGCAAATGTTGTCCCGTTGGTGCCCAACACTCACTACCATAGAGCAAAAAAAAAGATTTCATATGCAGAAGCATATTTTATTTGAGATTATGCTGGTGCATTTAACAAAATCTTTGCATGGTTGTGTAGGACATGATGTTTAGATTCTTGCACAGTACTGAATTTTTACAATGATGGATTTTCAATTCCAGGAAATGGACATCAATGATCAGAGAACAAGAGAAGGATCGCCTAACTCCTGTGAGTATTTAGTCATGAACATGATAGATTATATGGGTCTTATTATTTTTCAAATGTGATGTTGATATCATAATGTTGGTACTTTTTAGATTGTGGAAGCCCTATGCACAACTTATCTGGGTCCTGACTATTCTCAGGTACTTTAATACCTGTATATGTGCTCAGTTCTGTTGCTTTAAGTCATAATTTCAACTTAATTAAGAATAGTGGTTTGACTGCCTTTACAGCCTAAAGAATTCGCTGATATATCAATTAAAGACATTGACGTTGTTGCTAAGAGTTCATTCCCTCTATGCATGCGACACCTGTTTGAAAAAGTAAGGAGTCCTGATATTTCAAACAAGTTGAATAATTTTCTCTTGTTCTATTATTTTCTTCTTCTCCTCCTTGCTCTTGTTCTTCCAATATAAATGTTCATGATTTCCTTTTCTTTTTTTGCATTTATTGTTTTATACTATATTTTGCAGCTCAGAGAGGATCATCATTTAAAGCATGGAGGTCGGATGCAATTAGGTCTTTTTCTCAAGGTTGTATTTTTATTTTATTTTATATAAATTGCTATTCTGCCTTGTTAAGTGTGTTCATATTTAATTACTTGTTCTGCTGGGTCCTTTCCATCTCCGCCCCTCATTTTGAGTTTTTTGTATGGATCACACACTTATTATTACTATTTCAAGTACAAAACCTGTCATCCGTGCTCATACTTGAGTTTATACTGTTACATTCTACAATTAGGTAGAAATGTAGAACATGATCCATGAATCAGACAGGGCTTCAATATGGCAGTCCTTGATAAGCTTTGCTAAGTTCTTTTAAAAAAAATTGTTATTAAGTAGTCTTTGCAATTCTGTTAAGCATTTCCTCTATCTATACTTTAGGGTGTTGGCTTGAAGCTGGATGACGCTCTTGCATTTTGGAAAGCAGAGTTCTCCCGCAAGGTAAGTGTTAGCCAAACATGTGTATTGAATTCTTTTAATTACAATTTCTTTTGGCGGTTATATTAGGATTATCAGTTTTGTATCTGGAAATGCATCGATCAATGTAATTTTCTGAATTGTATTTGCATGCGTTACCATAGTGTAGAAGAGCAGGAGCTCAGGGTAGAATTATGTTTTTATCTCTAAGTTTCTGCCATTTACTATCACGTGTGACAATGCATGATTAATATGTTTGAAAGACAGTGTACATTAGAGGCATCTCTCTCTCTCTTTCTAGTCAGAGTACTATATTTGGGGATGTTGTATATTTGGGACTGGAAATAACATCTGACCATTAGTTTCCTTGTATTTTAACTTGCTGTAGGTTGGTGCGGAGAGGTTTGACAAAGAATATGCCTACGGTATACGCCATAATTATGGAAGAGAGGGAAAGAGAACGGTAAGATACTGAACCTATCAGCTCGGTTTCTTATTCAGATAGTAAATATATTGACATTGTCAATGATAGACTGTATTTAGGACTACACATGTTTTACATAAAAAATAAAAGAGAATAGTGATAGTAAAATGAAGGCTTAATGACAAAAAAAAAGCCCTGACCTTCTGCAGTTGTATCTAAGCGTTTAATTTGGTGAATTTTATCGTAGTCAAAATTGAAATGAAATATTTTATTATTAATTAGAAGTCCAAAATTTTAAATTGACTCCTGAACTTTTATTAGACTGTCAATTTAATTCCTAAATTTCAATTGAGGTCTTCAAATTTTCAAATTTGGTATACTATTTTTAATTAAACTAATTATTCAATTGAGCAAATTTGAAATCTGAAGACTAAACTGACTATTTGGTATGAATTAAAGGGTCCATTTGACTTTTTGATCTTCTAATAAATAATAAAATAATAGAACATTTATTTGGCCTATGGTTAAATTGGAACTAAGTTTTCAAATTATGGTAAAACTGCTAAAACATGAATAGGCTAGAATATTTATAATTGATTTACGTATTCTAGCAGGTACTTTTAAAATTTTTAAGTTCTCAAATAAAGTTTTCACTCTGCTTGCGGATTTGCCTATTTGTCTGTGCATTATGATTGATTAAAATTCTTGGTTTTATGTTTTTTTTTTCTCATTGCAGGATTATACGCCCTATTCTTGTCAAAAGATCATTACGTTATCTCCTGGTGTTGGAGATCATCATGGTTGTCCTTATCGACATTTTAGGTCAATTCTCTAACTAAATAAATGTGTTTGAGGTATTGAAATTAGACACAAAGATAATAATGCAACTTGGCAAGTGTTTGGATTTGTTGTCTTTGGTAAAATCAACTTGATTTTCAGATGTTTAGCATCTGCCTATTGCAATCCGTCATATGGACTGCAGAACCTCCAATCTACTGTGTATTAATGATTAATCATTAAGAAATTAATATTTTGGGGCATTCCATCTTAGAATTCTAATAACAAATACTTAATGAAAGAAATGAGCTCTAGAAAACACTCTGATTAGATTTTTTTTTTCTGCCCAACTCCTTAAATGTGGTTATAGCATCAGCTTCTGGTTTGCACTAAGTTTCTTAGGACTTCGATTTCTTAATTAAGGCAAAATACAAAATTTTCATTACTTGATCTCTTAAATCTTGTAGACCATGCAAAAGGCAGTCTGAAACACTCAAGTTCAATGTGTCTATGGGATTCTTTTGGAATTGATAAATGATGACATTGATGATTGGACTCTTACAACTAACTAGTTATTCCAACACCAATGTATAAATCTATTGTACTTCATATTACTCTATGTCAAGATAAATTAAAAAATTCACATATTTCTTATGATGTCGTAACTAAATATTGGACTCCCATAATATTTTTTTCTTAATTGCTACATGTATGTTCAAATATGTTTTTGGCATGACAGTGAAGAAAACTTAAGGGCTGCACTCTTTAGAATGGGAGTAAACAGTGGTGCAGTAGAGGATGTAATGGATAAAGTGCGAAATAGACATTTTCAGGTAATGTAATTGCCAATTAAACTTTGATTTTGCTTCCAATTGCTTTTTGTCGTTTTAATGTGGAGTTACATAATTGACCTGGTAATATGCAGTTGGCTTGTACATTAACATTTGAAGCTATTCACGGCTTATCGTGTGATGCTGGGATTAATCACCCTAACCAGTACTTCAGTGACAGCCAAAAGATCCTGAAGTCCCAGGTAGATGCTAAACATGACTTTTGAACGTTGGTTAACCTCATTATATGAAGTCTTAATCTGTATGAAATATTATTTTGGCGAGGAGCCTTTGTCAAGCAATTGTTGTTCATGGCTAGGTAAATTTAATCTTAACATTTAACCAGTATGCAGGCATTACGGTGCAATGAATAGGGTTGATGTGTTTCCTCCCTTGCTGAAAATGATCATTTTTATCATTATGAGATGTGGCAGGGTCCCAGACTTTAGGATATTTTTTGGTCTATCTTTAAGAGGCGGTCGTTAGGCCAAAAGCTTATTGTGACCTATCACCTATGACTTAAGATGTTTGATCTATGTGTATGGCATCTTTCTGGACGGTGATAGATTCATAAGTTGTTTACTATGCTGCCCTCACACATGCATGAAATCTTCAAATGATATTTGTGGTCTTGCTTTATCCTGCTTGGGATGTGTAATTAATCACCCATAGGATGTTTGAAAGATTATAAACAGGGCATTATAGAAAGAATTAAAAATAATAATATTTGAACTAAAAAATTAATAATTTAATTACTTTTATTTTTCACCCAAGATCTGCGAAATCTTGGAAAATCAATTTTCTTAATATTTGCTTTCTAGTGATGTCAACCTGACTTGCTACTTTCTTAAGTGCTTTGTCTTGTACTTGTGATGAATTATGGATGCTAGCCCCGTGACATGAGATTTCGTATCCCATTCTGGAGGGTCTGAGCCATTAATTAGGAAAAAGCTTTTAAAAGTCTGTCGCTTTATTATATGTAAGATGGGGAACAATATGCTTAATAATATATGTTTTATTCATTGCAGAACCATTCCTCACAGCAGGGAGAATCTACTAGCCACTGATAATATGCTTCTTCTCCTCCGGTTTGTCGTCTTCTTACTTCTTTAGAAAACTTTTTCATTCACGTGTGCTGTAGTTCTGTTAGTCATATGATGGACCTACAAATGCCAACTAATAGAGTAAAAAAGTCAAATTTTGAACTAGTTTAATAATAATAATAATACCATTACGTATCAATAATTCCCAACCACAAGCAACCCTTTAGGCTTTGATGTTCTAGGTAAAAGAAGCAAAAACTTGTCCCCTGGCGGGAATGGGGCTAAAATTGCTCTCTTCATCCTATCACTGCACTGACCACTGAGACTGTCCTGTTATTTTTATTTAACAGTTGGGCTTTTTTTTCATTTAAAAAGACAGTGGACAACTGGATTTTCTTTGTTTTGGGATCAGCTACTAAAAGGGCAGTGGCAGACATTGAAAATAATTTAACGCGTCACTTTTATGCTTAAAAAACTGACCAATAGCTTAACGACAACAGCTTCTTGGTTGTTGACGCCTCAGTTTTGTTTTATAAATTTGGTTGGTTGGCGGGAAAAAAATGCCCCATTTAGTAACCTTCTGGTTTATAGTCAGAATTTGTTGTGTAAAAAATCTGTGGTATAGGAGTTTCAAAGAACATAAACCATGGTTAAAATATGGTTGGATGTTCAGCTGGGTTTTATTTGAGATTTAATTGGCTAAAGATTAGTCGGGTTGATAGGTGGTTTGTTGTGTATAGGTAGACCCAAATACTAAGAGAATCACCCCTCTACAATACAAGGAGTTGAAGACGCCTTTCTTTGTAATAAATTTTGTTGAACCAATGCAAAAATAAAAATTGTGGTTATAATACATTCGTTGCTCCGTGTATTTGCCCATTTTGTTCAATTTACTTTCTATATTTGTATATTTTATACTTACAAATACTTAAATATATATTTGTCAATTTACCTCTTATATTTATTTATTTTATATTAGATAGACATTTGAATGTATATGTAGTATTATCTTTAGTTGAATATCTATTGAATACAAGATAGATAAATACATGGAATAGAACAACCAATGTTTGTGTATATAAGTATAGGTTAATACAAAATAAGCAAGTACATGGCATAAAATAATAAATACATCAACATAAAGAGTAAGGATGTATGCTCTCTCCACTAAGCAATAGATTCAAATTCTTAGTTTTCTATTTTTCTTATATTCAAAAAAAATGTGTTGGAAAATATTGTAAAAAGAGGATGAAAGCTATTCTCCTTCTAATTGATAAGGTGAAATTAATTAATCAATTTCATTGATTTACCTTTTCAATTCGATTGTTCAGGTGGGCATGGTGGAGTTTCTATCATTCATATTCACATTGGAGGTTTAGTTTATTTCATTGTTAGTCTATGCATACATATATTTTGTTGAAACTGATCATACTAATATCATTTTAATACAACACTAAGTCATTAACACAATTAAATATTCTGCATTGCACTAAGATAATTTTTTTATCTATGTAAATTAATTTAAATTTAAATTTAATTGAATTGAGTTTATCAATGATAATTAGAATATATTTAAACATTTCTATTTCGGGCTAAATCTGCATAGCAGTCCAAGCTTTTGGATGAATTATCAGGTAAAAGCACATGCAAAGTTGTGCTTTTACGTGATAATAGAATTCAATCTATTCCTCGGAAAAAAGAATTCAATTTAAAAATTCCTAAAAATATGATTGTGCTTTTCATAATTAATAATCAAAGGAGTTGATAACAATTATTGCCTTTTAGTTTCACTTCAAAAAAAAATTATTGCTTTTTAGTTTTGTTTCGAGTCTTTATCCTGTCTAGTATGTTGAAATTCTTACTTTTTTCAAAAAGCCATATATGACCAAAGAAATTATTTTTTTTTTATAAAAGCATAGGTTAATAAAAGCTATGCAAAAAAATGTATATAAATATCTAAAATGAAATATTCCCTCAAACAGAGTTTTATAGAATTAAAAATCAAGTGCGGTGCTTAAAGCATGTAATATAAAATAACATAGTATGCGTTTAATTAAATAAGATGGTCAGACGGTGAATGGATGTTATCAAAACAAACACTATTAACTTTTCTCAGCCATTAATGCCTATAATTTTATTTGGGAGTCTGTCAATGGGTGATGTTTTTTTAAACAGTAATAATTTTTTTTGTTAATATATATTTTATCTTTATTATAATAATTTTTTATTTGTATATTTTTCTTATTGAATATTTCATTCTAATTTGTTAGATTCACTTTTTATTTTACAATAATGGAAAAATAATTATTTATATTAAAAATATGATTTTTATATAATTTTTTATAATATTTTTATTTTAATATAAAATATATTTAATAAATAATATTAAATAAAAATATTATAAAAATTTAATATGCTAATTAATTTATAAGTGAGTTATAATTTGAATAAGGTAAAAGAGAAAATAAGTCTGTTTTTTTAAAATAAAAAGAGTACATAAAAAAGCTATTATAGTAAATTTTAATGAAATAAAATATAATCAATAAAAATTAGAATGTTTATTATTTCTTAAAAAGTGTTAATATATATATCTATGATATGTACATCAAAACATCCATACATACATTTTTTTTAGATGGTAGATTTATTTTTTCTAACGATAAAAATATATATTTTTTTAAATAATAAATGTCGATTTCTCTTCTTATATGAAAGATTGGAGAATTCTAACTGCTCAAAAAAAGAAGGTTGGAGAATTCTATCATTTGCCACTCCAAAAGAAAAAGGAAAAAATAAAGAATAAAAAATCTTGTTAATCTAATAAAAAAAGAGTAAATATATATAAATCTTGTAGAGTAGGGATGTGAAGCTGTGATGTGTACATACAAAGATAGTCAAGCCATTTGGTAAATACTTTACAAGAAATCTACAGTCTGGTGTATAGCTTGATTTGGTGAAGAAAAACTGATCTTTATATGAATTTTCAAAAAAAAAAAAAAAACTGATCTTTATATATATATATATTTATATAAGCTAGTTAGGCATGTACTGGCACATAATGGACTACCTTTGCGATTGTGCTTATGGACCATTTAAATAAGTTTCTTTTTTCTCATTGTTTTCTTTCTTAATTAGGCAATTGAATTGCGATAACTAGATATAAGGCAACGATTTGATATCTCAACTAAGTTCCATTCCATTCCCCTTAGGAAATGTGCTAAATTTGTACTATACTATACTTATATATTACTTATTGTAGGAAATTAAAGTGGATTGCCATAATAAAAAATAAATAATTTCAATTTAAATAAAATTCAGTAATTGAGTTTGCATTATTGGAAATGTAAATTATAAGAAGGAAATATCCGAATTTCACAGAGTTGATTATTCAATGGTATTTTTTGTATTCTTTATTTTTTTTTTTGTGTATTACACTCTTAAAGGCGAAGGTTTTCTCCTGTGTCACTAATTGCCATAATAACAAAGAAGTGAGTATAGATATTGATCCCTAACTAAATAGGAAAATGACAGTCGCTTGGCATGGAGCTGAGGATCATAAACACCTTTTAGGTTGAAGGTTTATTTATTGTGCAGTTGATTAAATAATTATGTTTAACCAAAAATACTATGTTTATTTATAAATAATCTATATAAAATAAAATTTCGAGCCTACTAAATTTTATCAACCAGTTAATAAAATATTTTATTTAAAAAAAATATAAAAAATATTTTATTAAAAAAGTTAATTGAGTGGTACACGTATTAAAAGATAATTATATTCTTAATTCAAAATATGATAAAATAATAATGAAATATTATAAAGATAGTTTAGGTATTATTTAAATATTTTATATAAAATTGAGTTGTAACCAAATAAGTTAATATTTTTTTTAATCTATTTTTTAATATTTTATTATATTTTATAAATACGGTAATATAATATTTTTCAATAAAATGCAATCCATATAAAATACATTTTCAGTAATTAAATTTTTCAGTAATTTATTAACACACTATTATTGTAAGAGACAAATAACAAAAGATTTGGTCCAACAATGCTGTAAGTAAGAGGAACATTATAAAATATTTTAAAATAATTACAAGTTTATTTTTGATTTATATACAAAAATTTAAACATAATGTTCACTTATTTTTTGACATGTTTTTGAAAAAAAATTAATTTTAAAAATTTATTATCTAAAAATATATATTTATGATTGAGTTATGACTTAATTTACGTATTATATTCACTTTTTAATCAATATATATAAAGTAAAATTTTAATTTTTTTTTCATCGGTCTCTTTTAAATATCTCTCTCATATACATTAATATATAGTCTAATGATAAATATGCATATCTTGAATCTCTCTTTTATATAAATCCATCTCATTTGAATAATAAATTCAACATCAATTTTTTTTCTTAATATAATCTTTGAGAAAAAAAAACTCTATCCTACCTTCACCTTTCTTTCCTTCTCAAGATTTATCCCTTCAACCAAGCGAACCATAAAATGCAAAAAAATGGCAATAAAGAGTTGCTTATTGTCCATGAAACAGTGCTTGTATTTTTGGGTTGACTTAAAACCCTAATTCTTGAAAACTGTAGAGAGTCCAAATCCTATGGATAAGAGTGTAACACGCCAACAACAACAAAGACTTGTTTAGTTTACCATAATATAACAAAGAAAAGCTCAAGACCCCGACAAGGAACCATTATTAATGGAATGTGAAACGGAACTTTTTTTCTAGTCTCATTTCATCTCTCTCCGTCTTTCCAAAAACACCCTGTCGCTTTCTTTGCCACTCATTTTCTTCTCTTTTTTTTCAGCTATTGGTTTTTATCATTTATTTAACATTATTTTACTTCTTTTTTTCTTTCCTCCTCTTCTTCTTAATGAAAGGGCCACAAAAGTGCCTAAAAGGAAGCGGAAGAGACTTGGAAAGAGCAATTCTTTACTCTTCATAGTCACCTCCTTTCCATTTTCAATCTTTCTTTCTTTCTTTTTTCCCCTTGTACACGGTTCCAAAGTTGAATACATTATCCACTTTCCTTGTCACTTCCAATAATTTTCACAATAAAACCCAATCTTTCTTTCTTTCCATTTTGTTGTTTTTAAATTTTTTTTTCCTATGCTTTGTGTCCTGTTTCAAGGTTTGCATACAAAGCTATTGTGACTATTCATCAAACTGTTGTTAGGAAATCAATGGCTGCTTGTTCTTTTTCTTCTTCTTTTTGTTTTTCTTTATGATATGCAATTTGAGTTTAATTGCTTAATTGCTACCATTTTAGATTTCCAGTTCTTGCTTCTTGTTGTTATATTTCAACTTGCAGTTTTTTTCCTCCATTTCCCGCTTCTTTTTCAAGATGTTTCTGCAATTTGAAAGCCTGGAGGGTTGAGTTTGTGCCACTACTCTTTCTGGAATGGATAAGCCATTTTGCCCCAAAACTTCAAAAGAGCCAGCTTTCTAGTGCTTATAAATTACCAAATCCTGGGTTAATTTCTTGTGGTATTTCTTTTAAGACACTGTATACTTCAGTAAAAAAATTATATTTTTGTAAAATTAAAGCACACTACAAAAGCAATCTCAAACAGTAACAGTTAGTGATACTTGTGGTTCTCCTCGTTGCCAGAATAAAGTGGTGTTGGCAACTTTGTACCAAGAAAAATTTCTCGTTCAATTAACAAAGAGGCTCGACACATTAGAAAGTAATTATCTTCAGGAAAAACTATATATAAACACATACACAATTGTTAGATGTAATTTTGCTGGTCTATAATCAGCTTGATAAGTTTGGTATTCTTTTTTTTTTATCCCCAAATGAACTTGAATTTTTGGTGTTTGCAAGCAAAATGATTCTTGGAATTATTTCTTTCTGAAAAGAAATATCTTCAAAGCTTCTTGTGGCTGGGACGACAGTGCTGACTCCCATGATGTGACAGGTATCCAGTGCTTGAACAGCATTAAAACTGCACTTTATTGTTTAAGTGCAATGACAATTATGGCCTTTTTTCCTGCATTTTCCCTGGAATTGTTTCTTAGAAAGTTTTTCTGTTACTGTCATCCCCAAGTTAAACACGCAAAGTCTATTTGGATGGGTAATTTGGATGGGTATTTTGTCATCTAACTTTGAAAACAATAAGGTATAGAGTAATTTTGATCTAGTTGAAACATAAAAATTTAGTCTCGTTTTTTTGGTGGTGTTAATGGTTTGTGTAATGCTTGACTAGGTGGGTGGATCACTTGGGGAAGTATAGTGTGGCAAAGAGGGAAAGAGAGAGAGAACAATCTTTGCAAGATAAGGATGTTCTATGGACTATAATCTTAAGACACCTTGGAGATTAGCTGAATTGGAAGACCAAAAAATTTTTCACATTGCTCAAACAACTTTATCTAGTAGCATAGAAGTGCAGCAAGCTATAGAGAATTGCCCTGCGGACTTGAAACTTGGGAATTCAGGTGAATTGGAGGACAAGTTGGTGTTGAAATTTGCAGGTTAAGGGGACTCTTTAATGGAGTCATCATCATCGGGCTCATCGAAAAGAGTCCGAACACCTACTAATGGAGCTCAAATACCTTCATGCTTGGTTGATGGATGTACTTCAGACCTTAGCAAATGCAGGGACTATCACCGAAGGCATAAAGTATGTGAGATTCATTCTAAAACCCCTAAAGTTTATATTAAAGGTCAGGAGCAACGGTTTTGCCAGCAGTGCAGCAGGTAAGAACTAACATGCTTTCCAGGTTTTAATTGGCAAAACTTCAATGAAAGATGCAGCATTTATTTTTTTCTTTGTGGTTGCGTGTAGTCTTGGCAATCTAACTGCCTAGACTTCTTGTTTTCTTGCTGCCCTCTTGAGTTTTTTGACTTCTCCATTAGATTCTCGGATATGAAACACTTATTTTAGGTTCTAACAATAGATGCCATAATTGTTGTTTCAGGTCCATTCTTAGTTTTACATATGAAACTCTGTTCGGTTTTTGACATCCCAATAAACTTACCTCGCAAAAGAGTTTTAGTAGGCTACCATATGCTTGGTTACCATGAGAGTTGTTAGTGAGTCAGTGATGATTATGATAATTGATCCTACAAATGCATGTTTTGGCACTAAACAAAAGTCCAAAAGATACAACCATGGATTCAAAGAGAGGCATTTCTTGAAATATTGGAGTACTGATCTTTCATGCTTTGATTGAGTTGGAATAAGTATTGGGAGAAGGATCTGAAGTTTTCTTTGAGCGTAACATTATTCAACATTGTGTGGAGCCATAATGACAGAGCTGCCTAATGGATATTTTAGTATGACATTTGCAGCTCTAATTTTTCCTTGAACCAGACCTTTCTTTTGGGGGTTGGGGGTGGGGGAATTTGATAGATAACTCATCCCAAAAAGATAATCTATTTATTTCAAAATCTCTGGAAACTGTAAAATTTGGATTGCTTTGCATGTTACTATAATAGGTTTCATTCCTTGGTGGAGTTTGACGAAGGAAAGCGAAGCTGTAGGAAACGTCTTGATGGACATAACAGGCGTAGAAGGAAGCCACAGCTTGATTCAATGTCTGCAAATTCTGGAAGGTTATTTTCCAATCACCAAGGTTCGATTTCCGGACTTAAAGAAATTTCTCTTATGCAGTTGTCTCTTTCCCCATTCAGTATCTTTTAACTATCGAATTGGGAAGAGGTTAAAAGAATGAAGTGTTGAGCATTGCTAATGTATATATATAATTTTGCATTTCAGATGCTAGATATTTGCAGTTTGGTGGCTCCCAAATGTTCTTGACTGGCACTGAGAGCTCCGCATGGACTGGGGCCATCAAACCCGAGAATGATCCAATGCTTTACACTAATCAATCCTCACTAAACTTCAGCAGTAGAAAAAACCTTTTTTCTGGACCCATTTCTGATGGCTATAGAAGTGGAAGGCAGTTTCCATTCTTACAATGTACTAGTTCTGCACTCTCTGGGGAATCTGCTTGTCAAACTATTCTTGGTACTGATGCATCTTTAGGCAGTGGCTGCAGCAGCCAGAAAATGTTCACTGATGGGGCAAACCGGGTCATTGACTCGAACCGTGCTCTCTCTCTTCTGTCATCTCCATCAGCCGAGACTCAGGAGATTGGCTTGAGCCATATGGTGCAGCCTGACGTGAACCCTCCAGCTCAGTCACTGATCCCGAGCCTGAACTTTAACAATATTCTTGGAATGGAAAGTGGCCAAGTTGAATCTGTTTTGGTCTCTGATGGCAGTAGCAATGCCAATCTTCATAACCAGGATATGTTTGAGATTGGACCTGATGGGTCATCTGCAAGTGGATCTGTTCAGACACTTGCCTTCTCCTGGGAGTAATATGTGTGCCATTTTCAACTCTTACGATCAATTATTTTAAATGTGAAAAATAAAAAAGGCTTTATTCTCCTAAACTACTGGAATTGTTGTGAGATTGTTATGATGCTACTGAATTGCATGGACTAAAGTATTGCATGCATGTAGTTTCTCCTTTTCTTGCTTTTTTTTTTCATTTATTAAATATTGAGCTTCTAATGATGTTGTTAGACAATTGCACCTGTCAGACTAATAAATTTTGGAGGCAAATGGAAGTTAATTATCTCAGCGCTATTGGTTTCTTGTATAAATGGATTTTTGTGACATTTCTTGATTTTATTAGAATGAGTGAATTTTGCAGCACGTCTCGCACGTAGACGTATACGTGCCATATCAGTTAAATTTGTTATATTTTCTACTTTTTCTTTTATTTTATTATTGCGCCTTTTATATAATAATTCCAAGTTAAATTGTAAATGGATCCTAACACTAGGCAATCTTTTTGGTTGAGGGCCATAAGATTCAAATAAAGATCAAAGATTCAAGTAAAAAATAAGCAAATGTATGTATGGCCAAAAGGGTAAAAAGCACCCATAAAATACTCCAAAGAAATTGGAATCTCTGCATGGAAAAAGAAAACAAAAAAATGAAGAAAATACAGAGAATGGGGTCAGTGGTATCTGGCTTCTCAATGAACTTAGCATATATTTGTTTGTTTCTTTTGAAAAAAGTTGGTTTTTTTTATTTCATGTTTATATCACTGTACAATTCAATTCATGAAGTCGCCTATCTTTACAATGAACAGTTACTGATAAGCTGAGATGGAGATTTTTAAGATTTAAACTCGTAACTTCTGGTTTTATGCATAAAACATCTGATTAATATATCAACATTTAATTTTCTTTGTAAAACGAAAGTTTAGTGATGCACCTATTAAAAAAATTAAATAAATTATGATAGATACAGATAATAAAAGCAAGTAGTTCAAAATGATTTTATGTTTCTATATGACTTGTAGCTCATAATCATTCTGAATTAAAAAAAAAATTCATACAGTCAATTTCAATTAATTTGAAATTCAAGTTGAGTCGAGAGTATTCAATTTCCTTTGTCTTGAGTTAATAACTTCATGTGCATGGGTCCTCTTCTCAGCTATATAGACTCCATCTTTGAAACTCTGCAAATTGATTATTGAGACAAGCAATTCGCTACAAGTTAATAAGGGCTTGTCTGGTTTCACCAAGTGGGCCAATAGTGCTTGTATTAGCACATGTGTTTTTGACCAGCAACTGCTTTGGTGCTAAGATACTGATTTTCTATTCTTTGATTTTAGTTTCTGTTACAGATTTTCTGCTTGTTTAAATTGTAAATAAATCTCCTCTGTTTTAGGAGATATTAATTGTTACTCGTGTATAAATTCAGTTCAGTTTCTCAATAAAATTATTAAGTCATTCCTAAATTTTTCTTTGTTTATATGGTATTAGAGCTGAATTAGCTCTAGCGGGTAACATTCTTTGAATATCCAACCCAATCTCATCAAATGGCCTCCAACGTAAATGTCATTAATGTTGATTCCAATAACAACAATAATAATATTGTTCAATTCAATCCAGTATCTCAATTACCAATTAAACTTATTGGCAGCCACAATTTTGCCATTTGGAAAGCCCAAATATCCATGCTCATGCATGGACACAACCTGTTTGGCCATCTAGATGAAATCTCCCCAGCTCCCTCACCTACTCTTACCTAAGGTAATCAGCAAATTACAAACCTCAACTACAGTATTTGGTTACAACAAGATCAATTGATCCAAAATGCAATCATGGCATCTGTCGATTCAACAATTGCTCCAACTGTTGCTGCTGCCTCAACTGCCAAACTTGCATGGAGCTCTCTTCACACAGCCTATGCAAATAAGTCCCAAACAAGAATTTTCAGCCTAAGAGACCAGCTTGCTCATCTTACAAAAGACTCTCGATCTATGACAAATTATCTTCATTAAGTTAGATCTCTTTGTGATGAACTTGCAACAACAGAAAAACCAGTCTCTAATGATGAATTAATTGTGAAAATTCTCACTGATCTTGTACTAGAATTCCGTGAGATTTCTGCTGCAATTCGAGCCAGAGATTCTATTATCTCCTACGAAGAATTATATGAGAAGTTGCTTGATCATGAATTATTTCTTCAACATGAGGAATCAAAGAAGGTGTCGACTCCAATCACAGCTGCAATTGCCACCCGCAACAGATTCAACAATTTCAACAACCGCAATAATCGTCGATCCAATAACAACCCAAACTCTCAGGGCCCCAATAATCGCTCCAATTCTTCTACTCAAGGGCATTTCATGAACAACAATCCAGTACGTTGTCAATTGTGCAATAAACTTGGTCATACGGTGAATGCCTGTAGATCTCAATCTCACAACCATCTAGAAGCCAAGGCCAATTATGTCTCCACTAAGCAAGCTACTGCTAGTCCATGGATTCTTGACTCAGGTGCCTCTCACCATGTTAATGTTGAACCTCACAGTCTAGAAGAATATACTGATTCAGAAGGAATAGCAATGGACAATGGTAAAACTATTCCGATCACTCACATTGGTTCTACAAAATTAATTGTATTAGATAATGCTTTTAAATTGCATAACACCTTATGTGCACTTGATATTAAACAAAATCTTATTTATGTTTCAAAGTTTAATCAAGATAACCTAATCTCCATTGAATTCTTTCCTTTTGATTTTTGTGTGAAGGACTTGAAAACGAAGACTCCGTTGGTTTACGGTCGGAATAGAGATGGACTTTATGAATGACCCAACTTCACCAAGTCCATCAAGCCCATCGTTAATTCTACCATTACAACAATTCCTCTTCATACATGGCACAACCGTCTTGGCCATCCTCACCTTCAAATTTTCAGATTTATTGTAAATAAATTTGCTTTACCAGTTTCATCAAGAGACAAGTTCACTTTTTGTAACTCATGTTGCTCTAATAAAGTGCACCATTTTCCCTTCCAACAGTTGTCCCTAACCAGTAATGCTCCTCTTCAAACTTTATTCAGTGATTTGTGGGGACCCTTCCCAGTTCTTTCCATTGACAAAAAAAGATATTATTGTGTTTTTGTTGACCAATACACCAAATACACCTAATTGTGCACACTTAAAAATAAAAGTGACTTTCAAGAAATATTCAAAAAAATTTATCCATTAGTGGAAAAATATTTTAAAACCAAAATTGTTTCACTTTACACTGATGGTGGAAGAGAATATAAAAGCTTAGATCAATATCTTAGCTCTCAGGGCATAGAACACTTAATCTCACCTCCCTATACCCCACAAAGAGTCGCTTTATCTGAACGACACATCGGCACATTGTTAAAATTGTCAAGACCTTTTTATATACTATCTCGTTACCATCATCCTTTTGGTCATTTGCTTGTCATCATGCTCATCAATCGATTACTGAGACAAGCAATTCCCTACAAGTTAATAAGAGCTTGTCTGGTTTCACCAAGTGGGTCAATAATGCTTGTTGATCTATGCTTTTCATTTTGCTGATGAAATGCATTTGCAGGCGCTATGTAATAGCAAATCTCTGTTCTTCTTTAATTTCTTGCACATGCAACTGCAGTTCTTTGTTTCTAGCCTGCAGGGAAATTGAAGACCTAGCTGTGCTATTAATTTCTTATAACTTTTCTTGCCAATATTTGATAATTTCCCAAATCAATAAAAAGATAAAAATTATGGAGTCCTTGTAGATTACCAATCATTAATTTGAATG
This sequence comes from Garcia nutans, assembly GCA_947685225.1. Classification (NCBI taxonomy): domain Eukaryota; kingdom Viridiplantae; phylum Streptophyta; class Magnoliopsida; order Malpighiales; family Euphorbiaceae; genus Garcia; species Garcia nutans. The sequence continues at coordinate 22,714,932 of CANTUV010000036.1, read as the reverse complement.
ATTATTTGCAAAATATTAATTAATAACTCAATTTTTTTGAAAGAAATATCACAAATATATGGGGGATAATGATTGAACATATTTCTTAATAAAACTATAATAATTTTATTGTGACTTACTAATCAATATATTTTCTAACACATACTTTTATTAATGTGAAAGTTCGAAACCTTTACTTAAACTCCTCCATATACCTAAATTAGGCTCATTAAGCCCAACCAAACTCTTGCAAAATTAAATTAACAACTCAGTTTAAAAAGTTAAAATTTTAAAATAAAAAGTAAGACTATAATCAAATTGAACCGAGTTGAACTTTGTTAAAAGGCTAAAGAAAGTACAATTTTGTATTACTTTCTTCATTGTTTGTTATGTACAATAATAGATTTTAATAATCACTAACTAATAAGCTCATTTATAACCTGTGCTAAAAACATTACTTATATTACACAATTATTTTATGTAAACGAGTTATATATTTATATATATATATATAACATTGAAGCTTATCACTTTTTTTTTTCTCATTCATGTGTTAATTGCTTTGTTCAAGATGAGGATGGGAAGAATGTATTCGACACATTGATAAATTGCTATTTCTATGAAACAAATACTTTAGTTATTACATTATTATCAATTAATTAAATGGCTGAAAATAACTATTGTAAGTAATTCAAGAATAATCTTTTAATGTATTTCAAAGCAAAGAAGCAGTAGAACTGTGGGAGTAGTCAAAGCATGTATAAGGACAAAGAGATCATTTCTTAAACTTGGTGTTAGTTTGGCATGCATTCCTATTTAAGAAATTGGAATCTTCATATCACCTATTGTATTTATTTTACACTCCCACTGTCTCACTTAAATTGTTAGGGATAAGCATTGAACCAAAATTCGAACTATTCCAGATTTTTAAAATTTCTAAAATATTAATTGAATCAAACCAAATTTAATAAAAATAACAAATAATAATCTAACCGAACAAAATTAAAAGTTTGATTCGATTATTTATAATCAAATTAATTTATAATTTAAGTATTATTAAATTATATATATTAAAATAATAATAAAATAAAATTTATTATTAAAAATATTAGATATTAAATATTAATAGTAAAAAAACTCATAATAAATAATATATTATTGATAAAATTATATTTAATATATTAATAAATAAAAATTAAGTTATTTCAATTATTAATTTTAATATAACCCAGTCAAAAGCTGATAATTTCTAAATTAAAAAAATGAATGGAACAAAAAACTGAAATACCTATTACCAAAATGATCAAATTTCATATGTTCAAAGATTTTTCGATTAAAACTAAATAATGCACACCTTGTAATTCTTCAACTATATGTATACTTGTTGTTATTATTATTGCCATATTAATTAGTTCATTAAATTCTCTCATTTTTTAACTTGATATTTTGATATTAATGAGATAATAAATGATATTTTAATCTATTTAAAATAAATTTTTATGAAATTGAGAGAATATAATAATTATGTTAATATATATATATATATATATGAGGTAAATATAACAATTTTAGTGGGATGAAAGACCAATAAATATTTTTTAAAATAAAGATTTTGTGAGGAATCTTGAAGAATATATAACATAAAATTGGAGACGGTCTCTTTCGGTTAAATTAATTCTGTTTATAACTTCACCAATTTATTTGGAACCCAAAACACAACATTCTTTTCAAGAAATTCTTAATTTCCCTAATTAATTTAATTAATTATATATATTTTTATTAATTATATTTGGGGGAGAAAAAATACCTAAGAGAATCAAATTCAATATTTAAATGAAAGCAACACACTCTTCTAACTATCAAGCTACACGTTGATTAGTAAAATTTTCATAATTTTAATAAACAAGAATTAAGGGTAGATTTTTAATAAATTTCAAAATTATAAAAAATATTAATTATGAAACAGTTAGAATTAAAAATAAGAATTATGATAAATAATATGAATTTTCTAGTAATTTAATCATTAATTAGTATACACATGCAATTTGCTTCCCTTTGAAATATCTTTTGGTTTTGGACCTTCAAAGGCGGTCATGGCGGTTAACGCGTTTTATGTTATATCTTATATGAATAGATTCTCTTATTCTCATTCATTTTACAGTCATGTCAATATAAATAGTGACTGTTATAGTTTTTTAATAAAAAATTTATGTAAATTATTTATTATTTCTCATTTAATAATAATAACAATCATCATCATTCCAAATCGTAGTCATACTTTTCTTTTTATTTATTTTAATTATAATTTATTTATCATTTTAATAAATTAATTAGCATATTAAATTCATATTATATCCCTTTTTAGTTATTAAAATATTTAATAAATACATTTTATAATAAAATAAAAGTATAATAAAAAAATTACATAAATTTCTATTTTTAATAAAAATAATTATTTTTTAAATTTTTGTAAAATAAAAATATATTTATTAATTTGAAATAGAGTGAATAATAATGTATTAAAATTTTTTATTAATAAACTTATAATATATATATATATAACTTAATAAATTAAATTTTTTTATTAAAATTAAAATTTATAATTTCGATTTTTAAAAACGAATAAGAATTCAAAGATACATGAAAAAGAAAAAGATGGGAGGCATATCTAATGTGGGGACGTAGTTATGAAAGGTATCAAAACTCCAAATTCTCCCTAATCCATATCTCAATTTTGAATTTTCAACCCAAAAAAATAAAATAAAATAAAAACAATTTCAAAAGCTAGGCCAATGAATTGGGAATATAATCCAAAAACTAAGCTAACACCTCACCATAAGAAAGCCCAATTCTCTAATTTACAAAAATTTCATTTTTTTTATAAAATTATCAGAAAAATAAAAAATTATAAAATTTATCATATTTTAAAAATATTTTCAAATTTTATGAGAACTTCTAATCAATTATAAATTTAACATATTCGTATAATATATATAATTTATTGAGAATTTATTATATATTTTTATAAGATGATAAAAATATTTCTGATAAAATATATAAAAATTTAAAAATTTTGACAGAAACATAATTTTTTCAAATTTTAAGGGTATATTTGATATTTTCATAACTAGATACTAATCTCATCCTATTTATAAGCACATGAATGCCTCTTGTAATGGGCATAAGCAAATCATTTTTCTGTTTTACAAAGTAAAAGAAAATCTCAAAATCTTTGTATTAAATCCAGAGAAAATGGAAACAAATCACAAGGGATCAAAAGGGTTCATAAGGGGTAAGCTAGCCAAGGCCAAGCCTTTTCTTAGAGTGAATTCCACTATTAAGCCTTCTTCTACACCATTGCAATATTGTAGCTTCAACAAGGTTAGTCCTAGCCCATATAGTCCACCTGGTTCAATGGCTAGTTCCAATGGTCCGAGCCATTCAAATTCTTCATCAATCCAAAGGGTCATGGCAAGTGCTCAACCAACTTCTAATAGTTATGGTTCCATGGAGATCAACCAGAAGGTTTCTGATGCTTACTACAAGAGATCAAGCTTCCGTGACTATGGTGGTGATGAGAATGCGGATATCAAGACTGCAAGCTACATTTCTTATGTTCGTGAACGTTTCAGGCTTGAGAAAATTGATTCAGAAGCATGGTAACATGATTCGGATTAGTTCTTTTATACATATATTAAGTGTTTGTGTGTTGAATTCATATGGTAAAATGTAGAACGAATTTGTCTAGTTATTATCACTATAAGAATTTAAGACTTTAGTGATAAACTAGCAAAGATTTATAGTAAATAAGTAATACTAGCATGTGTTTTGTATCCTTCATGATATATATATATATATATATATATATATATCTCCATATATACATGCATGAAATTAATTATGGGGCTAATAATTCTATGATTGAATATTTTTCTCGCACTTTATATGATTCTGATAGTTTAAATTTTAGTAATTATGATTGCTTCTTTAAAATTCCTTATACATCATAAATTTTTTGTAAAAATATAGCAAGTGAAAATAGAAAAAATATAAAATTTTATAATATTGAAATCGTTATTAGAATTATGAAATAATTAATGAATTTGAATATCCATTTGAGCTTAATTAATAAAAAAAAATAAAGATAGAAATTTATTTATTAAATTTTGTGAACTTCCAGTGATGTTATAATCCATTGCCTGCCATCAAAAGCTAGGTAGAATAAACCCAATAAAATAGTGAAAATATACTAAGAATAATTATTACCTAAAATTTCAAGCATATTCTAAGATAATGATATACACATGCATAGGGGCCTTTGAACATATTCTCATATGAAATTATTATATATATAGAGAGAGAGAGAGAGAAGCTGCTAATTTATAATAATTAATTTGCAAAGCAATAACATGTAATTATATATTAATTTACCAAATTAATCAACATCTCAAATATATTTTATATAATTGGAAAAGCTTAAATTAGAAGTTGGTTTGTTGAAGTGGGTCGTATAGAGTTTTCTACTTCTTTTTTTTTCAAGAAATGGAAATATGATTTTTTAATACTAATATAGAAAATAAAGAATTTATTTTGAATTTATTTTTAGAAAATATATATGTATCGGTAGACCGAGATTCAGTCTATTTCGTAAGGCGTAGGGTTGGTGTAGTTGCAATGTTTTAGGCCAAATCTGAGTTTTTTATAATAAATAGAGGACACCTTTTTTATTAATTTTTTCTACTTTAAACAGTAAGTATTTTATATATGATTTTTCTTTTGATAATATTCATTTGAAAATAAATGTATTTTCTTGTGTTTGGAAATATATTAATTATTATGATATCTTATGTTTTGGACAATCTATATTTAGATAAATTAGTTCTCAGCCCACATTTTGATCAATTTGGATTGATTTTTTTTAATTTATATTTTCTTATAATACATGAATTATTATTATTATTATTAATCGTTTTATTCAATTTACATATTACCCTTTTGACAATTAGATACATAAAGAGAGGTTAAATGTATTATATGAGAGTTGCTAAAAGAAAATAAAAAAAAATATTATGTTTTTAGAAATTTAAATCGAAACTTATAAAAATATATGATGAATTAAAAAAAAGAAAAGGAAAACAATGTGGTGACACAATATAAGATTAATTCTTAAATTGGATATGAATATTTCTGAAAAATAACTACAGTATTGTTGAGTAAAAAATTTATTAATACATGCATTAAATTAATATTTTAAGACAGTATATTGTGAAACAAAAAAAAAATCTTAATCATTATGAATTTATGATAGAATTATTCCTATCCTATGATGATCTCACAAAAGGGAAGATAACTCTAAGATATTGGAAGTTTTGTTTTGGTTTTATCTAATTAATATCTTAATTACTTATTTAATTAGTAGTTGAATCTATATTTTATAACGAAAATTTTTTGATAGTATTTAGAAGAAATATATTCATCTTCAAATTTATTTATTTTTTATAAAAAAAAAAACTACTCTATAACTTGGTAATATTTTCTTTTACTTTTCTTTGATTTTCTTTTATAAATTATTAAGTTAAGAAATTTATACAATAAATTAATTTTTCTAATTTTAAAAATAAATATCTGTCAAACTTCATGAATAATAGTAATTCAGATAAATATAAAGTATATAAAATTTATAAAAAGTTAGATTTTATAACATAAAATGATATAATTTATTTTGATTAGATTGACTTTCTTATTATAAATCAATTATATTTCTCATAATTATTAAGCATCAGATTTTATATCCATAAGAAATTTTGATTTTGATTTTTCAAAAATTTGAAATAATAATTGATTTGAATGATAATGTGAGATGAAGACAAATTTAAGTGACTAGTAATTTTAAAAAGAAATGTAAAAAAAAGAATGTAAATAATAATAAGAAAATTAATTAAATTGCCTTCAATATTGAATGATTTTTTTTCGCAAGTAAATAATAAAGGAAGACGATTGTGACATGCATATATATGAAATTATATGACAAACACATGACTCTCGCTATCATCACTTATGGATTACATTATTTTCCCACTAAATCACTATTTTCAACTTCTATACATATCCATAAATGGGTACCCAAACAAAATCCCACATCGGTTTTTCCCATTAAATTCAAATAATTTTAGGATATAGATTGTGACATACATTAATCTATTACATATATTTTTTTTTTCACAAAAAAAATTATATAACTATATATTAATCTACACACATAGATACAGTCTAATAAGAAATATATATTCTCCTAAATAATAGGTTTAGAACTAATTTCTCCTTCTTCATGATATACTCAAAAACAAAATCTAATTATATGTATGTATGTGTTTTTTTTTTCAATTATAAATTAAATCAAACATGAAAAACATGTCAAAGTAACATGACCAATGACCACTTAACCCCCTGATATTTTATGAAATATTATACTAATTTTAGTAAGAGTAATAATTAATAGAAAGAAAACCCTAATATTTAAAGTAAATTTTAATATGTGGCCTCATGGTCACAGAAAAAAAAATTAAAAATTATATTTATATGGGGTAAGGTAAATTTATTTAAATTTAACATTTTCTTTAGCTAGGTGGACGTGACCTAAAAAATAAATAAGCCTGATCTATGTCCACTGGCAGAAAGAAAAAATCTTATTTTTGTGAAAATTGAATACAAATTATGTATAACAAATACTTTTAATATAAAATATTTATATATATAACCCGAAAACTAGGACTAATTACTCCAAAATATGCATGATGAATTAAATTTAAAAAGAATAATATATATATATATATATATTGTGTGTAGTCACAGGCATGTATGATACAGACAGGTCAATGACATTCCTTATAGTTTAGTAAGTTATGTTCTGAACACATAATCAAATGCCTTAACCCTAAAGAGATCCCAAAATAATTGTCCAAAATTAGGCCAAGTAGCACTACCTCTTCTTTCTTTTTTTTTTAAAAATAATTTTCTTAAGTATTTAAGGATGATCATGTTGTTTTTTCTATTACTACTTTAGATGGTTTATATATATTTATTTAAGAAAAATTTTAAAAAAATAAAAATGGATTTTTTATCCAATTAAAGAATTAAAAATTTCCCAATAACATTTACATATATATATATATATATATATACGTACCTCTTAACTTATTTGTTTTGTGTCTTTCTCTTTATATCCTAATAAAGTGCAAACAAGAAATAAGTAAATAATTTTATTCTTTTAATTTAATTTATATTATATTTTTATAAAATTGTCAGAAAAATACTAAAATTTAAATTTTTTTTAATTTATTAAAATTATTTATCAATTTATAAATTTATCAAATTTGTATAGTATAGATAAATTTTACTATGAATTTATTATATATATGATAATTTTTTAATTTTATTATGAGTTTTTTTTAGCAAAAATGTACTATGAGTTTAATATAAGCATATAATGTACTTTTTTAAATTGTTAAAAAACTCTAATAACATGCATAAAATTTTTTTAAAAAAAATTAGTGAGTGACGTAATTTTATTTTGATTTGTAGATTTAGTAATTGAAAGCATATATATTGTATATATCACAATAAAATAAAATAAACATTATATTTGTGGACCATTTATATTATTATTATTATATATCCTATGATGGATATAATGATCAAATGACTTTTAGGGCAACTGTTCAAAAATTGAATGAGTGAAAAAAATATGCAAGATTACAAAAAAAAAAAAAAGGTGAATTAATTAAAATTTGATTGTTACAATAATAGAGCTATAAATATATATTTCGAAGAATATATTCATTTCACTATTTGTAACTTTTTGCACAGTGGTAGATGTAGAAAATGATTGAAGAAGGCTTAATTTTTACAAAAAAAATTATAAATAAATTTATTATAAAATTAAATATTTAATATCATAATAGTTCAATAATTAATTTATACTATTAAATTAACAATGCACAATAAATGATAATTGTAATTTATAACTTTATATATTCTAAAAACATTACACAATAGTTTTATTTTTAATTTTTAAAAATATATATTTAAAATATATCTTTTTCTATATAATATACCAAACAATTGATTATTTATGTATATATAAATTTTATCAAAAATTTTATGTATTAAAATAAAATTCATTTAACTTTATTTATATAACTCATGTATATATAGTTCATTTAAATTATATATATAATTCATTTAAATTTAAATATATAAATATATATATATATATTCATATATATATATATACAAATTTTTTTGAATTATTTGAATTTTTTTAAAATATTTAATTAAATTTTGAATAATATGATTTTTTTCAATTTAGAGGATATATATAAAATGGATATAATCTAAGTCAATTTGTAAGAATATGAATAATAAAAATTAAAATTAATTTAATAATGATGAAGGCATGATACCAACATATACACTAATTAAAAGTTTAGATATTTATATTTTTTCCACAACAACAACAACAACTAAGCCTAATAATACAAATCGCTAAAAAAGAAACTTCCATTATTCTTAATTTCCCCTAATTAAACAAAATAATGTCACACATAATCATCATGATGACTCCAAACTATTTTTAAAGCCCACTTAGAATTTATTTTTCTCAATTTAATTTCATATAAATCCATTTTTTTAAAATTTTAGACAAAATAATAAAAATAATTATTTCATTTAAAGAAAAAACACGTGCATTCATGAGATATTGATTAGATATATCTCACATCCCATAATAAAACTATACCAATTTTATTATAATATATTAATCTATATTTTTTTTATGAAAGACTGAATAAATTTAACAATTTAAAGAGCGGCTCAGTAATAACCAGTTTCGAAAACGGTTAAGCCTGACAGATATTAATCTATATATTCTCTCAATACATATAACCTTTTACAAATATGAAAATTTCAAGACTCTTCCACGAAGTTAGATTAAATTTATGGGGCTCAACCAAGCTCAAAAGTCTTAGAAGATGCCACACTATAATATAACTCAACATTAATTTTTTTTAAAAAGAAAAATATATGCATCCAGAAAATAGAGTATATTCTCTAATACATATATTCTTTTACCCATGTAGAAAATTGTAATATCTATCTAAACTTTTTTCACAAATTTAAATTAAACTTATCAAGCCAAACCAAATTCAGAACGCTTGGAAGATGCCATATTATGGCACAACTGAATATTAAATAATAAAAAAAAGAGAGAATATATGTATAAAAAAAATAGTGATCCAACATATTTTATAACAAAATTATAATAATTTATTTTTTAAAAAAAAGACAACTAAGCACGGAAAATGGGCCAGTGATTGTAGGGATAAGACTTGGGCTACACGGAGAAACGACGTGACTTCCATAAAGAGAAGTATCTTTGATTGGTATAAGGTCCACGTGTCATTATGATTGACGTTGACCTTGTCTGCCCTTTTTAGTAACTAATCTGACATTTCAAAAGTATTCTTTTAATGGACCCCATCTTTCCACTTGCCATTGGATTTTCCCATTTCTATGGTCCCCACCCAACTAACCACCTAATTCTTCATTTCCCAATCTTATTATTATTATTATTATTAACAAATTAAATCACATCTTTAAAAAAATCCAAATAATTTAGTTAATTAATTTAATTTAATTTAATTACTTAAAATTCTACCAGTTCAAGACTACTAAAATGGTTTCTAATTTGGGTAATAATTATCATCTATTTTTTTTCAAAAAAAATTAATATGATTTAAAAATTTTATTAAAATTTGCGGTTTTTTAAATAATAAAAATACTACAGAAATGGATTTCAAAAAAAAAATTACTATGAAAATGAAAATCCAAACAAATAAGATAAAATAAAATCATATCATATTTTGTAAAATCATAATGAACAATCATCCAGACAAGAAGTAAGAATGATGAAATGTAAAAAAGAAAATGAATTTAACTAAAATTATAAAGGACGAAAGCTATAAGCCAACATATAATTCGTTTCATTTTTTGATACTCTCAAATATACAGATTCTTGAAGTCAAATTTTACGTTAAAATTTCAACTTAGTATGAGAAATATTTAAATTTATTTTCTACACATATTATATTATATTTTAAAATTTTAAAATTATATTACTAAATGAATTTAATCATGTCTACGAAGGTCAAATCTTACATTAAAACTCCGATTTAGTTCGAGAAATATTTAAATTTATTTTTTTACTCATATTAAATATATTTTAATATTTTAATACCATTTTTCTCGTTAAATTTGAAGGTCAAATCTTACGGTAAAATTCCGATTTAGTTCGAGAAATATTTGGATTTATTTTTTACCCACATTAAATTATTTTAATATTTTAAAATTACTTTGCTAGTTAAATTTAACCGTTTCTATGAAGGTAAGAAAAAAAAAGTATATATGAAAGTTGTAATATTTGATTGTTTGGCCTTATTTTGATAGATTTTCCCTCTAAAAATTTTCACAAATATTGGAATATACATCATTATCTTAATAGTAAAATTTTGAAATTTTTCTGTTGGTGACATAAGAGCAAAGTTTACTCATATATTGTTTTTTCCAAATCTTGGATATTGTTTTATTCCTAATTCATGTAATTGACTTAGGTAATTTGAATTTCTTAATTTTCATTATTTGTAGAAATATGACTATGATTTTATAATCAATATCATTTGCTTAAACCCTTAATAATTAGTTATCCAATAATATTTTAAAACTTTTTAATCAATAAAAATGTATCCCTTTAAATCGCGATATAATTATAATTAATTTACTAATGAGTTTTTAAATTGATAGTATTAGAATCGTCTTTAAAGTTAAAGAATTTGAATTCAAAATATCAACAAGATTTAAATATATAAAATAAAAATAACTATTAGCAGTTGATTGCTGACTACTGATTAACATCTAAATGGTGAGATTAATAAGTATTAAAATATAGTCTAACATTAACTGTATATTTTTCTGAGATTAATTCTCAGCCCTTTATACCAATAGTAAAAAAATGAATTTTTTTTTTATAAAATTATCATAAAAATTAAGAAATTATAAAATTTATCATAATTTTTTATAAATCTGTGAATTTACTATAAGTTTATAGTATATATAAAGTTTATTATGAATATATTATATTTATAATAATTTTTATAAGTTTATTATGAGTATATTATATATTTTTATAAAATAATAAAAAACTCCTGATAAAATATATATTAATTTTTTTAAAAAAATCTAATAAAAGCTTTATTTCTCAAAAAAAAAACTAAGATTAATTTTACAATGTTGTATTTCATCTATATATAATATATAAGATAACCATTGCTACGTCGTCGTCGTCGTCGTCGTATCATCATCAATTATTATTATTATTATTATTATTTAATTTGGCAGGTGCCTTTTAACATATTGTGTAAAGCTATCTGTCTATTGGCCCACAGTGATTGATGATTGAAGTGGTGGAAATAAAAGCCTATAGAGTAGGAGGGTATATAGTCGCAATCAAAATTTGGAGATATGTTATGTGTAGCAATTCACTCATCGCTCCCATATTGTACCTTCTTCTTCCCTTTTTTTTTATTTTTTTTTAATTTTTATTTAGAAAAATAAAACTCATTGTGATAAAAAAAAAAAGAAAAAATAAATTATTTTTTGAATACTAAAATGCAAAAGGAAAAAAATTAATTTTAAATTTATTGTTTAGAAAAATATATAATTATTATTATATTATGTTTTAACTTGTCAGATTTAAAGGGTTTTTTACAAAACTGTTAGAAAATATAAAAAAATTTAAAAAAATTACTATATTGTTAAAATATTTTAAAATTTATCAGAATTTATGATTAATTTATTAATTTATCAAATTTTTTATAATTAATTATGAATTTATTATAGATTTATTATAAGTTTATTATAAACATAATAACTGTTATAAGTTTATTATGAATTTATAAAATAATTAAAATACTATGATAAGATATAAAAAATATTTATAAAATCTGTTGATGGATGTAATTTTTCCAAATTTAAACTAATTTAATGAGGAAGAGTACATTATGATTTAAATGTATTATAATTATTTAAAATATAATTTGAAATTATTTATGATTTTTATAATAGACTCCTATTAAATTTGAAATTAAAGTTTGTAAATTGATATTTTTTTTATTTAGGGTGACTCCAAATTTTGACATATTCACCTTACAATGCAAAATATTAAATGCCACTGTTACATTCTTTCAGGGTTCAGTTCAAATTCTTTTATATATACGCATGCAATGCAAGTCCAGCAGTTTCTCTGCTCCATTTATGCAAAACATGTGCATACAGAAAGTAATTGGATGTGATGTGGTAGATGCATAAATATTGTACTATTTTACATGTATTATTATTATTATTATTATTATTATTATTATTATGGTGACGATGATGATGATGTATAACTAAACTCAACTACACTAAATAAAGTCTTAATTCTAATTTAATTGAAGTCAACTATATGAATTTTCTTTTTTTAACCTACATTATTTAAGATTATATTTTTTTATAAATATAAAGCCATAAAATTATTATAAATAATTTTTATCCAAATTAATTTAAGTATATTATTGTCTTGTTTAACTATATCTATCTTAACTTATTTAGTTTTTATAATTGGCGCATTACTAAATCTTTATTTTATATGTCTAAACCATCTTAATATATGCTTATAATCTTATTCTTAATAAGAGTTATTTTACATCTTTTCTAATATTTTAATCGTGGATTCTATCTATTATAATTTGTTCACACTTCATCATAGTGTATATATATTATAATGTATAAATAAAAATAATTTTTTATATTTTTTAGCTAATAGTTAAGTTTTTTTTTTTTTGAAATATTGGCTATGCTCTTCTAACGCGTTTTATTAAAATCAGCCATCAAATGAGAATACAAAAAAGAAGAAGGGCATACCCTATTCAAGATCAAACATAGAACCTGCTGCTTGAGCATAAGCATGCGCAACAAGATTCGCTGACCTATAAATAAAAGAAAAGCTAACCAAAGAGAGCTCAGTCAATAAATTCTGACAATCTACAATGAGACTCTCAAAATAAGAAGAACTTGAATGTGTAACCAATTTTAAAGCTTTGGTCATAGTCTGACAATCAGTCTCAATATGAACTGGGAAAACTTGTAAATGTTTTAACCAACTCAAAGCTTCCCTAAAATACAAAACCTCACCAATAGTGGGATCACCATTACCTTCACGCAGCACAATTCTTCCTGCCATATTTGAACCACTTGCATCTCTTAAACACATACCCAGACCAAAAGAACCATTTGTAAGCATAGCAACATCAATATTACACTTAAATGAACCTGGGCTTGGAGGAAGCCATACCTTAGAAGCTACTATTGTTGCAGAGGAAACAGTCTTCTTCTCATGAGCCATCTTCCATTGATTCAATACACTATGAGCCTGAGCAAACACTGTACTAGAATGCTCTTGAACCTGTTGCCGTAACTTCTAATTTCTACTATACCATATGCTCCAAATGAGCATCATCACCTCCTGCCTATCAATCATATTATGAGTTGTAAAAATATTAGAAAGCCAAATCATCAAGTCAGTAACTGGTTCCCATCCCTGCCGTGACTGTACCCAAACTGATTTTGCAAAATAGCAATCATGAAATAAATGTAGCTCTGTTTCAGCATCTCTTTGGCATAGAACACATGTATTTTGTATTTCCACTCTTCGATGGACAAGATTAACATTGCAAGGGAGCATTCTCCTCAAAACACGCCAAATCAAAAACTACTTATAGTTAAGTTTTATAAAACTACTTATAGTTATTTTCTAAACAAAAATTACGTTTTCAAAAAAGCATAAGAATTTGTTTCTCATTTTAATTTTTATAAATTTCTTTTCATATTTTTTTATTTTTTATTCAAAACAAGCTAGCAAATGATCCACATTACGCAGTGATTTGCAATATTTAATATTATATAAGTGAAAAAATAGTTTATGTATTAATATAATTAATACATAAAAATAAAATTATACATTTAAATATATATAATATCAAAAAATTCATATTCAAATATTTTAAAATTATTTATAATGAGATATGTCTAATATATTAAAAACAAATCAAATAAAATATTTAACATTTCTTAATTATAGAAATGATATTATTTTCAGAAAATTATTTTAATAAATTATAAAATAAATTTAATATTTAATTGTAATTATTATTTTTGAATGAAATATATTATTTATTGAAAAATATTTTTTATATAAAATTATATAAAAGTAATGAAAATTTTTATATAAAATTATTTTAAATAGCATGATAAGTTGTACTTATATTAAAAAAGACATTTAAAAGATTAATTTTTTTAACAATACATATTTATGAATTTAAAATTTATTGATATTTAGATAGATTTAGTTTTCCATATTTAAAAGTATTAGTTTTATAATAACAAATAAATATGATATAATTTTATTCATATTTAATCTAATTTTTTTGGAAAAATATATCCTATATTGAAAAACATATTAATTTTTAAATTACTTGAGTATTTTATAATTTTTAGTTTTTGAAATTAATAAGATGTCAAAATTAAATTAAATTAAGTTAAAAAAAATAAGGTTATTCTAATTAGATAATATATTTTTTTTGAAAAATTAATTAGATAATATAAACTTTTAGCATATAATAATGATCTAATATTTAAATATTACTATGTTCAATACAATACTAATTCAAAATTCAAAATAAAAAATAAAAAAATTCAAATGCATTTAAAGTTTTTTAAAATAATAATGTGTTTAGTAAATTTTGATAAATAATGCAAAACATTCATTAAATTTTTTTAAGTTTTTAAATAAAAGTTAAATATAAACAATAATTTTAAAATTTGTTATTTAAAAATTAAAAACTAATTTTAATAGTGAAAGGAAATTAAAAATTAAAATATTAATAATCTTCTACTTTTAAGATTCACTTAAAGATATATGCATACTTTTGATTTTTAATAATTTTTTTTGTTATTCACTCATTAAATTAAAATTAAAAGGTAACTTATTCACTTGAATTATATATAATAATATTTAACAAAAATTAATTAAATCATAAAATGAGAAGAGGCAAATTGCAATTGGGCATGAACATCATTTGAAAGTTATTTCATAAATTTTTTTATTGCTTTTTTGTATTGGATTTGGATATCACCATGGCTTTATTATTATTAATTTATTTTAAGATAATTAATTTACAAATATAAATTTGAAAATTGAAATAAAATCATAATAAAAAAGACCAAGAATTTAAAAAGTCACTATTTTTAAGAATTATGACTAATATAGTATATTAAAATAAAAAATTAAAATTTGAGAAATGACTCTTGTTGAAATAGTGCTTTGTAGAGTATTTTAGTGTATATATAACAACAACAACAATAATAACAGTATACGAAATAAAATGGAAAATAAAATTAATTAAAATGACCAAATATAATGGCTCATAAATTAAAAGAGAACACAAGAGTTAATAACTTTAAGGCAATGTATTTGTGTAAGGAAAGATTAAAAAAAACTACATTTAAATCATTAAATTTTTTTAATTTAATTAATAAAAGATAAAAATAAATAAAAAAGGGAAAAACATAAAAAAGGGAAAAACCAATAAACAAAAAAAAAGTTAAATAGAAATATAATAAAATGTAAGTAATGAAAATCAGAAAAAAAAAAAAGAAAAGAAAACGCTGCTGTTAGCACTAAAAGTCAAAAAGAAGCAAGGATAAAAATGATAAAAGAAACAAAACCTATGTTTTTTTTTTTTTTGAAAATATAATGTAATTCTTGTGCCAATTTTAATATATATATAATATATAAAAATTAAAAAAAAATTAAAAAAATTATTTTCCATAATTAGACAGAGATTCAGTTAGGCAACAAGGTAAAGTAAACATGAAAGGGGCCATCAAGTAAAAGCAAGTGAGTGCTGAGGAGTTGGACCACTTAACAGTGCATGAAACTTAGCTTTCTTGATATGAACCATGTGGGCTTCATTTTTTTTTTTGTCTCCAAGCACTTGATGTTCCTTTTGCTATGCCTATTGGTCCCCTCCCTCATCTCTCATAGCCAGTTTCTACCATTTCTGATTTCATTGTTTTATTTATTTTTTGTTTTCGAATTTTTGTGGGTTTTTTGTTATTTTGCAATTAAGAAAGAGTTTAATAATTTATAATTATTTCAAGGACTAATTTGAGAAAAAATACATGATATAATTGTTATTCTAATTAGGCATCTTACTTGAAATAACAATCTAATTAAATAATGATATATAATTTTTTAATATTTTATAATTAGAGAAATATGCAGTTCACCTAGAGAAATTAATTACAAGATATATTTTTAAAAAAATATTATCGTATATTATTATCTAATTAGTTTATCATTCGTATTAGAATGACTAGTTTAAATTACAATTATATCATATGATTTCTCATTAATTTCACCTCTAACAACGTATTTTTTTATCAGAAAAAGAAAAGAAAAAAATCAAAATAGCATGAGCCCAATTTCACTTGATTTATTCCCAACTGTTTGTCACCTATAAATATTCTTTAAAATTATTTGTTATCATTAATCCAAAAAAATTTATGAATTTTTGTATTAATTAGCCTCAATAATAGACAATAATATAGAGTTAAAAAATTATTATTTTTACTTTTTACAATAAAAAGAAGAAAGAGAATACTGGTATTTAGCCATTAATAAAAAGAGAGAAAAATAACATATGTTACACGTTTTTTTTTTTTTGAAAAAGAGAGTAAAATTTAGGGATAATAGCGAGACAGATTTTCAAAAATTTTTCTCCATGAAAAAAGAGACGGGAAGAGATTTTTTTTTTCCTTGGGCGGGCAGGGGAGGGAAGGGGAGTATGCTCCCCCCACCGCCCTCCCCCAGGGTCCTTGTCCTCTTGGGGACCCAAAAATATATTTATATATAATATACATATTATATATATATTATATACAAATTATATATATAATATATATACATATATATCATACTATACATATTATATATTATTATATACGTAGATTATATTTTTTATATATTATATTATGTATATTATATTTTAATTATTTACACATGCTAAATAATTTTATTTTGATGTATTTTATTTTATTTTTATATTAATTTTTAAAATTTAATGTATATATTTATTGTATTGTTATTTTATTAAGTGTATAATTATAATAAATTATTATTTTTTATATTTTTATATTTAAATTTTAAAAATAAAAAATAAATTCCCCATTCCTGCAGGGACGAGGACGAAAAAAAATATTTTTCCGTTTAATTGGCGAAAACAGGATAAGAATTTTTCACCCAAAACGGTAATGGAGATGGGGAGTACTCCCCCACCCCGTCCCTTTGCCAAGCCTAAAAAAATTTCAAAAAAAAGTGTTTAAAGTGAGTATTATTGCTAGTTTTTTTTTCTATTGTTAATTTTAAATTCTAGAAGAAGTTAAATGAGCTTTTTAATTTTACAAATTTAGTTAATTGAGCCAGTGAAAGTGAATATTAATAATTTATTAAATACATAAAATTAAAGAAATTAATTAATTTGATCAAAGCCTGAAAATTAAAATAATAATTTAGTATAATTGATAAACATTAAGATCAATTTCATTTTTACTCTTTAAATTAATATGAAAATATAATGTGTGTGTATTACTTTTGCTTAAATCTTAAGTTTAAATTTTAAGTATTTCTCTTCATAATTAATAAAAAAAATAAAAATCTATTGACAAATTAATGAACATTTTCTCGATTGATTAATTATTATTCCTTTTTTCAATTTTTAATAAAAGAATTGAATGAATAATGAGTACGTAATTTGAATTAGTTATGTAATAGAACAATTTTTTGTACACGTTTTATTATAATTTTTCATTATGATAATTAATGAAATTTTATTAGTAGAAATATTTAAGGAAATAAAACACAGTTGTATGTAATGGTTGCTAATTGTTGTCTCCACCTAATTACACAACATATGGTATGATACACAAAGCACATGTATTGTATAATTTTTGTCTTAAATAGCAATAAGAAGCAAACTTATTGTTTTTTCACTTACAAATATTTAACCTTTAAATAAAACCTTTGTTTGCTTATCTCCAAATGCCACTTACTGTTATAATATTAAGAGACCTAAGTCTAAAATCGAATCTGTCTTACACACAACATGGGACATGACACAAATGAAAGTGATTATATGTATATATATATATATATTTACACTCCTTACCAATTTTTTTTAAAATTTTTAATTATTTTATTATAATTTTTTTAATCATTTTCTACAATTATATAATAAACCAATAACAACTTATAATAAACTTTCTTGTATATATAATATAAACTTGATAAATTTGTAAATTGATAAAAAATTCTTATAAAAAATTTTAAAAATCTGATAAATTTTTTTTTTAAATTTTTTCTGACATAGATATAAAAAAAAGACCTTATATACATAAGGGTTAATAAATTTTATAAAATTTAAAATGTCAACTGGGCTTGTTATATCTTAGTCTAATTGCGCCTTTTAAGGGTTATTAAGAACATAATATAAAAAAATATCTCGCATCATTTAAATATAAACATAAAAAGTGATTAATATATATATATATATAAACTCTTTAATATTAACAAATTAGCTTTTAAGATTGATATTATTAAATTTATATTAAAAATTCAACATATATATTATTTTAGATTATATTGTCTTAGATTCTTTCTCGATTTCATTTTCACAATAATTATTTTTTCAAAATAAAAAGAAAAAGAAAAAAGAAGAAGAATAAAAAGTCATGGTTGAATTAATGTAGGAGAAAGAGTCATTATCTTATAATAGAGAAAAACAAAAGAAAAATAAGAAAAAGAAAATACTTCTACTAATGTATATAACTTCAAATGGAAAGAATAAGCCATAGATAGTAAATTTAATTTCTTTCACGTTGGATTAAACCTAGGATTTCTCCCAAAACTTCTTCTTCAACTTTAGGTTATTTGAACTAATTAATTAATTAGAAGAAATTGAGATTCTTTCACTAATATATACATACACAATCTAAACTACCCGCCAACTAAATTCACTCTCTCTATGCTTATATAAGTGTGTGGGTAAGGGTTAAATAAAAAATTGTGTAACACTATTTAGAGTACATTATTTGAATTTTCAATTATGGAGAGTTATTGAAAAAAAAAGATTTAACTATATTATTTAAAGTTTTTAATAGATGAAAATTATAATTGAATTATTAAAAATTAAAATGTATAATTATGAATACCACAATATTCGCTTTTTAATTATTAGTAATTAATTAATTTTACAATTAAATTAAAATATTATTTATTTTTGTTGATAAAATACATCTTAATATTAAAATAAAATTATAAGATTATACGTTAATAAGTATCAAAACACAATAAATTAACTAGAACTTTTTTTTCTCAATAATTTTCAATAACTATTTTTTTTGCCACAAATTAATTTTTATATTTTTTTAAACAAAATTGATTATTTGAATGTCAACAATAAATTTAAAACCAAGAATTTTAAGATTTTTAAAAATGTAAAAGAAAATAATACTTGTATGAAGGAAGACTTACTAATTAATTTTATGAAAAAAAATCACTAAATCCTTTAGATATAATGAAATAGAATGTGGCTATATCAAAAAACTCCAAATCATAGCAACGAAGTCAAATTAAATTAAATCACATAGAAATTTGATAATTTCTCTGGAAAACCAATTTATATATTAATTAAAATTAAATCTTCAATTTAAGGGCAAGCATTTTTTATGGGTAAATTTCTATATATGTTCAATTTATATGTTCAAAATTTTGTTTTTAGGTGTTGATTCCAATATTATAATCAATCAAGAAGAAGAATAAACTCATTTATCAATCAAGCTAGTTACTGCAATTAAATTTTATTAATTTCATTATTTATTTTTCCCCATTTTAATTATTTTATTTTTGAGAAAGCCATTTTATCTTCCTAATAACTAAAAAAAAATTCCAACATTTTTCATGAGCACATAAATAAATAAATATAAATATAATTTATTTCGATAAGACAAAATTTAAATTGGAAAAAGTTATTGGAAATTATCTATTTCCTTATATACATGACATATTAATCGTGTAGAATTGACAGTTTGAAGTTTAAAAATGTTTATTTTTCTGAGTCAAATTTAGTGATACACGCATAGGACTTCACTTATCTCTGCTGTAAGATTTAATTGGTAAAAATCATGCCTTTGTTGAAATCCTTTTTTTTTTCTTGATTTCTTTTTTAACTAAAAATGTAATGAGAACACTAAGAACATATAGCTCTCAAATTTTGAAACTAATTTTTGAAAATTTCCAATATGGACTGGTTGTATAACTCTTACATGTAGACCCAACTAATAATAAATTACCAATTGAGAGATAATATAAAAAAATTGAATTTATTTATTATTATTTTTAAACTAAAAAATATTATATATTGGATCTATAGGTAGGGTCATACACTTGATCCGTGATACTATTTTTTTTTTTTGGAAAAAATTATATATTATGGTGTTTACAATTTTTAGTTTTTGTTATTTTGATATTTTAGACTTATTTTTTGTTTAATTAAATATAAGAAATTGGTAATTTTTAATATTTCAGAAATAAAGAAATGTTGCAGGATGAAGATTAACAATGAAAAATAAAGAAAAAAGAGAAAATAAAGTATTTTTTTAATTAAACTCTACATACGGTTCCTATTTTTCTTTTTTCTTTATATTTTTTTTATAAAATTTCCTCACTATGAAAGAAAAGATAATATAATATCTAATGAGCAATAAATTGCTTAATTTGTTAGTAAATTATTACTATGATTTTATTTCCTTAAATTATTGTTTTTTAATTTAATTCAGGAAATTGCTTGGACATGAATAATATAATTCAGTAAGTACTAATTAATTTTAATACGTACACAATTATATTTAGTGTAATTAATTAGAAATTAGAATCACTATATGATATTCTTTTAACCTATTTATGTCTCAACAATATAAGTAAAACATGTTTGATTTATTGGAGTATTTTTTTTTTTGCCTTTTAATTCAAAAAATAGTTTAAGCCTTTTATTTTTAAGTTCTTTTTAATTTGGAACCATTTCTTAAATTTAAGAAATTTAACTCTAAGAGGATAATATCCCCAGCATGGCATATGGCCTTCTAAGTCTTCACATCTTATATTTTGTAATACTTACATTAATTCTAATTTAATATAAGCAACAGATTATTCATATATATATGGCATTTAATTTATTTCTTTAAAACAAGTAAGATATTTTTGTTTATAAAAACATATTTTATATAAAAGAAATCTTTTTGTAAAGACTTACTAACAAATAAAATCTTTTTTTTTTTTGAAAAATTGCAATTGGAGCCAAGTATTTTAAAATAAATTTTTTCTCTAATTTAAAATTTATTTTGAATTATATTCTTGTGATTAAATTTGAAGAAAACTAGTGCATTATATGTACCATTTTTTTTTTCCAATTATTTATCACTGGACTCAATTTTATCATATGTACTTATATGTGAGTCTCTTCTCAATTGCAAAAATTATGAGCTTAATTTTCAAATTATAGTGAAACAACTTATGTTGAATATTTTTTGGAGGTAAGTATGTAAGTCTCTTCTTCAATAATACTAATATCCTACTTTCCACAATTAATATTGAGTTGCTTTAAAAATAAACGAAGTCATAAAAAGACCAAGTTATCATATGCGACTTATGGGAAGCTATGTCTTCAACCAGCTACTACACAACCTAAATCATTCAATCTAACCTAGCCTACACACACACACACATATCACCAATTTTTGACTTGATAGTTAGGAGTGTTGCTATTTTCACTTAAATATTGAATTTGAATCTTAAGTGTACTCCTTTTCCTGTATGTCACTAAAAGCATATACATTAAATTTGGATTTGAATTTTATAACAAATAATAGTGATAAAGGCAAAAGAGAAAAATAAATTATATTTATTGTACAAGCCCCATGAATATTACTCATTCAATGCAAAATAAAAAAAAATGATAAACAATATAATATAATCATAGTTTCAACTAAGCATCTTAGATGAAATGATAAACTACTTGAATAATGGCTTATAATAATATTTTATTAAAAAATATACTGTGTAATTTCTTTAGATAAATTTTTTACCTTCTTTAGTTACAAAAAAATAATTAGACTTAACCACCAAAACTCGATTTAATAACCATGTTAGGTCTCGGACTCGAATCCTTGTATAAAAGAAAAGAGGGTTATATAACTTGTATCAGCATAAATGGTGGGAACATAGGAAGGATGGGCTTTGTTTAAGGTTAGGTCACATGATTGTCCGAGAACCCGAAAATTTATCAGGTAGATTATCGTACGTATTCCCCACTTCTTTCGACGCGCAGCAACACCTCCCTGGCCTTTTGTATTTATTGCCCACCAATCAATCAATACTTTCACTCTTTCTTTCTTAATTTTCTTTTCTAGATTTCAAAAATGTTGTCTTTTTAATATTTCTCCACCGTTTGATCAATCTCCACTTTTCATCTCACACGTCCAAATTAAAACAAATTTCAGCATAAAAAAATTAAATTTTTTTATTCTTTCTTGTTTGGAGGTCCTATGATTGTTAATGTCTTAAACAAAAAAAAGGTTTATTTTTATCTAATTTCTTGTTTATTTTGAGATTTTTGTTATATGGGTATAGCTTAATAGGTAACTTACAGCGTTACACTAGATGAAATGGTGGTGAGAGGCAGTGTACGTATATAAATAAAGAAAAAGAGTCACAAAGTAGACAAGAGAGAGAAAGAGAGAAAAAAAGAGAAAGAAAGAGAAAGAGAGGCTTTTTTTATCAGAGAAGTAAGAATTATTATTGGGTTTTAATTATAAGCAAGAACTAGAATTTTAGAATAATAGGTTTTGGATTTTGATTGTTGAATAAGAAGAAAGAAATGGGGAGAGGTAGAGTTGAACTGAAGAGAATTGAGAACAAGATCAACAGGCAAGTTACCTTTGCAAAGAGAAGAAATGGGCTTTTGAAGAAAGCCTATGAGCTTTCCGTTCTTTGTGATGCTGAGGTTGCTCTCATCATCTTCTCTAATAGAGGAAAACTGTACGAGTTTTGCAGTAGTTCAAGGTATATCACCAAAAAAACCAAACTTTGTACCCTCTCTTATAAACCCAATATAACACTAACAAGAAATAAAAATAAAGTTTCTTTCTTTCTTTCACACAGCTAGCTATATATATTCTCTTTTTCATTTCTTTGATTCCTTTTTCTTGTTTTGAAATCTGACGTTAGATCTTGAGAGCTTAGTGAGGTTATTTTTGCTGTTTTAAATCTTTAGTTTCTTTGAGCTTTTGTTTTTGAAATAAAAGAAAATTAACAGAGAAACAGAAATAAATAATAAATAAAATTTCTTTTTTTCTTTATTGCTGTCAAGCTTTGCCATTTCTATGAATGTCTTGGCGTTTATAGCAGGTTATGTTTTGAGTTTTAGGGTATTGATGTTAGATCTGCAACTGGAAAACCAATAAAAAGAAAGAAAAAAAAAGAAGAAGAAAGAAGGGTAGAAGGAGAAAGATTGATTACTGTTGTATTGACTCTTTAATTTTAATTTTAATTTTGTTTTGTTTTTGCTCCTCCTAAGTCTTTGCCTTTTTATCTTTCCTTCTCTTTTTTTTCCCTCTTTTGTTTAATCTCTGAATTTTCCATTTTTGTTTCTTGAATTTTCTCTTTGTTTGAAAAAGAAAGCCGAGTTTATTTGCTTGATCTGTTGCTTTTCAAACCTCTTTGAAACTCTGATCATAGTTTATTTGGAGTTTTCTCTTAATTAAACAAACCTCAAACCAAAATTTTCATTCTTGAAATTTCTTTAGAAGCAACATTTTTTTTATAGAATTTGTTTTGCTTTTCTTTTTCTTTCTATAACTGTCTTCAAGATTCAAACACTGTATCAGTACTTATTTTACTTATGTTTCAAGAAATTTGCATATTGATCTTTCTCTTACTCTTATCTGCAATTTCTGAGTTTAGGGTTTTGTTTCATCCTAAAAAATTCAAGTCTTTTTGCTTTTGTTTTTTACTTTATAATTTCAAGAACTTCTGTTAGCTTCTGACAGCTGCTTAACATAAGAAAAGGAAAATCCAAGAAACAAGCAATCGTCTGATGTTCTCTTTTCTTCATCCTCATGAAATTTGCTTCCAATTTTCTTTAATCAATCAAGCAAAATGAGACATTTTGGCTCTTCAAGATTA
The DNA here is from genome assembly GCA_947685225.1 of Garcia nutans. Classification (NCBI taxonomy): domain Eukaryota; kingdom Viridiplantae; phylum Streptophyta; class Magnoliopsida; order Malpighiales; family Euphorbiaceae; genus Garcia; species Garcia nutans. Next base: position 22,690,505 of record CANTUV010000036.1, on the reverse strand, counting down.
GTCCTTTCTTATGGGAGCTTCTTCATCTTTTCCACTGGATCTTAACCTCTCTCTCTCTCTCTCTCTCTCTTCTTCATTTCTCTGACTCATAATGCTTTCAATCAACTTGAAACTGATGGAGACATACAGGGTTTTGATTTTCCCAAAGCTACTATGATTTTTTAGGGTTTCCATTCCTGAGATCAGTCATCTTTCTATTTTGTTCTTTCTTTCGTTTTGATGCGAATCAATTTATGTTGATTACTTGATTATGAAATGTATTGAAGTCTGTAATTGAGTTCAAGTGGTTTTGATGTGATCAAGCTAATGTCCACAGGATGCTCAAATTCATCTAATTTTCACCTAGTAAGATTCAAGTTTTTTTTTTTTTATTTAATTACATTAAATTATTATCAAGATTCAATTTTTGTTTTTTCATCATAGCATAATTAAGTTTAAATGCTAGGATTATACAAATAAATTTATAAAAAAGGAAAAAAAAGAAAAAAAACTCCTCTTTTTATTGGACTTCCCTTCCATTTTTTTAGTAATACCTTAGATATGCCCATAAAAAAATAGAAAAAGTTTGTGACTTTGATTTTGCCCATAAAGAATTTTTTTTTAAAAAAAAAAATTGAGGTATGACATTGTTATCAAAAAATTTTAATTGATCATTTTCAAGTCTCAGCCCTTCTCTTTTTAACTTTCCCAGAAAATTTTTTGAGATATTTTTGTATTTGCACATTTATTATTATTATTCTCACATTAGAACATGAAATTATTATAATTGATCCATAATTTATTGCCTTCTAATTAAGTTTTTTATTTCATAAAATATCTGATTTTAAGTGTTTGCTTGTTTTTTTCTTTTTAAACATTTTGAAAATAAACGACTCCAACCTGAATCTTTGACTCTATCTAAAGATATATTATTATTAAACTACACTAGCTAGCTTTGAATGCTTGCTTTGTTATTCATGATTCAAAAACAAATATGTTTACCTACGGTTAATTATGAAAATGTCTAAATTTCAAATTAACTAAGTATGTTCGTTTATGATCGATTTAGACATATAATTATTAAAGTCTTATGATCGATTTAGACATATAATTATTAAATTCTTATGATCAATTTAGACATATAATTATTAAATTTGTATCTTCTTTTCTTAGTAATTAAAACATTTTAATTATTTCATAATTTTCTATTGCGACGTTAAATTTTTTCACAATTTATCGAATATATGTATACAATCATTTGAAATAATTGAGTAAGTGAATTTTAAAATCATGTTGATTTTATGCTTAAAACCAAATTAAAATTACAATCATATGGAGGCTAATACTTTTTTTTTCTTCTTTTTGGTGGTTTTCTTGTTTAAATGGTTCCTACTGTTACACATATTTAGCATGATCAAAACACTTGAGAGGTACCAGAAATGCAACTATGGAGCACCGGAGACGAATGTATCCACAAGGGAGGCTCTGGTAATATTTTCCATGATTTTCTTTAAGTTATTAATTCTTCATTAAATTAAGATTATATGTTTTTTTAATATTGATATGGGGAGAAAGAATCTAAAATAAAAATTAATAAGAAATAAGCTTATTGCATAGTAATATTCAGCTGGTATCATATAAAAAGGAAAAAAAACTAATGCTAAAATCCACGTGTGCTACAGTCAAGAATAAGTAAAAATATTTAATTTGTTTGTTTTTTGAAATTTCAACATAAAATATAATAAGTGTTTAATTACGGTTTTTATAGAACAAGAGAGGATTACCTCCATTGATAAAATTCTACTATATATGCTTTCACATAAGTAAGCTATAGAATCACCTTATTTGCTAATCTAAGAACAAAATGAAATGATGAACAAGAAGGAAAATCAAAGTGCAAGTCTAACAAGTCATCAACTAATAAAACTTCATAATTAGAATCAAAAATCAAATTCGTCTAATTTTAACTGCAAACATGACTTTTCATTTAGACAAGTTGATTAGAATATGAATTTTAAGAGTATAATATATATATATATATATATATTACTACAAGTTTAAAAATTAAATTTTGACTTCTTCGTGGTGGCTACAGAGTTTCGTACTTCCGATAGGTTTTTTTTTATGAGCTTGCTCATATTTTTGTTTAAAAAAAAAGTTCAAAAACCCAGAAGAAATTTTCTTTCTAGGGGAAATGTATAGTTAAAAACTTAAATGATTCTCAAAATCTAGCAGTTTTTCTTCTTCTTCTTCTTTTGCATGAATGATGCATGTAAAATATTATTGCTCTCATCAAGATCTTGCTGCCTCCAGTATCTTTGCCTTTATATTTTGACAAGAAACTACTTGTTTACTGTATCTGCATTAACATTTAAGCTGGTTCAACTAGATAACTTGATTTTGTGTTTGGTTGAAAGTATTTTATGAGGGATTTGGATATAGTTTTGATTGACATTGCTTGAATCATGAAAGTTAGCTAGTTAAGAATTTTCCATTTTTAAAATTGAATGGATTCTTGAACAAATAGTAAATTCCTGAACAAATACCAATAATTTTCCTTTTATGTGATTGAGAAATTAGTTAAGACGATTTTGAGGTGATATATACATTATACTTACATTTCAAATACATTCTTAAATAAAATATGTGTTTTCAATTAAACCCAAATTGATACCTAGGTTTTTCAAAATAGATAATATTACCCTAACTTAAAAATCTAGTTGCAATTTTACCCATTTGCTCAAAATTACACTCATCATTTTTTGCAACTAAGAAGGATGATAAAAAAAGAAGAATAATATATTTTCTAATGAATATATAATTGCAATTAAGTTCCAAAATTATGATGAAATAATATTTTTTTAAATATTTAGTCTTTTATATTCTTTATTTTACCAAAAACAAAATGTCATTTTAAATTAGCAGTGCTTGAAATATAATTTTCATGCTTGCAGCAAGAGCTAAGCAGTCAGCAGGAATATTTGAAGCTTAAAGCTCGTTATGAAGCTCTGCAAAGATCCCAAAGGTGAGTTATTACAGACCCTTATGCACCATTAATGGTGATCTTTGCTTCTAAAATGTCCTTATTTATTTTCAAGAAACCTTCTGGGAGAAGATCTTGGCCCTTTAAGTAGCAAAGAGCTTGAGTCGCTTGAAAGGCAGCTTGATATGTCATTGAAGCAGATCAGATCAACACGGGTACATATATCTACTTTGAGCTAATGCCCAGAAAATAATGAAAGGTGTTATTGTATATTTATACATATGTATAAGTACTTATATTTTGTAATCTTTTGACAGACTCAATACATGCTGGATCAGCTAACTGATCTTCAACGCAAGGTATATATATATATTTGGAAACATCTGAATTAGCTTCCATCTTAGTTTCTTGTTTCATATGTTCATTTATTTTCAATTCTTCCATGCAGGAACATATGCTGAATGAAGCAAATAATACCCTGAAACAAAGGGTAGGTTCCATTGCCAACTTTTTGCAAGTTAATAATATGCTCAACAGTTTGTGATTCTTTTTCTTCTAAAATTGGTTCGAGTTTGGATCATCGGTTGGGTGTAAGAGGAGATCTGATGATCAAGACTTGTAATTTATCCATTTCTCTTATGTCTCTGACTTTATGTAGACTAAACTTCATATACATGACACAAGATTAATTGATCCTTTATAAATAAGAATGAGAATCAATTTAACCAAGTTTGAGTACGGATGCTTTTGCAGTTGGTGGAAGGATACCAAGTAAATGCAATGCAGTTGAATCCAACTGCAGAAGATGTGGGGTTTGGTAGTCAAGCACATCAACCTCAGGGTGATGGCTTCTTTCATCCTTTGGAATGTGAACCCACTTTACAAATTGGAGGGTAAGTGAACCCTCTAGATACCCTTTTTACTATTATTATTCTTTTTTATATTAATTGAGCTTCAAACTGTGTTCGAATGTCTTACTACTATTTTTCTCTGAAAAAAAAAATAAAAAGAATATACACATGAAATAGTTTCTTACTACTACTTCTGATTATTCGAATATCTTCCTACTACATTTTTTTTTTAAATAAAGAACACATGTACACAGAGAATAATGTTTTACTACAACTTTTGATTGTTCAAATATCTTACTACTGCTTTTTCTTTTTAAAATAAAAAACACATGCACAAAGAGAACAATATTTTACCATTACTTTTGATTTTTCGAATATCTTATTATTTTTTTTAAATAAAAAATACATGCACACAGCGAATAGTATCTTGCTACTACTTTTGATATAGTGCTGCTTTTTTTTCAAAAAAAAAAAAGGAATACATATATGCACATAGAGCAATATCTTACTGCTACTTTTGATTGCTCAAATGCCTTGCTACTACATTTTTTTTAAAGAAAAAACACAAAAACACAAAGAACAGTGTTTGACTATTGCTTTTTTACTCCATTGAAATGCAGATACCAGACTGATCCAATAACAGTGGTCACTGCTGGTCCAAGTGTGAATAATTACATGCCAGGATGGTTACCTTGAAAATTAAGAAGATTAATTACTCTCAGACGCTGATATGCATTATTAATTCCTTTCATAAGAATCATCAGCAAAATTTATGATCTTTTGTGTATGGTATTTCAAGAACGACAAAGAAGTTGTAATTTGGATAATCTTTTTACATTCTTAACTCTTTTAATTACTTTTAATTATTTGGAACAGTGCAAGTAATGGCTGTGTCTGTGCGTGCAGTTGCAAAGCTTGTTTGAAAATAATTGTCATTTTGCATATTTTTAGAACCATTTTAAGGTCTTTTTGTGCCTAACTTTAGACATATTTTTATTAGACAAAAGGATGCTGATGAGAAAAAAAAAATTAGAAATAGGCAGAACTAATGCTTATTAAAGGTTTCTAATGTGTATTTTTATTTGGGTATAATTTTTTTTTTTTTTACTTTCCCCTATAACTTGCTAAATCGTTGTAGCAAAAAAATTAAAAAAAATTGCCTTTTTTGCTTTTTTTTTCATACAAAAGGGTACATATAGACTCAATGTTGGGTTTTTTGCTGTATTTTTTAATTGGAAAAGTAATACACAATAAGTTTAAGCTATATTAGTATTTAAAATTATAAAAAAATAAATTGAATAAAAAAAAGAATGGGCTTTTGACAAAAATACAATAAAAATTAAAAATAATTTTAAATTTACCATATTTATAAAATATTTACTAAAATACTATAATTTATAAAATATTTATCAAAATACCAAATTTTTATTAGTTTATAAAAAGTTTATCATGAATTTATAATAGGTTTATCATGAGTTTATCATGAATTTATAAATTTTACATAATTTATAATGAATTTATTATGAGTTTATAATAAAATTACTAAAATATTCTTAATAAAAAATAAAAAATTTAAAAATATAATAAAGGATGTCATTTTTTTTTTAAATTAAATAATATTCAATAGCGTATGATGATCACAAAATGAGTTTTCCAAGCAGTAAAAGCCCACCATAGTTCAACTTTTCCACAGCCAACTCTGCCTTAGTGTGAAACGGGCATTGGGACTTAGCTTGAAGCCCAAATCGTTATTTTGAAGTCAGGTCTAAGATTATTGGGCTTAGAACACGACGAACAAGGCCAGTGATTATTAATGCAAAGGTTTTTTCTGTATTGTTTCAAAAATAGGAAAAATAAAATTATATCTTTACCAAAATTTTAAAAATTTTTATTATTTGACTATAATTTTTTAATCATTTACATAATTATATAATAAATTTATAATAATCTAATGATAAACTTATAAAAATTTGATTTTGACATATAATAAAGTAATAATAAATAATACATAAATTTTCCATATACTATGCAAAGTTGGTGAACTTATAAATTAATTAAAAAATTCTAATAAATTTAATAATTTTTTTAATTTGTAAAATTATAATGTTGTGAGTTTTTTTTTGGCACTTTAAAAGCCTAAATGAAAATATTTAAAAAAAAATATTCACTTTTTTATTTAGAAAATAACTCATTTAAAAAGTATATATTTAATAAATATCCTAATAAATTAAATGTATACTCTATTTTTAATGATATATATTTGATATATTAAAAATATACTAAAATAGTAAAATATGTTTTTAAATATTTAAAACATAACATATTGTGAATTTTTTTCTTTTTTATCTCATTAATTAATCCCTATATACATCTCTCCAGAAATTCATATTTTTCAATATTTCTGTATTAGTTGATAAAAAAAGTCTCTATTAGCGAAATCAAGAATTAGATTTATACTCTATTTCTCAAAGATATATATTTGATATATTAAAAACATACTAAAATATTAAAATATGTTTTAAAAATATTTTAAAATAACATATTGTGAATTTTTTTTTCCTTTTTTATCTCATTAATTAATCCCTATAAACATCTTTGCATAAATTCATATTTCTCAATACTTCTATATTAGTTGGTAAAAAAAAAATTTCCAATAGCAAAATCAAGAACAAGATAAAGGAGAGATAAAATTTTTTTAAAAAAAATACAAGTGAATTTATATTTAATTTTATTTTTATATTAAAAATTTAATATAAATAGTTGATGTTAATATTAATATTTAATTTTATTTTTATATTAAATATTTAAATATTAAAATTTTTATCATTTTCTTTTAATATTTAAATATTATTTTTAAAATTATACCATATATATTAGTTTTTAAATAATATTTATATATATTTTTAGATATTTTAATTATTTTTAATAAATTTATATGATAAATATTTTTATAAAATAATTAATCTAATTACAAAATTTCTAAATTTAATTTATAATTAAATTATAAAATAATTATTAATATCAATTTTATGATATAAATTAAAAATTATAAAATACATAAAATATATTTATTAATTTAATATATAAATATATATATTATAAAAATTTAATATATATTATTTAATAGATCCCATGCCCCGAGGATCCGTCAATATATATATACACGCACAAAAGTACAGATAAATGGATATATATGTACATAGAGTGGCTATTAATAAATTTTATTTTTTAAAAAGTAAAATTAATTAATGATTCTTTAATTCAATAGCGAGTTTTACTAAAAATAATTAATACTGAAAAACTATTAATGTCTCTTAAATCTCTTTATGATTAAATCTTATAGTATTAAAAAGAATATTACTTAAATGTGTTTATTTAATAAACTTGTTATTTCTGTCAATAATTAAAATTTATAATTATCCATAAACATGAAAATTAATTTAAAATTTCTAGGCTCAATTCATAATATTATTGAGTAAATAATTTTTTTACTAATAAAAATTGAGGCATATGGCATAATTAAAAATAATCTCAATCAATGGATTGTTCTCTCGTATGCTTTATGCATTTCTTTGTTCTCTCGATCTGAGGTTTTCTTCCCATGGAGCTGAATATTGGTAACCTTACTCTTGATGACGAGGATGAGCTCCTGGATTTGGCCAATGATCAGGTGGTTCCCCCTTCGGTTGTCTCGTATGAGTTTTGTTTAGTTGGAATGTTCCTAACATATAATCGGATTAATGTTCCGATTATGTAAGAGACGATGGCTGAACTTTGGCATCCGTTGGGTGGTGTGACTATTTCTGATCTGGGGGCCAAAAGATTTCTATTCCGGTTTTATACCGAGGTGGATAAGGAACGTATTTTACAAGGAACGCCCTGATTCTTTGGTAAACATCTCCTCATACTGGACTCCATTGGAGTTGGACAAGATCCTTTGCACGTCCCTTTGTTGTCCTTTAATTGTTGGGTTCAGGTTCATAAACTTATCCCTGGTTTTACTACGGAATCTGTTGCTTCTTCCTTGGGCAAATACCTTGGTTCTTTTATAGAATATGATCCTGTTCCTTACACTGACGAAGCTGGGGATGATTTTGTGCGTATCAGAATCATATTGGACATTAGGTTTCCATTAAAACGGAGAAAGAAGTTGCCTGATTTCAATGGAGGTTTTTTCTTTGCTTATTTTAAATATGAAAGAATTTTCACAGTGTGTTATCTTTGAGGCAAGCTAGGCACACCGATACTTTTTGTGATCTTTTGCTAAAACATAAGAAGGAGGATCTGCATCCGCAATGGGATGATTCCATAAGGGCCACCGGTCGTCGGAGTCGGAGAGTTGCTAGCCCATGGTTGCTGCCAGAGCCTGTTGTTGACCAAACTCTAATGAGGGCGGAATCTCAGGGATATGCTTCGCTAATCATGCCTATTTTACCGGCGCATGCTTTTCTTGCTTCCTTTTCGGGTGTGGATTCAAAATCTGACCTAGCGGGAAAGGACTGTGGTAATCCTGTGAATATGGAAACTGATGTCAATGATTTGGGCCAAGGCAATAATGTGGGCCTTGGGAAAGATGATATGTTGGAAAGACTTGACCCATCAAAAAAATGATCCAAGATGGACCACCCTGCTGTTGATGTTTCTGAGAACCTGGATTCGTCATCTAGCAACCAAAACAATCTAACGGTCGACTCCTCGAATAGGAGCGACCGACAGCCATGAGGATCATAAGTTGGAACTGCCGGGGAGTCGGCCTTCCTTCGGCGGTCAATGCACTCAGAGATTTAACTCTGAGTTATAAACCAAATGTTCTTTTTTTTTATTGAGACAAAAACTCATGCTTCGCAGATGGAGGAGTTGAGAGTGTTGTTACGTTTTGATTATTGCTTTTCTGTGGACAGTGTTGGTATTGGTGGGGGTCTTTCGTTGATGTGGAATGGGGATGTGCCTCTCACAGTTACTTCGTACTCTCGTAACTTTGTGGACTATAATATTACTGATCCTAGAGTTAATTGGCATTTAACTTGTTTTTATGGCTATCCGGAGTCTGGTCGGCGACGTGCAACATGGGAATTACTTCGATCCCTCTCTTTGAGGTGTTCTCTTCCCTGGTTATGTGTAGGGGATTTTAACGACATTGCTGCTATTGCTGAGAAAGAGGGTGTTGTTCAACGTGCGGCTTCGCTTATTAATGGGTTTAGATAAGCTCTTGTTGATGCACACCTGTCTGATTTGCCCCATGCAGGTTCTATTTTTACGTATTTCTACAGGCCTAATACCCCCTTATATTCAAAAGAAAGACTGGATCGTGTTGTTTCTAACCCTTCTTGGGGCTCTCAATTCCCCGATGCTCTTTGCACTGTTATAGCAGCACCAGTTTCAGATCATTCTCCTCTTATGATTGACTCAGTTTCTTCATCATTGGCGGCAGTTCCTGCCTCTAAATTCAGGTTCGATAATTCTTGGTTAATTGATTCAAATTTGTTGCCTCTTGTGAATACATCTTGGGTTTCTTCTTCGGGTTTGGATTTCTTGTCTAGACGAGATATATTGATTGATAAAATCAAGTCATGGGGTTGTGCTAAAAATAAGAGCAGATGGCAGCGGCGTGATTATGTTCGAAGATGTCTGGTTGATGATGATGGCACTCTTCCATCTGAGGTGATTTTTGTCCTTAAGAATGAATGGAATCAGATTTTAGAGGAAGATGAGGTCCGAGTGAAGCAACAAGCGAAATTGTTTTGGTTCAAGAATGGGGATAGGAATTCCAGGTACTTCCATAACTCTGTAAAGCAGCGTCGTAGGGTGAATAAGATTGATAAATTGCGCTTGCAGGATGGTACTTGGACATCTAATGATTCGGATTTGGATTCTTTAGTGCTATGGTATTTCTCAGAGTTGTTTACTTTTAACAGTACTGATGAATCGGAGGTTTTGGCTCTGGTGCAACCTCGGATTGGGGCCGCCGATAATGAACAGTTGCTTCGGGAGTTTTCGAATGAAGAATTCAGAGCTGCTCTCTTCGATATGGACCCCAATAAATCTCCAGGACTTGACGGTATGAATCCTGCCTTCTTCCAAAAGAGTTGGAGTATCTTAGGCAATGACATTTGTATGGCTTGCAGATCTTGGTTAAATGAAGGTACTTTGCCTCCTTCCCTCACTAAGACTCTTCTTGTTCTTATCCCTAAGTGTGAAAACCGTGAATTTGTTGCATTATGCAATGTTCTCTATAAAATATTATCTAAAGCACTTGCAAATAGATTGAAGAAGGTCCTTCCAAAGATTATTTTTGATAATCAATCAGCCTTTATCCAGGACAGATTGATTACTGATAACTTCATGATTGCTTTTGAGACTATTCATAATTTAAAACGTAGATCTCGGGGTGCTACTGGTGCTTGTGCTTTGAAGATTGATATGGCAAAAGCTTATGACCGTGTGAGTTGGAATTACTTGACAAAGATGCTTATTGCCTTGGGTTTCTCTGACCGTTGGGTTAAATGGATGTATATGTGCTTTGCTGAAGTCACTTATTCTGTTAATGTTAATGGGGTTGAAGTGGGTCCAATTAAGCCTAGGCGTGGTCTACGTCAGGGTGACCCTATTTCTCCCTATCTTTTTTTTATTGTGGCAGAGGGGCTTTCACTTTTATTACAGAATGCAGAGCGTAGGGGTCTCATTCATGGTTGTCGTGTTGCTACTAATTGTCCGAGGATTTCTCACTTATTTTTTATAGATGACTCTTTGCTATTCTTTGATGCTTCTCTGGATGAGGCAAGACGGTTAAAGGATATTCTTCGGGTTTATGAAGCTGCTTCGGGTCAGTCAGTCAATTTTAGTAAGTCTGGCTTGTGTTTTAGTCCTTGTGTTTCTGATGCCTTGAAGCATGATGTTTCGGCTGCTTTGGACCTTTTTTTGCCGCTCAATGGAAGTAGCTACTTGGGTCTTCCTTCTTTAGTTGGGCGTAGCAAGAAGCAGATTTTTAACTATCTTAAGGAAAGGATGTGGAAACGGATGTCTAGCTGGAATAATAAGTTTCTTTCTCATGCAGGGTGTGAAGTTATGCTTAAAGCAGTAGCTCAATCCATTCCCACATACTGCATGAACGTGTTCCAGCTACCGAGTACTCTTTGCAATGAATTACAGGTTATGATGAACCGTTTTTGGTGGAATGGTAATAAAAATGATGGTCATGGCATTAATTGGTTATCTTGGGATCGTTAGTGTGTGAGCAAGAATGGTGGAGGTATGGGGTTTAGGGATCTTCAGTGCTTTAATACTGCTCTGCTAGGGAAATAAGGGTGGCGGTTGTTGACCAAAACTAATACTCTTCTGTATCGTGTCTTCAAAACTAAATACTTCCCGTCAGGGGATTTTTTGTCGGCTAGGGCCATTCCTGCCCAAAGCTTTGTTTGGAAGAGTATATTGTCCTCTATGCAGGTTCTAATCCAAGGATCTCGTTGGCGTGTTGGTAATGGTCAGAATATCCATGTTAATTCTAGTCCTTAAATTCCTAAGGATGATGGGTTTTTTTTCCAGATGATGGCTCATTATTCATCCCTGATGCTATGCGCGTTTGTGACCTATTTGTGCCGGGAGAAAGAAGGTGGGATGTGGGTCGAATTATGAATCTTTTCTCTGTTCGTGATATGAGGGCTATTCTAGCTATTCCTTTGAGCATTATGGATAGGGAGGATAAAATTATTTGGCACTTCCATAAAAAAGGCATCTATACTGTAAAAACTGCTTACTACGTAGTTTTCAATTCTTTGAGGGGTCATCAATTGCCTCCTGCGGACATGGTTTGGAATAAGGTTTGGAACCTTCAAGTGCCTCCCAAGATAAGGGATTTTATGTGGCGAGCCTGTCGAAATATTCTTCCTACTCGGATTAAGCTTGCGGAGCGTGGTATCGCCGTCCCTAATGCTTGTCTTTTTTGTCCAGATGCTGAATCTAGTGATCATGTTTTGTTTTTATGTCCTCGTGCTCTAGAAGTTTGGCGAGCTGCTGGTTATATTTTGTCCCATGGTTTGAACACTTTTACTCAAATTTTTAAGCAGGTTTATTCAAGTTTGGGTAGGGATAAGGCTGCAATTGTAGCAACTATTGCTTGGAAATTGTGGGCCTCTCGTAATGCCTTGTTGTGGTCCAATAAATGGCTCCCTCCTGCCCTGCTCGTTCGACAAGCCAAGGAGTATCTTCAATTTTTTGTTGCGGCTCAGTCTGCTCCTGCTCCTTCTCCAACGCCGACTGCTGCTTAGGTTTCGTCTAGCATTTATATGGATGAGCCTGCTGAGTGGTTGGGCTTTACTGATGGTGCTATTTTTTCAAGCTCTGATTTTGTTGGCTTCGGGTGTTTATTTGAGGATGGCGAGGGTTCCTTTTCCCTTGCAATTTCTGGTTTTGATGAAGGTGGTCACGTTCCTGTTATAGCTGAGGCGTTAGCCTCAGACAAGGTTTGCTCTATGCTGCTGATGCTCTTCCTGGCCCAGGAAGAATGTTTTTTGATTGCTTGTGTCTGGTGCAAGCTTTACATTCTGCTACTATTGATTTTTTAGAATTTGGTTCTATTGTTCAGGATTGTAAAGACATTTTGTTAACTAGACCGGACATTAAGGTGTCTTGGGTGAGTAGATCGTCAAATAGAGGTGCTCATTTGTTGGCCCGTGCTTCTATTCGATTTGATCGGTTTAAGGTTTGGGTTTCTATGCCCAATACTCTTGTTGATTGTTATCATCATATTAATATATAAAAGCTTTGTCTTCTTTTCAAAAATTGAGGCATATGGTGTAAAAATTATATAGACTTTTCAGAGTGTTAGATTAAATGGACAGTAATTATATGAATGAGGTTGAAACTAATTGACTTAGTAAAATTGTCACTTATCAAATATAGATACATCGAATTAGAACCAATTGATATAGTCTAGTTATCATTTATCAAACATGAATTATTTTATACTTTTAAGTCCATCATAAATTATTTAAACCTAATTTTTTTAAAAATATGTTAATAATAAGTCTAAATTTTTTATTAGGCCAAATTATAGCCCAAAATTATATGAGGATTAATCGATTATCTTGGTTGGCTTTGATACAATATAAAAATTACATAGGGAATAATATTTTTAAGGTCTTAAGTTAATAATGAATTTAGATTTTTTGTTAAACTAAATTATAATCCAAAATTATCTGATGATTAATTTATTATCTTGACTGACTTTAGTATCATGTAAAAATTATATGGGATTTATGGACTAAATATACAGTATTTTATCTAACACAAAATTAACTAATTTATATTAAAATCTAATTTGCATCCTTTACATGTCATTATATTTTTCTTTATAATTTTTTTATGTGAGGTTTATTTATATTTTTCACAAGTGGTTCCTCGAACCCTCTACTGATTCAGGAAGATTTTTATAAATTAACACGTGCTAAATATTGCATTGTCTATATATGTAAACAGGTGGTCCCACCGTGAAGCCAACATTTTGTTAATGCCAACGAAGGAAACAAACAAAATATTATAAAGATTAGATAAGGGTGAAAATCTTATTAACAGAATAAAATCGAGTGCTAATTTCTGATGTTTACTAACAACAAAACGCGTAACATAGACGCAGCCTCCCTGTTTCGGCTTTTTTTTTCTTTTGCTTTCTATTTCTAGTAATAAAACAACTACTGCACAGCATATTTATTATTAAAATTATTTAATAAATATAACTTATATTAAAATAAATTTATAATAAAAAAATATATAAATATATTTTTAACTAAAATAATTATTTCTAATTTTTATAAAAATAAAAAACATATCTAGTAATTTAAAAATAAAATAAGTATTAGAAAGAAAAATTATTATCATTTATTAACTTTATCTCAGGTAAATTTTTGCTTTCGATTCATATATAATTATTAAAAAAATAATTTTTTTAAATATTATATAAATTATTTTAAGTTTTTAAATTTTTTTTATAAAGTACTTATTAATTTTAAAATTATTATATTCTAATTAATTTTTTTAATTATATAAAATAATAATTTTAGTAATTTTTTTAAATGTGGTAATTTTAGTAAGACGAAAAAATATTAATTTTTTAATACTATTAACTATAATTAAATAAAATTTTTTTATTATATATCCTGAAATTATATATTAAATAATAATAATAAATATTTTAATTTTTATCAATATATTTTTAATTTTTTATTTAAATGTATTATAATCTCTTTTTAATATATAAAAGTTTCTTATAAGATATTTTAAAAATGTAATTATATTAAATTTTAATAAGTAGAGTGAGACATAATTTTGTAGTAAATGAATTTTTTTTGAACCATGAATTTAAAATCGATTTACTTTTTAATATAATAATAAATTTTTTTTAATAAAAATAAAACATATTTTTAGTAAAATTATAATATTTATTATATTTAATGTGTGCTCTTAAAATATATAGTATTCTCTCATCCAACTAAAATTATTATTTTTATTAAAAAAATTATTTTTCTCATATTATCACTTTATTATATTTAAAAAATTAATTTTTTAATTATATTCTTATTATTAGTAAATTAAGAGTATATTAATAAATTAAGAGTATATTATTAATAAATTTATAAAAAAATTTATATATTTAAAATAATTTTATATAATATATTTAAAAAATTTAATAACTTTTTAATAAAAATATTTAAACTAAACGACGACAATCCCAACGCCAAACACGAAACAAAGTATTATGATAACAAGAGTTGTTAAAATAAAGAGTATATACGGTGTTGATTTTTTATTTATTAATTACATTAAAAGAGGTATTTTTTTATATTTATTAATTTAATTTAAAAAGGTTGTTATCCAAACGGCTTTGAGTTCTGATCAGAAATAGAAAACAGCCCACACTTAGTACTATAACTCGAAGAAGAAAAAGAAGACGAAGAGAAACATGCGTATATGCCACGTGTCATCCAAATAAGCATTTTCATTTCCGACCTTACATTGAGCGACTTTTTTTTATATATTGTATTATTTTATTTAAAAAAAATCCTTGCAGCTATTATTTTATCCCCTATTTATTTATTGATTTTTTTCCCACTTACAATTCACCACTCTATCTCTTCTTCTCCCTCTCTCCCATTTTCAGTCAATTAGGGAGGTTTTCTGATACATTATGGGCCGGAAAAAGGTGGAGCTGAAGCGAATCGAAGACAAAAGTAGCCGTCAAGTTACTTTCTCCAAGAGGCGAAACGGATTGATCAAGAAAGCTCGTGAACTCTCCGTTCTTAGTGATGTTGAAATCGGAGTCATCGTCTTCTCTGCTCGCGGCAAGCTCTACGATTACTCTAGCACTGGCAGGTTCGTTTAATTACCTCATTCTTTTCTACTTAATTTCTGTTTGTTTCCTTAGAAAATAAGCTTCATTCAACATTTTATTTCTGAAATTACTGACTTAAAATAAGCTTTTTAAGTCAACAATCTATGATTTTATATTTATCATAGGAATGTTATGCATACATTGTTTTATTGCGTTTTTCTAGGGATTTGGCGCTATTTTTAATGTTCTTCTTTTCGTCTTTCTCTCTTATCGTAATGTTTCATTTTCGTACTTTATAGTGTTGCAATTATTATTATTATTTTTATATAATATATAATATATATATCTGTTGCATGTATATCTACCATTGCAGATTAGATATATTCAGCTTCGTTGTTTCAGTTAAAAAAAGTAATATAAAAAATACAAAATAAAACGAAAATAAGCTTCGCCATGACTTTCTTCCACTGGCGTTGCTTGTTATGAGAAGATTATGGACTCCTGTGTTAATCACTTTATTGTAACTATTCCAGAAACTACAGCTAAAAGTTAGAAGCAGAGAGGTCTCGTTACTTGTTTGGCTAATTTCTTAGCTAAATCTCTGTTTATTGATTTTGGCTATGGCTTTCATGAAACTTCTGGTTATCAGCTTCTTGAGAATTGAGTTTTTTTTTTCTTTGGTTCTGTAGAAACTTCTAATTGCTAAGATTCTACGTATATGTCTTCTAATTGTGCTCCCTCTTGGCATTCTAGAAACATCTATTCTTCTAGAAACTTCTTTTAATTTTAGCTTGATTTCTTGAAGCTTCTAACTTCTAGTACTGCTTGGTTTTGTCACTTTCTTAGATTTACTGCCATTTTGCCTTTTAGAATTATGAGTGTCCTTTTTCAAAATATCCGCAATCATTACTAGAACTCTGTATTTGTAGGCAGACAAGAATTTTCCATCTTTCATGGTTAGTCGGCTTGTTGTTAAAGAAATAAATATCTGGCGTCGTTATCAGAATTCTTAACGTGAGAAGGAAAAAAAATAACCGTATCACTTTCTCTCTGTCTCTCAATAGGTGAGCATCGCATTTTTTTTTAAAAAATAATCTAATAAACTATCATTTTTTCAACATTTCGCCTACAATTTTTAAGAAATTGTAAACTAAGAAAAAAACAACTAATTAAAAGTTCTAATATGTTATCATTCTTTTGGCTGAATTTAAAGTGTGTTTTTGCACTCTAGAGTTTAGAAAACTACAGCTTTAGAGAATTTTCTATAGCTTTTTCCAAACCATTGTTTATCACTTAGTGATTTTTTTCTTGAGAAGTAAAAAAATAACTTAAAATGCATTTTTTAAAGGCAAATTAGAACTCAAATTCAAACACACTTAGAAAACCAGCTATCATGCGGTTTAAATATTCAATAACTGGTATTGAAAAATTTGAAAAAGAGAAAATAAATAAGAAAAACCTACCCAATAAAGTTATATAGTCAAGTATATGCTGATTTCAACCTCAGTAAAAATCAAATAATTAATACATTTTCACTCTTAAGCATATATTATTTATAACTTAAAAGCCTTAATATATCAAATAAAAAACTACTAAAGGCAACAGAATATCAAAAATATAAATAAAAAGATCAAATACATATAAAAATAAAATATTCGACCATGCAGACAAGATGTTTCCATCTGATATTCCTACTACAAATAATAAGGAAAAAAATCTACCAAAATTATCATAAATAAAATAATGTGTTTTTGAAAACCCAAACAATGGAATTTAGCTAACAAATGATGAATGTCACTGCAAGATGGTGAATATGACCCATCGGCTCATTTTTTATTGGGTAGGCCCAAGGAATGCTCAAATTCTTACTTTTAACTTTTGAGCAGAACTATCAAACTGTCATGGTTGAGTTTTCTGTCAAATTACTCTATAAACGTTCGTGAACTTGACCCATCTGCTCTTTTTTTATTGGCTAGGCACACTTTATAAATGCCAGTGAACTTGATCCATTGGCCAATTTTTTATTGGCTAGGCCTAAGGAATGCTCAAATTCTTATTTTGACTTTTTGAGCAGAATTATCAAACCATCATTGTTGGAGCTTTTTGTCAAATTACTCTATAAACGTTAGGCCTTCTGTTATACGTCCATTATATTGTTGTCTTTGATGGGAAAAGTTGATTTTATAGCTAAAAAGCAATATTATTTAAGAGAGTTCAAGATTTTGGCAATGATATTTTATGATATTTTTAATCCAATTATAATTTCAATTATTAGATTATCAAATATTAATTTTATAAATACTTGCAATCCATTGTGCCCCCCTTAACACGAATTGTAGTTGCTAAGTATAAAATGTGGAGTGACACCACTAAACCAAATAACCCTAGATGTTTTGCAATTATATATATATATATAATTAGTTAGTTGAACCTCAATCATTATTATCATATATATATATATATATATTTATAATATTTTGATTGATCATTTACCATATAAAAAGGTTTTTGAATTACAAATTCATTAGGAATTACTAATAAACTTTTAGAAAATTAGTTAATTAATATTTAATAGATTATACAATAAAATATGTATATCTAGTAAATAATAAAATTGTCATGTGTACTTCATTCAATCAAAGGCACTATTTTTATAAAAATAAAACTTGTAACAATATTAATAAAACTAGCTAGTCAAAATTGTTAAATGTTGACTGAGAACAATATAAACCCTCTTATCTTGAGATTTGATATATTATGTTACAAGTATATATACTCGTAACATATGATGTTGTCGTAATGGACTTAAATTAAAATTAAAATTATTTTGTCTATTGAACTCCTTTAATCACGGAAAAACTTAAAGCTAAAAAATAATCATGGAAAAACAACGTTAATATGTAATTAATTAATGTGGACCAGCATCGAATTTTTTAGAAAATTACATATATGTCACTTTTTAAACTTTTTTTAGAAAATTTCCCATTGTTTTTTCCCCCTTAAAAGATTTCCCATTGTTTTTAGAAGCATTCTTTTAGTAGACCTGATGTGCATATCTCCAAAACGAGTATTTTTAAAGTTGAAAGTTGAAAATAGATTTTTTAAAAAGAAAAAAAAAGATATGTAGGTATTTAAAAAATTATTTTTTGGGATATTTTTAAAAAAAATTAAAACTTTAATTTGAATATTTGGAAGGTGCAATGTCTATATTGCTAATCTTTGATAAGACCTCGTATTTTTATACATTGGATGTTTTTTAAAGGAAGAGAAGTATTAAGAAGCCGTGGTCAAATCTTGATGGTTTACATAGCGATCAAAGAATCCCATGGCTTCTATGTTGTGATTTTAAGGATGGAGGTTTCAAACAAAAGGGTAAGTGGCTGCCATTATGTCTCACAATGGTTCCACAAGAATTTGAATGATCTAGGGTTTAGTGGTCCATAGTTTACTTAAAAGAGAGACAATCTGTATAAAAGACTTGATAAAGCTATATGTAAAGATAGATGGGTGATGAGATTTCTAGAAGCCAAGGTTGACCACTTGCCATGTGGTGGGTTCATATCATAGCCCCTTGTTGATTCATTTTAATCACTCTGGATCCACCAATAAGGACCACAAGTCTTTCTATTTACTAGCAAGCTTGGTTTTTGCATTGGACTTCTTTGAACTCGTCAAAAGAACTTGGGATCCAGGTATGCCTTTCCTCTAAGGTCGTTCCAATTTTATTAATCAAGCTATTATGTGAAGCATGGAGGTTTTTGGTGATATTTTAGAAGGAAATGGATGTTTCTTGCTCATCTAAATGGCATCCAATCAACTTTAGAGAAATATCTCTCAATTCCTTATCAATTTGGAGAATGTTATGAAAGGGGAATTAGATGAAGTTGTGCTAGAAAAGGAAATGTTGTGGATGCAAAAGTCATAAGTTTGGTTGGGTCACTAGTGGTGGTAGGAACACTTTTTTAAAATATTGTGGATGCAAACGTTTAAGTTTTATTGGATCATTAGTAGTGATAGGAACACTTCCTTTTATCATCGCAAAAATATAGCCTGTAGGAGAAGAAACAGAGTTCATTCTCATTGATTAGCAGAAGGTGATTAGGTTAAAGATAAAAAAAAACTCTGGAAGGAGTTTGCTATTTCGAGTAGCTTTAGTCCAAGCTGAGGGATTTTCGCCCGAGTTTCTATGATTCTAGGATGTCCGTGCCTGCTTTTGAGAACCTTTCTGCATAGATGTGTTACGCATAGTGGCATTTACCAATCCTATTAGGAAGAAATTTACACATATTTGAATTTCAAGCCTTCCACGAGCTCTCTTTCTTTCTTATCCCTTCTCTTAAGGGAGAGAAGTGCCTCAAGGATCTCAATTAGAATAAATAGAGTAGACAAAACCAACCATTAGCCCTCTCTCTTGTTGTGATTTCACATAGTTGTACGGATAATAACTTGCTAAATTCGGATTCTTTGGTGTTTTTTGAGGAAGTCAATTTCGATCTAGATGGTTTCCTCCAAAGTTTTTTCAAAAGGAATGAAATACTGTGGGCACTCTCTCTTTCAATTGGTGAAAGTTGCCTTTAAAGAAGATGATATTCTAGGCACTCTTAATGACACTTTGGTTGCCTTGATTCCAAAGAAAAGATCACCTGAGTTAACTCATTTTCGTCTTATTAGTTTATGCAATGTTGGATACAATTAAGGTCTTTTCTAACTAGATTAAAAGTGTGCTTCCTAGTCTCATTGGTTCTACCTAGACTAGCTTTGTAGTACGAAGAAATACTACAAATGATATCA
Source organism: Garcia nutans (assembly GCA_947685225.1). NCBI lineage: Eukaryota > Viridiplantae > Streptophyta > Magnoliopsida > Malpighiales > Euphorbiaceae > Garcia > Garcia nutans. The sequence continues at coordinate 22,670,578 of CANTUV010000036.1, read as the reverse complement.
TTGTGGTCCAAGAAGTGATACATTCCATGGAAAATAAGCTTGGTCAAAAAGGTTTTATGCTCATCAAAATACATCTTAAGAAGTCATATGACAAAGCTAGTTGGACTTTATAAAGGAAACTCTTTGGGATATGAACATGATTTCAACCATCATGAAATGCTTCTCTGTTCCTTCAATGCAAATTCTTTGGAACGGTTATGAGGACAGCTCGGTGTACTAACGCTCTTGCAATACGCGAGGTCCGAAGAAGAGTTGAACTCATTGGGTCTTTGTAAGTGACCTTCCCTTGCAATTGCAAGAGACCGTTTTCATTACTCGAACCCGTGACCTCCAGGTCATACAGCGATAACGCTTACCGTTGCACCAAAGCTCTCATTCTCTTTGAAACGGTTATGCTTCTCGAAAATTTAAACCAAGCTAAGGATTGTACCAAGGTGACCCTTTATCACCATACCTATTTGTACTAACGATTGAAGACGCCCCCGACAAGCTTAATTGGCTTTCATTTACCCCTGCTAACTTCATTGATAATGTTGCTGGATAACCATTCCTTGCTAAGAAAATTTAAACCAAGCTAAGGATTGTCGGGGGGCGTCTTCAATCCTTAGATTAAATAGAGAATTCCTTCTTTTTCACGCTTGTCGTGGATTCATGTGTAGAGGATAGGAGCACAACCTATTGTCTTACAATTCTATTGATTCAACCATTTAAAGAGCTTGCTTATAACCTTCTGCTTGCTTGGCTATAGTCATACCTCTCATATTAGGTCACGAACTTCCAGTACTTAAGGGAGCATCCTTTATGAATGAGACGGCGACTCATAGGCAGAGGTTTGATTAAGGGAACCCATCGGAGCCGTAAAGAAAGCGAGTCTTCATAGGGCAATTATCACTGCTTATGAACCCAAACCTGGGTGATTTATCCATGATCAAGATGAAGTTTGGGTGAAACTAAGTGGAGATCTGAATCGACTAATGTTAAAGAATCAACGGATGACTTATGGTTAACGGTGAAATGCCATTCGAACTCAAAGTTACCTGGTTCTCCTCGAAATGCGTTGAGGCGCTGCAGTTGACTGTAGATCTAGGGGGTAAGAGGTCCTCCTTTTCCCCATCTTTTCTTTGTTGAAAACTTTCCCCCAATGGCTTAGTCTTATGTACAACAGGCGAAAGTTATTAAAAAGGTTCTCTCCAACTTCTGTCCTAGTTTAGGTCAGGGTATTAGTATGGATAAAACTCCCAAATGTGTTTAATGTCAGTGCTTTTGTTGGAGAAATTAAGAGAAAATTAGGTTATTCTATCACAATTTTTCTAAGAAAATACTTGGAAATGCCTCTTTTGCATTCACATGTAACCAAGGGTACCTATCGAGAAATTCTTCTGTATCAACCCATTATGTAATCAACAAAAATTCCATATGGTTTATGTAATGTTATTGATAAATTATGTCGTGGTTTTTCTTTGGGAAAGAGGAAATGGAAACAAGCATGGCTTGGCTTTAGTCAAGTAAGAGGAAGCGTGTTTGCCTAAAGAATTAGCAGGTCTTGGTCTAAAATAACTTCCGACCATGAACTCAGCCTTACTCATGAAGTTGGCTTGGGATTTGCTATTGCAAAGGGACAAGTTTTGGGTTTAGTGTTTTTTGCTCCAAATATAAAGTTAACCCAAGTGTAAAAAATAATTTAAAGATGGCATATGGAGGCTCGAGCTTTTGGAAAGAAATGTCGAAGGTTTGGCCTGTGGTAAATAAAGGTAGCAAATGGGTCGTTGGCAATAGCCTGAGAGTTAACTTATGGACTGACATTTGAATTAGAAAGAATAGGCATTTGATTCATTATGCGAGCACTTATGTTCCATCTGAGCTTTTCTCAACCTCAATTTTGGAATATGATAAAGGGTTAATGGAATATAGATCTTTTCAGAAGCTATCTTCCTAATGCATTGCTTTTGTGGATTACTTTGATACACAACCCTCATCCTCTGAGAGGAGATGATAAGAGAGATTGAAAAACAATGGTCTATCCTCTATAAAATCATCCTATAATCATATGATTAGAGCTTAAAGGATTTAGAACGATAAATTATGAAAGCTTGTGTGGTAGTGGCTAGGTCCCTAATGAATTTGTTCTTTCATTTGGCTAGTCTATAAGGGAAGTTCCTCATGAGTGTTGAAAGGGTGAGAAAGCATATGACTCTTATAGATGGATGTTCTTTTTTTAGTATGCAAAGTGAGATTTTTATACTTGTTCCTTGTGACTATCCCCATACCGGGTACGTTTGGAATATGTTGGTACCAGTGCGAGCTAGACAAAGCTTCCTTTCAATTGATTGGATTTTGAATATTCTCTTAATTGAGTTAAATATGTAGGAGGATTTTAGTTGGAAAGTGGTGTTTGAGTAACAATTTGGTGTCTATGGAGTTGGAGGAATGAGGAGTTGTTCAATGGCTTTGTGAGCTGTCTGAGAGGCACGTTGGCAGAGATTAAGAGAAGAACCCTTGAAACTCTAAAAGCTTAGTCAATGAATAGGGAGTGCAGTTTGACATCTCTTAGAAGGGAAGAGATTTCTTTGCCCTGGTAGCTTCCTCCAGAGGGTTTCTACAAGATTAATACATATGGTTCTTTTAATACATCTATAGGTTGTGCCTTTGCAAGAACTGTGGTAAGAGATACTAATGGCCGCTGGAAGAGTGGCTTTATGATGAATATTGGGATTTGTTCTGTCATGCGATTAGAGTTATGGAATATTCTTTATTTTCTCTTTTTGGCTTGGGATTTGGCAATCAAACGTGCTATTTTGGAAACAGACAACCCCAGTGCACATGAGCTGATCATGGATGAAAGCTGGATTTTAATGCGTGCACAGCTTTGAAATCTGTGGTTTGATTGCTTGAAGATGGGAGGTGCTGATTTGTCATAATTTTAGGGAAAGCAATTTTGTGGTAGATCACCTGCCCAAGCTTGCTCCAGCTTTTCCTCGAGGGCTTCATTGCCTGATATATCCTCCCTAATCTGTTCTTGAATGGTGGTTGCATGACCTGCATGGATGTCCTACCTTAGATGAGTTATGATTTAGCATTCTGTTCCTTTTTCCCTCTATACCAACAAAAAAAAAAAATCATAAAACCTTCACCTACGGTAAAGGCCAATATACTAGGCTACCATCTAGCCCATTTTCCTTGCAATTTAAAATAAGTGACCGAAGGACTTATCTGGCCCCAACATCAAAATCACCTTATCTATTCGTCAATCTCTTATTTTTATGCACAACAAATTTGGAACCTAATAAGAGAAGCATGAATTAGATATGAAATATGAATTTCTTAGCATTAGCAACTGATAGTAGGATTTCTAGCTAAAATAATCTCTTTTCAGTTGCAGATCCAAAACAGGACTACTGTCATAGGTGGAACTAGAGTTCCAATATAATATTTGACAAAGGTATCAAACAAAATTTTGTACAAATAGATGAAGCCCTGTTAAAAAATTACAATAAATTAATCTTTAACAAAAAATTTCTATGGTATGAGTTAGCTATGAGCTATATGCTCAATTCAAAAGAAAACTCCATGTAACAAAATGGGAAAATTGCAAAGCGTGCAACTGTTTCCATCCTTGTCTTTGTAAAGAAAAAATCAATATCTAAAGTTATGCAAATCGCATAGGCATGAAACATTAATATGCTTACTTTAAAGTTTTGAAACATATACACAGTATCATTATGGTGTGAAACTGAAATATAATAAAACTAATGTTCTTATGCTAAAGATACAAGTGAAATATATATACTTTTGTATTTCTATGAATAAAAAACAAGGATCATAGCAGTCATACCCAAAACACACTTATGAAGATCTTAAATATCAAGAACTATGATGTATTGCATGATATGCATTGGAAATTTGGAAGCTTTTTGATATTGAGAACTCTTCTATGGTTATCTGAGAATTATGCTTAAACTAAGATTTGGTTAATTGGTCAAAGAACTTTCTGTGCACCAAATGGCCACAGATTATTTTAGCATGATTAAACTTCATAGCTATATTTAATTCAATCCTGAATTTTTATTGCTCAGTTTGACTAAGATTCTCAATCAATATCGGAGGGGTCTCGAAGGGGATGTCAAAGGTAGTAATGATGGAAAGGTAAAAAGTGATTCTTTCCTTGTGAAAATGGAATTGTTTAAGAACACTGCTAGCTTGGTGTAGTAAGTACCTTTGACAACTTTTTTCTTTTTTTGAGAAAAAATGGCACGATAGTCCTTCAATGGTTAATTTTATTGTTCAAGTTTGATGTCTTCCATTGTGATAATAGTTATTGGCTAACTATTTGCTGAACATTTTTCACACAGATCTGTCACTTGGAGTACGCAAACTTGAAGTCATATGCAGAGTTACTGCAGTTGGTTGAAAGGCAAGCTAGCCAACTACTCCATCTCTTTGCCCCAAAAGATAAAAATATAAAACAATATGTTAGTTCCGTAACTTAGGTTGACACAGGCACGTTGAAGATCCAGATGCTGAAGAGCTTTGTGTGACTGCACTTAAAGAATTGGAGAATCAACTTGATGCTGCACTGAGACAAACTAGAGCTAGAAAGGTTGTTGTTATGACTTACTCAAGTTCCTGTTATACATCATGTCCATAGACAATATACGAGTGCTGCTACCTATTACCACAATATTATTTTAAATTTGCCTTGAGAGTTTTATCTATTCCACTCAACATCTCTTGCTGTGCTGACTGGGGATCACATTTTGTTTACTGTGATAGAGTTTAGCCTTCCCATCTAATGAATATTCTTGTTCAAGCCTAGAAATTAGGTACCTGAATATTCTTGTTCTGACTTGACTTGGCAAAACCTAAATATTATGTTCTGTAGTCGTATCATGGGCATCAGAACCTTCACTATAGATGACTTCAGGGAAGAAGCACCACCAACTTCATATATTGATAGCAAAAAACTTGATGAAATATTCCTAAATGTCTATTCTTGCATCCTAAATTTTTCAATCCTTTGTTTGATAGACATAGAGAGGCTTAAAATAACTTAAAAGGACAGCGGTGCTCTAGTTTGTAAATGAGGACACAAGTGCCTCTACTTATTAACTAGAGAAATTATCCTGTTTTGCATCTTTTATTTAAGCTACTTCCTGGATCACACAAATACTGCTGTCTTATTTGTATGTCATTCGTCGCATGACTTCTGCATAATTGAAGTTTTATCGATTTGCATCCTAATGAGAAACATGAGCATGCAATTATTGTAATATTATAAGCCAATAAACTATAGTATAATAAACTTTCCTAAGCCTGTGCTATCTAATTTGCTAAAGTAAACAGGTGAATTAGATGACTGGTTTCTTGGGTTTCCGGGTCTTGTCAAACGCCAATCCTGGACCCACCACTTGTTTTGTGACTATGGACATTTCTTTTCCCACGATGATCTTCATCTTTGTATTTTAAGCTTTGTCTACCACAAAATTTTGCAACTTCTCTGCTATTCCTATGGAGCTGCACAAAAGTTATATTTTTTCTGATTGCATCTAGTCCGCCATGTACCATCTTCTATAGTTTAATTTCTATTCTCATTGCATAAATGTTCTTGCAGACAGAACTGATGTTGCAGTCTATACAGTCCCTCCACAAAAAGGTAAGAATTTGATTTTAGAACTAGTAAAATTTTGAAAAAATAAGTCTCACCTTCATCTAGCTAGTAACTCTGGTGACGGTAAATGATCTCAACTGTAGAGATGATTTTTTATAGTGCAACACCTTGTTTCACTTCCTAAACTGGCTTTTTACTAGTGATTTATGTCGTTAGGCTGCTACAAGCTGGGTTCTTGAACCAGTTTCATTGACCTGAAACTTAATCATAAAGTTTGATCCACTAGTAATAGTGGCGAAATTAGAAATTGGATGAAAAGAGTGTAAAATTTAAAAAAAAAAATACAGATGAATTTTATATAAAAATTGAATATTTAATATTATAGTAAAATTTATATTTTTATTAAATTTTTTACATGCCTTTTTATTTTAATTTTTGAATCTATTAATTTATTTAAATAATTTTATTAAATTAAAATTTTAAATTACTATTTTAAATGATAATATTAGTTTTATTCAATTCATAATTAAATTGTAAAATTTTAATATTAATCTAAATATCTAATCGTAAAATTCTAAATATCCACTAATTAAAAAAATATACATAATATAAAAAAATCAATAACATATATATAAATTATATATATTTATATAAAAAAATTTCAATAATTTTTATATATAAATTATATAATTATTATATATATATTTATAATTATATACATTTATATATAATTATATAATAATTTATATATATATAATTTATATAACTATAATTATATATATTTATAATTACATACATTTACATATAATTATATAATAATTTATATATGTGTGTATTATTTAAATATATATATATATATATATGTATATAAAACAAGAGGGAGGAGGGGAGGGGGGTCCAATGGACCCCCCCCTCCCTCCGCCCCTAGTAATTTAGTTGCAGGAAAATTCATTCAGTAGTTGAGTTGCTGAAGGTTTCATGTTTGTCGTTTTGCTACCAATTAATATTTGCTGACAAACATGGCAATTAGTATGCTTTTTGCTAAAGTTGAAAGAAAAGACCTTAATGCTACTTCCTAACTTTCCACCCTGAACTCCTCAAACAGGGGAAATTCACTACACTCTTGTACGAGATAGCTATATGAAAATGGGGAAGTTGAACCAAAAAGTACATTTATCATATAACATATATCAACTTTTTGGTATCAACAATTCAGTAGTACAAAGATTCTATAAATTAATGAGTAGTAGAGAAATTTAAGCAAAAGAAACAATTTGAGCTGCCGAAGATATTATTATTGTTTATAACATTTGAGGCCAATTTAGTGTTGAATTTTACTGACTAAGAATGCTCTTAACAGGAAATTATGCTGAAACAGGAAAATAGCCTTCTAGAGAAGGAGGTAAAGAGTATGAAGTTCAAAGAAAAAGCTACATTAGAAAATTAAATTCAGAAAAGTATCTAAAAAAAAAAACTCAATTTCGTCGTGTCTTACTCACAGATTAAAGCAATGAGGAATGATGTTGGCATGATGAAAGGGCTTGACAACCACTCAAGTCCCAATTTAGTTCATTCTCCACAGCAGGCAACTCTTCATTTACTCAAGTAGTTAGCAAGAAGACACCATTGTTTGCGAGCTAACTGTGATTGAAACCCTCCAACAGGTAGCCTTCTTTTTTTCTGCCAAGAGTTTTGTTCAAGTCAACAATTTCTGCTATTGATTCAATAAATATTGAAGCTTGAATTCATTTGGGATCATGCCAAGATTTGCTTCTTGTTGATTTTTTATATGGTTGTTTATTGTGTCCTTGTAGTAAAATTCATCAAGGATATTCAAAATGTTGCTTTGATTAATGGATAGAGGCACAAAAATAAGTTTGTTCTTTTCTTTAACTCGTTTAATTTCATGGGTGAAAAATTATAATAAAATTTTTTAATGCTTTTAAACTGTTGTTTACAAATTTATTATCACTGTGAACAAAAATCTTCAATAATAAAAATTTTACAGTCAGTAACTTATTGAGGATTATATGGCTTGAAATAGGAAATTCATTTAAAGAAATTATGTGACTTGCTTATCTTGTTCTTTTTATTTTTCGTTCTTTTAGTGATGATCGGTCCCTACTGAAATTAGTATTACAGTTCAAAGGTGCAGTTTTTTTTTTTTTTTCATATTTCTATTATCATGGTGCTGAATTTTATTCTGCAGAGTGAAAAATATGCCTATTGAATTGAAAATTAGTTGCAATATTGCTTTATAAGAGCATATATTATATTTAATTAGTAAAATAATAATAATATATATAACAATAATAGTAATCTTAGTTTTGAGATAAAACGTACCAGGATTTCTTCTATGAAAGCTAGAATTGAGTTTAACCTGCCATGCCAGTCCTGAAATAGAGAAGTGGCAATGGCAAAGAAGCAAAGTGATGGATTTAATATTGAAAACATGAAGAAGGAACTTAGAGTAGTTTATATATATATAGAGACTCGCCGGTCACCGCTTGGGTGAATTAAAAGAAAAAGTGTTGCTTGTCACATGCAGATAAATCTGCAGCTAGGATTCTCTTAATCTTCTTTTGGTAATTGTTGGCGTTGCATAATCTTCTGCCAATTGGACCTCTCTCCATAGTCTCCAAGTAGATATTTTCTCTTTTCTCTAGAACCTAAGATTACTTGGGATGCTGGAAACCAATAGATTTGAAGGCGGTGAACAAATAAAAGATGACTTTGTTTTTTATGGCAATCACAAGTCGTTGCACCTGCTTTATAACTTCTCCTGCTTAATGTGGAACGGTTTTTGACAAAAATAAAAAATATATATATTTATCACATTTTTACTATATAATATATTCAAATTTAAAAAAATTGATGATTAAATTATTTATTTATTTATTTAGTTTATTATGAGTTTATGTAAATTATTTATTTATTTATTTAGTTTATTATGAGTTTATGATACATAATAATTTTTATAAGTTTACTATATATTTATTTTGAGTTTATTATACTTTTTTATAAGATTATTAAAATATTTTTGATAAAATATAAAAAAAATTATAAAAAATGGTGGAAAGTAAGTTTTTCTTATATGAATAGTAACTGGATTTGTTCGGGAATTGGGCTTGGACTTGAAGGCTCACTTGCTTGTGTTGTTATTGGGCTTTGATTAAAAGCAAGAATGACACCAGCAAACAAGGACTACATGAAGGAGAAAATTACGACTCATTAGATTTTTTTTTTTAAAGACCCTCGAAAATACATTTTTGAGGATCAAACCCCTGTCCTCTCGTAGGAGCAACAACAGGTGGCCCGCTAGGCTAACCCAGCGGGTTGACTCATTAGATTTTTTAAATTCGTATTTTCTATACAAAATTTTTATTTTTTTATTTTTTTTGGGAATGAAAGACATTGTTAAAGAATAAAATAAGCCAAACCAAAGAATCAGATCAAAAGCTAAAACCAGCCAGCAGACTATTCCAGTGCACACTTACCTACGATCATAGTTCAAGGTTTCAAAAAAAAAGAGACTAACAATAAAATAGCGAGCAGAACTCCAAATTTGAGGACTAGCATAAAAAGAAGTCATCCTAGCTAGCTCATGAGCGGATTGATTTGCTTGTCTTCTTATCCAAGAAAATGGAATTCCTAAAATTCTCTGACTGAAAAATTTCCAATCGGCAATAATATTCTCAAACTCCGAGTAATCAGTAGAATTCGAGTTGATTGCCTGAACAACTTCTAGGCAATCTAGTTCAATATCAATGTTGGAAAGATTAGTGAAATTCCAAATAAGAACTTCCCTAAGGACTACTGCTTCTGCATCTCTTGGCCATAACACTCCGGTAAAAGAATGAGCTATAGCAGAGGCAAAGCTTCCATTATGATCTCTAATAATAGCACCACAAAGAATGAGCTATAGCAGAGGGAAAATATTTTTACTATTTGGATATTTTTCCTAAAAAGAAAACTATTTGTCTTGTATCCTTTAGAGTCAAATGACATTTTTTACAATGTTTTTTTTTTCTTATCAAACAATTAATTATTTGAAGTTGTTAAAACTATTATAGAGGATGTCTATTGTGAATAATTAGATAATAATATGAAAAGAAAAAGAAGAATTCCTTTACCTCATCATACAACACTTCAATATTAATTGACTTGTATTCTTTTTTTAAATTAGAAAAAAAGAATAGAATTTTTTTAATAAATGTTATTTGAATATTTTAAGTAATTTGACCAGCAACTTTGAAATTGAGTAAAAATGTTGTATTTGTGTGTGGAAATGGAGAGGTCCATCAAACTCTATTAGTTAGTTGTCCTTTGCTTATTTTCGTCAGTGAAAAACGTGAGGTCAAACCACACTTTCGTAATGCCGGAGCCATTTCAGGAAATGAGATTAGTTCGCATCTTACAAATTTTATTTGGATTATTTAAACATATACATGCAAACATATGTACATACATACACATGTATACAGAGGCGGAGATAAAGGGGGTTCCATGGGGCCCTGTTCCCCCCTCAGTTAAAAATAAAAAATTTTTAGGTATATTTGAGAATGAATATTACATTGGTTGAGATGGAACAGCTTGGCCTTACTATGTGAGAGCACGCAACTTCGATCCACGCTCCCAACATTTTTCATCATTTTTTTTTCCAATCTTTAAAACTGGGCCTTTTAATCAAGCCCATTACAAACAAACAAGATTTGTCAATGACTCTGCCCATTACAAACAAACAAGAATAACTTAATTGTGACTCTTTCTCTTCTTTCTCACGTTTCTTCTTCGTTAATTCCTTTTTCTTTCTTTTTTTTTTCAGATAACAGTTTCTTCCTTTTTCAATTTCATTCTTTCACCGATTGGCACCAGCAAGACAACGGCAACAAGTTAAGAATAGGTACACCACTTACTTTTAATCTCATATTTATTTTGTTGCAATTTTTTTATCTTGCTAAAATGAATTGAAATTTGAAAAATAATGAATTAAGAAATTGGCTTGAATACTTGAGGACATTATAAATTTGAAATGTTTAATTTGATTTTGTAGTATGAAGTTTTTTTCTTTTTTGAGAAAAGTAGTATGAAGTTAAATTGAAATTATTATTTTTTTGTAGTTTATAATCTGGAATTTTTTTATTTCTTTTATAATTTGATATTTTTAATGTTTAGTATTTAAGTTGAATTGGACCCCCCTTATCTAAAATTCTGGCTACGCCACTGCATGTATAAATAAATAAATATATATATATTCTATAAAGTATGTAAATATGCAGGAACGAAACAACTATAAAATCGTACGGAGTTACATGATCCTCTTTCAACGGCGCCTAAAGGGGGGAGAACTTATACTGGCTACCGGTGAAGTTAAACTCAGCCTCTCATTGAAGGGGGTTGAGTTAAACGATTGTACAGTGAGAGATAGACGAACCCTTTACTGTAATTTAATTAATTTGATTTTTTAATTTTATTTTATTTGGTTTAATTAATGTAATTTGAGTTTTTTTAGAAATATATAATAAGATAAGATTTATTAAAAATTATATATAGTTTATTTAATAATTGTTAATTTTTTACTTTTATTTTATTTGATTTTATTAATGTAATTTGAGATTTTTTTTTAGAAATATATAATAGGATAAGATTTATTAAAAATTATATATAGTTTATTTAATAATTATTGATTTTTTAATTTTGGTTTTATTTGATTTTATTAATGTAATTTGAGATTTTTTTAGAGATATATAATAGGATAAAAATTTATTAAAAATTATATATAGTTTATTTAATAATTGTTGATTTTTTTATTTTGATTTTATTTAATTTTATTAATGTAATTTGAGATTTTTTAAAAATATATAATATGATAAAATTTATTAAAAATTATATATAGTTTATTTAATAATTATTGAATTTTTAATTTTGGTTTTATTTGATTTTATTAATGTAATTTGAGATTTTTTTAGAGATATATAATAGGATAAAATTTATTAAAAATTATATATAGTTTATTTAATAATTGTTGATATTTTAATTTTTTAAATTGATTTTATTATTGTAATTTGAGATTTTTTTAGGAATATACATTAGGGTTTAATTTATTATAAATTATATATAGTTTATTTAATAATTGTAATTTTTTTTACTACTTTGATTTTGTTTGATTTTCTTATGTATTGTTGATTAGGTTAAACTAATTTATTTATTTTTTTAATATACACTCGATATAAATTAAAACAGAAATGGATAAATTTTTAATCAAGACAAAGAGAGTGTGGAATGAATGTGGTGAATCCTTAAATATTCCTAAACCAATTTCAACATTAAGTAGTCATGCAATCGGCGAAGAAACTAGCAATAAAAATGGGCGTCAAGAGTTTAATTTCGATGATATTATTAGCGATCCCACATTGCATAAACTCATTGATGAGTTTGATGTTGAGATTAAAGATGATGTTAGAAGATAATATGTGATTAAAGGACTTTATCAACCAATTGGTCATAATTTTCCACAAACAGATTTTTCAAAAATTATGAGAAGTTTTAGAGATCACTGGTTCTCTAAATATGAGTGGTTGGAATATAGTATTTCTAAAGTTGCGGCATTATGTTTTTGGTGTTATCTTTTTAGCTCAAATAGAGGCTCTAATTGTAGGGATAATGTCTTCATAGAAATTGAATTTCGCAATTGGAAAAAAGCAATAGAGAGGTTTAATGGATATGTTGAGGGGTCTAAATAGTCTACATAATTATGCTAGAGTGCAATATGTTGGTTTTAAAAATTAGAGATAAAATGTGTCTCGTGTCTTATTTTCTCATAGTCATAAGATTGAGATGACTTACCGCACTTGTTTGACCGTTATTGTTAATTGTATTCGTTTTCTTCTAGTTCAAGAGTTGACTTTTCGAGGGCATGATAAGTCAGTGAATTCAACAAATCGGGGCAATTTTTTTTCACTTCTTAGTTGGTACAGCGAACGCAATGTTGATGCTGGGAATGTGGTTAACTCAAATACTCATGGTAATAATCAACTCACTTCTTTATTAATCCAGAAGTAAATAGTGAGTGATTGTGCTATGGAGATGACACTAGCCATTGTTAATGATATTGGAGATGACTTCTACTCATTATTAATTGATGAGGCTCGAGATAATTCAGTGAAGGAGCAAATGACTGTGATATTGAGATATGTTAACAAATTGGGATAAGTGGTTGAGTGATTAATTGAAGTAGTACACATGAATGATACATCTGCTTTGTCTTTGAAAAGTGTACTTGATGATTTCTTGGCGAAACATGGGTTATCAATAAGTAGAGTTAGAGGTCAGAGTTATTATGGAGATTCTAATATGCGAGGTGAATTCAATGGGTTAAAGATCTTCATTTTAAATGAAAATCTCTCTGCAACGTACATTCATTGTTTCGCTCATCAGCTCCAATTAATACTTGTTGCAACAATAAGGGGCAATAGATTTGTAAGTCATTTTTTAGATTATGTTGTAATGGTTGTAAATATTGTTGAAGTTTCATGTAAAATGAGGGATACTCTTCATCAAAAATAACATGATGAAGTAGTTCAACGTTTAGAAAGTGATGATATTCAAACTGGAAGAGGCTTGCATCAAGAAACAAATTTAGCTCGACCTAGTGACAAGCAATGAGATTCTTATTATAAAATAATTGTGCGTCTTTTCTCTATGTGATCACATGTGAAAGAAGTTCTTGAGAATATTTTTGATGATGGTTTTGATCTGAGAAATTGAGAGGCAGTTGTGGGCTTGCTTGATAAAATAAAAAGTTATGAATTTATTTTCATTGTTTTTTTATGAAAAAACTTTTAGGAATGACAAATGATCTATCTCAAGCCTTACAAAAAAATGATCAAAATATTGTTAATGCAATTCATTTAATTGCAACTCTTAAACAAGCATTGCAAAGCTTCAGGGAGGATGGACGAAATAAATTATTGAAAGTTGTTAATGACTTTTGTATAGATCTTGATATCACAGTGCTTAATATGAAAGATAATGCATGTTATTTAAGATCTAAGCGTGTTGATACTCCAATTATTTATTACCATCACTTTCGAATGGAAATATTTTGTCAGGTACTACTTTATTAATTAATAATATATTTAACTATTTATTATGCTATAACCTAATATTATTTCATTCAAATTATAGGTTATTAATTTCATTGTTCAAGAAATCAAAAATCGCTTTACAGAATCAAGTACGGAATTACTTTCATACATTGCTTGTCTTTTTTCAATAAACTCATTCTCCAATTTCCAGCTATTCAAATTATTTCATCTTGCTAAACAATATCCATATGATTTCTCGATTACCGATCGGATGATACTTGAAGATCAACTTGAAACCTATATTGCTGATGTAAGAAGAAATGTAGCTTTCTCTGACCTAGATGATATTGGAGCTCTTGCTCAGAAAATAGTTAAGACAGATTATGACACTATGTTTTCTTTGGTATATCTGCATATCCAGTGAGCTTTAGTCTTACCTGTTGTAACTGCTATTGTCGAAAGAGCTTTTTCAGCAATGAACATCATCAAAAAGAATTTACGCAATAAGATGGGAGATAAATTTTTGACCGACTGCTTGGTTTATTATGTGGAGAGAGATTTTTTTTTAAAATTAAAAATGAGATTGTTATGCAACGTTTTCAAAAAATGCAGAGTCGTAGAATACAATTATCGTCTCTTAATCATAATCAATCTAATAGCACAAATTAATTGTTGAACTACTGTCATTGTAATATTAAATGTTCAATTTTATTGTGAACTCATCTGTAATTTTTATTCTGTGTAAATTTTCACCTCCTCAGTAAATTTCTGATTCCGCCACTGTAAATATGTATTTAAAATAACAGATAAATCATTTTTTTTGCTTATGAAGTTTATTTAAATTAATATAGTCGCTCATTTTTTTTGAAAAATTAATTAAATCATTTTTAATTTTATTTCTTTCTAATAAATTAAATCATCAAGTTGGTGTAAAAATTGTGAAATGTTATTCTTCAGGTTGATAATAATGGTGTTTCTCGCTTTTTTATTTAAAGTTATTTCTTTCACGTTAATTTAAAGTATTTTGCTCTTTCATATTATTAGAAATCTTCTGAACTCCGACTAAAATATTTAAATTTGTTGTAATTATGGTAAGCTCAATTGAGCTATTAATTTTTTTGGCTAATCCGGCCTTTGATTCTCATCTTGTAAAATTCTCATCTTTTGATTCTCATCAAATATTGTTCTCTATCTCAGTCTGAGTTTGATTTTGGTTGGATAATTTTTTAGAGTTTTCTTTTTATATACATTATTGTTTAATGTCTTTTATTTGTTATTTCTTTGAATAAAAATATTAAAAAAATATTTAATTATTTTTTGAATAATAAATTATTTCATTAATTAAGTCATATTTTAATAATAATATAATAATTTATAAAAAAATAGAAATAAAAATATATTCTCTATCATTTGATGCTAAGATTCAAATTATAACACACTATAATATGAGAAATATACAAACAACTAAAAACGAATGTTTATAGGAACTTGCGAAATTTATTAAGAATTTTACGGTGGAGATTAAATTAAACACATTATTCTATTCATATATTATAGCCTACGCTTATTCTATTCTTACTTGAATATAATTTTTCTTTTTTTATTTCTCGATGAAGTAAGATGCAGAAGTTAATTTAATATTAATTTCAAACTACTTTCATACTCAAATTCTACAATTGGGGATGAGTCACACCTTTCTTTTTCTCCCTTTATTTTTTAAAATATAAAAATTTCAAAGTATTTTAAAATAAAATATTATAATATGCCCGAGATACAATTTAACTATATATATATATAAATATTTAAGTATTAATTTTTTTTCTTATTTTTTTAAATTAATTTTAAATTTATTATTTAGAAAAAATGCATTTATAGCCGAGATTATATCTCGACGCATTATCCTCCTCATATTAATATTAAAAAAATGTTATATTGTTGCTTAGTGGCTTGACATTTATAATTTAAAAATCATTTTATGGAATGTTTGGTGAGGAAGAGTTTCACCAAACATCCAATTCATCACCTGACTTGGTTGCCCTTCCTTTCAAGTCTCAACAAGCTATTTTCAATCTAACACAAGCTATATATATATAGTGTTTAAATTTTTTTTTTTAGAAGAATATATATTGTTTAAATTTAACTATAAGTTAATCACCAAAATATAATATGATGGCAATGAGCATATATTAGTCTTGTTTAAGTCTTAAATTTAAGTTAAAATATTCTCCCTCTCTACATATAATTAATAAGAAAATTAACTATAAATCACTAAAATTATTGGATTGCATGAGAAAAAAAATTATATTTGAATTTGACTATATTAAAAATCTAGCTACTCAATAATTAAGAAATTGACTTAACAAACATAGCCATAAAAGAAACAATTAATACTCATGTATAATGAATAAATCGAAGCACGGTTAGTAATAAATATATGTTTTTTTTTTAAATATACGAATAATCAATTTTTTCCTTTTTTTTTTTTTGAATTTGACTATTTTTTCCATAACTGTTTATGTAGAATGTAGATTTCATCATTGTCACCTATATTTTGAAAGCTATTACCATTGGTACACATGAAAAAGATATTGATAGCTCTCAACTGTGTTAATTTAATGCAATTACCATATACTACGTTCATCTAACTAAAATTATCATTTTTTCTTTAAAAAAATACTCTATTCATATCACTTTTATAAAAAAAATTATTTCTTTTAAATTAACACTTTACAAAATAAAAAAAATTGATGAATTTTTTTTTTAATTTTATCTTTTTAAAAAATTTAATAGTTTTATTAATAAGTATGTATCAGCTAAAAATGATAATTTTAGCAAAATAAAATAAGTATCTCATTAAAATTAATTATTATTTTATATAATTAAAAAATATATTTTTTAATCATAACCTTATTATTAATAAATTAATTATTAAAATAAGAGTATAATAATTTTAATATTAATGAGTTAATAAAATATACTTGAGTCTATTTAAAATAATTTTATATATAAAGAATTTAATTTTTTTGACAGTTGCATATAAATTTAGGGTGATAATTTTACAGAAACGGAATAAATACTTGATTAAAGATTATATTAAGAGTTAACTAAAGGCACTTAGTTACATTATTAAACATCCTTATAGACAAAGTGGACTTTTCTTATTACGAGCTATAGCTTAAAATTAAATGCTTGATAGTTTCATTTTATTTACATTGATAAGGATTATTGATTAAAGCTTTAAAAAAACATTAGATTCCAATTGGCACTTGATAGCTCTCAAGCTTATTAACTTAATTCAATTAATTTGTGTTTATCTCTCCTTAATTAATTATAATTCACAAATTATAATATTCATTCTCTTCCATTAAAATCGTCGCTTTTCGTTCATATATACCTATTAAAATCGTCGCTTTTCGTACTTATATACCTATTAAAAAGTTATTAAATTTTTTAAATATTATATAAAATTATTTAAAATAAATTAAAATATCATCTATTATTTATCAATATTATACTCTCATTTTATTAATGAAATCATTAATGATAACGTTGTAATTGAAAAAAAAATAATTATTTTTTTATTATATAAATTAATAATTTGGGAGAGAAATTTTTTTTTTTGCAAAAGTAACAATTTTACTTGGACAGAAAAAGTAATTAATTAATTATAATTTTTTCTTTATATATATATAGAGAGAGAGATAGTAAAAATAATAAATTAATAATTTGGGAGAGAAATTTTTTTTTTGCAAAAGTAACAATTTTACTTGGACAGAAAAAGTAATTAATTAATTATAATTTTTTCTTTATATATATATAGAGAGAGAGATAGTAAAAATAATAAATATATAATTTAAGTGGTGAATTATTTACTTTTATTAAAATTAAAAATGAATTTTTTTTAAAATGCAACTATTAAGGCATCAATACGTGAAAAAATAAAAATTTTATTGTACAACTGATAAGAAATTAATATATAAAAATAAAAATTTTTATTAAGCAATTAATAAGGAATCAATATATTAAAAAATAAAATTTCATATTCCTATGAGAAAATAATATACTAATAAGATGATAAGTAATTATATTTGCTTACATTCTAATACATCTAAAAATTTTTTATATTTTTGTTTTAAAAAATGCAATTATTAATAAAAAAAAACCCAAAAATGGACTTATTTTCAGAAATTGATAAAACACTATAATATAATATATAATTAATTAATAGCGGTTTGCTTCGAGTTGTGAGGAAATGTCTGAGCTAGACAGAAAACTTGCAGATTATCACAGTTTCATTAAGCCTGACTATCAATTTTAAATAGATGATTATTTAAAATTATTTAATATTTTTTACAACTTTATTGAAAAATATTTTAGCTTGAATTTATAATTATTTCAAATGATTCTGTATTTTGATAATTAATTAATATATGTTAAATTTATAGTATTATATATATTGATTGATTATCCTTTGTCGTTTAGAATATGGTATAGGCTGTGGCTTAAAAGCTTGATAGTGACTATAACTTTAAAAACGTGTAAGAGTCTTTGCCACTTTTTGAACACACTGAATGTGAAATTTTCATGTTCTTTATTTTACTTTTTGTGGGGAAATAAAAAGAAAAAAAAATGGTTTTATCAAAGATTATGACTTTTATGAGCGCATGGGTTTGACATTTTATAGGTGGTGGAAATTTATTAGTTTTCATATATTATAAAAAATCATTTGAAATAATTATTTTTTTATTATATTAAAATATAATAATCACTCAATCATAGAATAAAATAAAATTTTAAAAATAAAATTTTAATTCTAAATTTCAAAATTTTAAATTTTATCAAAGGTTATGACTTTATGGGCGCATGTGTTTGACATTTTTGGTTGAAAATTATTTTTCTACAAAAAAAAATTGTATGTATATATAATTGAAAATTTTCATATATTATAAAATTATTTTTTATTATATTAAAATATAACAATCACTCATTCATAAAAATAAATAAAATTTCTTAAATTTCAAAATTTTAATTTATATATTTAGTTTCAAAATAATAATTTAAATATTATAAAAGATAAAAAAAAAACTCATATTTAAATCTGAGTTTAAAATCGTTAATTTTTTTTAATGAAAAAATTTGTTATATAAATCAAGAATTATTTTATCCTTGATCATCAAATAAGGGTAAAATACTCATATTATCCATGATTATTTTATCTGTTATTTTTTTTATCAACATGGTCGTTTCTCTCTGAATAAAGTTGATCCGTCCCTTTGTGAATTTAGCCTCAAATCTAGGGATGCCGCCGGCACTCCTGTCTGTGACAGCCCTAGATCTATAATTTTTTCTTCCCCGTACGTATGGGTTGTAGTAGACCGTGTTTTTTTTCGTTTGTTTTTTATTCAGGCTGGAAGGCTTTTGCAACCACGACTTCCAGTGATAATCACCCAGATCTTCAGTGTTTTTGAGCTCCGGCGAGTCTCCTATTGGTCGGTGGGTAGTTCCGGCGAGTTCTGGTTTCTTGGAGTCCTGGCCAAATAGCCTCGTTCTTCGGTATCAGAATCCTTTAATTTTCTCTTGACTATTCAAAAACACTTCCCCCTTTCTCTGTATGTCTGTTTAAGTTTGAGGATGATGCTCTCTTGAGAGCTTTAGATAAACCCTTGTTCTGGCACTCTCTAGTCGTTAGGATTATTCTCCTCATTGACCCCTTTTTTTTGGATCTCTGACTCTTATTTTTTTCTCAAGTTATTTATAATGATACGAGGATATCTGGGGTTTACATGCTACTCAAGTTTTTCACCTTTTTATGGTCTTCTGGCGGCGTTGATCAAGCAACTTATTTGCTCCGCCGGTTCTTGTTCTTGGCCCTACTACCGTTGGTGCGGCCGATGTTGGAGGGGTTTATTTTCGTTTGTTTGTTGTGTTTTACTGTCATGAGTTTCATTGAGAATGGCTTAGATTTTTCTTGTTATGGCTTATATTGGTTTTATTTTATTAGGTTGTGGTTGCTACTGATTATGTTTCTTTGTTTGTTACTCTATTTTTCAAGCCCTTGTTGGGTAGTTCTCTGTCTGTTCTGGACTCTTGTTATTACTAGGTTTGTTTAATAATATTTTTTTTTTCTTTTCTGATAAAAAAAAGCAAATATTAAGATGTTTTTATATTTTTATAAACTAAATATAACACAATAAATTTAATATAATATTATTCTAAAAATATTCAAAAATAATGACATAAATATAAATTAATTTATGCAATAGTAACTCATTTAATTAATTTTTAAATTCAAAATAAAATAAAATTAAAAACATTAATCACAAACCTTATTTTATGAAATTAATATTTTATTTTCTCATTATTATTATTATTATTATTATTTGAGTATTACAACTAAAGAGGGAAAAATTAATTTTAAATTGTCCAAATAAATACATTTATGGCTAAGCTAAATATTGGTGTACATTATTATTATTATTATTATTATTATTATTATATGGAAGATTTGGATTATTAAAGAATGTTTACATTGTTTTTTTTGGCAGAAGTTTACATTGTTCGAAATTAGTTATTTTTCATGCCGTATGAGTACAAATTTTTTTTACGTTATCGTATATAAAAATTAGGTTAAATAATTATAAAATTTTTAAAATCATATTAATTAATTTTTATATTTTTAATATTTAATTTTTATATTTTTAAAAATTAAATTATTTAATTCTTTTATAAAAATATTTTTATCATAAAATTATTAGTCAACTATTTTAATATTATAAAATCAACTGCTTTAATATTATAAAATAATTTTTTTATAATTTTTTTTATATATTTATTTTTATTATTTATTAAATTTATTTTATGTTTAATTTTATTTTATATATAAATTATTTGTAAAATAATAAAAGATATTATTCATATTATTTAAAATTATTTTTTAGTAATATTTATAAAATTAAAATAAATAATATATATGAATTATCTGTAAAATAATAAAAGATATTATTAGTATTATTTAAAATTATTTTTTAATAATATTTATAAAATTAAAATAAATTATATATAAAAATATAAATAAAATTAAAAATAAATATGATTTAATAAATAATAAAATATATATATAAAGAATAAAAAATTATTTTATAATATTAAAATAATTAATTAATATTTTTAATATAAAAATATTAATAAAAAATTAAATAATTTAATTTTTAAATATAAAAATTAAATATAAAAAATATAAAATTTAACTAATATAATATATAAAATTTAAAAAATTTTATAATTATTTACCCGAAAAATTAATAGATTCACAACAACTCCCCTAATCTTTACCCACGCGTTGTTAACTCTTTCACAACAATAACATGAGGTCATTATTATTACTTCAAGATAAGGTCCCACGTCACCCTGTCCCTACTCTTCCACGTCGACTCTAATCCACAGTGCGTTCTCTCAGGCGCTTTACCGACACGTGGGCCTATCTTTCAATAAAGTAACTATTCCTTCCGGATGAAGCTATATATATGTGTGTATCTTCTATAAATTATGGATATATATAAATAAATCTAATTTTTCTTATTTTCTCTGCATCCAAATGCTAATGA
This sequence comes from Garcia nutans, assembly GCA_947685225.1. Classification (NCBI taxonomy): domain Eukaryota; kingdom Viridiplantae; phylum Streptophyta; class Magnoliopsida; order Malpighiales; family Euphorbiaceae; genus Garcia; species Garcia nutans. The sequence continues at coordinate 22,649,282 of CANTUV010000036.1, read as the reverse complement.
GAAAATTTGCCGAGAATTTTTTATTTTATTTTATTTATAAGCTGTAATAGATGAATAAACGGCGGCGTCACTTTCTTTTTTTGTAATTGGAACTGCGAAGAATTTTCCTGAGAAACAAACAAAACTTTGCCTATCAGAACTCTTCTGCAGAAGTTTAAATTCAAAAGTTTCGACAAGTTCTCCTTCTGCTTCTCCAATAAATTAGTATCTATTTGTAGATAAATAGTTTTTTATGGTTATCCATTTGCCTCGATTTTAGCAATAAGAATTTCAAAAAAGCAAAAAAAAAATCCAACTCTTAAGTTATATTTGGATTTCAGTTTTCAATTTTCTCGAGAAAGTTTCAAAGGAAAATTAAAAATGATGAGAAATCAACAGCAGGATCAGCAATCGAGGATTCTCTATGAGCTATCAACTCTGGTTCTCAATCTGCTTCGTTCGCCACCATCGCCGATTCCGTTCTCCGACCAATCGTCGGAGATACCGTCAGATATATCGGAAAGGAGAAGGAGGTCATCGGCGCCGGCTTCACAGCAGATCTCGCCGGCGGGATTCGCGTCTTTGATGCTAGGAATTTCGTTGGCTTTGATGCTGTGTGGATCGGTCACTTTCTTTATTGGTTTTATATTGATGCCTTGGGTTCTTGGTTTGGTTATGGTGTTTTATGTGGCTGGGATTGTCTCTACCATCTCTATGTTGGGCCGTTCTCTTTTTTGCTACGCTTTGGCCCCTCCTCCGCGAAAGGAGATTCCTGGTAAGTAATTTATGGTTTGTAATTAATAATTTTCAATTTATTTAATTTTGCTATGTTTGATTTTCTGACTTATTTGAGAAATATCTCGATTTTGTTTTTATTACCTTTTTATTTTCTTTTTTGTGTTTCTCTTTCACTTTCTTGCCTTTGATTTGCATCTCTTAAATTTTTCCTTCTGAAATTAGGAAGCTTTCTGCAATTTTTTTGCAGAGTATTATTATTCATAAACAACCCATTAATGACTGAAAAAATTGAGGTAATCATCTCAATTAAGATAAAAATTAGTCTCTTGTCTATGATTCATTGCAGAATAGAATTTTCTGCAGAAGCAGTTTGTAGTTTTGTTTCCTTTAATTCACTTGAGTTATGTCTTGAGATTTTGGAAATCTGAGCAAAATTGGAGTTACTAGAATAATTTGATTTGTGGGTATGTTATGTATTTTTAGAAATGGTGGCATCTTGATAATCACCATCTGTCATTTATGAGTAAGTTACATTATCACTCACCTGTCTACCTCCATTAGTGTCCTGCTATAGTTACTATCCAACCACTATGTATTGTTGCTATTCAAAGGTCAACATTTTAATGCTGGTTTTGACAGCTGAACAAACTGTATGATTTTCTTTAATTGTAGTTAACTTGGTTCTGTAGTTACTTGTATGTTCTGATCTGTATTTTGTTTGTATATTCCAAAATTTATTATCTTTCTATTCATATTTGCATTTTTAGTTGGTTGCTTTTGTATTTATTTTCGAAATATATTTGTTCAATAAAGTGATCCTTGGCCAATATATGCTATGCTATGAACACCTTGTCATTCCTGCTATTGGTTTTCCTTAATTGTTGATTACTTCACAAAAGAACTCTTCTATATGCACTCTTGACTTTTAGTTTGAAAATATGAAAATGTGTAGTTGAAGCCTGCGAGTATGTGAAGTCTTTAAGGTGTTTTAAAGTTTGTAATTGTGGGCTTTCCTTCATTAGTTATTACATCTTATGTGGACACATCTGCCATAACTACCGGATTGAAAACAGACGATATGGTTTGTTTTTGGTTTGAAGCCGGTTAAGATGTGAAATTTCTGGGTTGACAAGACTTTAAGATACATCAAAGTTTCTAATAAGTGGATTTTACTTTGTCTTTACTACTTGACCAAGTACATGGAAACAGTTAATTGAGCTTTAAGCCTGTTCTAAGATTTAATTGAGAAGAGCTTGAATGGCTTTTCGCTCATCTTGCCCCCATCTTGGTGATCACTTTATATTTAATCTCTAACATTGTATTCAAATAAAACTAGGCAAATATAGGATTGATTGAAACAATTTTAACACTTTGAAGCCTTTTTTCAGCTGTATGCAATAATCACACCTCTAATTTTCATGCGGTACTTAATATGTTTTTCTAGGGCAGGTTAGCATTAATAAGAAAGATGAAAATGGCATGTTTTGTTATTGAATCATTCTCTAAACATTTGTTTGCACTTGTGTGTGTTGATTAATTCTTAGTTTCCCAACTGCTGCAGCATGGAAACTTCTATGAAGTTAAGATGTTGTTCGAAGAGGTACGAGAGCATTGTGCAGCACTCATTTTATAGTGGTTGGTGCTGTTACTAGAGACAATACAGGAGAATGTGAAAATTACTCTTCAAGTATTTGGATGCAGAGATTGTGGATAGATATCTGTTTTTTCCTGTTGACATAAATTTGTGGATATATGGCTTCTTTATTAAGTAAAAAATAGTAAAATTATTGAAGGAATTTTAAGAATTAATATTTGTAATGAAACTTCGTAATATTCAGAATTTTTTTTAATATCTAAATTATTTGTGAGATATTTCCTTCATTTTTTTGGTGCTCACCTAATTTTTTTTTTCTAAATAAATATTTATTCAGTGCACCGTGATATATTTTCAAGGTAAATATATATATATATATATTTAGATAATAAATTTAAAAATGATTTTTTTAAAATGTATTAAATATTAAAAATAGTTTTTTTAAAGATATGTTTATTTAACTAGTTAGTTTAAATTATTTTTTGAAATCGAGTTGAATTGCAAAGACCGTAGTTGTTGATCAATTGATTTATGTGCATAATAATTATTCGGGCTGTTTTTTTTAATTATTTTTATCTGTTTAATTTTTAATAATAAAAAAATAATTATTTTATTTTGTAGAAATATTTAAGAAGAAATTATATAGATAAAATGTAATGAATAAAGGAAATAATAAAATAAAAATTTGAGTATTGATCTTGTAATTACATTTCAGAAAGAATAATAATAATAAATTAGATTAATCATTGAAATTAAATACTAAATCTTATCAAAATTAAATTTATTAAATATTATTAATTAGAAATTTAAATATAGTTTGTTCTCCACTGGCTTCTTCTCTCTTTTTAAACTCCCAATAAATCAAGATGCGCTGACGTGGCATTCTGGTCCAAAGTTTTGGATATAGAGAGTCATGGACACGTTGGCCACTTGGGCATTACCATAGCTGCTCAAGATAAGCCTTCTGGCGACGGTGATCTTACTTCTTATCCACGTGGCACCAATATGGACAAGCTGCCGCCGGTTAACGGTGGTGGCATTGATCAATTTCGGCGGTGAAAATTTTATCTCAGCCAAAATGTTTTATAAGATATGGAAGTAAGTAAAGTAAATTTAATTATATTTATTGTCTTTTAAAAATTTATTAGTGTATATTACCAGTTTTTATTATTGCTGTGATATTTTTATTATTAATTGATAATGCCATAATTTCTTAAAAATTCACATTAGACATATTATCATATTCTTCACCTATTTTTTTATTTATTTTTAATAAATAATTAATATAGCGTATAATATAGCATCACATTAACATAAAAATTAGTATAACGTAAAATATAATATCACATAAATATTAAAAATTAACATATATAATCTTTATATTTCATCTTTGAAACACTATATTATACATCATGCCACTTTTATTTATTATTAATTAAAATAAAAATGCAAAGTGGATATAGATATTTACTTTAATTTTATTAATTAATTGCACAATAAAAAATATTATTTTTAAATTTTTATATCTTAAATTAATTTTTAAAAAATTTGAACATTTCATTTATGGGAAAAAAAACAAAGTTAGTTCATTATCATACGTATTCGTCCCACTAAATTATAGTATATGTGATTTTAAATTGTGATTGACGAGCTACATCTTAACCTTATAAATTAATACTTAATTCCATTAATTGAATTAATCATAAAATGTTAATCTGATCAAAATTTTAATCTTGAAATATCAATGAAGTTTTGATATTTTCTTTCAATATAAATCACCTAATGATTGATATAAATTATTAATTAATTAAAAAAATCAGTTAAAAGAAAATGATAATAATGTTCAATATTATAAATAAGAATCATAAAGACCCAAAGTTGAAAAGATTTGCTCAAATTTCTTTGGATTTGAAAGAGAGCAATTAAATATTAATTATTTACTATTTGGACAATGAAGTCACGAAATGAAACAATTTCAAATGTAATCTATTTTGGGCTTACTTTAGCTGGATTGCACTTTCCTTCCAGCACCTAATTACTTCATTTTAATTCTAAGTAACCTCTTTTCACCAATTTGGATCAAATGGGATTATACTTCTCATTGTGAATAAGAAAATCATGATTTATTAAAAAAAATGGTCATATTGTTTTTTAAATAACATTTTAACCTTTTTTAATATATATTTAGTTCTCTAATTACTGATCCAATTGTTGATGCATATTCCTCAAATTGATGCACATTCCTCAAAAAAATTATGTAATAAACGAAAAAAATTAACAGATGAAAGATGGAGATCTAGCCGTGGCCAAATTAAATCTCTATAAAAGTGAAAAAAAGAAATTTAAAATCCATTCATATTTTAGCAAAGATTTGTTAATTATTTTATAAAAATATATAAAAAAATGATGATAAACTTACAAATGTTACATTATAATAAACTTATAAAGGTTATTTTGTGTATAGTACATTTTATATGCTCATATAAGTTTTATAAATTTAAAAAAAAATTAATAAATTTAAAAATGTTGATAAAATTTATAATTTTTTTTTATACTTTTCTAACAATTTTATAAAATATCGTTATAAAATTTAATATTTTTAAGATTCAAACTCAGTTTCAATTAATCAAGAACCTTCAGAATTTTTTTTTATACTTTTCGGTCAATTTTATAAAATATCGTTATAAAATTTAATATTTTTAAGATTCAAACTCAGTCTCAATTAATCAAGAACCTTAAGGGAAGGAAAAAAGGAAGAAGTAACAACAATAATAAAAATCCACAATTCTAATTGAGATTGTTTAATTAACAACAACAGCAACACTTACAAGGCCTCCCAAATAAAATAATAAACTACATTTAAAAAAAACAACAACAACAACAAAGGAAAAGGCCAAGTACATTACAATAACAGGATAATTAATTCGACTATTAAACAAATTAAATTTGTTATATGGAAACACAGAATAACGGTAAGAGCATATTTTATATTAATCAGAATCGATTTTCTCACCCAATTTTAATAATGAAAAAAATTGCTATCCTGTGTAAATATGAACACCGATGGCTATAAGAAAGATGGTAACAAGAGCAAAGAAAATGATAGTATGAACAAGAATAGAAATCCCACTTGTTTGCATATTACCAAATTCGACAATTCTTCCTTTTCCCGGCAACTGAAATAGCAATCCTGGACTTAGCAGCACAAACAGAACTACTGCTATCACTACTGGCCCCCAATCTGCCATTTTTGTTCTAGGTTTTTACTGGTTTTTTTTTCTTTACAAGCTATGGCTACTTCTCTGATCTTTTACAGAGAAAGATCAATGAAAATCTGATATGGATATTTGCTAATTTTCTTTTTTCTTTTTTCTTTACAAGTATTCACTATGGACACTTTTCTGAGCTTTTATAGAAAAAAATTAACGGAGATCTGATTTTGGTTTTGATGAAGAAGAAAGGAATCATAATCTTTTCTGTATTAAGAAAAATATTTATTATTAATGTCACATTCGGTATGTTCTGGACAGATTGATGAGTGGCAATTGCACGTGGCAGCTTCATTTTATTTTGCTTCTTCGTTTAGAATTGGGATTTTTATATTTTTACTCTGTTTTGTAATTTACCATTTTCTGCTTTGTTCTTATTCTTTTTAAGGCATTATTTTTGCCATTCGGCCATTGGTTGCAAGCCAAATGGCCAATTAAAAAAATAGGAGTTTTTATGGAGTTGTTGGATGGGATCTTTTTTATTTTTTTTATTTTCTTCTTTTTCCAATTGCTTTTCTGAGTTAACTTTTCTGAGTTATTAATACAAATATCATGAACATGGACAATTTTTTTTCCTTTTTGATTCGTTTTTAAAGTTATAAAATAATAAAAATCTCAACTAATCTAATTATTATTTATTTATTTATTATTACGAATTATAAAAGTACATAAAAAAATTAATTTTGTTTTGATTATTTTTTTGCACTGCTTTATATATACACACACACACATAACAAAAAACCAACATATATTATTGAATTATTATAAAAAAAATAAAATTGGATTAATAATTTAAATAAAATAATAATTAATATTTTATTTTATGATGTGAATTTAATGTTTTGGAGAATTTTTAAATTTTAAATAAAAAAATTATATCTTTTCTCTGCCTCGTAAAGGACATTTCAAAAATAAAGTTAAATAATAAAAAATTAAAAATTCAATTAAAATTAAGAACATATTCACTTTAAATTATTTTTAAAAATTTGTATTGACATTTCATTAAAAATTAAAATGAAATAAGAAAAAAAAATTAACAATTATAATTTATAAAATTTATGAAAAATTAAAATAAAAAAGTATAAACTTGAGAAGTCACCCTTATTGAAATAGTAATTTCAAACATATTTTGGGAAATAATAATAACAGTAATAATAACAACAACAATAACTTACGAGTTGAAAGATAAAATAAAAAACAAAACATAATGACATAAATTAAAAGAAAAAATAAATTTAATTAAAAATAAAAAAATATAAATACACTGCTTATAAGTTATTAACTATCTAAAAAAATTTTATCCTACTTGATATGTATCTAATATTTTAAATTAATATTATATTTAAATTATTAGATTATTTGCTTCAATTAATAAAAAGTAAGATAAAAATAAAATTATGCAGTGAATAGAAATAATATGTACTTTCTTATTGTTGTAAAAATAAATAAATTGTGATAAAGATTGTATACTATATAAATAAAAGAAATATAATTTTATGGATTTTATAATAAAAAATAAACGTAAAAAAAATAAAAAATAGACAAAATAATAAAAGTTATTATTTATACTCTTGATTTCTTTTGATATTAATTGAGGAATCATAATATTGTAAAATTCACAATTACGTATTATTTTTTTTTCTAATTAACAAAAATTTAATATAATTTTAAATAAAAATATAAAATTTTAATTTTTTGGATTTTGATAAACTTATAAAATAAATATATAAATATATTTATCAATAAAAGTCAATTAGATGTTATTTTAAGAAGTTATAATAGATAAATTTATTTAAATTTGACATGCATTTTAAAGTTAAATTAAAAGTTAAATTTATAATATTATTATTATTGATTTATCGATTTATCATATAAACTTTAACATTTACTCAATTTTGACATAAAATAATATCATAATTGTTTTAATAATTCATAAAATTTATTAATTATTTTCCAAAAGTTTCATATTCAACTTCAACAATTTCTTTAAATTATAATATTTTATCATATTTTTAAAATTTTATTTTTCAATAAATATAATACTTTATTATTATTATTATAAAGATAAATTTAAGAATAAATACTATACTTTTTTTTATATAAAAATTGAATTAAACTCCTTATAGGAAGTGATTTTGAATATACAAATTTAATTAAATTTTAACATCATTGAGTAAATAATTCTAAAATTGTTTTTTAATTTTTAAAATTTAATAAATCATAAATTTAATATAACATTATCTATTTTTTGCTCTAAAGTTTTAAATATTGGTATTTGTTTTTTAATTTAAAAATTGCTATAGTGATAAAAACAAAAACAAAGGGGGAAAAGAGAAAATTACATGACAATATGTATAAATTAAAAAAAATTAAAAAAAGGAAAGAAAAAAGGAAAGTGAACCCAAACTCCTAATCTAAACATTTTTGCAAAATAGATTGAAAAATATAGTTGAACTGTCACATTTGGAGCCGAAGATAATCCAATTGATTGTGTTTGAAATTGATTAGAGTTTCTCTTTTTTTATGGTGGTGGAATGAAAGTAGCAACATTATTATCACTTATACTACTAATAGATAATTCTGCTTATGTTGACTCATATTGAGAGATCGGCTTGTAACTAGCAAAATAAAATTTATTCAATTAGTATAATTAAATAAATTCAAAAGATAATTGCTGCGATGGTTTAATATATACATTTATAAATAAAACTTTGATATTGATTATTACAATGGAAATTGGAAAAGAGATCCTCAAGTATAGCTTCATAATTATATACTGCCCTCCTTTTTTCATAATTCATATATCACAAATAATTTTATTTTTTCATAAAAAAATTCTCAATAACCTGCAATTTTCATTTACAAACAGTGATTTTCGCTTGTAACTAAATCACGCACATATTACTTAAGCCAATTGCTCTTCTTGCGCCGTATTTAAATAATTAAATGTAGGAAGATTTTACTAAGCTGTACCTGATGATGGCCGGCGAGGCAAGGCCGCTGCGGTGCTGCTGCGAGGCGAGTCGCGGCCAGGCCAGACTGCAGCGAGACAAGGATACTGTTGAAATTTGAGGCCAGATGATCAGATCTGTGTTGTGAGTATGTGAACATAAAAAGGATATTGTTGACTTCTGAAAAAATAATTAACTCGTTAATAATAAGAAGAATGTTGTTGGACAAAATTAATTAATTTTTTTAAATTTCATAAATTTATAATTTCATTTTTTTTCCAAAGAGATAATTTCAATAGAATGGAAGGAGTAATTTAAAATTTGATATATTTTGACTTTTAAATATATATATATATAATAATAATAATTAATAAATTATATTTAGCAACTATTTATTTATTTTGAATTAAATTATAAAAGGAATGAATGTAAAATAAATTTTACTCATAAATTAAAAATTATATTTATAAAATAAAAATAATATAATATAATTTTAAAATATATTAATATATACATAACTAATGAACAGAAAACGATCAAATTATTAAAAAATTGATGGATAATAAATTAATAATTATATATTTTAATTTTCAATTGCATATATTTAAATTATTAATTATTTTTATATTTTATTTTATAATTAAATTAGAAAAACAATTACTTAATTAGATTATTTATTTATTTATTTTTAAGTTAATATTAATGAAGATCTGATCTGGGTTCTGCCAAAGAAGAAAGGAATATATCATATATGTAAAAAGAAAGATTTTGGACAATATGATCTGTAAAGAAATAAAAAATCTTTTCTTTACATTCACTTTTGACAAATTCAAAATTGTGGCATAGTGTTACATCTTTGGTGTCCTACCGACACAACCACCTTCTCATGTTTACACTGTTTTAAAGCGTTTTCAGTATGATACATTATGTCTAATATAATAGAATATTAGCAGTTTACTATATTTAAGAAGATTATATGATACTATAAATTATTTTTATTTAGTTTGATAGTATAATTTAGTTTAAACAAATAAAATTAATTAGAATGTCATTTAGTTTAATATTTCATGCATATGCATATTAAAATAAATTTTTTAGGACATAAATTATAAAATTAATTAACTACATCTAAAAATAATAAAATTTTTAATAAATGCATATTGTATTTATAAAAATAATTAAATTTTATAATAAATTTAAGTTGTCATGCTACTCTAAAAAATAAAAATATTAATAGAGTTCAATTAATTCAATAATCTATAAAATAATAATATAATTAATTCATTAAAATTACAAAATAATCAAGAATGAGGGTATTTACACCTCACAAAAATACTAAACACACCCCAATTTATAAATATACCTTTATTATAAAATTTGAACTTCAATTTCTTTTATCACTATACCCCACCAAAAGATATTAATACCTTTTATTTTATTATGCCTAATTTTTATTTACACACCTCACCTATTATCCTTAATTTTCATCTCCATATTTTCTTTCATTTCTCTCAAAGTTTATTATTTTTTCTCTCCGCAAAGAAAGAAGCAAATATCATTATGGCAAATTTATCATTTTCTTGTATTTTCAACTCCAAAGACCTTATTAGTTTTTTTTTTAAGTTACATAGTGATGACAATGCTTCCTCAGGGGGTCCTAATTTCTGTAGCTCGGGCTTATCATTCGTGGCTGGTGTTCGGTGCTGCCGCTGCTGTAGCTCTCCCACCTGCAAGACAAAGAGAGAAAGGAGAGACCAAGCTTCCCTGGGAGAGGCTTCAATACTTAAGTTAGTTTGATTACCCTGAATAAAGAGAGAAGAGAGGAGATAGAGGAACCCTTGACCTGTAGGGGAATCATTTATTTATAGGTGATGGAAAGATATAAGGTCTAAGCTGTGTCGGGGTGACTTACGGGTGTGTTAGTGGAGTGTCCACCGGACATCAGGAACTCGATAGGCCTATAGTGCTCAGTACCGACGTCTGTCATGGTGATGAGAGCCCCGCCAAGAGAGTGACCGGATACCTAGCTCGTCTGGAGAGCTCGATATAGTACAAATAGTACCAGTAATCCCCTGCTAGTCGTGATGCTAAAATGCTATATGACGTCATAAAAGACTCAAGTATGGAACTCGGGCAGGGAGCTCGGGAAGTGGAGGTACTATCACTAGTCTCCCCCGCTAGTCATTTGACATTTATGTCAAACTAAAACTTGTGACTCAAAGAACTCAAACCAAGCTCGGTCGGAGCTGCAGGGAAGCTAAGAAATGCAAGTTGGAGCTCAAGGAAGGAGCACAAAAAAATAAGAGCTAAAAAAGCAAGGGAAAAGCAGCTCATGGAGCTCAAGGAAGTGTTGGAGGAGCTCAGGGAAAGAGCCTGATTATCCGGGGATAGTACTGATAGTACCACTAGTCCCCCTCACAAGTCTTGGCATTTATACTGAGGAGAGTCCATTGCATTTCAAAAGGACACATGTCATGCAGAGGTGAGGCGATGCTTCAAAAACTGAGATAACGGTTGGGCAGAAACTAAAAAGATGCAAAGCCCGTGTTATTAAAGACTGATGTTGGTTCACATGGGCGAAAAATCCAAAAGAGAGAAGCTCGGTTTACTGAGTGAAAAATTCCAAGGGTTGAAAGCTCGGTTAAAGAGGTTAGTTTTAAGTTTGTGTTTCTTAAGTTTTTTCATTTCAGGTTTGATAGCAAAGATGGTGTGAGCAAGTATTATCTCAGCTCTGCCAGAGGAGTTAGGAGAGGTGGGCTCTCCTATGACACTGGGTGAGGTGACTCACCACGAAAAGGGAGCTCAAGTCGAAGCTGGGTCCGTAATGACCAAAATGACCTAGCTAAATACAAGGAGACATCTTCATCTAGTTGATAAGGAGGATGAAGATACAACATAGGTGGTTAAAGTGCACATGAGCTCGAAAAAAGCTTCGACAAGGGACATCTAGTCCACATTAACAGAGGCAGACTTGGCTGGCATCCGAAAGAAGTACAATATACCAGATGGGTATAGGATGCTCGTTCCTGAAGGGGATGTCCACGCCTACAATGACTTACCTAACAACCAAATAATGATCTGCGACGAGGATATAAGGTCGGGAGTGCAGTTTTCTCTACGAACTTTCCCCTTAGTTTTCCTACAGTACCATAGGGTCTCCCCCGGTCAACTCAGCCCCATTGCATAGAAAATTATCACAAGATTCGAGATTCTATGTGGATTGCTCAGGATTGTGCCTACTTATCTAGTTTTGAGTGCCTTCAGTGTGCTTAGGATATGCTCGGGAGCAGACGAGGACTTTCTATATTTGCAAGAAAGATCTGGGCTCGGCATGTTCATAGGAAAGCCAAACTCTGTGAAAGCTTAGAAAGATCAATTTTTCATCTTGGAGAACCGAGAGGGGTTCAGCTGTTAGAAAATATGGTGGGTCAGCCCCAGTGGTAAACAAGTGATAAGGGCAAAGCTCGGGGAGGACGAGCTTGCCATGTTTGAGATGGTGGAATAAGATATTCTGAGGGAGAAAAGGAATGCCATTATACTAATAAGGAATTACTTCCCCCTCGGGAAGGCTCTAAAGAAGGTTCGACCAGAAGACTAGACTAGTATATTCTATGCTCGAACACTTGTTTTTTATTTTTCTTACCGGTAATGTGTTTGTGTATTGTTATGTGTTTGGTTAATTTTTTGCTTGATTGAACAGAGAGGGGCTCATGATCAGTAAGCAGAGAGCTAAAATGCCTGGCGAAGAAGGAGGCTAGAAGGAAGGCTAAGAAAAGGGCCAGTATGGCTTGTGAGAAACCCATTGAGCGAGCAACTGGGAGCAGTTCTGCTCACTTGCAACTGAGCGAGATTGCTAGTGGGACCAATTTGGCTCTGGAGCAGGAGCCCGTAATAGACTTGGCTCTTCCCGCTGAGATGATGCCAGAGATCAAGTCACACAGGGAAGTAGTAGAACAATTGCCTCATATAGGAGTAGGTGAGACCTTGCCTCGGAGAGAGGTGGATGAACCACTAGCCCGCCGGTACAATATGGTTCGACTAGTGGAAGCACCTATTTAGAAGTTGGTAGGTTCGCACAATGCCAGCTACTTAGTGCAGGACATCGAGCTATAGAAGGCATTGAAATAAGTATACCAAGCAATCCCGAAGGAGAGGTGCGAAAATACATAAAAAAGCTCAGAAGATGTGGCCAAAGAGATGGTGATGATGTCTCATATGGTAAGGAATAAAACAAACATATGTACTTGATTAAAATTTAGCATGGAGACTAACTGAATGGATTTCTACAGGTCACCCAGCTCGCCCATACAATAAAGGATCGGGTGATGAGCATGGCAGCTAACTTCACTTAAGCCACCAAGAATTGCAATAAAGAAGTTACCAAGAGGCTCGAGATGGAGAAGTCTTTGAAGGCTAAGGACGAAGAGCTAAAGCAAGTTCAGAAAGCTCTGAGGAAGAAAACTATGAAGCTAAGCTCTGCCAAAAAAACTCTGAGAGCCAAAACTGAAGAGCTGCGCTAGGTGAATAAAGCTTTAAGAGTAAAGGATGGCGAGCCGCGCTTGATAGAGGACACCCTCGAAGCCCTCGATAAGGGCTAACTGTTGAGTCCGCGAGAAGCTATAATTATTATGCTCAGAGTGTCTATGCTTATCAAAAGATTGTGTCTGAGTGGCTGAAGGAGGAGCACCTGGACATAGATTTGTCTTTAATGATGGAGATAGACATCGACTAGCCTGCTGTCGAGCATGAGTCCGAGGATGAAAAAGATGAGGAGGAAGAGGACTTGGATCAGGAGGATGAGGTCTAGGACGATGAAGTCCCAGATTAATATAGTTTTTTTAATAATTATATAGTCTGCTAAGGCTCAATCTATGAACAGTGTAAAGATCGGATTATTTTGTAATGAAACTTTATGTTCTATGAATGAAGTGTCTTTCTTTTTAAACCAAAGTCCCATACTTTGTTTTATTTTATCTTTTATGTGATATGTTGTTGTTATTAGTTTAAGGGTTCGATCAAAATTGAACTTGAAAAAAATATTCTTTCTGCTATGCTATGTTGATTTGTTTGTGAGGGTTATTCAATTTGTTCGAGCACTGGGTGCATTAGAGCATTAGATTATTACAATGCATCTTGGGCACGGTTATATAGTAAGCTCGGGTTACACTGTGCACTCTGGTGGATGTGTACTGAGTGGTCTGTTAAATATGATAGGTTGATTAATCCGAACTTCACTTCATGTTATGCTATGATATGAATGTATATATATATACTTCAAAAACTTTATAAAATAAAAATGAATTGAACAATGTAAAGTAATTACCTGCCCGAGGTATTATCCCCAGCGGTCGATTAGATGACCTGCTTTGAAGTTCGACTCTTAGGAGAGCCTTCTTTGAATGCCTACGGTTTGGAGGGAACTGAAGTCTTGGTGTGCAAGGCACTGTGAGCTATTGAGATATGCATAACTGGGTGCTGAGGAGCTCAGCATCGAGGTATGGTGAGCCGTTGAGATTTAGGAGACTGGGTGCTAAGAAGCTCGACATGCGAGGCACGGTGAGCTGTTGAGATATGCGCGACTGGGCACTGGAGAGCTTGATGTGAGAGGCACGGTAAGCTATTGAGATATGAGCGACTTGGTGACGAGGAGCTCGGTGTGCGAGGCAAGGTAAGCTGTTGAGATATGCGTGACTGGACACTGAGGAGCTATGTGTGCGAGGCACTGTGAGCTGTTGAGATATGCGCAACTGGGCGCTGAGGAACTATAATTGAATATTGTGTACTGAATTTATAGTGTACACGATAGCATTTTATATAAGTTCGATATGAGAGTGCGGTATAAGAATGTTATGCGTGAGAACACTATTGTACAAAATGATAAAGTAAGGCACTGTTAAAGTACTTTTCTTCCAAGAGCTGCAGGACTTTACCTGAGATTTTGCCTCTGCTGGAGAATAGTCTATCCACGCTTATCGAACCAATGATGACAAGGCTTCCTCAGAGGGGGTCCTAGCTCTTATAGCTTGAGCTCAGCATCCATGGCTGGTGTTCAGTGCTGCTGCTGTTGTAGCTCTCCCACATGCAAAACAAGAGAGAAAGGGGGGACCGGCCTCCTTTGGAAGAGGCGTCGATGCCTAAGTTAGTTCGATTACTCTGAATAAAGAGAGGAGAGAGGAACCCTTTACTTGTGGGAAAATCACCTATTTATATGTAATAGAAAGAGATAAGGTCTGAGCTGTGTCAGTGTGATTTTGAGGATGTGTCTTTGGAGTATCTGTCGGATATCAGAAGCTCGGTAAGCCTGAAGTGCTTGGTACCGAGGCCTGTCGTGTTGATGAGAGCTCAGCCACCGGAGTGACCGAATACTGAGATTGTTTGGAGAGCTCAGTAAAATACGGGTAGCATTAGTAGTCCCCCGCTAGTCATGATGCTAGAATGCTATATGACGTCATAAAAGATTCAAGTATGAAACTCGGTAAAAAAAACTCAGAAAGTGAAGGTAATATCACCAGTCCCCGCTGGTCGTGATGCTATAATGCTATATGACGTCATGAAATACTCAAGTATAAAACTCGCTCAAGAAGTGGAGGTTCTATCACTTAGCTTTAATTTTTCTTTTGTAGACTATTTCTTCTTTCTTTATTTTATATTTTTCTATTATACCCAATTTTTATCATTAATGAAGCCACAAAAGATAATTGCATTGCCAGTTAGCTAATATAATCGTTTGATCCAAATGCTTTTGTATGCGCATGATAAACAAAATAGAAAAAGAAAGAACTTGAAAAATATTTATAAAGTGTGCTTAATGTTTTTGTCGGATTATTTTCATAGGATGTAAATATTTGCACTCCATAATTAAAGTTATTTTTGGCGAAAAAAATTGAACCACTCCAACACTTTAAATTAGTGGTCAATAGTCATTAAAATGAAGACCTGGACTAATAAATGAGCCGCAAACTTAAAAAAATAATAAATTTGAGCCACAATATTTAGCCACAATATTTACTGAGATAACATTTAATTCGTTAACAAGACAACAACAATTATCAATCACTAAATCTCAAAAAAAAAAAAACCAAAAATGAATTCTGAAGTAAAATATTCAAGTCATTTTTTTTACTACATTTATAATTTTTTATACTATATACAAATAATACTTGCTCCCTACAAATATGCTTAAATATTAGAAAATCAATTAATATTTAATTCAGTTGTACTGAAATTTTTCTTTAAGTATCCTATTTTTTCCAATTCTGATTTAAATTAAAAAAATAAGTAAATATTGACATTACAATTAAAATTTCACTTATGGCCTCTCTAAATTTTGATTTTAAAAAAATCCACATAGGATTGTATAATTGCCTTTAGTATACAGTAATTCTTGAAAGAATGCTAAATCGCGAAGAATATCGGCTTAATTAATAATAATAATAATAATAATAATAATAATAATAATAATTATTATTATTATTATTATTATATAATTAAAGCTAATTTCATCAATTCAATTCAAGAAAAAGGAAAATACTGATATTCAAAATAGCAACAATACATCGCAAATTCTACATTATTAATAGTAATAAATTGGCTTACATTGAAATTGAACAAAAACAAAGAAAGAACTTGAATTAAATGAGATTACAACAAACCCAGAAATTAAAAAAGATCAACAAAAACAAAGAATGAACTTGAACTAAATGAGATTACAACAAACCCAGAAAAAAAAAGATTAACAAACAAAGAATGAACTTAATTAAACGAGATTACAACAAACCCAGAAAAAAAAGATATTAAAAATTGATGATGATCAACCAAGGTATAAATGAACCTTAACAGCGAGCAAAAAGACACAAACAAGAGCAAAGTAAAGCAAAGAATGGAGCATAATTGAAGCGCCACTCGTCTGAAAATTCCCAAATTCGACACAGCGGTGGCGGCCGGGAACTTGAAAGAGTAGCCCAGGAGTTAAAAGAACAAAGAGAATAACAGCCACGAAAACTGGACCCCAATCCGACATTTTTATCGTTCTTCAACTATGGGGAATGAATTAAATTCTTGTTTTTGTAATTTTATGCTTTAGATTTTTGTTTTTAAGGCGCTTTGTTGGAAGAGAGAAGAGATTGGGGAAATGGGTATTTATAATGGAGAGAAAAATGGGATAATAAGAGAGTGGTGGTTGTGGGTGGTGGTGTGTGGGGCGGAAGTTGGAAGGTGAAGCTACTGGAGATTCTGTCCCCGCCGTCCCATTTGTCTTTCTCAGTTGTTAGTGCCGCACGTGACCAGCTTTCAACAAGAATTACTTGCCAATTATGCTTCTTCTTCTTTTTTTAAATGATTTTTATATTTAACAATGAGAAATTAATCATAAATTTATTATTTAAAAAAATAATATATATGTGTATTTATCCTCACTATGTCTTTGCTCAATATAAACATTATGCCTAAATTGTAACATAATCCCATGTATTTATAAAATTAAAAATGTTAATTGTTTTTTATCAAACTTTAATATCATTATTATTACTATCACTATGTTAATATCATTATTAAACTTTTTTACTTATTTTTTATTATTTTTATTATCATTAAAATATAAATTTTAATCGCACATTTTACAAATAAATACTTGAAACAAAACGGGTTAAAGTTATATTTGCACATATTTGACAAAAGAAAAAAGAGAAAGTGATTGAAGATTTATTTGAAAATGATAAAATCTAGGTGAGAAATGCAAAAAAAAGAAAGAAGAAGTATAATTTCACATTTAAAAAATGCTTATAAAATCTTGACAATGAGTGAAAAAAAATCATGAATTTAAATTTTTCTAAAAAAGCATACATAATGATTAATTAAGTACAAAAATTAATAATTGCATTTAAAAAAAACATGAAATATGATATTTTTGTTGGCTACTCCAATCATTATTGTTGGTCAGAAAATTCAATAATATAATTGTACTGCTAATGTGTTAGTGTTAGTTTGGCACTGCGGTGTTGTATTTATTCTATTTGAGTTTAGAAAATTATAACTTTGGGAAAATTATAGTTTTTTTTAATTTTTTTGAGCTAAGGTTTAAAAAATAATAATTTTAATTTGACAATCTAAATTTAAGAAAAAAAGAAGGGAAAAAAAGTAAAAAAAGTTTTTTTTTTTAAAAGTTATAATTGTTCTCGAATTGGATAAAAAAATTATTGGCGCATCTGGTCTATCATAAAATTATACATGCACATAAATTATTATTTTATATCATGTATGTTTCTTTATACATAAAATATTTATCCCAAAAAAAAAATTCCATTAAAGAGAATCAATAATTACGATAGAACTAGGAGGAAATAATAAGAAAACCTAACATTATGAATTGTTACTCTAGTTAAAACATGAATCACTGTATTAACAGGACACTTCCAATCCAATGTTTTATCAAAAAAGAATAATAATATTATTAAACAGTCTGCAATAATAATATTAGACTCAAATTACTGAGAACTAAAGACGTCCACATTATTCATTTTGCAAGCTAGTGATCCATTTGGAAGATTTATGCAAAGAGAAATTATATGGTATAACGATAATTTCAATTAGATATTTTAATTAGAATGATAAACTAATTAGATATTAAGATACGGTGATCCATTTTAAAGATTTATGCAAAGCCAAAGAAGAAATTATATTCTATAACGGAATATCCAATTAAGTATTTTAATTGAAATAATAAATTAATTAGATATTAATATTTAATGATATTGTTTTTAAATATACCATAAAATTTCTCATATTCATTTGTCACTCCAAATAGAATATTTACTTGAAATATCCTTTGTATTATATAATTTATTCAATGCCAAAGCTTAGGTTTTTTTAGAAAATTACGAATTACTCCCAATGATGCGGAAAAAATTGGAGTAAATCTCTTTTTACTGTTTCGCATGACTATGCCAAAAATGGTATTATTTTAAAATATTAATAGTAAAAATTTCATCATGTTTTATAGATCTCCAAATTAAAATTTCATCATATTTTACATGCAATAGTGTAATCTCTAAATTCTAGATTTCATACTGAAGACCAATAGAACATATAATAACAACCTTTTTCATGAAACTCACAAACAGCAGATTACAATCCCCTGTATTAAACCAGCTTCCACTCACTTGCCTCTTGTTTACCTTCAGGGCTAATTACGGATCTTCAAAATCACCAAATTAATTCGAATAATTGGATAAAAATATTCAAAATTAAAAAATTTTATTAATCTTTAACTTTCTCCAGACTGAATTATACCGTTTTTTACAATATAAAATGATTTTAAAGATTAAATTATATCTACTCTGAGAATCAAATTAAATTAAACTGAATTAGTCTTAATTAAATATTTAAAATAATATCTGATTGATCAATAATAATATAAAATTATACTTTATTATATTAATTTATTTTTAATATTTAATATTATATATAATTATATTAATTTATTTTCAACATTTAATGTTATATATAGTTATATTGATTTATTTTCAATATTTAATGTTATATATAGTTATATTGATTTATTATTAACATTTTCAAAATAAGCATATGAAGTTTGGAAAATTTCCCATCTTACTTCTTTTTAGGAGCATATGGTGTTTGAAAATTTTTGATTTATTCATCTTATTTCTTTTTACGCGTTTAATCTTTTATTATTTTGAATTTATAATAATTTAATATTAGATATTATATTTTTTTTATTTTATTATAGATATTGAATGTTGAATATTTATAATAATTCTATTAAATATGCTTTAGTTTATAAAAATTTAAGTTAAATATTTTTTTATTATTAAAATAGTTAAACAATATTTTATTTTTTAAAATTTAAAAGACGAAGTTAAATTTTTGAATCACTCATCCAAATAGAATCAAATTTGAGCCATGAGCGGAATTTTCAAATTAAATTGCTCCGAAAAATCAGAATAATACAATTGAAAATTTTCTTTACTACAGTTCGACTCAAAAAATTTTATTTTCAAAATTCATTTTGAAATAAAAAATTTTCAAGATCCAAATTGCTCGGAGTCGTCCTAAGCATGTTTTCATTTTGGCGCTCAATCAAGTTTTTAGGACTTTCAAACTGTATATGGCTCAAAAGTCTGACTCAAATCTGATTCGTTTTTCGAGCTTAGGCTTTTACTTTTAACTGGTTCGAGTAACTGATTACTCGGCCTTCTGTTTCTGGTCTCGGGATCTTGCTTTAGGTCCCGCCATGACTGTACTGTATGACTTCAATCAGCAGAAGTTACGATTTCGCAATTAATTGAACAGTGACTGGCTCCGATTTGTACAGGGGCTGTGAGTGAAATCTAGTGAAATGAAGTGATTTCTCTGCAATTTGAAATTTGCGAATCCAATATGTCGCAATTAGGTAACGATCTGAATTATTTTAAAACAGTGTAGTTTTCAGTTTTTTTTCTGAAATTTTCTGAATTTTTTTTAATGTTTTCTCAGGATATGATATTTATACTATGCTTCAAGAAGCTCATTTACGATGGCTGAAATCTGCAGAAGTGTTTAATCATATGCTGTCTAATCATGACCAATTTGAGTTTTGGCCAGGGCTACCACAATCGCCACCTGGTAAGCTATAATTGTCTTTATGTATGTATGCGATTGATTACTTCCTCTGTTAATGGAATCAGCTATGTTATTTTGTGTTTTATTATTCATGGGGTTTGCCAATAGGTGGATCTTTGTATCTTGTCAACAAAGGGTTTCTTCCATTTTTTGAAGAGATGGTTATATTAAGTGACAAAATCAGGACTGACTTAAAGAGAAGATAAAATTTTTAAATAAAAAAATTATGGACAGATTTATATTTAATTTTATTTTTATATTAAAAATTAATATAAATTTTAAAAATTAATATGTATATTCAATTTTATTTATATATTAATTAATTAAATATTAAAAATTTTATTATTTTTATTTTAATATTTAAATTTTATTTTAAAAAATTATATAATATATATTATTTTTAAATAATATTTATATATTTTGAGATATTTTAATAAAAATATTTAAACTAATTATTTTTTAATAAATCTATATGATATAATATTTTTTATAAAATAATTAACCTAATCACAAAACTCTAAATCTAATTTATAGTCAAATTATAAAATAATTACACTAATTATAAAATTTCAAATTCTCAATTCACATCATAATTAAATCTCAAAATAATTAATCTAATCCTCAAAATTCAAATTTCAATTCATAATTAAATTTTAAAATAATTAACTTAATAATCAAAATAATAAACTAAAATTTATAAATTAAATTTTAAATTAAACAATAATTATAAAAAATTATAATACTCAATAACATTATCAAAACAATTAATTAAAAACTATTTTTAAATTTTATAATGATTAATATTTAAAAATTAATTAAAAAAAATAAATATGCATAAATACACAAAAAATATATAAATACTATATATTATATAAATATATATTATATTAATAAAAGTATTATTAATTTTATGTATATATATAAATAAACATTTTTTTTTTGTCAAAGATACATAAATATACATATATATATATATATACATATGTATATGTATTTGTATATAAGAATCAAGGGGCAGTGGAATCAGGGAGGCAGTGCAGGGGCGGAGCTGGGGGGTCGTGTGGGGGCGGACGACCCCCTCTCGCCGGCGGTAATGCACACATATATAGGGAGAGTTTCGCCCCCCTTCCGTCGTTGCCCCTGCTGCTTCTCCGCCCCTGCCCCCTCTCAGTCCCAGTCCCACGCACGAGCGAGACCGAGGTTGAAGACAACCTCTTTCAATTTTTTTTTTTACTTTATTAAGTGAAACGGCGCCGTTTCACTTAATAGAGTTAAAAAAAATTTAAAAGCCAGCAGCATTCTGCTGCTGGCTCGAGCGAGACCGAGAAAGAGAGGCACACACAGCACAAACAGAGAGAGGCAGGGGCGGAGTTGTTGCAGCAGCAGACAACCGGCGCAGGCGAGCAGGCGATCAGGCGAGAGAGACAGTGAACGGAAGGCGACGGTTTGGCCCCCTCAACAAGTGTCTGGTTCCGTCACTGGGACAGTGGACCCCGTGCCCCCCTTGGTTCCGTCCCTGGTTATAATTGGCGTAAAAGGAAGGATGGAAGAACTGTTGGGGAAGCACATGAACAACTTAAGGTTTGCCTTTCTCCCATTCGCTATCCTCGTTCATTTTATAGTTTTCCTGTTTTGCATTTTTATCCATTTGTTGGGCTTGGTTTGCAGTGTAGCAAGAAAAACAAAATATGAAACACATATTACATGATTTGATGGAACAATTCTTCAAATAAGCAAGGAACTATTTTGACAATGTGCCATATATCTGTTCTTCCAACCCTTACATGAATGTGAACCTTGTTTGCATATCATGTAATATCTGAATGAGTTGGAAAGAATATGGCTATTAGATAATTATAAAATCATCTATTGCAAAATAATTTTCAGTCTATTGCTACTTAGCTTATCATGAGTTTAGGTGGCTTGCAGAAACTTATACCATATGTGGGATCATTTTATTAACACATATTTTCTATTTCATGAACTGAATGTGTCTTATGGTTGATGTATGTCTATGTATTTGGCATTTTATTTGCATGATTAGGTTGGAAATGTTGAAGCTCTAATTTGTTTTTATGCACATGGAGAGCAAACCCAAATTTTCAGAGACGCAGCTACCAGATACTGGACCCGTGAGTATGCCTATGTATATATATTCACTCTTGTTTTCCCATATCTTTTAGGTTTAGTGATCTTCTACAATGTTAGAGACTTTCACATTCAGTTGATGAAATGTTGAGGTAGAAATGTAAGTGTTATGCAGGTAAAGATAAAAAAGATCGTCTTAAATTATCCTCCAAGTTACACTCATTGTCTGAGAAGCTGTACTGCCATAGCGTTGGAATGCTCATTATATTAGTCTTTTTATTTGTACGAAAGCATATTGAATACTTGGAATTTTTCATCATGTTGCTCTATTTCCAAGCAGTCGATCCACAATCATACCATATTCATAATATTCCCAAAGCCTGTTTTTCACCTTTCTGCATTATGTGGTTTTGGTGATGCAAATGGAAAAGAAAACACCCATATTTTCTGAGACGTAGCTACTGGACCACAAACCCGTGAGTCCATATATAGATATCCTTCGGCAGAGGCGGAGATAAAGGGGGTCACATGGGGCCCTGTTCCCCCCTCAGTTAAAAATAAAAAATTTTTAGGTATATTTGAGAATGAATATTACATTGGTTGAGATGGAACAGCTTGGCCTTACTATGTGAGAGCACGCAACTTCGATCCACGCTCCCAACATTTTTCATCCTTTTTTTCCAATCTTTAAAACTGGGCCTTTTAATCAAGCCCATTACAAACAAACAAGATTTGTCAATGACTCTGCCCATTACAAACAAACAAGAATAACTTAATTGTGACTCTTTCTCTTCTTTCTCACGTTTCTTCTTCGTTAATTCCTTTTTTTTTTTTTCAGATAACAGTTTCTTCTTTTTTCAATTTCATTCTTTCACCGATTGGCACCAGCAAGGCAGCGGCAACAAGTTAAGAATAGGTACACCACTTACTTTTAATCTCATATTTATTTTGTTGCAATTTTTTTATCTTGCTAAAATGAATTGAAATTTGAAAAATAATGAATTAAGAAATTGGCTTGAATACTTGAGGACATTATAAATTTGAAATGTTTAATTTGATTTTGTAGTATGAAGTTTTTTTTTTTTTTGAGAAAAGTAGTATGAAGTTAAATTGAAATTATTATTTTTTTGTAGTTTATAATCTGTAATTTTTTTATTTCTTTTATAATTTGATATTTTTAATGTTTAGTATTTAAGTTGAATTGGACCCCCCTTATCTAAAATCCTGGCTACGCCACTGTCCTTCGGTGAATATTATTAGTCTCCCCTCTACCTCTCTAACTTTCAGAGTTGTATGTTTGGGGGCAGTTGTAACTAACACCAAAAATTTTGAACTGGTTGAATTGAGTAGTTATCCAAGTAACATCATTTGGAAATTTCCCGTCTATCTCTCTCTCTCTCTCTCTCTCCCTCCCTCCCTCTCTCTGTATGCCAATCCTTATATAATTTGTACATTCAAATATAGCAATATATATAATTGTGGCAAAATATCTTGGCATGTTTGCTCACATTTTGCTTTTCCTAACAGGAGTTATCGGCATATCGTTTTTGTTCATTATAGAGATATCAGTATTGTGGTAAGCTTCTGCTAACTTGTCTATGAAATATCAGGTGTCATGATACATCTTAAGCCTGATACATATCATTACATAATCATGATGGTTAAAAAAAAAACTCAAACCATCATTAATAAAATTTCTTCCTCACGCTTAAAAAAAATAGGTGATTGATTAAAAAAAAGAATGAAAATTCAAGAAAAGGTCATGGCGAGACAAGCTGTTTATCATTATAATAGGTGTCAAGTAAACTTGATTTCATTGAGAAATGAAAATTATTTATGAACATCCTATCAAAATTTAGGGGATCTATTTAAGGAGTGCTAATGGATTCTCCTGTTGAGATACTCCTTTAAATTGTGTAGTTGTTACCTGAAATACATTTTCAGTCTTGAGTGAGTCTTGCCTAATTATCTGATCTCAGTTTAGGTGGGTTGCAGAATCCTATACCATTTGTGGGATCATTTTATTAATAAATGTTTTTGTATTTAATTATTCTTTAAAATCAATAGAGAGAATGGATACTTGGAACTGAAGATGTACTGACTATACTTTAAAAATCTATTAAATATCAAATCTTATTCTTTTCATAATTCCTTTAATTTTTATTTCGGAATATCCACACACCCTATACTAATTTTTCTGCATTTCTATGTAGAGCCTCTTTGAATGAGCTGAACTATCTTTCACCAATTTCAACGGTGACTGGTGTTGCAGTGATTTAATTGAATTTTAATTTGATGTCTAAAGTCATATTCATGTGCACAGGAAGAACCAGCTCCTGTATCTGCTGCTCCATTGTCATCAGTGTCTGATTCTGTTTCATGGCCTCCTAAATCTACTTCTAGTCCTATCTCTTCTCCTTCAATTGAAGGTCCTGGCTTTTCTCACAATCAAGGGTCTACCTCTGATTCTTCTTATGATTATAATAGGAACTGGAATTTATGTGATTTTGTGGTTAAACAGGCTGACTTTGTTTCCAGCATTGTTAATTTGACAATCACTTATTTCTTTGTTCATTCGTCATTGCTATATTGAAAAAACAATTTTATTTCAGCAATTTGCTACGCAGAAGAATGTGTTGTTTATGGTTTAAAAAACTAGGAACTTTCTGTGCTAATTGGAAAGATAAAAAAGTGTTACGAAATTGTATCTATTTTATTTCAGTTTAGAAAATTATAACTTTGGGAAATTGATAGTTTTTAAATTTTTTTGAGCTAAGGTCTAAAAAAACAATTTTAATTTGTAAGTTCACAACCTAAATTTAAGATAAAAAAAGCAAAAAGAAAAAAAATGTTTAGATACAATTGTTCATAAATTGGATTAAAAAATATTGATCTGTCGCGTCTATATAAGTAAGTATATAGAAAAGTCTAGACAAGAGTTTTGATATTTTATATTGATATAAGAAAGTGAGCTTTTAGCAAATATATATTATATAATAATTTTATAACGAGATATGTTTGGTTATTGTTTTTTTTCTTTTTACGATATCGTGAATTATTATTTCTGGCATGTTGTTTCAAACTTAGAATATTAATGGTGAAAATTTAACCATTTTTATATAAAAAATATATATTTTGTGAATCCTAACTAACGCAAGAGGAGATACACTGTTTTGGTCATGGATTTGGATATTCTTTGTAGTATAATGTTGACCAGAGAATCCTCATTTTTGGCACGTGTATTATTTTTTCCTTTTCCATATTAAAAATATTCATGGCAATGTCACTTCTCTGCTCCTGACTCCACCGACGGGTTGTCTGCTGTACAATCGCAGAAACTGCTAAATCACGAATGTGCCCCTCCAAAACCTTTTCTCATTCAACAAAGTCAAGAGCCCATTTAATTGTATTTGGCCATCACCTATTTGATTATTACATTGAGCTTCTTTTTTTTTTTTTTATAAAAATACAAAAAAAGTTAAAAATAATTTTAAATTTATAATATTTATAAAATATTTATTAAAATATTAAAATTTATAAAATATTTATTAAAATATTAAAATATTATTACTTTATAAATAATTTATAATAAATTTATAAATTTTATAAAGTTTATAATGAATTTATAATAAAATGATTAAAATTTTTCTGATAAAAAAATAAAAATTTTTAAAAATATAATAGAGAGTGTCATTTTTTTTATTATATTCTCTCAAATTAATAGTACATATGAATTAATAATTATACTCATTTACTCAATTTTTAGTCTATTTATTTTAAATTGTAATTTATTTACTATTTTAATAAATTAATTAATATATAAAATTTTTAATATTATTTATTAAAAATATTTAATAAATATATCTCATGTTAAATTAAAAATATAATAAAAAATACATACAAATTTATATTTTTAAAAAACTAATTAATTTTTTAAATTATTTTGAAATAAAAATATTCTTTCAATTCAAAACTGAGGAGAGTATTACTTTTAGGTGGTTAATTATTGATTTTCAATTATTAAATTTATCAAATACTTTTAAATAAAAAATTAGTTAATCTTTATGAATTAAATGAGATTTCAATATAAATATATTTTTACCAAAATCAAATATGTATATATAATACCTTAACACCACATATAATATTTTTTGAAAAATTGATTATTCTAACTAATTTTTCATAACACCTTTATTTTTTAAAATATTAACTGTTATTTAGTCAACTGTCAAAAAAATAATTTAATTATTACAACTTCCGATATATTTTGTTTGAAATATAAAAATTATTACAACTAGCAATATATAAAAATTATAGATTATAGAAAATTACATCAAAAATTTTCATACTAATAACCAATAGAATTATGACACGTCATAAATACAAGCTTTTCTATGAACTTGCAAGCAGCAGATTATAATCTCTAACGTTACCAGTTTCTTCTCACTTGCTTCGTTTTCGTCTTTATCTTTGCGGCTCTGTCGAGTTTTTCAAGACTTTCAAACCGTATGTGGTTCAAAAGTCTGAGTCAAACCGAAAATTTTCTTTTCTCTTTCTATCTGATTCGTTTTTCGAGCTTAGGCTTTGAACTTTTTAACTGGTTCGAGTCTGATCCTGTAACTGATTACTCGTTTTTCTCGGTTTCTGGTCTTTGGATCTTGCTTCGGTCCCGCCATGACCGTACTGTACGCCTTTAATAAGTAGAAGTTGAAACGTTTCGCGATTCATCGGAGATTAACTAATACTTAAATCGAACAGTGAGTGGCTGCGATTTGTACAGATGCTGCAAGTGAAGTCTAGTGAAATGAAGTGATTTCTCTTCAATTCGAAATTCGGGAATCCGCTATGTCGCAATCAGGTAAGGACCAGAATTATTTAAAGCAGTGGAGTTTTTGGTGGTTTTGATTTTTGATTTTGATTTTTTTTTTCTTGTTTTCTCAGGATATGATATTAATTCTCTCCTTCAAGAAGCTCAAATACGATGGCTGAAACCGGCTGAAGTGCTATATATATTGCAAAATCAGAACAAGTATCAGCTTACTCAAGAACCACCTCAAAAGCCATCTGGTAAGCTATAATTGTCTTTATAGATGTTTGTGTGTGTGTGATTGATTACTTTCTCTGCTAGTAGAATCAGCGATGTTATTTTGTATTATATTACTTACTGGGTTTGACAACAGGTGGGTCTTTGTTTCTTTTTAACAAAAGGGTTCTTCGATTTTTTCGAAGAGATGGTCATAATTGGCGTAAAAAGAAGGATGGAAGAACTGTTGGGGAAGCACATGAACGACTTAAGGTTTGCCTTTCTCCCATTCGCTCCCTTGTTCATTTTGTAGATTGTTTTCCTTTTGTAAATCATTTTTGTTCTCAATTTCGAAATCACTTCTTACTACATTATTATTGTAGTATCTTCTGCTGGGTTGCCATAAATTTCAAAATTTATGTACTATTTTCTTAAATTTTGCAGCAACTTTTATGAGAAACCAACTTGTTCTGTTGCTCGTTCTGTTAAAACTCTTTAATATGTGGGAAACTTTATTGAATAACTTTTGAATTCTTTTTTCTTTTTTCAAGAATTTGATCCAAATCATATTCGTAAAATTCTTCTTT
Organism: Garcia nutans; assembly: GCA_947685225.1. Classification (NCBI taxonomy): domain Eukaryota; kingdom Viridiplantae; phylum Streptophyta; class Magnoliopsida; order Malpighiales; family Euphorbiaceae; genus Garcia; species Garcia nutans. Next base: position 22,621,437 of record CANTUV010000036.1, on the reverse strand, counting down.
CCTGTTTTGCATCTTTATACATTTGTTGGGGCTTGGTTTGCAAAATGTAGCATATATTTTAGAAAAACGAAACTAAAATATTTGCAATACACATTACATGATTAGACAGATAATTCTTCAAATAAGCAAGGAAATATTTGACAATGTGCCAAATTTTTGTTCTGCCTACCATTACATGAATGTGCACCTTGTTGGCATATCTAATAATATCTGAATGAGTTAGAAAGAATCTGGCCATTAGATAATCATAAATCATCCCTTGCAAAATAATTTTCAGTCTATTGCTACTTAGCTTATCACGAGTTTGTATGGCACCATATGTGGGATCATTTTATGGCACATATTTTCTATCTCATGAACTTAATGTGTGTATGTTTCTATTTTATGAACTTATGGTTGATGGATGTCTATGCATTTGGAATTTTATTTGCACGATTAGGTTGGAAATGTGGAAGCTCTAAATTGTTATTACGCACATGGAGAACAAAACCCAAATTTTCAGAGGCGCAGCTACTGGATGCTGGATCCGTGAGTATGCCTATGTCTATATATTCACTCTTGTTTTCCCTTATTTTTTAGGTTTAGTGATCTTCTATAATGTTAGAGACGTTCACATTCAGTTGATAAAATGCTGAGGTAAAAATGTAATTAGAGGTAAAGGGAAAAAAGATTGTCTTAAATTAACCTCTGAGTACTCCATTATGATAAATCTTACTCTTTATAAAAATAACTTTATAATGTTATGGGCTGTATTTACTCACATTTTATTTGTCTTGGCAGGAATTATGAGCATATTGTTCTTGTCCATTATAGAGACATTACTGAGGTAAGTTTATAGAATCAGAAAGTGAAATGCAAGAATTCATGTTATCTTTTGAAAGTGTCTTTTTGTGGGACATCACTCACTTCTGATGCATGATACTTTTCACTTTCTCTGAAAGAAATTTCATGTATGTCATGATTGCAGCATCAAGTGCTGCATAGCTTGAGTTTCAAATTAATGTGCATGGTAACATTTTTTGTCTTCAGGGAAGATCCACTTCCGGATCTGCTGTGCAGTTATCACCAGGGTCCTCTTCCATGTTATCTCCATGTCCAACATCTTACACCACTCAGAATAGAGATTCTACCTCTGCAATTAGTGATTTACGCGACCCATATCAGAATTCATCTAGTCCAGGCTCTATAGAAGTTAGCTCAGGGGTAGTCACCTCGGACAATGGATTAGACACTTCAGTAGAGTTTATTAGTTCGGCAAAGAATGAGGTCAGTCAATTTTTGAGAAGGTTGGAGGAGCAGTTGAGTCTGAATGAGGACACCATCCAAGAAATTGGTCTGGTAAATGGTCAGGAAGGAGCCACAAATGATCCAGAACTTCTAGAGTATGAAAGGCAAACCTTGAAGAAGGATCAATCTGCAAATTTGATGCATGGACCGGAATATATTGTAAGTAATCAATATTATGGTGGACATGCTGCGATGCAACTGCAGTCCAACAGTCTTGTTCATTCACAGGATGCAGGTTTGTTATTATGTAACTTATGTCACTGGTACCATCTTTTTCTTTGGTCATTTGTAACAAATAAAAGGGGAAAGGAGGCAAGAAGGAGCTGCTAATGACTCTGTTCTCTGCAGCTGACAGTGGCACATACCATCAATCATATTCGAATGCATATGCAGATGGAAATAAAGAATCTGTGCCTTGGAATGAAATCTTCGAGTCCTATAAATCTTCATCTGGTGCAGAGTATCAGGTGAAATATTTAAACTTGTGCAATTTATGATATCATCTTAGCTGAATCTTGATGATATTCCTGGCAGCACGTAGTCCTTTCTTATCTTTAATGTCGGGTGGGTGGGTTTGATGACACGATATAAATTACTATGACCCCTTGTCAATTAATTCAGAATTTTGGGAGCCAGCCATAGTATTTCTTCCATGACACTGACACTGTAATGCTTGCAACAGGAAAAGTCGCAGCCTCCTTTGAGGGAACCAACTGAACAGCATGAGTACTCTCGTTGGTTAAATTTCAACGGAGATAATGTCCGAAATTGTATGAATTCTTTGTCTTTTTAGTAATTGTAGTTGCACCTTTCAGCATCTTTTGAACTCTTCATAAGCCTGATAATCCTTTCAAACTGCCAGCTTCAATATTGCTGCCTCAAGAAGTTGAAAGTCTTGAAATTCATGCTTACTCATCTGTCTTGGAAACTCATGAAATAAATCCTGATTACTACAATATGCTCTATAACCAAGGCCAGCTTGGAGTGGCCTCGGAACTAGATTCAAGTTTGACAGTTGCGCAGCAGCAGAAATTTACAATCCGTGAAATATCCCCAGAATCGGGTTCTATCTCTGAGGCTACAAAGGTATATCTCATCAAATTCAATATCATTTTCCAGAATTTTACTCTTCATTTAATGAGAATGTGGTATTCCAAGAATGGATCTGTTGTGTGGTTTTAAAAGATTTAGTAACTTATTTCTCAATTACTTTTTAAAACAATCTTCTTTTCCATTTATATTTTTCTGGATTCGATGAATAAATACTGCAAGCAAATTAGAAATTGCAGAACAGTGCATACTAATTAGTGATCCTCTGGGAAGAAAAAAGTCAAATTTAATTCAGGAGCGAAAGCGACACCTGCATGTCCTCAAGTGATGTCAATCTCAGTCTACTCTCTCTCTCTCTCTCTCTGTATTCTAAATAAAAGTATTCTAAGCCTTTATTCATCTATCCTATCCCAAAAGTGGTTGGGCTGGAGCCAAGCCCTCCACATGATGACTATAAATGTTTGGCAGTTGTAGGATTCAACTCGCAAATATAATAATCATCCAACTCAGTTGCTTATAATCTCGGATTCATGATTGGAATTTGCAAATTTTTAAGTCTAAATTCTTGATGCAGGTCATCATTGTTGGCACTTTTCTCTGTGATCCATCAGAATCTGCATGGACATGCATGTTTGGTGACATTGAGGTTCCTGTTGAAATCATTCAAGAAGGTGTTCTACGCTGTGAAGCTCCTCCCCACCTTCCAGGAAAGGTCACCTTCTGTGTAACCTGTGGCAATCGAGAGTCCTGTAGTGAGATCTGGGAATTTGAGTATCGAGCTAGCAGTACAAGTTGCAGTCACTGCAGCATATCCCAAAAGGAAGTTGCTAAGAGTCCAGAAGAGTTGTTGTTACTTGTCAGATTTGTCCAGATGCTTCTCTCTGAAACCCATTTGCAGAAAGAAGACAACATAGAAATAGGAATTCATCTACTGAGAAAATTAAAAACCGATGATGATTCATGGGGTATTATCATAGAAGCTCTCTTAGTTGGCAATGGAACTTCATCAGGCACTGTAGATTGGGTTCTGCAACAGCTACTAAAAGACAAGTTGCAGCAGTGGCTTTCATCCAAGTCCCAGGAAAGACAGGATCAGCCTATCTGTACCTTGTCAAAGAAAGAGCAAGGGATCATACACATGATTGCTGGGTTGGGCTTTGAGTGGGCCTTGGGTCCAATTCTCAGTCATGGAGTCAGTATAAATTTTCGTGATATTAATGGTTGGACAGCTCTTCATTGGGCTGCTCGTTTTGGAAGGTAAAGAGAAAATCTAGCGTTTTTCTGTAACTTTTTTATTTCTTATTTTTAGTTTTAGAGTGTGTTTGTACAGTAAATAGAAGATAGTTACAACTCCTGCTCCAAAATTTTGATGCTCAATGCTGATCGAAGTGTTATGCATAATTAGGATACATACATATATCTCTCTATAGATTATAGAGCGCGTGTGAATGAGCAAAAGGACTTCCTTTATCACTTTCAAAATAAATGGATGGACTGAAACAGAAAATGGTTATAAAAGTTGGCTAAATTATGATTTCAGATTAGAGAAATCCCCAGATCTATGAACCATCTTAGCAATCGCTCTGGTATAAATAGTTCGTCTATGCTCTTATCAGTTCTTATTCAGGGGGTTTCAAAGGATTGTCTTTAGCAGACAGTCAGTGAGATTAAACATGATATTTGTTCTCTTTCTTTCCCTTTTTGGGTTTATTTTCAAGTTTCTTGATAGGAAGATGTCCTCTGGTTTGTGTTTCATGTCTTTTAATTAGTTGAATCTCATACCTGTTAGGCTGTTAGTAGATGCCAACATGTTTTTGACTGGTGTTAATTTGTTTTATTATAGGGAAAATATGGTCGCGGCACTTGTAGCTTCTGGTGCATCAGCTGGGGCTGTTACAGATCCCAATTCGCAAGATCCAATTGGAAAAACCCCAGCCTCAATTGCTGCTGACAGTGGGCATAAGGGGCTTGCAGGTTATCTTTCAGAGCTAGCTTTAACTAGTCATCTTTCATCCCTTACACTAGAAGAAAGTGAACTTTCTAAAGGATCTGCTGAGGTTGAAGCTGAGAGAACTGTAGATAGCATCTCAAAAGGGAAGTTTGCTGCCAATGAAGACCGGGCTTCACTTAACGATACCTTGGCTGCAGTTCGAAATGCAGCTCAGGCTGCTGCACGCATACAATCTGCTTTCAGGGCACGTTCTTTCAGAAAGCGACAGCAGAAAGAAGTAGCTGAGTCTGCTAATAGTATAGATGAGTATGGTTTCAAAGCTAGTGATATTCAAGAACTTTCAGCTATGTCGAAGCTTGCCTTTTGCAATGCACGCGATTATTCAGCTGCCTTGTCTATTCAGAAAAAATATAGAGGATGGAAAGGTCGCAAGGATTTTCTGGCATTGCGACAGAAAGTTGTAAAGATACAGGTACTGGTTTTGCTTTTCCTGTGACCATCCGCTTTCTATATACTTGTAAAAATATCAAGATGTGTTAAAAATGAAATTTCTTTCATGCTTCTGTAGTTATATGCTTGTAAACACAACACATTTTCATGTATCAATTTACACAATCTATGAGCCATAAATTAAATAGCACTATAACATGAGATATGCCAGATTATGCATGTCTGTTTTTGGACAGGCTCATGTGAGAGGTTATCAAGTTAGGAAGCACTACAAGGTAATCTGTTGGGCCGTTGGAGTTCTAGATAAGGTTGTACTGCGATGGAGACGCAAAGGAGTTGGTTTGAGAGGTTTCCGGAATGAAGCAGAGCCCATTGATGAAAGTGAAGATGAAGATATTCTCAAGGTTTTCCGCAAACAAAAAGTAGATGCAGCTATTGATGAGGCAGTCTCGAGAGTGCTGTCAATGGTTGATTCTCCAGATGCACGTCAGCAATATCATAGGATGCTTGAACGTTTTCGCCAAGCCAAAGTAAGCAGATCATCAAACTCTTTATTGACATGGAATTTTGAGAAATGTGTATGAACTATGATCTGGTTGGTTAAGCGTAAGTTGATTCTGTAGCAGGGGAACTGGGAAGAAGCAATGGCATTAAATCATTTACTTCTTATGCCTGTCGTCTGCTATAGACCAAGTAGCTCAATTTAGTATAAATTACACATTTAGAACTATCATTCTTGCAACACGCTATCAGCTAGGCGTAGAATCTGGTCTGCCAAATGATAGTTGAAACGATATAATTTGGCAAAAGTTTTCCTGCCTAGATATCAGTAATTTGTTTCTTTGCATGAAATTCTAAATCCATATTATCTAGCTAATTATTATGCTATATCACATGTTATCGACTATTCTTGCAGGCTGAACTTGGCGAAACTAGTGAAGCTGAAGCAAAACCTTCTCTGGCTGATTTTCCTGAAATGGAAAATGAAGACGACATGTACCATTTCCAGTAGGAGTACCTTCTAACATAGCTAACTTATCTTTCCGCTTGATGATCAATCTTAAGTTGTCAGCTACAGAGTATAGTTTCTGAAATCTCTATGTAGAATGGCCTGCAATTCACAGTATAGTTTGTAAGTGATTTAGGAATTATTGCACATATTTCATATATATTGCTGTAAATGCTTTCTTGTAATTACTGTAAATTGTTCTGAAACTGCTTTACTTTCTGTCATCTGCTAGTGATGTCTCTTTTTCACAATGCTATACATAAATTGTCTCTAGTGCATGAGCATTTTTGCTGTTTCTGCTATCATGGAAAAAGTATAAAGTAATTCTCTAGGCTTTTAAGATAAAATCTTGGGCTAATGTGTGAATTTTATTTAGAAATTTAGAGGAAGTTACCTTTTTTTTTTATCAAATTATAAAAATTATCATGTATGACATAAATTTAAAATAAAATTTACACCTATTATATGGAAATGATAAATTTATAAATTAATTAAAAATTTTTGATAAATTTAATAATATTTTTCTGGATTAATAAATTTGTATTATTATGAACTTTCTGATAATTTTGTAAAAATGCCTTTTGTTTAGAATTGCATATTCTAACTTGATTTAGTAGATAAATATAAAGAATAAAGTCCGTTAATTCATTAATTTTTATAATTATTATTAAATGTTGAAATTAAGATTCATTATTATAAACGCTCGTATAATTTATTAATTATGAATGAAATGCATTATACACTATACAGTTAAATTGTGCTTCCCAAAAAGTTGCTAAAAATAATTTAAAAAAAAAAGAATTCTAGAAAATTCTTTTTAATTTATAATTTTTCCAAAAATAACAAAAATCCAAATCGCGAAAACGACATCGCGTTTAAAGAGTTGTTATAACGAGAGAGGTGATATAGATGCGTGCCACGTGGCTGCGCGTTTGTCTCGACAATGATAAGCTAGCGTTTAACAGGTAGGTAGCTAAGCCAAATTTTGACTTGAAATTGATTTCCTGATTTTGGGATTGTATGCTCTTCATCTTATTAATAATATCTTATATCTATGGAATCAAACCATAAACTGGAGCTTATCAATCTGGCAATCCAAAATCTACTAGAAGAGAAGAGAAACAAAGAAGCCTCCGCCGGCGCCGGCGCCGATGATAATGATCAGCTTCTCCTCTCTAGATTGCTTTCCGAGGTATTAATTGCTTATTTCATAGAAATTTATAGTTTATATGATTAATTTGTTTTTTTTTTGTCCCATAGATTAATTTGTTTTATCAAAATTTTTATTTTGTAATTTCTAGTCATAAATCTAATTTTTGTTTTTTGAATTTTGGAGATTTGAACTCGGTAAAATGTTATTTGTTTGATTTTAGGTGTTTGTTATGGTGTTAAAGAGTCTGATTATCATTTAAATACAGTTTAAGATTTTGATTAATTTCATTTTCTATATTCTGTTTCGTCAAATTGATGCTTCAAGCTTCTCTTAATTATCTCTATCTTAAAGATTCAAATTAAAAATTAAGTTGTTAAAAATTTCTTTTTAATATAGATTTAAGAGTAACTGTCTAAAAGCTAGTCTTTATGGATAGAAAGTACATTTTTATATTAATTTAATTATTAAAATTGGAGATCTCATCCTCATTGTTCATCTAAAAGTATTGTCCTATATTTTAAAGAACACGGTTGCTTTGATATCATGTTAATTTTTTTCATAGGTTTAGTAGTGTTAACTCAAAAAATTATTTTTTAAGATCGAAGTGTCCATTTATATATTAATTTGATTATTTATTTATATTTGTTAGCTATGAAATTTTCGAGGAATGTTTTTGTAATGCATGTTGTAGGGTAGTCTTAAGCATAATTTTTATGTAGTTATTCTTCTATTAACAGTTGGAATCACATAAGCAATATCAAGAATCTGCTGATAAAGAGGATCAGCCAAATTCTGCTGCAGTTAGTGTAGAAAACTTAAAAAAAGAGAATGGTAATAGCAGTAGCAGTACTGAAAAAATTGATCCAGAAGAGATAGTGAAAGAGCTTAGAAATGTGAAGAGGCAGAACATTGTAACTCATTGCCTTCTGTCAGCTGTGATTATCTTGACTATAGCTTGGCAAATCTCTGAGGTTTCTCTAATTTTGAAACTTAAGAATGGATTGAGTCACCCATTTAAGTCTTTTGGAAGTTTGCTTTTTGGAATGCTGAAAGGCGGCCCTGGCAATAACAATGGTCATCAAGATGCAGAAAAACAACAGCAAACAAGACATTCTAAACCTTCTTTCCCTATACCAGAACTTCCACATGTAGGCTCAAATGGTGAAACAAAATGATGGTTTTATTAGAAACTTAAGATTGGATTGAGTAACCCATTTTAAGTCATTTGAAAGTTTGCTTTTTGGAATGCTAAAAGGCCCTGGAAATAATGGTCATCAAGATGCAGAAAAACAACAGCAAACAGGACATTCTAAGCCTTCTTTTTCTATACCAGAACTTCCACATTTAGGCTCAAATGGTGAAATGAAATAATGGGTTTTTTTCTTTGTTCTTGTATTTGTATGAGCATTGGCTAAAATTCAATAATTTGCAATTGTTTAAATGCTATCCAAACACTCATTTTTTGTATGATATTTGTCTATTAATTTTCTTTTTAAATCAAATGTAATGTATGTGTTTCTAAAGCTTTATTCTTTAATCTTTTTTTTTTCATTCAATTTAACATTGGTCGAAATTTCAATATTAGAAACTGAGAAACTGACTGTAATACACTCTCTCCACCCTAGTGAAATTGTCACAAAGAAGTCATTCTATTTTTTAATATTATATAAAATTATTTTAAATTAACTAAAATTATTTTAATTAATTTAGTAATGTTAAAATTATTATATTTTCACTTTATTAATTATTAATAAGAAAGATATAGTTGTTTATTAATAATAAATATATAATTATTTTTTAATTGTTTAAAGTGATAATTTTAGTATTTTTTTTTTTAAAGTGACAGTAGAGAGATAGTAATAGCAAAAAAACGTTGTCAAATAAAGTGATGATTGTTTCTTCTTCATCAACCTCAGAGACTTTCACTTACGTATTTTGCAATATTATGATAACAATACCAATTAATAATAATGTAAGTAATAAGTTATGTATAATAATATTGAAATTCAAAACTTATTTAAGAAAAATGGTGAAGTTTGGTAGTGTAAATGGTCGGCCCTGATTAACCAAGTCTACGGTGATAAGGGCTATTCATTTCCAACTAAATTTGAGCTTTGTGCAAAAATTCTCTAAAAACGTGAAAAAAAAATAGAAATATTTATCTTTTCACTATCAATTTCAAAAATATTTCAAGAATAATTTCTAATGGATAACAAATTGAGAATTTTTTTTATTTAAGCATATTAAAAAATTGAAGGCATTTCACTCTTGATTTATATACTTACACTTTAAAGAAAAAAATAATTTAATTAAATATAAAATTGTTTCAAGTATTGATAGAATGTATCAGAAAAATATATAAATGACGTTAAATCCTTATTTTACATAAAATCAATTAATTTATATTAAAATTAATCTATACTATTTATATGTTAAGTAATGTGGAATTATATTTTATATTCCCCAACAAAATTGAAAGCCAATCTGAAATGCTGAATTTTTTTATGAGAAAATAAAAAGGCAATAGTTTTTAGATTTTTTTTATGAAATTTTAATTAGGAGATTATTAATATAACTCCCATTTTAGGAGTTCACTCACAACAAAATTAAAAATTAAATAAAAAAACATATATAGAAAATTGAACGAAGCAACTAGAAAGGAGATTATCATACACGCGCCTATTTAAAGCGCGTAAGTAAATTAACAAACCAGCTGGGTACTGTTAGTATAATTTGCAATTCCAAAGATTCTTCATTTCTTTGAGGTGGCGAGCAGTAAAAACTGTTACAGCAATCGGTTACTTGTTAATCAAGGTACGTACACTTCGTCGTCTTCGTAATTCCATTGCCTTTCTGCTTAATTTCCACTAAAAAAACCCTTTTAATTTCATGCTTTTGATCCATTTATTAGTTTTCTTTTTTTGGGGTTTTCAACAGAATGTCATCAGTTCCTCCAAAAAACAGAACGTCATCATCAGTTGATGAAGTTCAAGTTCCAGTAGTTCCTGATCACCTGTGAGTTTGATTCTGATTCATATACGTAATATTAGATTATATATAAAACCCTTTTCATTGTTTCTTGATTTTTTAGGGGTTTTTAGCGTCTTTTAAGTCTCACCATTGATACAAACGTGAAACTGAACAGAAAAGTGTGTGTGTGTATATAGTGTATAACAATGTATGAAAATTAATGTTGTTTTTTTTTTGGGTTAAATCTAATTCTTAACTAGTTTTTTATTGAATCGGTTGATTTCAAATCCCTTTTTATTGTGTAAAATGACTCCACTCTGAGTTGATTATTCTGTTACTTGTATTGTTGTTTTTACAGGCTTAGCTTGTATGAGGTTAATCTTTCTCTGCTGTTTAAAGATGGTCAGGATTTAAACAGAAAACTCGCTTTGGTAAGTTCATATCTGAAAATTTAATCTCTTTTCAATTTCATAAATTTTCTGTTTAATGGTTTTGGTTCTGTTCGTCATGACTCGAAAATCTGAAATACTCTGTTTCTTTCTCTTTCTTTTCTCATATCAAAGTCCCTTTCTAGTATTAGCAATGACTTGTTCAATGAAAGCTACTTGATGTTCATTTCTGCCGATCACCGGCATATCATCTACGTACTAATTGGTGAGTAATTGTTAATTTATTATTATTAGTATTTGTTAATTTATGGCAATTATCAGTGGCGGAACCAGCGCCTATGTAAGAGGGGACAAAATTTTCAACGGTGCAGCCGCAAGGAAAGCTCTGTTGTAGCGGATGGTCAAAGAAGAGGGGGTCATGCTTCCTGACTCATGTATATTAACTTTCGATCTGCCGGTCAGGGGGAGTTGTGCGACCCCACAAGACCCCGCCTGATTCCGTCACCGGCACTGATATTAGTTTTAATTAAGAATTGCTATTTTTCTTTGGCAAGATCCCTTTGAGTCGTGGAAGGAACACGATACCCCCACTGTCTACTGTGCCATTCAGGTTTGTTTTCACTTTCCTGAAATCTTTGTGGGTTAAAGTTGTTGAAATGTCCCTATTAATTAATTCACTTTTGTGCAAGAAATTCTCACTTTGCCAGTGAAAGAAGAGATGCAGTAAATAAATGGGAGATATGTACACTTACTATAAGAAAATTTAGTGTTTAATTTTATGATTGGATTAATTTAAATTTTATGATTGGATTAATTATTCCAATGGATAAAAGGCAGAGGATCGAAGTTTTGTCATGTTGTGATGACCTTTTCCAGAATTTGCCTCCTTAAAAATTTCTTTCATGGTGGGTTAATTTAGGTGAATCAGTTGAATTATTGCTTCTAGACTAGGATTTTAAATTATTTGTCTCACCCATTTAAGGGTAGAACAGAAAGAGCTTATGGAGATCAATAAGAGGTGATTTCTCAAACTTTATGTAGTTTCCTGTTGATATTCTGTAAAATGTTATAATCACATATAAAGAAAACACATAATATGACGTGATATTTTTTTCCCTAGTTTATCTTTCATTTTTATTAAACCTCCCTGTAGATTTTCTTTACTTGTAGCTAAGCTCTACTGAGTTTTTAATTTCTTCCAATGGGGCATATAATTATGGCCAGTTTATTTGGTATTGTATATTACCCATTTCCTTTTAGGTATACCTTGAAGAGGAAATCACTAATCCTATTGAAGAAGATGAGAATGTTGGAAATGCCATAGCAGACACATTTCCAGAATATTATCCTCAGCTGCAGGAAATGTCCCTTGTGGGTGCTCGAATTGTGAAATTGTTTCAGATATCTGATGCATCAAAGGTGATCCCCACTTCACTCAAAGGTTTAGAATTTGATTCCTGTAAAAAAATGACTTGTTTTTTACTGTTTACAATCTAATATTATTCAGGATGGATATGATTCAACAGGACTGGATCTTTTGATAAGGTGATGAAAATTATTTATTTGTTTATTTCTTTTCTCTATATATATAAATGAATCCAAAATAGAAATGATTCAGTCATTTCATTAATTTGCTGTTTTTCTGAAATGGGTTTTGTTTGTTTGCAGTTTCTATGATGGAAATGAAACCATACCTTTGATTGAAAAGGTTGTGTTTTCCTTTTGTATTTATTCATAATATGGCGCCCCTGAAATTTTATCTCTATACTTTAAATAACTTACTCAAATCTGAAAGAGATTGTTTTAGGGGGCACTTGGAAACCCACAGAAGAAATAGGACATGATACATTACATAGGAGCTTACATCAACTTTACTGCTAATGATGTGGCCTGCTGGGAAGGATACCATTTCTTTGTGTTCTTTGCTGGCAAACTCTGGGTATTAAAATATTTGAATTTTTCCTCGTATATATATATATATATATTATTGTGATTGTATCATACACCTAATACCTCATTTACGAGAAAATATATGATACGAAAGTGCTTTCAATTAGATATTGTAATTGGAATGACAAACTAATTAGATTGTCAATCCAAGAAGTATGCGTAGTTGGAATCACCTTGTGTTATATAATATTCCTTGCTATAGTTTATACTTTGTCTTGTGATTGTATCAGACACCTAAAGCTAAGGATCCTGTGGATGAAATTCAAGCATGTGTAATGCTCAAACTGTTGCATGATTTTGAATATGTTTCTGATGTTGATGAGAGGTGCACAATCCCTGCCATTGTTCAACGTAAGTCAATTTCTATAAATGAATTTCCATTCCTTATAAACTGCATAACAATTGAAAAAAAAAACTGATATTAGTTGCAAACCCTTATTATTATAGAATCCAGGTACACATTTGCAAGGCATTTATCTTCAATTTTCACTGACGTGGATACTGAGTTTGCACTGAGGTCAGAATATAAGAAACTTTTGAATGTTAAAAGTAATTTCTTGAACTCCAATACTAAAGCTGCTATTTACTACAGGTTGTTTAAAAGTTTAAAGAGCTTGATCCTGCCATATAAGGTGCCTGCTGAACCCAAATTATGGCTTGAGAATCACCATGAAAATGTTAAAGCTTTTATTGAATCTCCAGAGGCTTTTATTACTTCTCCCCAGAGCTTTGAAGTAAGTATTATATATGAATCAAATAAGGGAATTAAACATCTTCACAAATGACACATGTAATATAATTAATTAAATCTTGTAACAATTCATTTTTCATAGTTGACGATGAAGTTGGTAAACGGCTTTGCTATGGTTTATTTTAATGGGAGACTGCCAATTGACTTGTCTGATGATGAAGAAGCCATTTTGCTTCAAACTGGCTTGCAAGACCGTGAAAACTTAATTCAGGTATCTATATCTTGTTTTCATCTTCTATTTGATAAACTAAATCACAGGAAATATTTTTTTTTCTTAGTATCTATACACGAATGAATTCTGGATCTATTATATATGAAAAAATATATTTACCGTTAGTTTGTACATCGATTTTAAATCTATCATTCAAGACAATATATATTTACCATTAGACTTTATCTTAGTGTGCAATTATGTTTATTTTTTTTTTTTTTTGCTTTTAATTTAATAATTGTTGGGCAGAAGAATAGCGATGCAAGGTCCAATCTGAGGAATATTGTGCAGAAGGCCCTTGATTTTTACAACTCTATAGTACCACCAGATCAGGCATAAATGCTGATGAGTTAACTGTTTTTTTTTTCACCCATTTTTTCAAGTGATGTATTTTTATTATTTTTTTTTCCTTCCAAATTTTTAATAATTTGTATTATATGCATATATAGGTGGCGGATAATCCCCCCAAAAGCAAAAGGCAGAAAACTAATTGAGGATGGGAATTAAATTTACCGGGGAATTTTAATTTTGTCCCAAACTCCTAATTTCCAATTCATGACTCTTTTTTTATTTAAAAAATGAAAAAAAAAAATACTTTGGTTTGTAAAGGCTGATATTGTTCCTAGCTTTACAAATAGTTCATACAAGTAAAAAATTAACGGTACTAACTAATATAATGGTATAATGGTGGTTTTCTTCCTATCTAAAATTAAAAATTTCTTACAAAATTCTTATATGATCTACATATTGCAAATGTATTCATGTTGATGGCTTGTACATCACTATGATTTGTTTTCTTACTAAACGCTGGGCTTCACTTGTCTTCGGACTAGACACTAGATGTCAATATAGACCAAAGCAGTAACTCTGATCTCTGAAATTTAAATAGTATATTAGATTACTTGGGCCCAATGTTTATGCATATGTTAATGTGATGTATAAAAAGAATAAAGATTATGTTTTAAAGTGGAATTACATACCACATTGTGAAATACCTTGCAACAACATTATGCATTATTATTATTTTAAAGTTTTATTATTATCAAAGTATGTATCGCTAGGGTTTTAGCTTAGCACGATTGTAATTTATTGCGCAGGTGACATGATTAATTAGGTAGATTCGGAGAGTTTATTTAGACCTGGTCAGGTCTAGGCTTGAAACTAGTGTGCTTGAAATAAGTTTTTAATTGTCACAGGATTAGAGCTAGCTATTGTCATGTATATTTTCTATTTATTAGAACATGCCATAATTATGCATAATATATTTATATTTTTGGGAGTATTGTAAAATATTAAGAACTTTTAAACTAATTTTGTAATAATGGATTGTATATATACTTTATAAATATATATGAACATATTTAAATATTTTAAGAAAAATATGGAGAAGTTGAGAAGTTGAGGTGAAATGTTGATTTATTTTTATTGAGAGTGTATTTTTATACAGATTGAGTATTGATGGAATTTTTGGGATATCCATTTTATAAATAAAATTTTGACGAATTTTTTCAGAGATTTTTATATAAAATGCTTATTTTGGATAACTACAATTAATTATGAATATTTTACTTATTTATTAAAAATATATATTAATTGTTTGGCATTTTAAATTGAGAATATGAAATTTTTTATTTTTATTAAATTGATTTATGGTATTCTTATATTTTATATGCATATTTAACATATACGAGATGTTTATATTATACGTATATAAGGTATAAGAATATTATATTTATTTTGGTATCAAAACTTAGGAGGTTCTCGACTTAGGTGAATTTTGAAAGAGATTAAGGGAAAAATTTTAAATTGTGGTATGAAATATTTTACATGCATATGCATTGACACTTAAGCAATTATAGAAAGAGTGATAAATGAAATGGAAGGAAAGCATGATCATGAATTGAGATGATCACTTGGGAATAGTATAGTGAAATAATAAAATGAGTCATGAGAACATGAGTAGTGTAAAGAAAAACTTTAGTATAAATGCTTATTATATTATGTACATCAATATTTTAATATTTAATGATAGTTGTATTATTAAGAGTAATTAGCAATCCTTAATATTTTGGGGTAACGAACGATTTGTTAAATAAGAAAGTAAATTTTTTTAATTTGGTTTATACATAATTTGAAGGATATTTGGAAATATTAATTAATTGATTTGAGGTGGAATGTGTTTTTGGAGCAAAATGGTTGTTTAAAGTATATAAGTTAGAAAGAGGAATGATGAACTATTTGTTAATTATAGTTTAAATGGATTAAATTTAAAATCAAAATTAATTATAGTGGAAGTTATTATATTATATTATTAAGGTGTACATATTCAAGAATATGAGAATGCAAGGGAAAAAATGTAATTGAGGGAAGATTAAAGTGGAATATATGTATCTCTAATCATTATTTGGAGAATTGAAGTATGGATTATTTGTTTATGGGCAGGAATGTATACAAAGTTAGATAATCATTTTTTATATATTTATATATATGTATATGAGATAATGTTGGTTTAAATGAGTTATGTTTAAAGTTAATTATAATATCGATTATAATATTATATAGCTGAGTATATATAAGCAAGGGATAAGAGGAAAGAGAGAATAATACTATTAAATGAGCACAAAAAGTAAGTAAAGAGTGATGTTTAATTTAATGAAATTTAATGTAAATATTTTGGATTATATCTGGTTGATTCGTTTGTGAAAATTTAAAATTGAATTTAACTAATATTTTGGTATGTTAAATATTATTCATTTGATTTAGATAGATGAAATTAACAATTATATGTAAAGTATATTTTGAGAGTATTGACAATCATTGGTGAAATGATTTTAAGATTATGGTGTGACCAATTTGATTGGTGATAAGGCTTAGAAGTGGGGAAGAGTGGAAAAAGTATTGATATATGTAATTGGATGTACAAACTGGATGCATATCTAAAGGAGTAATCATTATTAATTATATATTACTAGTATATTATTACAACATTTTGAGAAAAAGATAAATTTGATAATTGAGGTATAGAAAATTGTAAAATAATAAATAGTCATTGACTTGAAATAGTTAAAAAAAATTAAAGTGAAGTGAAACTAAGTAAGTACATGTTAGGAGTGTAAAATTTATATATTGTGTTGGCAAATAAGATGAAAATAGAGATGATTGGATGCATATGAGTGTATATATAGAGAAAATATAGGTGTGATGTGAATTGATGAAATAATTTATTTAAGGCAGAAGAGATTTATTATACATGGGTAAGTCAACTTAATTGATATAACTGTGTCTTTGAATTTTTTTTTTTTTATATATATGGGAATGGTAGTAGAGATTCAAATCACATGTGCACGTGATATTATCTAACCCATGTGTATTTTAGGGATGAAATTTAATCTAGATTGTACAATATAGAGACTTTTGTGGTATTCCTTAATAATTTATTTATAGAATGATTGAAATTTCAATGGTGGTTTTGATTTAAAAAAATTATAAGTAGAGTCAAATATGGTATTGATTATTAATCTATATTGTTAAAGTATATATATTCATGTGCTTACAAAGAAAAGAGAGATACTAGAGTAAGTAAATAGAAATTATAATTGAATACTCAATGTTTAATGAAAAGGTTAGTGAATAATCTAATTAAAGATAAGTGTCATTGAATGAAAATTAATGTAAGTATATTGGTATAAGCTTGTTGGTTTGTTTATGAAAGTTTGAACTTGGAATTTATTTTAATTGTTAGAGAGTTAGACATTACTTATTTGATTTAAGTAGGAGAAATTGGTAAAAAAAACTTGTTGGATAAGTTTAGGTATAATTCATAATTATTGGTAAATGGATTTTAAGATTTGAAATGGAGTTTTGTTGAATAATTGCATAGAATTGGAATGTGAATGGATATTTATATGTATGTATATATATATATATATATATATATGAGTTGTTGATGATAATGTTGTTGGATTATGTGTTTAGGCTAATGAAGAACTAGTGAATAAGGGTAAATTATTTTAAAACAAAGGTTATATGCATTAACTTTTTGTGTAGTAAGAGTTTAGAGAGTAAATGTGTGATTTTGAGATGCTATGAGTGTGTGACCACTGAGATATGGGCGTAGCATCGAGATAAGAACTGTTTGAGAAAAAGTTATAGCGAAGGCAGTGTTTATTTATAATCCAAAGGCATGGACTTGAGATAAAATGACTGAAATATATATTTAGTGAGATTGATAGTTTTGTTTCATGAGATACAAGCAAGATTTGTGGTTGATATAGTTGGAACTCATAATCTTATGTTAGAAATTTATTTATGATTATAGACAGTGTGAAAATAGAAGAGAATTGTGAAAATATGATGTGCTATAAATGATATGTAAGAAAAGTGATTATGTAAATATGGTAACTATATGAAATGTGAGGGGATAATAAATGAGAGGAATTATGGAATGTGATTAAGAATTATATTGAATGTGTTTGAAAATGGTATAACATAAATAAGTTAATGAAAATGACTTTTAAAGTGAATGAGACTAGAAAAAAGGAATAGGTAGGAGATGATCATGAGAATTATGTGGAAATTGTAAAGAGATAATAGAAAAGAAATGTAAAAAAAAATTAATTTGAAAAGATATACATTGACTGTATATAAGCATTAGTTCCAATAAGTTGAAATGAATATTATTTGTGATGATGGATCCAAAGAGAATTAAGATTTAAGAATAAGTTTGACCTAATAGAGTTAGGTCATAAATTGAAACACAATGATGAATTTAAACAGGTTAAAGGTTGACTAGAATAGAATAAGACTGTGATGTTCATATTGTGACGGTTAGATTAATTGATCTGAAATGTGGTAAATTTACGAGTAATTATTGAGATTCAAAATATATAGTTGTATTAAGAGTATGAGGGATATATGATGATAATGTATATGATGTAATGTTCTGATTGTAATAATCTAAATTAAAAAAGAAAAAAGAAAAAAGAAAATTAAAATTAAAATTTAAAATGTCTTTATAAGAAAGAAAACAGAAAAAAAAAAAGAAGAAAAGAGGAAGAGAGAGAAAGCGCAGAAAAGAGGAGAGAGAAAGTGAGGGAGAGAGGGATGGATCAGTTTTTCTTAGATCTATCATCATTCGGTGAATATTTTTCGACACCTCTCATACCATTAGAAAGCTCATTGTCCGACGAGTCCAACGCCACCAAAATCGTCTTCGCCCAACCCCGGAGCAGGCCGCACTCGCCGGATAAATTTGGCGCAGCCCGAGAGCTTCCGAAGAATATTCTGGCCGATTTTGACACCTTTTTTCTGCAATGTTGGTATTTTTAGAACTCTCACTTCATAAGTTTTATTTTGGTATATCATTTGTAAATTTTAGACAATTTTTGAGTTTAGCCGGAATCCGGCAATCGTTTTTCGACGACGGTAATACTATTTTGATTACTGTTTCCGATCACGGTTAACTATTCTGATAACTATTTTTCAGCAACGATAACACTATTTTGATAATTTTTTCGGCAATAGTATACTATTTCGGTAAGTATTTTTCGGCAGCAGTGATACTATTCCGGCCAGGTTGACACTATTCTGGTAACTGAGTTACTATTTTGACGATAATAAAAAAAATAACAAAAATATATAATAAATAATAATAATAAATATATAATTAATGATTGATAGTAAATAAATTAAAAAATGTTAGTTTAAAACTAATTACTTGATTAAAATTAGTATTTTTATAATTAAATTAACCAAGTTATTTTTATAAAGTGAAAAAAATAAATTATATGGTAATTGATTATAATTGAGGGACGCTTATAAAATAATTTTCTAAGAATTATTAAAAATTGAATTAGCATATATCTTAAAATTTTAAGTAAATATTTTCTTAATAAATTAAATAAATAAGATTAATATTGATATAATAAATTATTACTATTGTACTTGTGAAATATACGTTGGGCTTATATTTGAGTTATTGAAAATTATAATGGTGGCTTAGATGGGGGAATTGAGTTGACGTTGACTGTTATGAATTTTTTTTAAGTGTGTTCTTATTTTGTTTCAGAGGAAAATGTCATAATTATAGAGGAGACTCTGTCGAGATTTCGGCAGAATCTCTTGAGTCGTATTCATCTATATTTTAATAATTTTATTGTCGACTGAAAATACTTTCAGGTGTCTTTTATTTCCAATTAAATATTCCAAGGAGAATCGTTGAATTTTCATAAATCTGTGAGTTATATAGAATAATATAATACCACGCTCCCTTAATAAATGTTTATAATTTTATTTGTATAATGCATCAACTGTTTGTGCAATATATATACAGTTATTATTGTTATAAACATAATATGTGATGAGTATGAGTTTAGTTATGCTTAATGCATATAATATGTGATGTCGGATAGAGTTAGGATGAAGTGAGACCACACATGATAAAAAATACAGGTTATGATATGAGAATATTATGTGATGAGATTAGGACTGACGTGATAGCGAGGACATTTTTATGCTCAGCGTTGCTTGTCAGTCAAGTAGCGCTGCTTGGCTACGGCTATGACGGCGGACCCTATGTATTGAATTCTAAGAAAAATCTATAGACTAAGAGAGCCAGATAGGGGGGATAGACTCCCCAGTTTAAGATTTAATGTGGCTCCATTGACTCACTCTTATCCTTGTTTGCTTATGTGATTTGTTGATTGATTGACATTTGTATATGCACATTATGTATAGGATAGTTATATTATATTAATTACTATATATCTTATTGAGTCAAACGCTCATTTTTATACACCTTTTTTTCTAGATTGTAGGTTGAGCATAGGAGTACTGCTTATTCAGGTCATCCTGCCTTTTTATTTCTCGGCAGGAGTGTTAATTGAATATTTTTTATTGTATAATTATTTTTTAGAACTCTGTATTGTATTCCTTTTCTTGTTTATCTTCTTATTCATTTAGTTCGCGATTTAGTTATATATATTTGTTAATAAATGCCTGATGATGTGATGTGATATTATATTAAAGTATAATCTTAGTAGGCTAGCGGGTTCGGTTCGAGATAGTGACTGCTGTCATCATTTATATTTATCAAAAAATGAGTTTTCAGGCTTACTACTGGTTCTGGGAGCCACGTGCTTTTCCCATTCCCTAATGCCGGTCATGTGCCCTCGGGTTGGGCCGTGACACTAATATTGTATGGATACGAAAGGAGTTAAGATATATTAGTTGTAAATGATTATAAGAGAAAGATGTTAATTATATTATGATTGGAATGTATATACATGTTGGGTTGATAAATAACCTGTGAGAATGAATCTTAATAAAGAAATAAGATTTTATTGTTGTAAACTGGTGATATTGAATTAATATATGATAATTGCATAAAGAGTGAGATCAAAGTAAGAATGTGTAAAATTATTATATTAAGACTTGTTAATTGAAAATTAAAAGCTGTTATCATTTGTGGTTTTTACAAATAACTATTTGTAAATATAAGTAAGGAGTAATTAAACAAATATACAATTCTAAAAATGACTGTTATGATTGAATAATCAGCGTTAAGGTATAAGTCATTAACCATTAAATTTAAGGTTATAAGAGTATATATTTTTTTTAAATAATGAAGTGATAAAATATCTTGAGTGTAATAGATGTATGATGCATATATGCTAAAGATATGAAATAATTTTGTCTAATGATAATTCGGTTAATAATATGATAATCTATTATGATTGTTTGATTAAATAGAAAATATAATGATGAGTTATGAAATTATGAAAAGATAATTGAAAATGACCCTAAGGGGGAGAAAAAAAATTATGTAATTTGATGAAATAATAATTTAATGAAATGATTAATTTTATATGAGATTGTAAGATTATGTTTTGATTTGGATGGTTTATTACCATACTAGATAATTTCGAGGATGAAATTATTTAAGGGGGAGAGAATTTTAACATCAGTTAATTTTAAAAAAATCATTAAATTAAAGGAATTAAGTAAATAATTTAAATGAAAATGAAAGTATTAGAAGTGAGAAAATAGAGTGTATATGTGAAATATATATAAAATATATATAATATATACAAAAATCAACTTTAAATAATAAAGTCAAATGGCAAATGACAAAGTTATAATTATACTTTATAAAATTAAAATTAATTAAATAGTTTAAAAATAAATTATTTATGGATGAAAGAGAAATTGTGATTTTTAAATTAAATAAATAATTAATTAAATTAAATAATATTTTATTATATATATATGGTTAAAAGATGAAAGAGAAAAAAAAATAAATTAAAAACTTCTTCTTCTTCTCTTCTTCTTCCTTTGGCCGAGAATCACTATAGGCATGGAGGGTGAAATTTTCTTCTTCCAATTACTTAGTCTAGCAAGGATTTTCAAGAAATAAATTAGAATTTTGGTTATTTTCTCTTGAATTAGTAAGTTTTCTAACTTTATCTTTGAATTTTCATAAAAAAAAATGAATATGTGAAGTTTGAGATTTTGAGTATACGTGTTATAATTGTTAGAATTGGTATGAATGGTGCTATTTTGATTAGTTATTATTGACTTTCAAGTTAGATGGAAGAAATGATTAAGTTTGGATGAAGTTTGGATGAAGAAGATGAGTTAGGGTTATGTGTACTTTGAAATTTTGAAATCATATGTT
Organism: Garcia nutans; assembly: GCA_947685225.1. Lineage (NCBI taxonomy): Eukaryota > Viridiplantae > Streptophyta > Magnoliopsida > Malpighiales > Euphorbiaceae > Garcia > Garcia nutans. The sequence continues at coordinate 22,599,592 of CANTUV010000036.1, read as the reverse complement.
TTAATTGTGCAAGTGGATTCCAAAGATGTTGTTTTGATGCCTAAACATAGATTTTAAAGTCAAATGATGAATTTAATCAAGTTTGATTAAAGATTTGAAAAAGTAGTGTTGAATTTAGAGTTTTGAAAGAGAATTTTTAAAGTATTGATTTTTGTTGATTTTAATTAATAAATCATATTATTAAGTAATTTAAATGATGTGAATGGGCTTAGATTAATATTTGAAATGGGTTGGAATGAAGAATTGGAAATGAAAAGGCTTAGGGCATATTTTAGGCTTTTGTTAAAGAATATGTGATTATTAAATTTAATTGATTAAAACATGTTCGAATATATTTTTAATGATAAAAATAAACTTAAAACACCAATTAAAATGGATTAAAAAAAATTATGTTAAAGAAAGAAAAGACAAAATTTTGGGATAGTGGTTGGAATGATGTTTAATTAGAATTTTATATGAAATGCCTTGAAATGTGATTCTAAATGATTGTATTTATTTACATTTTGAATATGTATTAAGAAGAAGTGATTTGTTCAACTTTAGTGTTGAAGGACAATTTAGAAGTGAAGGTTAGAGAGTAATTTTTAGCTTGGGTTAAGTGATAATTAAGGTATGTACATACTTTTAATAATTTAAATATGTTTGCATTTAATTTGGCTTAACACACTTTAGATAGAAAATATGTTAAGCTAATTAGTTATTTGAATATGCATATGTATTGCGATATTAAATGTGAAATGATATATATATATATATATATACACATTATGTACATTATGAAAGTCATTATTAGTAGCTAAAATGAATGAAAAGTAGTTTATGTGAATTATGTGAAAATGACCCAAAAATATTTTTGTAATATGATTGTAATATTAAATAACATACATTGAGATAAAGTGGTGTGAGATGATGAGTTCAAGTGATTTGGCATTGCCATAAATGAGAAAAATGAGTAAAAGATGCAATGTGATGAGAAAATTTAATTATGAAAAAATATGTATTATTTGTATGTGTCTAGTATATTATTCAATTTTTAGAGTTTTGTGTTTGGTAGCATGCCTATGAGATTATTTTTATTATTTGCCTTTGGGGTTAGACGTTGAACATCACTGATATATGATTTGCTTTCGGGTTAGATGTTGGGCATCACTATAATTTGCCTTCGGCTAGACACTGAGTGTCAATATGGACCAAAACAGCAACTCGAAAATTTAAATAGTATATTAGATTTCTTGGGCCCAATGTTTATATATGTGTTAATGTGATATATAAAAAGAATAAAGATTATGTTTTAAAGTGGAATTGCATACTACATTGTGAAATACCATGCAATAATATTATGCATTGTTATTATTTTAAAGTTTTATTATTATCAAAATATGCACCGCTATGCTTTTAGTTTAACGCAATTGTAATTCATCGTGCATGTAACAGAGTTGATCCGATAGATCTGAAAAGTTCATCTCGACCTGGTCAGGTCTAGGCTTAGGATTAATGTGCTTGAAATAAATTTTTGACTGCCACATGATCAGAGCCGGTTATTGTCATGTATATTTTCTATTTATTAGAACATATCATAGTTATGTATAATATATTTATATTTTTTGGAGTATTGTAAAATATTAAGAACTTTTAAACTAATTTTATAATAATGTATTGTATATATACTTTATAAATATATATGTACATATTTAAATATTTAAAAAAATGTAGAGAAATTGAGAAGTTGGGATAAAATACTGATTTATTTTTATTAGGAGTGTGTTTTTATGCATCTTGAGTACTGTTAAAATTTTTGAGATATCCATTTTATAGATAAAACTTTGATGAATTTTTTTAAAATTTTTATATAAAATGCTTATTTTGAGTAACTACAATTAATTGTAAATATTTCACTACTTGTTAAAAATATATTTTAATTGTTTGAGATTTTAAATTGAGAATATAAAAATTTTTATTTTTATTAAATTGATTCGTGGCATTCATATATTTTATACGTGTATTTAACATATATAGAATATATATATTATATTTATATAGGATATAAAGGTGTTATAATACTTTTCTAGTATAATATATATCTCTTAATTTACTTGAAAATTAGTATATATGATATTAATTACCTATCCAATTAATATATTATATTTTCACTATTTTTAATATTTGATATTTAAAATGTCATATTAATCATTAAAAATCGTATGAACGCAATGGAAGCTTATAAAAACAATCTTCAACTATATCAGATGAGAAGAGTTATTTATTATTCTTCAACTCGGTCAAATTTTCTGATTACAAAACACAGCATAAAGTTTTCATAGTTAATACATACAAAATCGATCGAGATGATTTCATTTCACCTAACAATCACACAACCTGTATTGAAAACTATAAGATGCAATATCATGTGATGGTACCCATTTTGTAACGCATGTTCGGCAGATAAATAAACATATTGCTTGAAATTGTCAATTAATTTTTAAATTGGTGGTTTATGATCGATTATTGAGATATTTGAGGAAATTAAAATTTTTGTATTTACACAAAATGAAAGATTGTTACCATTATCAAATAATTAAGTTGGCAAATGTATACATTCGATTAACTAAGATATAGATTGCTTCTAGACAACCTAGTAGTTTATAATTTCTCTCGCGATGCAACAGGGACTTGGAAGTTCAAGTATGTATAATGAACAAAGTGTTGTGGGATTCGAGACTTATTGTCTCTGACTGTTCTGCCCTTATTCAGTGTAAGTCAATTTCTATTATAAATCTCTAATATTTTTAATAAAAATACTACATATATCAAATTGATCCAAATATAAAAAATTTTATGCATTAATTACATTAAAAAATAATTATTCTAACCATATATTTATTAGACTCTTCTACTAAATATAATATTAAAATGGTCATTTTCCTAATACAATCAACATATAAAGAACTTTTAATTTGAATCAATTTGATCTATTTAACATTAAAAAAAACTTGCTATTAATTAGTTGGAATCCCTCCATTATCGGGAAGAATTTATCTTTCACATTTCAATGGCATGAATGTTGAGTTTACAATAAGGTCAAAATATAGGAAATTAATCTTTTTAACTAATGCTAAAAGCAATTAATTTCTTCTAACTCCAATAAGGGTAAGCATGACTTAGAAGTATAATAATGAATCAAATAAGAAAAATATCTTCACACATTACATGAAATGTAATTAATTAATTAAAACTTGTAATATTCATTTTAATTTCATATATAGGTGATGATAAAAAGCTTTGTCAAGATTTATTTTACTGGGAGATTGCCAATTAACTTCTCTAATGATATGCTGATGAACAAGTCATTTTGCTCCATCGATCAACTAATAATTATTAAATATGCTTAGTTTAATTTGATTTTAACCACTAATTAATTGTTGGACAGGAAAATAATGATGATTAAAAGTCCAAAGCAAGTATAATCGAGAAGACCTTTACTTTTTTACGAAACCCTAGCCCTACAATACCATCAGACGTACATGCTGATCGGTTTTTCTACCATTCTTTGAATAAGTGATTTTTATTATATATATATAATTTATTTTTCCATCCAAATTACTAATAGTTCATATTTTTTTATGCAAAAGCAAAAGGCAGAAACTTAATTGAGGAAGAACAATAGGTTATCATTTCCAATTCATGAAGTTCCGTATTATTTTGGAATTGATCACTTAGGACTTTTTTTATGATTTAAATTGAAAAAATTTAATCTCATTTGTAAAGGTTTCGGGCACATATCAAACAATTAAATTCATTGTACTTTTTTTGCTTTGATGCTTTATTATTTCTAACCAATCTTGATTAATAGTTCTTCTTACAAGTTAATATGGTATAATTGATATTAACCTTTTATATATTTTTTATTTTTTAAAAAAATATATTTTGGATTTTAAACTTGTTTTATTATATTGATTAGGAGAAATAAATTTATTAACGAGATAAATATCAACTTACATATAAATAAATAAATATTGATTCACTAAAAACATATATTGCTATTTTTATTCTTAACAAAATGTTTCATACAAAATAATATATATATATATATATATATAGAGAGAGAGAGAGAGAGAGAGAGAGAGAGAGAGAGACGTGAGGATAAAAATAATGATTAGGCACAATTCTTATATACCTAGAAAACAGAATCAACAAAAACTAGCTTTGGTTTTTTGAGATAGAAAAGATGAAAATGCAAGTGTTATTGAAGATAAAATTAACTAAAAATGACCAAATCCCCAACACCCTTACTTTTTTTAACTAGGACTAGGGATTAAGTAGGTATTTTACCAATCCAACCAATCATAACAAAACATTTTCTGAATTTTTCGAGACAACAAAGGCAAAATGCAACACATAACATAACCAACCAACCAATAATCACAGTTTTCATTTCAAATGTCTAAAACGGGATATAGAATAATTAAAGAAAAGTGAACTTAACCTTCAACATTTTGGGCCATGAAGGTTGATCTTGTATTCAGGCTCTCAAGCATAGTTCAACCGGAAAATGTCGTTCAACACGTAAAAGCTCCCTTGTGGGGTGGGTATCAAATGAAACATCTGAGAGCAGAAAGCATCACAAGAAAATTTGGTAAAGTAAATAATCACACCTTTTATTGGTACCAGAACAGCAGATACTGAAGAAATATAATAAATCAAAAACCAGGAAAAAATAAGTGAAAATTAAATGCCATGCTACAATTGAGATCCTAGAAAAACAAAGGATATAAGATTAAAACAGAGCACATGCATCATGAAGAAACAAACATTTTGAGTAAACCTTTTAGAATAAAAAGATTTGGATAACCAAGTTCTAGAAACATCCATATTCACCTGCTCTTGATAAAACTAGCCAGAACATGTCCGCAGCAATATTTATCACCCAGAAACTATTAAGACTCGCTCAATAAATAGCTTAAACGTAATTTAAACATAACCTATTAGGCTCACTCAATAAATAGTTTAAATGTAGGATATTAGAGGCTTAGAGCCTAGATAAAAGATAGACGTTTTCCAATCAACATATTAATGCATCGATGGGAAGGTGTAGAACACTTTTAGAAGCAAAAAACCGTATCAGTATTTTGTGGTCACAACAAATTAAGCTTCCAAGCAAGCAATAATTAAGAAGCTTGCTCCAAGAAAAACACAAATTTATGCACTTACTTCAACATAAACTTTTCTTGCATGGAAATTTCATCACTTAAATTATTATTTTGCCCAATTGCTTGATTTTTTGCTTTTACTAGCACCATCGAAATGCAAACAATTACTTGATACATCCATGAGAAAAACATAAAGCAACATTACCGAAAAAAAAAAAACAACAACACTTTGTGAAAAAACATATAAATTTCCAGTCCAAAAAGCATTTGGATGAATAAAAACATTCAGCACCATGCACCCAAAAACAGAAATACATACTGCTATCATCTCGTGCTAAATGTTTAAAACATTAACAGGGACCAACAGATAATGCAAGAATGAATTTGGAAATACAAAACAAAACAGGAACGGGATCAAAAAAAGAACAAACATCCTTTCAATCAAAGGAGGATAGAAAACCCATGAAAAATTTGTACAAAGGGACAAACTTGCTTGAAACTTTTTAAAGAAATAAAAATCAATCACTTGTCATCACAAACACAAATTATCATACTAATGTGGAGGTATAAATACAGTTCACCTAGAACTCATGCCAAAAGCTTTCGTACCAGATACTCAAGAGAAATAATTACAGCACATTCAAGTAAACTAAGCCTGAGTATCATGGTATCAAACTGTATATTATATGCTATATTGACAATTTTCCCTTTTATCTTAAAGAAAATTGCATGCCCCTAAGTTCTTTTTCAAAATCATACGAGCCTTAAAAAGGCATACTGAATACATAAACATTAGTGAACTCTATAAAACAAGATTATATGTATTCTCCGCAGTTGGTGATTTACTACACAATTACATACTAAAACACATGAATGTAAACTATCATGAACAACGTTCAGTATTTGTAACTTATAACTTAGTCGTGTATGAAGAACTTCCAAAGATGGGAAAAATCCTAGATCCATCAAATCCAGAAAGCATAACTAATTTTCGCATTGAATTGAATTTTAAGGAGATCGGGACTTGAATCTCCGAATCTACAAACAAGCAAGAATCAATAAACAATCGTAAATTTAAGATTGATTACAAGTAGATCAATCAAAACACGCCTCGACTCCCTAACAAAATCCACTAACAACCATAGATCAAATAAAATAAATATCAATTAACATAAATATATACCTGGCTGAACTTAAGGGCGTGTTGTTCGCCGGTGAGCTGGAGATTACCGGAAACAAAAACAAGCATACCACCGGCAGGACCAGAAGGCTGACAATCGACCGTAGTGATGCTATGCTGGCACTGCTGGAAAGGAAGACTAGTGAGCTTAGCGACTATGTTTTGAGAGGCTTGAATCTTCTGGCCTTCGAAGGTAAGCATGGATCCGTCCTGATAAAGGTTAGCCAAACCGGACCGGTTCGCATCAAAAGTCGAGTAGTAGTGCTCGACGAACGCCTTCGCCACCGAGTCTGGATCCATATCGGCGGATTTTAGACCTTTTTTGGCTCTCCGATTTTTGTTATTTCGCCGCTGCTTGAAAGAGACACTACTTTGGTGAATGAAAGAGAGAGAACAAAGAGAAAATCGAGATGGAGAGGGTTTCTTATTAGGTTGAGATTAATAAATTTCACTCGACACGATGGGTTTTTAAGATATCTCCTTTGTGTATACTATTTATTTATACGCCTAAAAATACGTATTGCGTGTATTTAACGCTCCTTTTTTTCATTTCAAAAATAAATAATATTTTATTCCTCTCAAATTAATAAATATATCTTTTATTTTACAAAAATAAAAAAATAACTAGTTTTATTAAAATTATAAATTTATATACACATTTTCTATTATATTCTAGTTTTAATATGAAATTTATTTATTAGATATTTTTAATAAATAACATTAAATAAGAATACTCAATTCAACTCAACTCAACAACTCAACAAAGCCTTAAACCCAAATCAATTGGGGTCGACTATATAAATTCTTTTTTTTTCACTCAAAACGATTTAAGATTATTTCTTCTGATAGATGTAACATAATAAGATTATTTTAGACCACCTTTAATCAAGTCAGTTTAAGCCTATATATACCTCTCTTAGCTATATCTACTCTAACTTGTTCGATTTTTTTAACCGGCACATCGCTAAGTCTTCGTTTTACATGGTCAAAATATCTCAATCTATACTCTCTTATCTAATTCTCAATAGGTGTTATCCCTACTTTTTCTCTAATGTACTCATTGTGGATCCTATCTATCTTAGTATGACTACACATCCATTTTATTATTCTCATTTCCGCAATATACATTTTACTCATATGTTGTTATTTTACTACCCAACACTCACTATCATACATCATCGCAGACCGTATTGCAGTGCGGTAAAACTTTTCTTTTAATTTAATAGGCATATTTCGATCACATAGAACTCCTGTGATACCATTTCACTTCATCCAACTAACTTTAATCTTATGATTTATATCTTCTTCACAACCCTTATCTTCTTGAAGAATAGAGCCAAGATATTTAAAATAAGTACTATGAGGTATTGTTATTCCGTCTAAAATAATTTTGCCTCTTTCTCTATTCTCGATATTAAATCTACAATGCATATACTCAGTCTTAGTCCTACTTAGCTTAAAACCCTTAGATTCCAAAGTGTTTTTCCATAACTCAAACTTTTGACTTACCACTGCTTGAGTCTCATCTATTAATACAATATCATCTGCAAATATCATATACCAAGGGATGTCATCATGTATATGTCTTGTTAGCTCATCCATGACCTAGGTGAAAAGATAAGGGTTCAAAGCTGAACCTTGGTGTAATCCAATCGAAAAGAAAAAATCCTTAGTATCCCCTCCCACAGTGCGGACACTGGTGATGGCTCCTTCATACATATCCTTCAAGACTTGGATATATCGTACAGATATTTTTTTAAGCTCTAGGATCCACCATAAAACTTCTCTAGGGACTCTATCATATGGCTTTTCCAAGTCAATAAAAATCATATGTAAGTCCTTCTTTATCTCTCTATACTTTTCTATCAAATCTCTTATAAGAAAAATAACTTCCATAGTTAATCGATCAGGCATAAAGTCAAACTGATTTGAAGAGATACAAGTATCTAACAGCAAACGGTGTTTTACAACTCTCTCCCACAATTTCATAGTGTGGCTCATAAGCTTTATACCTCTATAATTTGAGCAATTCTGAATATCTCATTTATTCTTAAAAATAAGTATCAAATTACTTTGTTTTCAATTATTAGACATTTTCTTTATACTTAAGATCTCATTGAACAAAGATGTCAACATTCAACTCCCGTATCTCCTAAACATTTTCAAATCTCAATAGGTATCACATCTGGTTCACAGGCTTTACCAACTTTCATCATGTTCAAAGTTTCTTTAACTTTCGAAAATCTAATACGTCTAGTGTATTTCACATTTTTCTCCGGCCTAGCGTCTAAACCCTCAATGTTATCACTATAGTTACCATTAAGAAGTTCTTCAAAATAGTTTATCCATCGTTCCTTATTATTCTCTTCTTGAACCAGAACCTTATTCTTTTTATCTTTAATGCACTTAACTTAGTTTAAATCACGGCTTTTCTTTTTCCTTATCTTAGCCAATTTACAAATAGTTTTTTTTTCTTCTTTTGTATCAAGTTTTTCATACAAATTTTCTAAACATTAAATAAGAATAAAATAAAAATTTTAATATATTAATTAATTAAATGATATACATATTACAAATAAAATAGATGTTGTATCTATTAATTTGGGATGGAGGACGTTAAAAAATAAAGGCCATTATCTTTATTAATGTTGCATGGAAGTATTAAAAAAATTACATAATTAGGACTTTATGATAATTATAAAATTTGTTTCTAAGAATTTAAATTGTCATGGTTATTGAATTGTGAAAGAAAATACTTAATGCTATCTAATTTTTGTTTAGGTTATAGTTTTATGTAATTAATGTATAAATAAATAATAAAATTTTTATTTAAAAGTAATAATAGTATGAATAATTATTCCAATTTCTAATTGAATATTTGATTTTGAATTTGTTTGTACAAATAATTTTTTTTTACAATAAATTCATGTTAATATATAATATAATTATGTTTATTTTGTTTTGAATTAAATTTTCTCGAGTTTTTTAGTTTTGGAAAAGGTGATCTACTTTAATTTCATGCATAGATTTTTTCATTAATTAAATTATATATGTTGAGTTTCTTTGTGATTTTAAGAAATGATTTTTTTTGGGTAGTTTTATGTAAGTTTACATTGTAATAATATAAAATGTTTATAGGTACTTATAAGAATAATAATTTTTGAAAAAAAAATGTCTTTTAAATAACAATATTTAAAGAATAGGTGCATTTGATTATTATTATTATTATCAATTAAAAAATAAAAAAGGAAATTTAAATAAAAACAAACAATATGTAACAAATACACACATTATTATGTTACTGCATGTTCAACTCTGAATGCATATGCATCCAACAATGAATATCAAGTAGACTAAAGAAGTCTACTTGAAATATAGGCATAAAAGTAATAGCGAAATCTACAAAGTCATTATCCAATAATAGCAAAATTCCAAAAAGATTAAATGGACATTAATGTTTAATTCTCTTTTTTCTTCTTGTAAAAAAAATTGAAACAATTAAATTAAAAATAAAAATAAAAAAGCTGCACGCCAAAATACAATCCAGCGATAAATAAATATATTGTTTATATAATAAATTTAAAATTAATTTTTCAGATATAAAAAAGAAAAAAAAAAAAAAAGCGATGATCAACAAGAATCATGAGAGGTAACTCAAATTGGATACAATGTCACCATGCAAGTTACATCAAATTCTTGGGGTACAACAGAAACTTTTCTGTATTGTTAGAAACAAAAGAAGATGAAGAATAAGAAAAGAGAGTATGAATAGTACAATCAACATCTTATTAATGGAGATAATATACAAGATTGGTGTTCTCTCTTTCTTTGCTGAAAATCTTTTCTTCACCTGAATAACTCTTTATCTCTATGATACAAATAGATAATCCTCAAAGAAAGAGAGTGTTATCTTCTTGGATCATCATGATTCTTTATTACTACAAGAAGAAGAAGAAGAAGCAATGTTGTAGTTTCTATGATACACTCAAGATAAACTGGATTCTTCTATCAATTCAAAAGTGGTATCCATTATCGAATTCGACGTTCCTATCCTAACAACTGTCTCTGCACAAGTCTCACCAACACTACTAACCAACAGCTAGAAACTGAGAACAACTTTACAAGGATGAGTGAACCGATTTGCCACGTGGTTCACAAAACAATCACTGAAAAACTCAAGCCCAATCAGTCATGGCTATATACACTCTCTGCAACAAAACAAATGTTTTCCTGGAGAAATGCCAAAGAACATCAAGTAGTCAATAGGCCAGTCACAGTCCAAACGAAATGATTGAAAATCACTCAGAAAATGTATTTTGGAAAGCCTGTAAGAAAAACTCTTCATACCAGTCACAAATTTCAAGTTAAAGCTAATGGAATACTTACTCTTCGGAGAAATTCTTAAACCATTCAGGCATCTCAAAGCGTCCAGCATGCTTTCAACAGAAGTCCCTCCTCCCTCTACAAAATCACATTGGGAGTAGACTGGAAAAAGAGTGAAACCTCCCTAAAAAGTTGTTCGGCTTCAAATGGTTTAGAAACATATCCATCCATTCCACACTTCTGGCATTCCTCCTGTGTAGCTTGGATTACATCTGCAGTCATTGCTAAAATAGGTACATGCCAATTTGGAAGATTTGCATAGACTCCACCCGAAGCATCTCCACTTCGAATAGAATTGTTGAAATTGTGCTCTTTGTCGCGAATTTTCCTTGTAGCTTCAAACCTAGGGAGAAAGGATGTCATATAGTTTTTTGAAATAGCCTAGTAAACTGAAAAAAATCGGTTGAGAGCTAAGAATCCAGATGAGAAGCATTATGCTTTAGTGAGCTAAGTAACATATCCGACTAAAAACTGCTATCCTTCAAGTATTAAGTGTGATGACACACAATGAAAATAAGCCCTTGTGCACTTATATCAAAGATGAAGCACATAAAATTGCATGAATCTCTACAAAAGACAAGGCAGCTGCAGAAACATTTTTATCAGGAAAGGGAGTACATGCTAATTTTCAACAGTAATGACCAGAAAAGTTAAAAAGGTGTTGCAATTGACATACCCATCCATTTCTGGCATCTGGATATCCATGAAACAAGCATCAAAGCTGTGGGGTGGGGCAAGCAATTTGATTGCCTTTTCCCCACACTCTGCACAGACAACTTCAGCTCCATACTTTTTCATAGCCCCAGCAGCTACTTTGAGGTTCACTCCATTGTCATCTACAATAAGAATTTTTCTTCCAAGAAGAAGGTTGCAGAGCTCCCCATTGCGTAGGTTCCCTTTGTTCCCAACGCCCAATGCCTGTTGTATATATGCAGCCAACATGCTTGCCCTCAAGGGCTTCATGATGACAACTGGGGTATAAAAACCAGAAGTTGCAGTGCTTGCTCTGGATGAGCTGATAGAATTAGCCATAAGGAACAGTTTTGGAGAAACGCCATTTTCTATTTTCCTTATATTTTTGACAAAGAGAGCTGAAATGCTTGAATCCCTATCCCAAATTTCTTGTTCTATAAGAACCATGTTGAATACTGCATTCCCACTTCCTATGCTTGACCAAGCTAGACTTAAATCAGAAACTATTTCAACTCGAATTCCAAGCCGCTGAACATGATATGTAGAAACCTTGGCCCTTACAGGCCTGGGGTCCACAACTAATGCTGTCATGCATTGAAATTCTGAGGAGACACTGTTAGACTGGTTGCTGATTTTATGGCTCTTGTACTGATTTGAATTGGAGCAGCCATTGGCAAAAACAGCAGTAAATGTAAAGGTGGTCCCAATCTTGGGGATGCTTACAAACTCAATTTCGCCATTCATGAGGCCAACCAAACACTTGCTTATGCTTAAGCCAATGCCTGTTCCTCCATACTTCCGGGAAGTGGATGGACCAACCTGCATAAAAGGAGTGAAAATGCGAGACTGGGCTTCAGTGGGGATCCCTTCTCCTGTATCCTCAACTGAAACAATTAGATTGATAAGGTTAGGCGAGGTTGGCAAGCAAAGACGGCTAGATCCCTCTGGACTGAAAGTCCTAAATCTGGTCCAGCTGCGGCATCTGTCAGCAACTGGAAAACCACTCAAGGTGTTTCTCAATGAAGATTCTGTCTCCACATCTATAAAGTCATTACCATCCTCCACAAGATGGACAGTGACAAAGATGTGCCCTTGATGTGTGAACTGGCAAAAAAGAATGAAACCTAAGAATGCTGCTCTTACAAAAGCATATATAACAAAGAGATTGAAATGTGTTGAGTGAAGACATCAGACTTTCTATAAGCTTGTTAACATGGATGCTATTCTTCCTCATCTCTCTCCAACAAACTTGATCAAAAAAATAATTATAGAAAAAAGAAATATCTTACAAAATGGCCTAAGCGAACAAGCTCCAAGCTAAAAGTTTCAATTTTTACCAAAGGGGTGCACTATCTAAATGTATTTGCATCATATGGAATTAAGATTATGTTAGCATGATAAATCATGTTTTTCCCCTAAATCTCTATGGCAGCTGAAGAAAGCACAAATAATTTTCAGTGTCATTATAAAGCCCTCAATTCAAAAATTAGCTAAACACTTACTTTTATTGAATTTCCCATGAGATTGATGATGATTTGCCGAAACCTGCCTGGATCACCAATTAGCATTTCTGGAACACTATCAGAGATGTAAACTGCCAACTGCACTTCCCACCAATTTGGTCAATGCCAATATCAGAATTTAGCTATTAAATGGTGGAATTGAGCATCATAGAAGAAAAAGAAACTAAGCAAACATTGAACTAGAGGAGAAATTATTAGATAATGCACATGTATTATCCTTTCTTAAAGTGGTTTATAGAAGTTAACATTTATGTTGAGTTGAGCATTTATTTGAGATTAGCACCATGCTTGGGGGTTTTAGTTGAACTAGAACAATAAATTATAATCTGATGGAATGGAAAAAGGAAGAAGAAAGAAGGGATGAAGTAAAGAACTTAATGTTTTGGATGTTAGAGAGGTTAACAAAATATTTCAAGGATAAAGTATTTGGAAAGGGGTATCTTTTACCAATGAGGTCTGAACCTTGACTCGTTTTCTCAATTTTGAAGGAGAGGAAATGGAGTTTGAGGGGATAAATGGTTCTTCTATATCACTTTCTTTTTCCAAGTCTCATTAAACATCAAAAAAAGGGAAAACCCTTGTCCATTCCTGATATACTTCCATGCAAAGGCAGCACTAAAAAAGCACAAATCAGTAGTATCTAATAATTTCACCAGCAAAATAATATATTACCTCTATTCCTTTCTCCTGGGATTTGTCAGAAAAGAGCGACAGTACATCATCCAAAATTGCCCGCAGATTAAACTGCACATCCTCAAGCTCAAGCTTGCCAGATTCAATTTTTGCTTGATCTAAAACTTCATTGATTAGTGAGACTAGAGCTTTCCCACTGGCTTGTGCAGTTCTAACATAATCTTGTTGAGTCACATCTAGATCTGTGTCCATGAGCATATGTAACATTCCTGAAAAAAAATGAAGAGATATAAATTAGCATGCTCAATGAAGTTTACCAAACCATATTCTTAGCATAGGCTAAGTAGTGCATATTCATCACTTTAGTGATTAAAGAACATTTTCACAACTCACCTAGAACACCATTCATTGGGGTTCTGATCTCATGAGAAACTGTGGCAAGAAACTGCAGAAAGTTGAGATTGGATAAGGCTTTTCATTCTACAAAAACAAAATGTGACAAGCATCAATAAATACCTGAGATTTTGCAATATCAGCTGCCTCAGCTCGTTTCTTAAGCTCCATCATCTCATGATAATCATCTTCAACTTTGGCAATTCGATTCACAGTAGCATGGAAAATATGTCCAATAAGTAATGCAATCACTAGGACGCCAATTGAAGTTGTTATTTCTAACCATGGCCATGGTGGTTTCTGTTTGAACCTGCATTAAAGAAAGACCTTATTTTATGCACCCACTGCAACCAATATGCATTTTAAACATTAAAGATTTGTATTTAGGTTATCCCAGATAGAAGTTTTTACTACATCTTAAGATATGCTAGCCATTTGTATAACAGGAATTTCAAGGTATTTTGATAGGCATAGTCATTAGCAGTAAACCAGAGGGGTCAAAATCAGTCAATTTCAACTCAGGATGATGGGGGATGTTTGTTTATTACCTGCAATGCATCACATGCTTTCTATAAGGATCTCCAAAATTAAGGGTGCTAATATGCTGCAATCCATCATCTGATGCATTTGAACCATACATGCTGATGGGGCGAGAATGATTAGTATTGTCGTATACATCCACTAAGATAGTTTGTTTGCTTGCAAGCTGTTGAAGTAGCTTTTCCACAAGCGATTCAATATCAAAAACTCCTCCAAGATACCTGCTTGGCAGTAGCAGCAACACAGTAAGAGCTCCTCCTCAAAAATTATCATAGTCATAATATTTTCTAGTCTTTTAGCATCAATTGAAGGTCATCCTGACATCACATCAAATAAAATCAATTTATTTTTCTGGTTTCCCTACTAATGTTAATTTTTCTTCCCATCAGAATTAGCTTCAGGATTTCAAGCATTGCCATTCCTTCTAGATTCCGAGTCCATATTTGGTCAGGTAATGAAGAGAACCTATTTCAACACTAATTCTGTAGACCATAGTTGACAACACACCAAAAACCATACGAAATGCTTCCCAACAAATTTATAACAGATGAAAAAAGGCATACCCATCAGTCGCTTGAATCCTCTCATTTGGAGTTGCATTGGAGGGGAGATCTCCCTTGTACACAGCAAATGTTAAAATAACTCCAAGACGGTTAGTTTTGAGTAACCTAAAAGGGGCTGTTAGGACCCCTGTTCCTGATTCTCTGGCACGCAATACATTTTCCCTGTCTTCCTGCAGACATAAATTATAAGTCAAAACACACATATAAGTGTCAATACCAATGGATTCACACTCTATAAATCAATAATGCATTCCTCAGCAAATTTTGAAAAAGAGCATTCCAAGTTTTTAAGTAGCAGCTTATGTGAATTCTGAAAAGGAGTATTCCAAGTTTATCTTTTGCGAATTCTGAAAAAGAGCATTCCAAGTTTTTTAAGTAGTGCACATCACAAAATAAGTTTAGTGCTTTAATTACGAGGCTCTTATGAAAAGCTTAACTTATCACTTCAATATTGGATTTAAAATTATATCAAAAGCAGTGCAGATAGTAAAAAATCTAAATCAAGCCCAAAAAATCTAAATCAAGCCCACAAGTGTGGCTTAGGGGTTGAACCATGACGAATAACCAGGACAACAAAGGAGCTTACTTTTCCAGACAGCATATCAAGAGAAACCACATGCGAAATGGTATCCTGAGCAAAGATGACGGGGGCATATTCTTCCTGAATTGGGGATGGCTCCAATAATTCTGGAGCATAGTCATCTTTATGAACTGGATTTTGTTCAAGGGTATCCATCCTTTTAATAGTCCAGCCTTGTTGCTTCTCGAATTGTTCCCTTTCAGAGTGGAGCACCCTTACAGCATATGCCACACCACTTGTGAGGGGCCTCTCAAAGGCAGTTCTTTCTGTGTACCTTGCAAAAGTTCTCTATAAAATTGAAAAAGTTAGTTTGCGTTTTTTGACTGGATAATAGTGATTATAGACAGAAACTGGATCTGCTTCTTGATTAAGCCTTAATATTCTAAAATGAATACAAGAAGCAAAGTCACTAAGTTTAACATTATGAACTATTTTCCTGTCTAAGAAAAACCCAGAAAGTATAGAATTATAGCAGATGCATGATTAAGTACCTTAATCTAATTGAGTAAGCTAATGGATCAAGTCTAGTTTGCAAATTACAATACAGAAATCAAATTCACATTCTAGAACAGAAACAACAAAGAGTAAGGCAATTTAAAAACAGACATATGGTAAAATTATCATTCCCTAGCCTAGCAGACTTCAGGACATGGAAGGCGATCTAGTAACCTGATCAATAGCAGAAGGGTTTTTGCCATGGTGAAAAGTTGAGATCAAAATGGACATGGCCTGCACATGGTTCATGCTCACATTAAACTGATCTTGAAGCATCCTGGCCCTCTCATCACACATGCTTGCAAGGGTCTCTTTCCTCTTCTCAGTGGCTTGTGAGCTCATGTACCATAAGATCCACAAAGAGACCATGATCCAGAAAATCACCCATGCCACCAAGAGCTTTCTCCACCACGTTTTTCTAACTATTCCCTGAGATATTTTCCCTGAACCTGAGCCACACCTTGCTGATATATGTTCCCAGATTCTGAGCCACATCTTGCTACTATTCCCTGAGATATTTTCCCAGAACCCGAGCCACATCTTGCCACCATCACCAAGCAAACTAGTCTTGGTCTCCACAATTTCACCATTAACGAACCAGTTCATGGAAATTACTGATATAATCCAGCAACATAGCATCCAAAGTAGATGCCCCGCCTTTAAACCGAACCCAAATACATGGAACAAACTCATCCAAAACAGCAGCCAACGCAAGCTACCAAGAAACAGTAACAAGGTGAAGTGGGTCTTTACTGCTAATTCCAGGTAGAAATTATAAAAGGGTAGAGAGAGAGAGAGAAATAGACCCACTATCAAATCTACAGAAACTGTCTATCAAAACCCAACGTGAAGAAAATCCAAACTTAGAAGAACAGAAGAGACACAAGAAATGAAAAAAAGGAGCAAAGTCCACCGAAGTCCAAATTCACTATAAACAAGTGGAATCAAAAAGGAGACGTGGGTATAGAGAGAAGATGCTATCTTATCCACCTACAGGAGCTTCAAAAGAGACAATAATTCAGATTAAGTGCAACAAACAAAACTCAAGATTGAAGAAGATAAGAAATTCACATACAACCCACAACAAAGAATCAAAGAATCCACAGATTCTTTAGTTTCTTATTCCAAACAGAAGTCGGGTTTTTTTTTTTTACCTTTATCCCGTTTAGTCACCACCACCAACCAAAACCCAGAACACCAAATGGAACAGAAAAGATTCGAAATTCAGTTATTAAATCAAAACCCCAAAACCCTTCTAACAAAGAATCTGACAACAAAAATCTAGTTCACAACAGTCTTTTTAAATTCCCTCCTTAAAATCATCAAACAAGAAGAGAAAAAAATCAAGAAACCCATGAAAATGTGTTCAAGATTTTGACTTCCCAGTGCATCTCCAACTTCTCCAAATCTAATTCATGAACCCAAGTGGAAAAATCATTAACAATTATTAAATGGTCAATATAGAAATTTTAGCAGTTTAAGTAACAGCAACAGCAGCAACAGTTGTAGTAGTAGCAGTAATACTAGAAAAAGAAGGAAATACGAGGGGATTCATGGACACACTAACAAAGAAAGAATCTGAGAAAGAACGATGAGAAGAATATGGCCATAAAAATGTCTGCTAGTGTAGGCATCATCCCTATCCATACCATCCAGCTCAAAAAATAAAAATTAATAATCGCAAAAATAAAAAAATAAAAAAATTATTATTTTATATCATTGACAAGAGTATTCATTTCATTTAAAATTTTATTTTTTTATTTACTTATTATGTTTAAATATTTATCATTAGATTATATTTTTATAATAATTACATGAGTTTATAATAAATTAATTATAATTTAAAAATTATATGAGTTTATTTTAAATTTATTATATATTTTTATAAAATAATTAAAATATTCATAATAAAATATGAAAAAAATCACAAAATCTAATAAACGGCATAATATTTCTTAAAATAAATCATTAGTCAATATATATAAAGGGCAAAAAAGGTATAATCCCACTAAGAAAAAAAAAACACTGCTTTTTTCATAAACTTTCCTTTGTGTTCACATCCCCTATATCCATCCATTTAACCAGAGTAGACAACTTCAACACGCCAAGTCGCTAACCACATATGTTTGTAATTTTATTTATTCTGACAAAATTACCCTTCAATTAAATTAAAAGTAAAAATTTTTCATTTTTAAGCATTAGATCCCCAAAACTTTTACATTTTTTTAATATTACCATTTGATGGCCAATAGACAAAAAAGATTAGGTAAGTAAAACCATTGAATTGGACCAATGATGGAACTCTCAAGGTCTTATTATGTTATTTTGCATTCGAATCTAATTCCTATATTTGTATCATTATAGAGTGTTCTTATACCACCAACCAATTAAAAACTCTCCATTCATTAAGTAATTTTTAATAATTAACAAATACCTTATACATATTGGTATAGAGCAAACAAAATTTATAATCATAGAATAAAGATTATTCTTTGTTTTAGAAAAATTAATTTAATAATTATTACTTGTTTATTATATAAATAAAATGTTTGGTGACATAATATCAGTCGTATGATCTTATATAAATTAAAATATAATAATTAAAAAAAAAAGTTAAAACCCCAATAATGATAAAATAAATTTTATAATACAAAATGTGGTTGTAACCAACTTCCCTAACCTAAGGATGATAGGGCAAGCATCTTTTTCTTATAGCTTTTTTTATAAATTGTTTGCGATATAGGAAGCAACAAGAAGCAATTGCTTTTTGACAAGAAAACTAGTTTAATGAATTTTGGACGTAAAAAACAAAAAAGAAAAGACTTAATGTATTCTTATTTTTCTATATTTATCTATTTTAGTTATTTTATTTTTTATATTAATATATTTATTACTTTATTTATTTATTTATTTATTTTTACTATCAGATATTAATTATTTTATATTTTATATTTATTTATTTCATATTCAATAGAGACTCTAATAAAAATAATATTATATAGATATTTAAATATTTATTTATTATAAAATATTTAAATATAAAAATAAAGTGATTATTTTATTATTTATAAATATATATTAATATAAAATAAATAAATATAAAAGTAAAATAATAAATACGTAACTAAAAAAATAAAAAGATGAAAATGGATAATTATATAAGAGCTATTTGTATCATGCCAAGGAAAAATGATTTAGGGTGTTATTGTTATTAGAGCTAAAGAGGTTGAATGCAAAGTGGTTGGAGCGTGAAGGAAGTGGCAAAGAAGTAAATAAAAGGAAAAGTGGTGTCAAAATAGAAAAGGGCACTCTAATCAAGGCTGGTCACCACGTGATTAGGCATCACTACTCACTAATATATTTATAAATATAAGCGCATGTCCCACGTCAGCAGCACCGTTCTCTCAAAACAACCAATTAGATTCGTCTACGTGTCCTCCATAATCTCTCTTTTGCTACGTGTCACTTGTGGGTTTGAGATAAAATTATTAGCATGTCCTAGCCACGTGTACACATGCTCGTTCTTTTTTCTTTTTTTTTTTTTCCCTTCATTTTCCAATCTTTCCCTTTCATTTATCCTCTGTGCTCCCTCTACTTCACTTTAAAACGTTTTAAGTGAGCATTTAATTGTATCAAAATTTAGTAAATTTGACAAAATAAAATTTTTCACAAAAAAACCTATATTTATTTTTAAATAATTCATATTAAATAAAATACTTAACATATTAAATTTTAGCATTTAATTAATAAAATATTTTTATTTAAAAATAAAAAATTATTTTATTAAAAAAATTTATGAGATTTTATATCAAAAGATAATTATATTTATTTTTTAAGATATGATAAAATAAGAAATAAATATTATGAAAATAGTTTAGGTATTATTTAAATTTTTTTAATAAAATTAAATTATAATCAAATAAGTTAATATTTTTTTATTTTACTTTTTTAATATTTTACTGTATTTTAAATACGATAATATAGTATTTTTTAATAAAATATATTTTTAATAATATATTTTTATAAATTACAGTAACATCAATTAGTTTTATTAATAATCCATCAAATGACTCATAAAAAAATTTACTCATAATAACAATTTAAATAAAATTATCAATTTATTCTTAATTAATAATATTTTATTTTTAATATTTACACCTAATTGTCATTAATAATAACATTAAATATATAAAGAAAATTAGTAAATAATATTAAAATTTTATTTTAATATTATTAAATGTCAAATATTTTAAATCAAAATTAAAACTCAAATACAATATTTAAAATGAAATTGATGAATTATATTATAACTATGCAAAATTTTTAAATCCTACCAAATATGATGAACTCATATGAATCAAGACGAGTTAAGCCAGGTTGAATCAATTAAGAAATAAATTATTAATTGATTTTATTTTAATAATAAAAGATCATGTGTAATTTTGAGTGATAAGAATTGATAAAATATTTTTCTTTCGTCAAAAAATAAAAATAAAAAAGTTGGATACATAAAATTGATTAGGTTTGGATAATTTTTTTATTTGAATCCTGTTATAATTATATGTAGTTATATATACATGAATTAAAATATATGTTTTGGCTCTTAAAAAATAGGAAAAAAATTCTTAATAAATATATAAATCAATTTGCTTAATTATTTAATTTAAAAGGTCGTTTTGTTGCATTAAAAAAAATCTCTTCAGGGTTGTTTCCTACTGTTATGAGCTGGGCAAGTAGAAAAACAAGGCTTTTAAATATTAGTTAATTTTGGTAATTTAATTGTGGAAGGAAATTAATTAGTATTATTGCCTTAATCTTCTAATTTGTCAAATTCCAGCCTAATAAAATATTGTCAATTGGTTTAAATATTTAAAATGTTTCTAAACTCGCATTTTTCTTTCATTCTTTATTTTCAATCTCATTTTTCATAATGTAATCATATATTATAATATATTTCCATTGTTTTATATTCCAAAAAGGGATAAAATTTATTAAAAAATTATAAGAAGAAAATCATATTTTAATATCAATAATATTTAAGTCCTGTCATTCATTTTTAAAATAATGTCAGACAAATCGAGTTATTTTAAAAATGTTGTAATAGGTTTCGCTATATTTAAATGAAATATTTTTTTCATATTAATTAGTCATTTTATATTAAACATTAAAACCTATATATACCAATGCAAGTAGCCGGCAATTCTAAATTGATACTACTAATGGTGTGTGACCCAAAGAAGAATATAAGGAGACAATAATAAATAAATAAATAAATTCTATATAAAATAAAATAAAATTTAATAATTTATGCATAAAATTAAATTATTTTTAGTATAAACGACAAGCGCACATTCTACCAGCCGAAAATTATGGGGGCTGTCCAAAATTACTTTAGTAAGTTTGAATTGCTTTCCTTTTTTTTTTTGAAACTATGAATTGCTTATTTTTAATTAGTCTAAGCTAAAGTCTTGTGTTCAACTTTATTAGTAGTATGAAATTCCTCATTACTACTACATTAATATAAAACATAATGTTCGCAAATTTCCAATATCAAAATGTATTTTTTTTTTACCATTACTAGGTTTCTACTAGAAAAAATGAAAATTTTATTTAGTTATTTAATTTTAAAATAGAAAAAGGACAGAGAGAGGAATCAATTAATTAATTTCTAATTTTTTACATTGACAAGATATAATAAGAAATTAATTTTCCCCGTTGAAAAATATAAGGTAAAAATTTAAAAGTTTAGATTTTTATATATATTATAAAATAAATATTTAACTATTAATTTCGTAATGAAATTATAACAAAAAATAGTATTGTAATATTTTAGATCAATAAAAATTACACCTGTCTATGTGTCATATTTTATTTAAAGATATTAAATTTTTAAAAATCGAATATGTTAAATTTACCTTTTTTTTTTAAAAAAAATTGAGATCTACAACTCGCCGAATAAATAGATTTAATTTACAATAAATTTTAAAATCTACGAGAGATTTAGCTATTTATATAGCATAAATTGTTTTTTTTTTCTGTTGATATTGAATTTTGAAATTTATGAGAGGATTAACTATTTATAGTATGTATACAATAAATTTCTTTCTGTTGATTTTTTTTTTCTTCTCAAACTCATGTTTGAGAAAAAAACATAAATAGTAGTTGGTTATTTTATTATTAGACAAAAAAAATGAATTTACAAAATACATTTAAATGTGATTAAAAACTTAGAAGCTGAGTAATGAATTTTGGTAAAAAAAATAATTAATAATTTTTTTATTTAATAGTATTAAAATTATTTTTAAAATTGAGAAATATTAAATTTGAGAGAGTAATAATGTGTTTGGTTACACAAAAATTCTAAAAAAGTTGACTATATAATCATATTTGATTAGCAATACTATATTTATTTGTAAATGATCTATATAAAATAAAATATTGAGCTTATTAAAGCTTATCAACCAGTTGATAAAATATTTTACTTAAGGGATAGTAGAGAAAATATTTTACGGGAAAAGTGAATTGAAGGATCCACATGTTAAACGATAATTGAAGGATCCACATGTCAAACGATAATCATACTCATAATTTAATATATGATAAAATAAGAAAGATATATTATAAAAGTAGTTTAGGTATTACTTAAATTTTTTTGTAAAATTGGGTTCCAACCAAATAAGTTAAAAAAATTTCAATTCATTTTTTCAGTATTTTATTACATCTTTCAAATACAAAAATATAATATTTTTCAGTAAAATATAATCTTTGTAATATATATCTATAAAATATATTTTCAGTAATTAATTTTTTCAGTAATTTACTAAAAATACATTATAAAGAAGCTAATTTTGCAACAAATTGTTGACCCTAGAAAGGAGGGACCTTATTAAATTGAACATAGCCTTCCTAAACCTAAAACCCTTATAATAATAAACTACATGAAGGTTCGACTAAAATTGGACACACAACCCCCAAAAAAAACCTATAATCAAAGATTTATTATTAATTAAAATATAAATGAATAATGACTTGAGAAGGTTGGTCCATTAATGATATCTACTTTAAATCTCCAAGACGATGGGGGGGTGTAATTTTGAGATGCCACGGGCGTGTGACCACTGAGACAAGGCATAGAATATGAGAGATATATGATAATATATATGATGTAATGTTCTGATATTATATGGATAAGAAAGAAGTTAAGATATATTAGTTGTAAATGATTATAAGAGAAAGATGTTAATTATATTATGATTGGAATGTATATATACGTTGGGTTGATGAATAACCTGCGGGAATGAATCTTAATATGATCATAAGATTTTATTGTTGTAAACTAGTGATATTAAATTAATATGTGGTGATTGTATAAAAAGTGAGATCAAAGTGAGGATGTGTAAAATTATTATGTTAAGACTTGTTAATTGAAAATTAGAAGTTATTATCATTTGTGGTTTTTACAATAACTATTTGTAAATATAAATAAGGGGTAATTAAACAGAGATACATTTATAAAAATAACTGCGGTGACTGAATAGTCAGTGTTAAGTTATAAGTCATTAACCTTTAAATTTAAGGTTATGAGAGTATATTTTTTTAAGATAATGAAGTGATAAAATATCTTGAGTGTAACAAATGTGTAATGAATATATATATTAAAGAGATGAACTAATTTTATCTAGTGATAATTCGATTGATGATATGATAATTTATTATGATTGTTTGATTAAATAGAAAGTATAATGATAAGTAATGAAATTATGAAAAGATAATTGAAAATGACCCTAAGGGGAAGAATATAAATTATATAATTTGATGAAATAATGATTTAATAAGATGATTAATTTCACATAGAATTTTAAGATTATGATTTGATTTGTATGGTTTATGACCGTACTGGATAATTTCAATGATAAAATTATTTAAGGGGAAGAGAATTTTAACATCCGTTAATTTAAAAAAAATAATTAAGTAAATAATTTAAATAAAAAATGAAAGGATTAGAAGTGAAAAAATTGAGTGTATATGTGAAATATATATACAATATATACAATATATATAAAAGTCAACTTTAAATAGTAAAGTCAAATGGCAAATGGCAAAGTTATAATTATAATTTATAAAATTAAAATTAATTAAATAATTCAAAAATAAATTATTTATGAATGGAAGAGAAATTGTGATTTTTAAATTAAATAAATAATTAATTAAATTAAAAAATATTTTATTATATATATATGGTTAAAAGATGAAAGAAAAAAAAATAAATTAAAAACTTCTTCTTCTTCTCCTCTTCTTTCTTTGGCGGAGAATCACAACGGGCATGGAGGGTGAAATTGTCTTCTTCCAATTACTTAGTCTAGCAAGAATTTTCAAGAATTAAATTAGAGTTTTGGTGATTTTCTCTTGAATTAGTAAATTTTTTAATTTTATCTTTGAATTTTCATAAAAATATGAATATGTGAAATTTGAAATTTTGAGTACGTGTATTATAATTATTAAAATTGGTGTGAATGATGCTATTTTAATTAGTTATTAATGACTTTCAAGTTAAATGGAAGAAATATTTAAGTTTGGGTGAAGTTTAGATAAAGAAGATGAGTTAGAGTTATGTGTACTTTGAAAATTTTAAATCATGTATTTTAATTGTGCAAATAAATTTCAAATATGTTGTTTTTATGCGTGTATAAGGATTTTAAAGTCAAATGATAGATTTAATTAAATTTGATTAGAGATTTGAAAAGGTGGTATTGAATTTAGGATTTTGAAAG
Organism: Garcia nutans; assembly: GCA_947685225.1. Classification (NCBI taxonomy): domain Eukaryota; kingdom Viridiplantae; phylum Streptophyta; class Magnoliopsida; order Malpighiales; family Euphorbiaceae; genus Garcia; species Garcia nutans. The sequence continues at coordinate 22,574,691 of CANTUV010000036.1, read as the reverse complement.
AGAATTTTTAAAAGTATTGATTTTTATTGATTTTAATTAATAAATCATATTATTAAGTGATTTAAATGATGTAAATGGGCTTAGATTAATATTTGGAATGGGTTGGAATAAAGAATTAAAAATAAAGAGGCTTATGGCATATTTTAGAATTTTATTAAAGAATATGTGTTTATTGAATTTAATTAATTAAAATATGTTTTAATATATTTTTAATGGTAAAAATAAACTTAAAATATTAATTAAAATGGATTAAAAGGAAATTCTAATATTAAAGTAAGGAAATACAAAATTTAGGGACAATGGTTGAAATGATATTTAATTAGGGTTTTATATTTGAAATACCTTAAAATGTGATTATAAATGATTGTATTTATCTATATTTTGAATATGCATTTAAGAAGAAGTGATTTGCTCAACCTTAGTATTGAATGACAATTTAGAAATGAAGGTTAGAGAGTGATTTTTAGCTTAGAGGTTAAGTGATAATTAAGGTATGTACATACTTTTAATAAATCAAATATGTTTTTATTTAATTTGGCTTAACACACTTTAAATAGAAAAATGTGTTGAGCTACTTGGTTATTTGAATATGCATATATATTGTGACATTGAATGTGAAATGATATATATACATTATGTACATTATGAAAATCATTATTAATTGCTAAAATGAATGAAAAGTAGTTTATATGAATGATGTGAGAATGACCCAAGAATATTTAGGCAATATGATTGTAATATTAAATAATATACATTGAGATAAAGTGGTGTGATATGATGAGTTAAAGTGATTTGACATTGCCATGAATGAGAAAAATGAGTAAAAGATGCAATGTGATGATAAAATTTGATTATGAAAATATATATATATTAGTTGTGTGTGCCTAGAATATTATTTAATTTTCAGAGTTCTGCATTTAGCGGCATGCCTAGGAGATTATTTTTATTATTTGCCTTCGGGACTAGACGTTAGACGTCACTGATATATGATTTGCCTTTAGGTTAGATGCTGGACATCACTATGATTTGCCTTCGAGCTAGATACTGGATGTCAATATGAACCAAAACAACAACCCTGAAATTTAAATAGTATATTAGATTACTTGGGCTCAATGCTTTATGTATGTGTTAATGTGATGTATAAAAAGAATAAAAATTATGTTTTAAAATGGAATTGCATACCACATTGTGAAATACCATGCAACAATATTATGCATTGTTATTATTTTAATTATTTATTATTATCAAAGTATGTACTGTTAGACTTTTAATTAAACGCAATTGTAATTTATCGCGCATGTATCAGAGTTGATTCGGTAGATTCGGAAAGTTCATCTAGATCTGGTCAGGTCTAGACTTAGAATTAGTGTGCTTGAAATAAAATTTTGACTGTCACAAGATCGGAGTCAGCTACTGTCATTAATATTTTCTATTTATTAAAATACATCATAATTATGTATAATATATTTATGTTTTTAGTAAAATTTTAAGAACTTTTGAGACATTAGCCTTATTTTTAATGGTTTTTAATTGATAAATTTTTGAGTTATTTTGCATGCGAATTAATTTTTTTTTTCAATTTTGCCATTTCACATAATGAATAATAGAGTGATGTAACATTTTAATAATAACATTGAAAAAAAATACTTATAAAATGATATTTTAGTCTTTTGAAAAAAAATTACATTTCTTATTATAATTTTTTAAATTTTTTATATATTTTATCAAAAAAATTTAAGGTGTATAGTAACCTTATAATAAATTTATAGAAATAATTACATATATAATAAATTTTAAATATATTACATGAATTGAATTTAATTATAAATTAAAAAATTTTTTATTTAAAAATATTGATAAATTTTATAATTTTTAACTTTTTTTGATAATTTTACAAAATATTTTATAAAAAATATTTTTATGAAATTTAAAGTTTCTAATAATTATTTTAATATCTATAAAAATGCCAAAAACAACACTATTAATGAGATGGAGAAGTATCATATTAAATTATTAAATTTATAAATTTATATTTTTATTGGAAATTCGTAATAAATATTTATATTATAATTAATATTTAAGAAAAAAAATTAGCTAAAAATTATATAAAATAATAAAATAATAAAATAGTATTTATTTACATAATTTAATAATAAATATATATTTTTTAGAGTTATTAGGTTTAAAATTAATTTTTTTATTTTTTAATATAATATTAAAAAATTAATTAAATTAAAATTATTACATTAACTAGGTCACCCTAGCAATAGGCTCTGGATCTAAAAACAGACTAACGTCAGAGATTACGACTTTGCCCCCGCAGCGAACGTGCAGGGCTTATGCTTGATGGGATGCTTCCGTCAACAACTTTTTTAATTATTGGTTATTATACAATAATAATGTACTAATAAAATTATTAACAACATTTTTTTTTATTATTAAAGCCTAACATGATTTAAAAAATTATTATCCATAAAACATTGCGTAAGAGGCATTAAATAATTAAAATTTTTAATTTAATAACTGTTAATAAATTTTAATAATAATCTATATCATGTCAAAATAAATATTTTACGAACATTTAGCCATCATTCTCAATGGACAAATATTAATCAATTAAGTTTTTTCCGTTGTTTATATATATATATATATAAAGTGAATGAATTAATTTCAAAACTAAACTAAACATAAAAAACGACACAAAATTAATATCAAAATTAGAAAAATTGAAGATAAAAATAATAATACATAAATGTAAATTTTATATTTCTTCATACACTCAAATTAAAATACTATTAAAGATAATTTAAAATTTTAATAAATTATTAAATAAAAAAATTTAACTTATTATAAAATTAAACAAATTAATGAAGTAATAAACTAAATAATAATATAATTCCAGTTCAAAATAAAAATAATAACACAATAAAAATATGAGAAGTAATATATCCACTACAACTTAGAGAGTTTTTAATTATTTAATATAAAGACTAAACTTAAATATATAAAATAATACTATATATAATGAAAATTATAGTATTGTGTTATAATGTCTCTTCTGGCCCTGGCAAGTAATGTCAAGAAATGCTGCCGGCTGCTACCTTATTAGGGCAGGGCGGTACAATGATGGGCAATTGGCACGATATGGAACGTTGGATCAATAATGTTAATAAAAAAAGAGAAGAAAATCCAACGAGGAAAGGGAAGTAATTTAGTGTAATTGAGCAAAGTTGATTATTTAGTGTAATTGATGCCTAGTATTTAAAACATTTTAAATAAATTTTTTTTTAATTTTTTTTTATAAAATTAAGAGAATATAATAATTTAATATATATATATGAGTTAAAAACAATAATTGTAATAATAGACAGACGACATGTATTTTACTATTCAATTGTAGTAACCAACGACTGGCCAAAGAAATTTAGGTTAAAAAAAAAACTAAAAAGAAGGAAGGAAGAAGAAGAGAAAAAATGAAAAAGGACAAAACTTTATTAATTGAAACTATAGAATTTTTAATTAATAAAGTAAAAGTTCACCATCAAATCAAAATTGGGATTAGTTGATAATCCTACTTTTCTTGGTGACTCACACCGCAATTGCAATACCAATCATAAGACATCACCTCATTTATCTAAACATGTGACTGTAAAAGTAAAATATTTTATTTCTGTTTCCAATTGATACAAATATTTTTTTTATTTTATAATAATTAAAATTTTAATTATTTTTATTACAAATATAAATTTTTATATAAATTCATTATTATACTTTTTACGAAATATGCTTATTAATTATTTTTAATAAATAATATTAAATATAAATTAAATATAAATTTAATATATTAATTAATTTATTAAAATAATAAATAATGAGACTGTTTAAAAAAATTAATTAAATAAAAAATTAATAAAATTAACTAAAAATTTATAGTTAATTAAACCAATGGTTAGATTTAAATTTTTAATTTTTAAAATTTTTTATTTTAATTTTAATTTTTATTATTAAAAATTTATTCAGTTCGGTTAATCGAACCGAACGGCATAATAAAAAAAACTATATATATTAAATATATAAATAATTGATAATTTTATAATTATATTATAATTTATATATATTAATTATAAGTTGTATATAAATTAAATATGTCAAACATAAATCATATATTACATAAATAAATTTATAGAATAAATTATAAATTATAATAAGTTATATAAATAAATTATAAATTATGTATGTTAAATTATTTTGATAGATTATATTTAAATTTAAAATATAATTTTATATTTTAATTATATGATTGTGTTAAAATTAATTTAGGAATAGCCTAAGAGTACACGGAACAAAGACTAGTTTTAAATGGCCAAGCCAACTCCGTACTACACAACCCCAGATTGGGACTGCACACTTGAACTTTGCTTCTTCAACCATCGAAACCCATACTATTGGCACACAGTCAATTTAATAGAAAACAGGATAGCGTTTCTGAACTTTGACAATTAAGTTTTGCTTTGTGAAATTGACAATTAATATTTCAGATAAAGGAGTTATATTTATCCAAAAAAAAAATTCTTGTCCTAAAAAATTAGATTATATTAACGAGACCAATTCGACTGCTGTTTTTTTTTTTTTTATTAACTGGACTTTTAATTCTCATTTTTCATTACACTGATGTAATTTCTTTTGATTTAGATTGATTTTAATTGAAAAAAATTCTCCGAGCTTCGTTTTTTAAAAAAAGGAAAAATTATTGTGCAATATATATTTTCCTCTTTTACTAAAAAATAAATTTAATCGTCAACCGTGATCTGAGTATTATGTCAATAATTATTAAAAATTTCAGTTTTTGTTATATTCAATACCATTCTATATGAATTAAATATAAAATATTAAATAAATTTTTATATAATTGAATTCATCAATTTTTAGAGTTAGCTTATAGTATTTCATTAATATGAAAAATGGAAAAAGAAAGATAAAATTTGAAAGTTGGATTAGATTCATAATACAGCAAGAAATCCACTAAAAATTTGTGAAAAGAGATGCATTTAAAATAATAATAATTTCATGAAAGCGAAAGATACATATAAATATATATAAAGGCGACATTTGTTAGCAAAATAGATTATAATTGAAAGAGAGAAAGAACCTTTTATTTAACTTTAACACGTGTCACATTTGACAATTGACTCAGTACTTGCTGGCTAGCAATTGGCATACAAAAGCACTTATCTCCCAGCAATTTGTGAGTTATTTATTTATTTATTTAAAAAAAGAAAGAATCCATAAAACAGAACTTTAAAAAAGAAAAAATATGTGTAGTAATGTAATGTAAAATTACTGGGTCCTCTAAGCTCGTCACAATCAGCAAGGCACCAGGCAAAATGGTTGTTTCAATCATTGATGGTTCAGTATAAGCTAAAAAGTATAAAAGAGAATAACAACAAGTTGAAGAAAGAAATATAAATTCTAAAAAAAAATTAATAATTGTAACAATGTTATTATGATTCATATGCATTTAGATAAGAACCTAACATTAAGAGAATGTAAAAAAGTAAAAAAAAAAAAGAAGAAAGATACAGAGTTAAACAAATGGTCAAGTTCATCTACACATACAGCTATAAGCAGAGTCAGCCTTGATGCAAGGCCAGTAAGCTAAGCGAATAGAGCAACTCAATATAATTTTTGATTTTTTATATAGAAAAATATTTCGACTTCATGTTATTTTTGAATAGTTAATTATAATAAATGGATAATTAAAATTGAATGAATTAGGACAATTCAAATCTCAAAGCCGTTTGTGACTACAAGGATCCATAGTCCTAGTCTAATTATTTATGTTCTAGTAATTTAGGAACTATGGCTCATGAACTTTCTATTGATTAAACTTTTTTTTTTTTTGGTATTAAAAGAAATTGTTAGTATAAAAGAAAAACAAACTCCAAACAATTATGACAAGCAACCATGAAAAAAATAAAAAAAAGGATAAATTTACTATGCAGTCTTAATTATTTAATTTTATTGTTTTTATTAGTTCAGAAAACAAAATGCTTTGTTTATTGACTTCTCGGAAAACCCTGCAAAGCCCAAACATCAAGCAGTAGTTTGCAGAAAGATTCAACTAATTAATAAAATTAAATGCATATCTCAGGATTATGAAAAATTCTGAAAATCTTTGATTCATAAATTAATTTGACATGAACCTTACAGATTAAACATGTGATTGTTTGAAGTTGGAAATTTTAATAGAAAATTGCTGCGTTCATTATCCACCCATTACTTGGATTTCTCTGCCAAACTCATTGAAAACTTCAAATAAATTGGTTGATATCAATAGATATTAAATTTGAAACAAAGCCATTGTATATATAATACATTTGGGTCAGTAGAGCAGCTTACTGAACAAATAGTAAACCTTCAAATGAAGAACGCCCCTGGAAGTAAAGCAGAGAACTTCAGTTACAGAACTAACTGGTTAAGTTAAGACTACTATTATGATATGCAGAATCTTGAGTGTCAGCCTCAGCTTTAATATCTAACCGAGCTAAGCTATTAATTCTAACTTCTTAACAAGCAGAAACCTAATCAACTGCTAGCTATGGTGACTGAACTATATATATATATATATATAACTTAAATTTTCCATCTCAACATGGAGCCTGATGTAACAAAAACATACCCATCTTGGATAACAAAGAATTGAAATTGTTTAGCAGACAAGAATTTAGTAAAGAGATGTATCAGCTGCATCTTTGTAGAAACATAAGTCAAGTAGGAGAATTGAAGCCTTGCCTTGTATTGATTTCTGACTACATAAAAGTCAATTTCCAGGTATTTAATTGCCTTCCATGAAAAATAGGGCTTGATTTTAAAAGGTGAAATAAGATAGTAGAAATTTTTATTTCTTTAATCAGAGGCTTCAAGTTCAAGTCAAAAGTATGAAGCGCTTTAATCTTAATTGGCCTATCCATCCCGAATCCGGATGATTAGAAAAAAAAATAAAAAATAAAAGGTTTGCTGCAATGTGTAGCAACTAAGTTTCTGCATGCAGCTGTGCAAACGACTTTGAAACATTTTAGAAGTAATGTTATCCTAAACTTTTGATTATTATTTTTTTTAAGGAATAACAAATAAAAACGCAACATACAAAGAATAATGACCGGATACATCATACGATAAAATTATGGTAATTTCAAATTTATTATTGATATATATTGATATTTAAGCAATAAAACTTGTTCAAAGACTTAAATATCAATAATTTTCCTTTAAGTTAATTATAACATTTTATTAAAACCAGAAATTATTGAAAAAAATTCTAGTTAATTTCTTATTTTGATGGTTCTTAATATATTATTTTATAATTTTTATATTTAAATTAAATTGATTTTTTATTAATATGAATAAAAAGTTCATTTTTTTCGCATAAAGACTTTTATGATGTTAAATGTGAAATATATAAGAAATTTGTTAATGAGAATTTATAAATTTTAAAAACTTATCTTATTTTTCAAAAAAATTACCCTATTTAATATATAAAATTTAAAAATATAAAATGATTTTGTTTCAGACTATCTTCATTTAAATTATCTAATACTAAAGACAATTAGTCGATATTTCATAATAACTTATATTAGAAGACAATTATTCTGTATCTTATGTTAAATGTTAAAAGTAAAGAATAATAAAGTTGTAATTTAACAGTATTTTCGTGCATCTATTGTGGAATATATATATATATATATATATATATTAATTCATTGCTATAGAAATTTGGCAATTTCATAAGTTCTGATGTGCCGGCTGAATTCTATAGAACTTTATTTCGTCTCTAATCTCTACTTGACTGTTTTTGTTTGTTATTTACATTAAGAAAAAAAAAATACAAAAAAAAACTATAAATTTTAATTTTTGCTGTCAATGGCTTCCATAATAATAATAATAATAATAATAATAATAATAATAATATATTTTTAAAAATAAAATAAATTTATAAAAAATAAAGATTGAACAGATCTTATAATAAAATTATAATAAAAATAAAAATAAATCTGATAATAAAAATAATAAAAATAATTATCTAATAGATTTCATAATAAAATTATAATCAAATTTATCGTGGTATATTAATCACTGTATTTGTTATTATTAGGAAAAAGATAAAATACCATTAAAATTGCTAAATTAGCTCACAAACTCACGTTTCCAGTTGTTTATTTGATAGGGACAGGTGTCATTAGAAGAGACCGCTTCTCACCAGTTCCCACTTTAACCCGTAAAACTACAATACCCAATCAACGTATACAAACATCTTCCAATTATAAATCAAACACGTATCCCATTTACGTGGCATGGCCAATCACATCAAAGACTATGACGCTACGCCCCGTCACTCTATCAAGATTTTTTTGGGTAGAGCTATGATATAAAAACAAAAGGCGAGGCCCATTTTATCTTCAAATAATGAGACGCGGATTGGGAGAAAGAGAGAGAGAGGACTCGCCGGAGAGAAGAGAAGGAGACGGAATCGCCTGAAATTTCTCATTAAGCTTTGTCGCTCCGATCGTTTCCGACTACTAGATCTCTCCGTAACTATGGTAAAATTTCGATGATTTTAGCCTTTTAATTATGTATTCAGCTTTTTTATGTTTCGATCTCGATCTGCTCGATCATTTATCGTTTATTTACTTTTGACCGGAATTTGGATGATCGATGATTAAATCGATCTGATCTGTTGATTTGAGCAAATTATGAGCAATTGAATGTTACTTTGTTTTGAATGTATTGAATTTTTATGGTGTTTGTTTGATTGTTGTTTTGTTTTAGACTACATCAAGGCGCCTTGCAGGTAGGAAAGTTGAGAAGTTCGAAAAGAACATTAATAAGAGAGGAGCTGTTCCTGAAACATCTACGAAGAAGGGAAAGGACTATCCTGTTGGCCCTGTTCTGCTTGGATTCTTCATATTCGTGGTCATTGGATCATGTAAGACTCACTACATTTAAAATGAATTGATAAATTTTGTTTTAGTTATTTTAAATGCCATTAAGATGAATTGATTAGAGTAAAATGTGAATTTTTTATTTACTCTAAATATAAAAAAGATGAAATTAGAAATGATTTGTATAAAATGGGGCCTTATTGTCACTTGAATTGGTTTGATTATCTTAACAAATTGTGATGACTTCCCTGAAATTCAAATAAGAAATAACATAGTTTGAAAAAAATTTGACTTTGGCAGTAGAATAAATATGATTTTTCAAATGACTTTTGTGGTTGGGCTGAGCTTTCCTTGAGTTTATATGCTTCCTTTCTATGTTGATTTCATATTCATTTTGTACCATACAATGCTTAATGCACGTGAATGTGCCAGACTTGAATTTGGAACTAAAGATTGGCATTATTGAACAGTCATATCCTACAATGTTTATGAAAAAGAGAATACATATAACGACCCCAATTATCTTGGGATTAAGCATTGTTGAATTGAATTTATTTATATTAGAAATTAAGGAGAAAACATACTTTTTTGAGTTTTATTTTCCGTGTTGTAATAGAAGTGAAAACAAAGCTTTGTTTTTGGTGTAATGAAAGATTGAAAACTAGGGTGGCTTGCCACTGTGTTCGTATTATAGTTAATCTTTAGAAAATTTGCATTGGGTTTTGCGTTTTTCCATTGTTACTGATCTCATTTTCTTTTTGTTGTTTATAACAGCTTTATTCCAGATAATCAGGACTGCAGCAAGTGGAGGCATGGCATAAATGTAGACACACCATTTTGAGAGATGGAAGCAGATGTTAGCCTGTAGTTGATATGAAAATACTTTGACTTGCTGTTATTCTTGTTCTGAACTCTGCTATTTTAATAAAAAAATATTGTGATAGACATGACATCTTTAATGCTGCCGAGTGATATTTGCTAACGTGATGTGGTAATGGTGTTCTATCATCTCTCTGCCTTTCATATGTTAACCTGTCCTGTTACTGTTAATATTCATATATTATATATATTACACATACGAGTTTGAAACAAAGGAATGCATTTTCTCTTTTTATGCCTTTCATATGTGTTTCTGTAGCTTGAGAGGTTGTAAGCTGGTTCGATAGGTTATTTTTTTCAGCTTATAAGCTTGAGTTTGTAAGTTTATAAAATTGCTTAAATAAACCCTTTTTGTTTGTATCAATTGATTAATGACGTAAGCGCGATAAGTTGAGCTAATTTTAAGGAATAAAAAGCGAGTTATTGTGCTAAAAATACTTGAATTTTTTGTGTAATAAATTCCCTCAGCCAACCGGGGTACTCATGAACCAATATTAATAAATTTTATTTTATAAGTAATACGTTAGTAAAATAATTTGTAAAAAGATTTTATCCAATTATATATTGCTTAAGTAAATTAGAAAAATCAAGGTGTTAAAATAAAAAAAGAGAAATTGCATGTTTCAATAATAAGTCACAAGGAGTTCCTCCACACAAAAATCTTACAAATATGCAATTACAGATTGTGTTAAGCTGCTGAGAATAGCTTAAAACTATAAATTTTAGTACAATACTAGAATTTCCTTGCTTCAAATAACCATTTTTATTAAATTATTTCAGCAGCCTAACAAGTTATAATCGTTGAGTTTTTCTTTCAACAATTTTGTGTGATGGCAATTCTCAGCAAAATTGGAAGCCATCATCGGTGGTGGAGGCACATTTAATAGCTCCTTTTGGCTTTGAAATATAAAGAACAGAATCTTAAACCGGCCATCTGGATAGCATTTAAAATCGTAGTCTTTCCCATTCAAAGTTATTTTTCAACATGTTTGTACAATCATAGCATGGATCATCTGCTTCATTAAAATAACAAAGAAAAGTTGGGCTGGAGATGGTAGCAGCAGCAACACAACAGATCGCAGCCAAGAAACTGACTGTAAGATCAACACCAAGCCCCTGCTCTGGCGTGTGCAAATGCTGCTTATATTGCACAAAGACGAAATAAATCAAAATCAAGCTGTAGCAGCAAGGCATGGATGGAAGGCAGTGCCACATGCAATCCATTGCCGCTTTCTCCCACGTGGTACCAAACAACCAGGAACCTTAAGCCATTCCCTGCTCCTCGCATTGTATGTAACTAGACGATTCATTTGTCTTGATCTCAAAGACAACATGAGCAAACCTTTGTTACCCAAGCAAGTCATCCTAACGTGCTTCCCATAAAATTCTAAGCACCATATGTTTGGCATTCTGTCAACCTCCTTCCATAAGAGAGTCATCTTCTGCAGCTCCCATATGCACACACACGTGGCTGCATTTTTCGTTAGCAATCCCACGAGCATGACTCGGCCGCCACACTCTGCAAGTGTGGGGTCACTCAAATGAAGCGGGACTGGTATTATGAATTGCTTCCATACCCCGGTAACCACATTGTAGGACACTATCCCTTCAGGGTCTGAACGCATGAAATAGACAGTGCTGTCAATGGAAACTGCTTGTGACCGGAAGTTAAGGGATAGCGGTAGCTTAATATTAGAGGGCATGCTTCCTGGCCGAGTCCAAGAATTCTTCACCGAGTCATAAACTTCATACTCTCCATCACAGCAAACCCATAGGATCTTGTAGCCCCCACTAGTTGCACTTCTGTTCAAAGTCATCCCCACAGCAATGCGAGACCAGACCTTAACTGACCTGGCTGGCAATTCTTTGAAAGACTGTGTCAAAGGGTTGCAAACATAGAAGTTTCTGTGACCAATATCAATAAAGCACACCAGACCCCCTGCTGAAGCAACTGGCAGGACAATCATCTTAGCGGGCAGAGAAGAAATAGTGGGGTGATGCCATTTCTTCAAGGAAGGATCATAAATGGCTCCAGAATTCACATTTTCATGAGTAATAGTATAGAACCAGGGATTGGCTCGAGGAACTTGAACACAATACTGGGAGAAGCTCTCAGAGTTCAGCAAGGAATTCCATTTTCGACAAACTGTACGAAATCGGAAAATCGTTGCAACTGGAAGCCTGGCAATGACAGCTTCAAAAAGGTCTTCCGGAAATTCTTTCCAAATTTCTTGTTCCATAACCTCAGTTGCACTGGTAGTTCCAAGTAACTTTCCTCGGTTCCGCTCCTTTTTAGATTTCTTGGCGGGTCGAAGCTTTGAAGGTTCCAACATCTTGAGACTTCCAGATTTTCCAGCTGCCATCACAAGGTCACAGAAGTCATCTGCAGAACCATCGTGAATGTCTAGGACACACCACCTGTTGGAAAAAAGGAATATATGTTCCTGAAATGGAGTATATGTTTGTATCTAATGCGCATGCCCAAAATAATTTGATAAAAATCACTAGAAAAGACAAGCAAATGGAGGGTCAAAGCTTAAACAAGTTACAAATACATCATAGCTTTGCATATTAGTTCCAGCAAAGTTTGCAATGACCATGGCAAATTAAAGATGCATAATTCAACAAGTGCCAAGTAAAACAATGGTAGCAAGTTGCAAAATGCAGTCATAGATTATAATAAATTTGAGGTCTTGATCATTCCACCATGAGAAATTCCAAAACAAAAAGAGCAAACAACAAAGAAGATTTATTCACTTCTATTAACCAATGAAACCACAAAAAAGTAAGGAAAAAGCAAGAAGGGTCACCCTCTAAACATAACCCTTAAAAACTGTGAATACAAAGCATATATAAACATACTTTAAAGTTTAACAAGCGCTGTTCTGGGAATACCATCATAGAAGACAACAAAAGCTGCTCAGAGTCAAGACCCGCATTTCCAGTCATGCTTTGAAATCTCTTTGAGACTAGGCAAAACTCTCGTCTTTCATTAGATTATCATTTTTTCCTCAGTATATAGATTCAGCATTTCTTTTATATTATCATTTAGCATGTGAAAAAGGAGGAACAGGACAATAACAAACCCCAACTAGTTTAGAGGATTAGTTAAACTAAGTTTATTTTAGCATGTGACGTCACTACTTACGCATGTATCATACTGAGCTGACTTATTGCATATAGACAGACACAAATGCCATAGATAAAAACTGCATGTTTAACATATCATTAATGGAAAAACTTTAAAAAATACCACAACTTTTGGGACAAACTGTATCGCCTGAGATCGAAATACGACATTAAGATGATAAAATTAAAAACTAAAATGCATAACAGATTAATACAACAATCAAGGAATTGAAAAAAAAAATCATGGATTTTGAGAAAAAAAACCCCTCAAGGTGCCAATCCCTAGGGGACAGCATTAAAGCCCACACTTCAAATCCTAAGATGTCAGCTCCAGTCACAATTGTTACACAAAGAAGAAAGCCAAGGAGAGAAAGTTATCATCTAATCCAAAAACTTATTACCGTAAGGGATATCTAATTATTTATAGCACATGATGCTATTCGGTGAAACGAGATGCATTCATACATGAACAAACTAAACAAACACAAATAGCAAAAAATCTCAGATACAGTGACAAGTAACTAATTTGCTTGCATACACACATTTGCAAATATGGATACAATCTCTAAAAAAACAAATGAATATGGATACAATGACAGATTTTTGTTATCCATGACAAAGAAATGTTTCCGCAGGCATTAATTTTTGAAGAATGAACATAAATCAAAGAGAAACTGGGTCCAATAATTCATTGCCACATAATATCCCCAGGATTTTGCTCTCTTATAACTAATTTACGGGTTTCTTCTTATTCATTTTTTCCTCTTTCAGAAAGCAATGACTCCCATTTTGTGCATGATTTCCTAAAGAATAAAAAATCAGCAAATTTTGATACCTAAAATCCTATTTCCTACCTAAGATCCTATTTCCTAATTTCAGGATAGCAAAAAAAATCCAATGAAGCATGCACACAATATACCAAAATTAAAATAAATAACCTGTCATCAATATAACATAAATAATCAACAGAATTCAAGTTGATTATCATAGTTTTTTAAAAAAATCAGCATGAAGCAATCAAATTCAAAAACACTCCCTAAATAGTATACAAGGGGGGAAAATAAAACACAATAACAAAATTAAAGATTAAAAATCAATTAATTACAAACGAAATAAATCAACAAAATTAATACCCAAAACCAACTAATTAACATCAAATACAGAGAAAAATTCGAACTCCTTTGCAGATTAAAAAAGAAACAAAATTTTGATTTCCAATAAATAACAATGCCATAGTACCATAGATCACCCTGGAAGTAATGAGAGCCAAAATTTGAAATTAAAAATCAAATGAAATAAATAAATAAATAAAAATACAAACATATATATAAATGTTATAAACATAAAAACCGCATTGCTTAAGGTAAGTCATAGAAGTCACCTAACTGACCAAACTCACAATCATAATTGGATAGAAACAGAACTGCCTAAAAATGATTATCAACAAATTAAAATACACATAAATATAATGAGTAAAAAACCTAAAATAGGAAATAATCGAGAAATGAAAGGGATCTATAGAGTGACCTGTTGTGATTGTCGTTTCGGTGAGGGTGGTGGAGTTCGAGTAATGGTTGGTGATGACGGTGAAGCGGCGGAGGAGGACGTGGTGGAGGAAGAGGAGAACCGTAAAGATTCAAGAGGTCTTGAAGCTGACCGATTAACTGTCTAAGCATGGCAAGCTCTTCTTCCATGCCCAAGAAAAAGGCGGCAAAAGAGCCAAAATTAAAAAAAGAAAAAAACAGAGCTCAGAGATGAAGTGATCAAAGGCCACTTTCTCCGTCGGTATTAAAGCACGGTGGCACCACTAACAGTCGCCCCCCGGAGAGGAAGAGAGAGAGAGCGCCCAAGTCTCTTTTCTCTTTGTTTTTTAATTTTTTAATTTCTTCCCTTATGCCTCTGTCTAACTCTCTTTCTCTTTCTATATGTGTTAGCCAGTGGATTTTTTCCACGTCGGATTCTGAACCCACTCGATAAATTAGTAATTATTCTCGCCCGCACGCAACTTTTTATGTTTTAATTCTTTTTTAATCTTAGCAACGAATATGCATACTAATGCGGAGTAAATTACATAGATCCTATTTAAAAATTTGACTAATGTGTTTTATCATCCCTTAAATTTAAATTGTATACCTATCATTTTTAATATTTATAGTTTTATAATATTATAGCCCTCGACTCAATATCACATCTATTTCATTAACGATAAATCTACGTGACACTTATAGACTGCCACATTCATTGTCACGTTGTCACTTTTCAAAAGAAGCAGTTTGAATTTCGAAGAGCAAAGTCGTAACTGTTTATCTCTCTCAAGAAATTAGATTTCGGTTCTCTCTCTCTCTCTAAAATTATTTTGAACTTGTTGATTCTTCAAAACCCAGAAAAAATACTTATGAATCTTCCTTCAAAATCTGGTAATTTATGAGCTATTTTGGTTGTCATCATCTTTCGCCATTGTATCTCTGTTTGTAAAACTATCACTATCTGCGAGATATTTGACTCCTAGGTTGTACAAATAGCGATTGAGGATCTGACATTAAAGTATTCGAGGTGTACTGGCGGTCGACTAATAATGTGTTCTTCCAGAGGCAAAAAACAGAAGATTAGTGTGGACCAGCATGCAAAAACGGAGACAGGTTAAAGCAAAAGAAAAAAAATACCCTTTTTCCTTTTGTCGCTTTATGGGGTTATGTGTAATGCATGTGCATATTTTTAGCAATTTTGAAGCTTATTAAATGGAAAATATGTGCATTTGAATGAATGGTTTGAAAATTAGTTAAAACCATGTGCAATTGTTCATATTTAGCAAGTTCAACTACATCCAGCAAGCCAATATTACATATAATACACATATTGACTATGTTTTAATTGTTTCCTGTAGCTTCAAATGACTTATTCAATATAAAATTACATTACAATGGGGCCAAAGGCGAATGGAGCTACATGGATGGTGAAATCCATTATATGTTTGATTATTGCTTTGACATAATTGCTTTAGTTAGTATAGATGACATTAAATAGAAAATTGGAGTACATGGCATGATGAGGTATTGGTGGAGGCTTCCAGGAAAGGACTACCAATCTGGATTGAGGCCTCTTGAGAATGATGCACATGTGATGGAGATGGCAAAGCATGCTACCGAAGCTAAGGAAGTAGATGTATATGTTGAGCATCTAACTTAGAAGCCAATCCTTCAAGAATTCAATTTCAAACCAAAATTTCCTCCAGTGAAGTTTTCCTTAGGTGAGATTAAAGATTAAGAAGAACAACTAAATGATAGAAGAAGAAGGATGAGAGAGAGCATAGAGAGCAGTAGGAAGGTTAAATCAAAAGGGCAGACATCAAGGGTCAGCAATATAGACAAATCTGCCTGTACAGAGATAGTAGAATATTCAACCAGAAATTTACAGCTAAATCAGCCAACAGAACAATTGGCAGTAGATGAAATTGAGGTGCCAACACAAGGTGAAGAAGAGCAAATGCATGCAGAATGAGATATGTCAGCATAAGGTGAAATGACTGATCAAATTGAGTTGCCTGCACAGGCTGAGTCTTCTGAACAAGAATAAGGGAGTACGCAAGGTGAAAATGTAACAAACATAGGGGAACGGGAGCAAGTGAATGATATGGCAGCAGATGATGTTGATACGAGTGCATAAAGTGAAAATACAGCAGACATAGGGGAACAAGAAGCCACCGATTATGGTGAAATACCAGCAGCAGAACAATCGGGAGCAGAGTTTGACTTACATCTAGAGGATGATGAGTTCAACATAGAAGATACTGATTATGATATGGCTGACATAGATGAGGATGTGGCAGAAGTTGTACATAATTATAGGGACAATGAAGAAGTAAATCTAAGAAGTAGGGAAACAAGAAGAAGAAATACAACAACTACCTTTGAAAATCATAATGTTGAAATTGGAGAAATGGATGTGGATATGGATTCTGAATATGTAGATTCTGATGAACTGAGAATGATATGGCAGTAGATGATGTTGATATGAGTGCACAAAGTAAAAATGCAGTAGACCTAGGGGAACAAGAAGCCACAGATTATGGTGAAATACCAACAGGAGAATAATTGGAAACAAAGTTTGACTTACATCTAGAGGATGATGAGTTCAACATAGAAGATGCTGATTATGACATGGATGACATGGATGAGGATGTGGCAGAAGCTGTACATGATCATAAGGACAATGAAGAAGCAAATCTAAGAAGTATGGAAACAAGAAGAAGAAATGCAACAACTACCTCTGAAAACCACAATATTGAAATTGGAGAAATGGATGTGGATATGGATTCTGAATATGCAGATTCTGATGAACTGCATACAGAAGTTGAAGGTGGAGATGAAGGTGAAGCCAACCCACGTTTTCTATAATTTAATAGAGAAAGAGACCAGCCTGATGTTAATCTTGAAATGGGGATAGTTTTCAAGAATAGGGATGAATTTAAAGAAGTAATTAGATTGTGGTCTATAAGGAAAAAATATCAAACATGATTTTTTAAGAATGACAAAGTTAGAGTAACTGCAAAATATAAGAATCCACAATGCAAATGGAAGGTTCATGCAAGTAGGATGATTAGAGATCTAAAAATTAGTAATGATACATTTCAAATCAAGACAACAATTCTAACACACACATGTGTTAGAGTTCATACAAACTTTTACCTCACATCACAATTTTTGGCCAACCACTATATTGAGGATTTTAAGTAATTATTTCCTTTATTATAGGGACTTTATTTTTATCTTTGTTCTATACGGATTTACTTTATTATAGGTACTGATGCAAATTACTTTTTTAAAAGGGGTTGGTGAATGCCATTTCATAATTGTTTCCAAATTATGAGTTTCGAATGTGTGTGAGGCACTTGCATACTAACATGAGAGCTACATTTCGAGGAAAAGAATAGAAGGACCTACTTTGGGCTTGTGCTAGGGCCATGTACCCTAGTTGGTTAGAGACATGTCTTGAAGATGTGGAGAACAAATCAAAAGAGTGTAGAGAATGGTTAAGAGAAAGACCCTGTGTTAATTGGAGCAGAGCTTGTTTCAAACACAGATGCCAAATGTGATATGCTTTTGAATAATCTGTGTGAATGCTTCAATAATTATATTCTGGACGCAAGATTAAAACCAATAATCACAATGTTGGAAATTATTAGAAACCAATTGATTAGAAGAATAGCAAAAAAGATGGATGGTCTTGTTAATATCACTGAGGGGATTTGTCCAAAGATCAGAAAGAAGATCTAAAAGAAAGAAGATCTAAAAGATCAGAGATCTTTCTGGAGATTATTTTTCCACCTTCAGTGGATCACCAAGAGTGCAAGTTATGGGAAAGGGTCTCTAATTTTTGGTTGATTGGGAGAATATGATTTATAGTTGTAGGACGTGGGACTTGGTTGGTATTCCTTGCTCACACGTAATTTCTTGTATAATTGAACAGAATGATGATGTTGAGAAGTATCTTCATCACTTCTATCATGTTTCCACAGCAAAAAGGGTGTATGTCATATGATTGAACCTATTAATGGGTAAGATCTATGGTCAAAAGTAGATGGAAGTTGTATAATCACTCCTCCACTAATAGTTAAAAAAACTAGAGAGTGAAAACAAAGAGCCAGGAGAAAAGAAGAATGGGAAAAGGAGCAGGGAAAAAGGAGCAGGCTTCCCAATAATATCAATTACCAACTTCACAATAACCATGCTAAGAACCTCAATCAGCAAATCCATCTTCTATCACCGCAACAAAGGGAAATTTTACCATTAGGATAAAGGTGGTTGCAACACATTTGGTGGGAAAAGGACAGAAATTGAAGTGTGGTCATTGTGGGCAGTATGGACATAACAAAAGATCATACAGACTAAAAAATGTGGAAGCTACTTTTGCTTCTGTAAGTAATTTTTTTAACTTCTTCTTTTTGGATTCCGATTGGTACTTACACTAACTTGAGGGATGAGATATGTTATCGATTCTAAACTTGAGGGACGATGGGTGTTATAAAATTCAAACTTGAGCGATTATGGGTGTTACATTATGGAAACTAGAAGGATGATGGATGTTAAATTATAAAACCTTAGTGACGATGGATGTAAATTTTTTTTCATATAAGTAAATTATTATAACTTACTGATACTTACTATATTTGTACTTATCTTTGCAGCAAACAAATGCTTGTGAATCGCAATCAGTGCAACTGGATGCTTCACAACCCACACAAGAATGACTGGCTGGAGTATTTTTTGTACCTAAGCAGTCAAATGCTACTAAACAATGGCATTTATTTTTTGTAAATGAGCAAAATGACTATAGTAGTTTTTGTAAAGTCATTCACCTAGCTTATGCCAATATATAAGTTTTTTGTAAATCCATTCTACTGAAGAATGGCATGTAGTTGCATGTATACAGAATGATAGAAGGGTTGGAATTATTTTTTTATAATGTCATTATATTAATTATTGATCATTGTGAATGACAATAATAGTTATATTAAGTGCAAATTAGACATTTGTTGTTGATATTATTTAAGTACAAATAGTATTCAAAATCAAATAACATAAAAATTTAAGTGCACCCATATACTAAACAGAATAATTTCATTAATTAACTTTCTTCCAATACATCAGTTTTGGTTATAATAACACACTACATTAGCTTCAAGTAAAATCCTACTCAACAACATTATAATTAGTGTTTCTTCATGGCCATCAAGGATGAGCAGACAGATACTCCATAGCAGCAAGTACTGCACCCACAAACATAAATCTACCCAACCCAGCAACTGCATTTGTCTTCTCTAAGTCTCTCTTCTCCTTCTCTAATTTGTTGACCTTCCTTAATAGTGCATTAATGATGTTTGTAGCACGTTTAGGATTCTTAGGATCAACCCACACAAAAAATTTGTATTTTCCTCTGACAGTTTGTTTGCCCAAATGACAAAATTTTATTATAAAAAATCCATTATTCTAAGCAATAATCGAATTATATAATTACAATTTACCTAAAACGACTTTTTTTTTTTAAAAAAAATAATTTTCTACATACCCCATTGTGGGCGCAGCCATAGAAATGCCTCCCTGGGTTATCTTCTGTCCAGGAGACTCGAAGGGGGGCAATTTTACCGCATTTATAAATCGGAGCACAATATTCTAAATACTCCACATTCGATGCATCTGCCATTTTTTAGATTTGAGGAAGAATGAATTAGAACTAGGGTTTCAAAGAAAATAAAAAAATGAATGAAATAAATAACAAAATCAAAGTCGAAATTGAATTATAATGTTGAAAAACACTAAACAAACCGAAGATAAATCAGATCGAAGAACAACAGAAATGAGAATACATAAAGTTGTTAAATATATTCGGTGTGTGAAGAACAGTACAATGCGAAGAAAAGAAATGAAATTTTCAACAGGTGATGAGTTTAAATATCCCCAATTTATAACATCATGATAAAATATAATATAAGTGACAACGTGACAATGAACGTGGCAGTCTATAAGTGCCACGTAGGTTTGCCGTGAACTGAGTAGACGAAATATTGGATCGAGGACTATGGTGTTACAAAACTATAAGCGTTAGAGATGATAGATGTAAAATTTAAATTTAAGGGACGATAAAATGCGTTAGTTAATTATTCAGAGACGATGAGCGTAATTTACTCTATTAATGTCTTGCTTTTTTTTAAAAAAATTCTTTTTCACTTTTTTCATGTAAAATTCTCTCTTTTCCATTTATAAATGAAAATAATTTTCTTTTCGATTACTTTTAACTCATATATAATTATTAAAGTAATTATTATTTTATATTAATTTTATTAAAAAATATTTTTAATATATTAAAATATTATTTATTAATTTATTAATATTATAATTACTATATTCTTATTTTATTATTTATTTATTAATAACAATAATATAAGTAAAAGAGAATTAAAGATTCTATAAAATATAAATTTTAATTAAGATGTTTTTTTCAAAAATGACAATTTCAATATGAGAGAAATATATATATTGTGTTTTTACATTTTAAATTCTTAAATTTTTTAATTTTCACATACTTAGAAAATATTGTATTTCATTTAATATTTTAAATATAAAAATAATAAACTTAAATTTTATTTTATTATTCAATTAAAGATTATAACTCCGCCTATACATGAATTTTTTGTCTGTTCTAAGCCCGAATAAAGAAGGAGGGTTGTAGTAAGTGATAGTCAGCATAAAATTTTTGTCACATCTCATGATATAAATTCTAATGATAATATCATTGGGACGTTCCCTACTTGCGACACGCTACATCGGAGCCCGAATATAGTGAAGAATAAGCAAGAGTGTAGGGCATTCCCCGAATGCGATGCTCCATATCAATGCCCAGATGTATCGTATAATAAGTAAGAGTTCTCACATCAAGGATAGTGTGTGGATAAAAAATTAGTCTAAAATACAAATAATACAATGGATACATGTTCAGATAATGGTAAAAGATTCTATAAGAAGAAACGTAAGAAAGAATAAGTAGAGAGTAAGATCATAATAAGAACTTGGAATATTGAATCTCTTATAGATAAACTGAGAGAACTCGTTAATACTATGGAGAGAAAAAAATCAGTATTGCTTGCATTCAATAGACTAAATGAGTTGGATGAAAAAGTAAATAAGTTGAGAATACTGGATATAAAGTGTGGTATACAAGAACAGACATAGGTAAGAACAGAGTAGATATAATTTTGGATCGGAACCTAAAGGAGACGGTTGTAGCTGTGAAAAGAGTAGGCGATAGGACTATTTTAGTTAAACTTATACTTCAAAATGAGACCATCAACATAGTTAGTGTCTATGCCCCTTAAGTTGATTGGATGGGGGGAGCAAATAAAAATTTTGGAATGATATAAATAAACTTATGCAAGGGATCCCAATGATAAAAATATTTTTATATGATGAGACTTAAATAGACATGTAGGAAAAGACAAAGTAGATTTTGAGAATATTCATTGAGGGTATGATTTTGGAATTAAAAATGAAGAAGATAAGGCTATTCTTTATTTTGCTTTAGCCTATAGTTTAATTTTGGCAAACACATATTTTATAAAAAAGAAATTTCATCTATTGTCATTTAAAAATAAACAAAATAAAAGTCAGATTGACTTCGTGCTTATAAAAAAATAAATCGAGCTTGATGCAAGGATTGTAAGGTTATTCCATATGAGGCTTTGACCACTCAACAAAGGTTAGTGGTTTTGGATGTCAAATTTAAGAGGTTGACAATTAGGCCAAGAAGGAACAAAATTTCTAGTATTAGGTGGTGGACTTTAAAAGGTGAAAAATAATTATTATTCAATGATGAGTTGGTTAAAGCCGAAGGGTGAGAGACATGTGTAAATATGTCATCCAATGATATATGGATAGGCATGTCTACAGTAATTAAAGGAGCAGCTAGAAAAGTTCTTAGAGAATCTAAAGAGTATGGACATCCCTCGAAGGAGTATTGGTAGTGGAATGAGAAAGTGCAAAAAGCGGTAAGAAGTAAAGAGAACGGTATAAGAGTTTGCCCAAGTGTAGTAATAATTATACTTTTATGCAGTACAAATAAGTAAAAAAAAGATACTAAAAAAGTAGTTAGTCAAACAAGAGCTTAATCTTTAGAGAGTCTATACGAGGAACTTAAAACAAAGGAATGAAAAAAAAGTTATCTATAAATTAGCTAAAATAAGAAAAAGGAACCAAGTTAAGTGCATTAAAGATAAAAAGAACAGAGTTTTAGTTCAAGAAGAGGATATCAAGGATGATGGAGAAGTTATTTTAAGGATATTCTTAATAGTAACCATAGTGGTAACATTGAGGGGTTAGACGATAGATCTGAAAAAATAAGAAGTACACTAGACGAATTAGGTTTTCTGAAGTTAAGGAAGCATTGAAGAGGATAAAAGTTGGTAAAGCCTGTGGACCAAATGAAATACTATTGAGGTTTGAAAATATTTGGGAGATATAGGAGTTGTATGGTTGACAGTTTTATTCAATAAGATCATAAGTACAAAGAAAATGCTTGATGAATAGAGATAAACTAATTTTATACCCATTTTTAACAATATTGGAGATGTTCAAAAATTACTCAAATTATAGAGGTATATAGTTTATGAGCCACATTATGAAACTGTGGAAGATAGTTGTTGAACACCATTTGCGTCTAGATACTTATATCTCCCCAAATCAGTTTGGCTTTATGTCCGGTCGATCAACTATGGAAGCTATATTTCTTCTTAACGATTTGATGAAAAAATATAGAGAGATGAAGAAAAATTTACATATAATTTTTATTGACTTGTAAAAGGCTTATGATAGAGTCCCTAAAAAAGTTTTATAGTGAGTCATAGAGCGTAGAGAAATATCTATATGATATATCCATATCTTGAAAGATATATATAAAGGAGCCATCACCAGTGTCCGCACTGTGAGAGGGGATACTAAATATTTTTTTCTTTTCTATTGGGTTATATCAAGGTTCAGCTTTGAGTCATTATCTTTTTGCTTTAGTCATGGATGAGTTAACAAGACATATACAAGATACCATCCCTTGATGTATATTGTTTGAATATAATATTGTATTAATAGATGAGACTCAGGCAGAGGTAAGTCAAAAGTTGAAGTTATGGAGAAGCAATTTGGAATCTAATGGTTTTAAGCTAAGTATGACTAAGATTGAATATATACATTGTAGATTTAATAATGAGAATAGAGAAAGAGGCAAAATTCTTTTAGACAGAATAACAGTACCTCCTAGTACTCAGTTTAAGTACCTTAGTTCTATTCTTCAAGAAGATGGGGGTTGTGAAGAGGATATAAGTCATAAGATTAAAGTTGGTTGGATGAAGTGAAAGAGTGATATAGAAGTATTATATGATCAAGAGATGCTAATTAAATTAAAAAAAATTATTGCACTGTAATACGACCTGCAATGATGTATGGTAGTGAGTGTTGGACAGTAAAAAGACAACATATGAGTAAGATACATGTTGCAAAAATGAGAATGATAAGATGAATGTGCGAACACACTAGGATTGATAGAATCCGCAATTAGTGTATTAGAGTAAATGTGGGAATAGCGCCTATTGAGGATAATATAAGAGAACATAGATTGAGATGGTTTGCTAATGTGAAACGAAGATCTAGCGATGCATCAGTCAGAAAAATCAAATAAGTTAGAGTAGATATAGCTAAGAGAGACATGAATTGTCCTAAATTGACTTAGTCAAAGGTGGTTCAAAATGATCTTATAATGTTATATCTATTATAATAGATAGTCTTAAAAAAAAAGAATCTATATAGTCGACCCCAATTAACTTAAAATTAAAGCTTTATTGAGTTGAGTTGAGTTGAGTTGAATTGAGTTGAATTAAATATTATATTATACATTGAATTAGTTAGTAGATAATTAATAATAAAATATTGTAGATTTTTTATTCTGTCATTTATTTTATTTACGGTCGATCTTTGTATTTTTTTAGTGACCATGGTTCAAGGGCTACTCTGTTAAAAAAAGATTGTTTTTTTATTGCTTTTAGTTTTACATTTGATGAATTTATCTGACCTTCCACAATCAAGTAAATGTATTTCAGTTTAATGTTATCTTCTTATTTAGCTAATACAATTTTTTTTATAGAACATCAATGACATATCAATTTCAAATGTTAGTAAAGTAAATCAGTTGTGAACCACTCACGTAATGGTCTTAGCTGTCCCGTTGTGAGTTGTTTATAGTGCCGGTCAATGTCTGATTATGTACCCTGAATGATTCTTAGGAGTTTCAGTAAATCTCCGGTATAAAATATAAAATAAAAATATTCTATTTTTTTGTTTTTTCAATATTTGAAATTTTAATACTGAATAGATCATATCTGTAATGGTTAAGGTTTTAAACATGAAACTTTTTAACTAATATTGATAATTGATAATGTCTAGTGATAAAAATAATGTGGATAAATACTATAAGCAGAGAATAGTGAATAGTATATCTCAAAATTTATTGAAGAGATTATTTTTATAATTTTACAAGACTAAAACTAGATTTAAAATCAACGGTTAAGAATGAGGGTGCACCATAGTTATTATGAGCATTTCCTCACTTGATTAAACTATATATATATATATATATATATGTTTTTGTGTGTGTGTGTGTGTGGAAACTTCTCATTTCTTTTTCCATCTCCCATGCCATTTTCCTCCACCATCACCATCTTTTCTATTTTCTTCTTCCTTTCATAAAAGAATCAAGGGAAAATATATCTTTTTCAATAATTTTTTTAAGAGAATTAGTTAGAGTATGTGAGATTATCAAAAGTGATCAAAGAAAAAGAAGGAAAAGGGAGAAGAAGGGGGATTGTGAAGGAGGTATGTGCTTATATATTATAATTTGTAAATATATAAATTTGTATGAATTTAATGTTTGAATTGGTTGATTGAGTCATCTATAATGAATTGTTACTTAAAAATATTGGTTAAATGGATTGATGAGAGAAAAATGAATTCAAAGGAACTTATAAGTGATGAATATGATTTTTAATTCAATATTTATAAGAAATGAGTGGTTTGATATTGTTTTTAGCTATAAGTGATGGTTAAAGATTGATTAATTGATGTTTGAGTAGAGTATTTGATATAGACTCTTTTTATATTAAAAAAATAGTTATTGATTCATTTTTATCATAGATCTTGAATATGTTTATGTTTATATGGTTGTGTAAAAAATATGTAATTTTTGCTAGTAACATAGCCAAATCAGTGGGTGTGTCTAGTGACACGGGCAGTGATATAGCCAAGTCAGTGGGCGTGTCTAATGATACGGCCAAATCAGTGGGTGTGTCATATGCTGTCAAAAATTTTTATTTTCTTTGTTGAGAGACACAGCCAGTGACATGGCCAAGTTAGTGGATGTGTCTAATGACACGGGCAGTGACATGATCAAGACAGTGGGTGTGTCACATGCTGTCAAAAATTTCTATTTTTTTATAAGAAACACGGCCAGTGACATGGACAAGTCAGTATAGTGTCACGGCCAAGTCAATGGGTATGTCACATGCTATCAAAATTTTTCATTTTTCATTGATGAGAGACATGGCCAAGTCATTAAACATAACTTGGCCGTGTTCAATACCCTTCCCCTCAAATTGGCTTCAACAAGTGAATTAAAGCTTCATTTTACACATGTTCATACTTTAAACTAAATTATAAAATTTCAAGCAAACTTAAACACACATTCTTTTTTTTAAAAAATAAAATAAACTAGAAAGCTAATGAAATTACCCTTGTGTTCAGAATTCATGTATATGTGTTAAAAGCATGGAAAATAGTGATAAACTTTGAATATGTGATAAATATATATAGTACTAAATATTGATAAAAGTATTGTACTATTGAAATGATATACACAATTCAGTATTAATCAAAACTAATGAATTGCCCAAATCATACTGATTTTAGATTTAGCTTTGGATTGAATGGCTAACCAAAGGAAGGATAGTCATAGTGATAGTGGACATCTCTTGCCATTAACGGACATATTGTGTCATCAGTGACAGTGGGCTTAATTGCCATTTTTTATATATATTCTTAAGACTTGGCATTACAAATTTTATATTAACCTGTTATCCAAACCTACGATATGAGTTCAGAATGTATGGACATATTTAATGAAGATGTCTAAATTGAAAATATATGTAAATATGATAGTTGTGAATAATGGAAGAAATGCAAATAATAATATAAGTCAATTACTTGAAATTGACTTACTGTGTTACAATGTGAAAGTAATTAGTAATATATATATTAATATTTACAAGTGAAAGTTCTAATGTACGAAATAGAAATGTTATGCTCAAGTTATTAAATTAATTAATAACTTTATAAATGTGGTAATAATTGAAAGTGTATATAATGATATAAGATACAAAGTGCCCCAAAATATAGTACTAAATTTAAGTGCTGAAAATTATATATTGAATGAAATTATCCTATATGTGAAATTGAAAAGTAAGACTTATTGAAAAATAAAATAAGCGTATAATGAACAATATTATCAAATGAGAAAATAAATCTTAAATAAAATGGTTCATAAAGAGAAAAGTTGAAATACGAAAGTATAATATAACATGACGACTTTTATAAAATTAAAGTTATTATTTTGTGTAATCAAAATATTATGTTGGTTTGTAATTAAAAATAGTTAATATATTGAAATATTTCTTAAAACTAAGTGTTATTACTATATTATCATAAGCATTTTTCTTGAATATTAAGTGACAAAATATGTTTATACAAGCACCATAAGTTTTGCTTAGCGTGTTAAAATTATTTTTCGACACGCAAGTATCAAGTCATCAAAGCAAGTTAAGAAGTGGAATTAAGAATCTCAAAAAATTATCTATAGTACATATAGAGATCTTTTATATATTGTACTTTAAAATTATAAAATGTATGTATGCGATTTATTTTGGCTATTCGAGATATTGTACAAATTTGTAAACATGAAAAGAATATATGTATTTTGAGGATGGAGTTTGAGATTCTAGTTAATGATTATCAAATAAATAAATATATTATATATTTATTTGATTTGACAAACTTATGATAATTATCTGGATTATAATTAGTATTTGGATTATTTGAGATTGGTCTAAATGTTGAACTTATAAGTATTGTATTATATAGATTATATTATTATTTAAATTTTTTTGTTAATTAGAAAAGAACTTTGCAAATAAATTAATATTATCTGATAATTCTAATAAAAATTATCGGCAAATGTTATAATATCTTGTAAATTATCTCTTATTGTTTTTGTCAATCGAAATTTTTTCTTATCTTTTTTTTTTTTGAAAAATTAGAACGTAAAATAAATTATTGATACGTAGGTAGTTCCTAACATTAAATGTTACACTTTTTTCAACAAAATGACTTCAAAATAGTATTACTTTCAAAATTCTTCTTTAATATGCATATTTATTAGCGAATTAGATATTTCTAAAAAACATATTCTTATTTTAATTTTTTTAAAGCAAGCAATTTTATTAGCATAATGCTATTTTTTATAAAAAGATTTTAAAATATATTATAAAGCTTAATTTTTTAATTTATATATTATGAATTAGACACTCAATTAATTTTAAATAAATAATTGCCTATTAAAATATTATTAAAAATTATACAAATTTTAATACACTAATATGTACAGTAGTCATTTTTCTCATATTATTAATTCGAATTTAATTTTTTATTTGATAAATATATGTTTCTTGCTATTGTTTACTATATATATATATATATATATATTTGAGAATATAAACTTAATGTGTGATAAAAACATAATGTCAGTTAAAAATTGACAAAATAAAAAAGAAAAAATAAAGGAAAAAAAATTAAGGATCAACCACATGTCTATTTTTTATTACAATTTGAATTTTGCATTTTTTTTTTAAAAGTATATTTTTAAAATCAAAAGAAATTTTATAATTTACTAAAAAATAAAAATAGTATATTACACAAATTTATTTAATGAATCAAAATCATTTATAAATTAATTAATTATTAAAAAATAAAGACGAAAATTTTTATTTATTTTCCTTCAATTTCACCTATTTAAATTAAAAAATTTTAATTATAAAAATTCACTTATTTGATGAAAATTATCCATGGATGAACGCTTAACGCTCCCTTAGTCGCCAGCTGCTTCATATTTATTGAATTAGCAAACCAATACCTTAAGCCAATCAACCATCCCTCTAAGTTTTTTTATCGGAATTTGATGTGCGGTTCGCTGCCCAAAGGGCTATCTATATGATCCGATTACCTGCCTAAGCCAGTGGATAAAGGCAAGAACAAAGCAACTCTGGTCGGTGTTTGAGTTAAAAACCTCATAACAGGAACTCTGCAAGTTTCCATAATTGAAAGGGAGTTAGTGCTGCTTGGAGAGTAGCACGAGCGCAAGGAAGGCTGCTGATGAGGCAAAGCCAGTCTGGTTCGGTGTTCAAGTTAAAAACTGAATAACATGAAGTCCTGAAGTTCCCATGATTGAAAGGAAATGAGTACTGTAAATTATAATATTATTTCAATCAATTAAATATTTAATAAAATAAAAAATATATATTTATCTCACCTAAACGGTAGCACAAATTCTTAAAACTTACTATAAATAAACTATATATAAATAAAAAGTAAATGAATGATATTGAATAAGTAAAAAAAAAAGGCGAAAAATGAAAAAAAAAAAAAAAACAAAATTTTGAGTTCATATGGCTGTTCTCTTCACAAAGTAGAATATTAATTTGACCATTCTTACACGTGTGTACGTGTCTGCGTGGACGCAGGCTTATTATGGTCAAGAAGCTGGAAACTCAAAAAGACTAACTTTTTTGAATAATTTTGTCTTTTGATCAACGGCTCTGATTTCATCTCTCCTATATTCTTTCATCGTTCCACGCACACGACATCATTTGTCTGCCCACTTTTTTTTTTTTAAATATTTTTTTATGAGTATGTTATTGTCATTATGATTTTGTTAGAATTACTCTGTCCTACTTTATGTCAAATTTCATTTGTGCCCCTGCCAATGAGTGATAATTATTAATGGAGTGTAATTTATCATATTGCTTCCCCATATTTTTTATTAAAAAAATCAATTTTTAATAAAAAAAATTATAATACATTTGCACTAAAATATAATTTAATAATAATTATATATTTTTATAAAAAATAAACTCAAAATAAAAAAATTATATCTCTTATTATATTTTTTAAAAATTTTTATATTTTTCACCGTACAAATTTTTTAATTATTTTATAAAAATAAATAATAAAGTAATTTATAGTAATTATCATGTATATAACAAATAACATTCAAATATAATAAATTGATAAAAAATTAATAAAATTTAAAAATCTAATAAATTTTGTGAAAATCCCATTCAAAATCAACGCCCCTCTCGCATGTCAATATTCTAAAAAGAAAAAAAAAAGCTAATGTATAAACTAATATTAAATATTTACATAAATTAAAGTTTTTGAAACAAATTTGTTTTGTTAATATATAAAACATTTATTAAAAAATAAAAAATTATTATTATATATTTTTAAAAATAATTTCTAAAAATTATTATTAATATTATATTCTAAATGGTGATAATGAAGACAGCAGGGCTAATCACCCACTGTTCCCTAGCGGAGGCCGGAGGGATTAAATATTTGCAATTCATGAGTGTTTGAACATTATATTATATACAATATTCATCTTCGTCCACTCGCAAGAATATAACGAATTATCAATAAAATTTTATTTATTAATAATATTAAAAAATATTAAAAAAAATTAAAAAATTATTGATAAATTACCAATAAAATAATAACAGATTTATTTACCGACATAAATTATATCGATAAATATAGTAGGATATTATGACAGATAAATTTATAAACTAAAATCTATTTTTTTTCTGTGGTACCGATAAAAAAAGATTCTCTCAGTAAATAATAGGTATTTACCGAGAGAAAATCTTTCTGTCGGTAAATGAAAAATCCAATATAATAATTATTCATTATATTTACTGCTAATTTTATCGAGATAATTAAATTTCTATTGGTAGTACCTACAGAAAAATTGTCTGTCGATAAATGAATAACACAATAATTAATATTTATTTATTCAGTATTACCGAGAGAATAAGATTTCTCTCTGTAAATTACCGACAAAAATTTTTAACTATCAATAAATAAAATTTTTAATATAATTATTAATTTTATTTATTGCTAATTTTACGACAAAATTATATTTTTGTCGATAGTACAGACAAAAATATTTAATTGTCGGTAAATAAAAATTTAATATAATTATTAATTATATTTATTGTTAATTTTACCGATAAAATCATATTTTTGTCAGTAGTACCGACGAAAATATTTAACTTTTGGTAAATAAAAAATCTAATATAATTATTAATTATATTTATTACTAATTTATCGACAAAATCGTATTTCTGTCGGTAGTACCAACGAAGACATTTTTATCTCAATAAATGAATAGCAAAATAATTAACATTTATTTATTTGGTATCACCAAGAGAAAAAATATTTAAATATATAGTCAAATTTTCATTAGAGATAATTACCGACGGAATAAACGGTCTTTCGGTAAATGAAAAGTAGGGTGACAAAATTTTTACTGCCAATTAAAATAGTATTTTCTGTCGATAATTTTATAGTGTCAGACAATTAATATAGCTATGCTTTTGAAAAAACTTACCGATAGATAATATTTATGTCGGTAACAAATAGTAAAATGACGAAATTTTTTGCGCCTTTTGATGTCATTTATCGAGAGAATATTTTTTCTCTCGGTAATATCGACATAAATATATTTTTTCTCAGTAATTTATTAGTATCAGCCAGTTAATTAGTTAAGGTCATTTACCGAAATAAATGTCTGGCTATCGATAAATTTATCGAGAAATTAAATTGTCTCTCGGTAAATTTACCGAGAAACACTTTAATCTCTTAGTAAATTTAACATTTACCCTATCTTCTTTTTTATTTTTCGATTTGCGCCGCTTCCTCCATTTTCAGTTCTTCCCCTACTGTTGTTGCTGCTCCTGTAGCACAAAGAAGAAGAAGAAGAAGAAGAAGAAGAAGAAGAAGAAGGATGAGATCGAATTCAGGTATTTATTTTATTTTTTAAAAATTTTGTTAAATATTTTTTATTATTTTTATTTTTGTTGAATTTTTAATTTATAATAAATTTTGTGTTTTGTGTTGTTATTGTTTATATTTGTGTAGTTTAGGTTAATATGTATATTTATTTGTTGGTTGTTTGAATTTTTAGGGTAATTTTATATTTTTGCACAAATATATCCAAAAATTATTATTTTTAAATATTTTTATTTACTCATAATATTATTTTATGGAAGTAAAATTTTTTTACAAAAAATTTAGAAAATTTAATATATTTGCTATAATTTTTGCCTAATGGTGCTCTTCCACCTCCACCTTCATCATCTCCTGCTATTTGATGTTAGATTTTTTTTTATATATGTACAACGATATTTTAATTTCATATTGTTATATATATTTTATTATTTTTATGTTCATCTTTTTTATATATTTAAATATTTATTATATATAATATTTTTAAAATATTAATTTTATTTTTATATTTTTATTCTTATTAATAAAAAATTTATAAATACATTTATTTATTATAAAATTTAAAAAAATTAAAATTTAAAAAATAATTTATTTTTTACCGATAAATTTATTTTCTATTGGCAATTTCTTTGATATTACTGATAGAATAAAAATTTTGTCGGTAATACTGACGATAAAAATAGAAAATATTTTTTATCGGTATTATCAAAAGATAATTTTTTATCGTTCTGTCTGTATTATTGACAGATAATTTTTCATCGATAATACCGATTATTTTTTATCGTTCTGTCTGTATTATTGACAGATAATTTTTCATCGATAATACCGATAAAAATTTTTATTGATATTTTTTTCTATACCGACGAAAATAATTTCTATCGGTAAATATTGACGACTATTTTTCTGTGGAAAAATTACCGATAGATTGTCTCTGTGAAAAAATTTACCCACAGATTTTTATTTTCGTCGACTTTTTGATTACCGGCGAAAGATTTGACAACAGATTTTTTTTTGTCGATAATCTGTCGGTAAATACTATTACTGATAAAAAATAAAAATTACCGATAAAAAAATTCATCGACAATCTGCTATATTCTTATAGTGATCAAGCTTTTATAACCATTAATAAGCAAATAAATTCAAAAATTTTTTATTAAAAATATATCATAATTATAAAATTAAAATTAAAGCTGATAAATTAAATATTATTGACATAAATTCAATATATATATAAATGAATTTAGATTTTTTTAAAATATTTGTTCATTGGTCAATAATAAGGCAAAGCAAATATTGGAGTCAGTTTATAAATAACCCGAGTCGACAAAAATAGAAGAGATTCAATATGAGTTAGTTTGTTATTTTAACATTTGGTTAAATTTAGTAAAAAAAATTAACTCCTTTAATTCGATCAAACCTAATCCATACCTTGCTCTGGTCAAAATAATTTAATTAGAATTTTGAGATTATAGTAATTAAAATTTTATTAATGTAAAAGTTATTGCATTATCTATTATTTTTATGAACTAAAAATTTTGAGATTATAGTAATTAAAATTTTTCTTTCACCTAATGGAAGCTGTTACAGTTAAACTGTCACAGGCAGGCATTATTCATATTCTTAAAACGAAACCTGAGAATCAAGTGGCAAAGTAAAGCATCAAAAGACTAAAACTTTTACAAGTTTTTGCTTTTGCTTTTGCTTCAATGTTCCTATTTGTTAGGTTAAGTCGCTTTACATCAAATTATATAGAGACCACCTGCAACATCATTACAAATTAAGAAAAAAAAATCATTCATTAATTATGTAATATGCAAGGAAAATTGCTATATTATTTTTACTTTTAATATATTATATCTTATAAAAAATTTTATTAAGTAATATTTTGAGTGGTTCATTTTCTCACGTAATTAATAAATGATATTCGTTTTTAAAATATGAATTTAATATATTATTATGTGTTTATTTAGCTTTACAACTATTATATTTTTATTATAATTAAGTAATTATTTTTAGAATTATTAGTTTTTGTGGTGCGTGTAATATATGAACAAATAATATATAAACAAATAACTTTGTAAATATATCATTTCATATATTCAGTATTGTTATTGAGATCAGTAACTTGTTAACATATGATAATCCTTCTCAATCGGTTTACAGTATTTTAATTTTTCATAAAAATCTTTTGAATCACAGCTAAGCTGTTTATATATGTTATGTTTATCGTAAGATCAATTTAACTATTGATTTTTGGCTGATTGAATTTTCAATTTTTATGATTTATTTTCGAGCAATATAATTAAATTCTGATTTGAGTTTGATTTCACATAGAAATATCTCTTAATTTTTTTTAAAAAAAATATCATGTAATATATATATTTTTATTATATATATATATATAAGTTAAAATCACTTAAACGTAATTGATTGACTAAAAATATATATTATTTTTTTATATTTTGAATATTTTGAGTTCGAATTTTTAAAATTTTTTTTATATAAATAAAAAAAATTAAACAGTATAGAAAATTGCCGGTCCCCACCAAATTTATGTAAATTTAAGATTTTTTAAACTTAAATTCGATTTGTGATCAGATTCAGTAACTGAAATACATCACATAATAAAATTATTATTTGAGGAAAGAAAAATCCATAATAATAATAATTAATAATAATTAAGGATCAGAGAAAAAGGGAGAGTGCACACTGCACACGTAAAAGAAGGGAATCCATGATGGAGATGATCATAATGAGACATAATGCATATACCCACTTTAAAAAAAATTTAAAAATTAAAAAAATGAATAAAAGCTTATCTTCCCCAGACAAGGCTTGAAATGATTACCCACAGCAACTCATACTCTCGGTTTTGACAAAACCTAATCATTAAAAATAATAATGAAGACACAAAATCAATAAAAACTTCCATATTACCTTAACTTTAGCCTCTTTCTTTCATCATTGCTTTCTCTCTTTACCATTTTCTCCACTTTCTCTTCTTTCATTTACATTCCACACCACTTATATATATATATATAAATGAAACATTTTTAAGTCCTTAAATTTAATAATTTTTTAACATTAAATCCTTAAATTTTATTTTGATAATATTAAAATTTTAAATTTAACAATTCATATATATTTGGTCCTTTTCTAACAATGTCATTAATTAATTTCATTAAAAAATTTAATATTCATAAATAATAAGAGTTAAATATCACTAAAATAAAATTTAAAAGTTTAATATTAAAAAAATATCAAGTGCTCATAAATATATTTTTCCATATATATATATATATATATATATATATATGCTCTTATACCATTATGAAAAAAAAAATCAAACAACTTTATTTGATTCAATATACGTATGAACATGCCCATTAAAAATGAAAATTTTCATTTATTGTTCCTTAAAATATAATAATGTATGTTGTAATTTATTTTTAAGACGTTTTATGTAAATAATGATAATATGTATTAGTATATTATTATGCTCATTTAAAATGGAAAATTACATTTACTTTTGCTTAGAAATACGATAATTCATGTTTTAATTTTTTTTAAAGATGTTTTCAATGTTTATTTTTAAAATGGATATATGAATATCAATGAAATCAAAATTTAAACATTTTCTATTCTATAAATTATAGAAAATCGGAATTTGGAATACACCATCATACGTGCTTATTTCAATGTTTTGGTTTAATGGGCCAAAGGGTTAAAATCGGTCCAAAAGGCTGTTGCAAATGGATAAGCCCATATCTATTTGCTCAAGCCTAAAATATAAAGAAAAATGATACTATCCATCTTATTTTTTAAAATTTATACTTTTTTATTAGAGATATTTTTATCATTTTATTAGAAATTCATAATAAATTTATTATAAACTATATAAAATTTATAAATTCATAATAAACACATGATAAATTTATTATAAATTTTTTGTAAAATAATAAAAATATGATATTTTGATAAATATTTTATAAAATATGGTATTTTGATAAATAATTTATAAATATAAAAAATTTAATTTTTTTTTTAATTTTTTTATATTTTTATCAAAAACCCAAAATACAAAGGTAAATTATAGGTAAAATTAATGCATTCATCATAATTTGCAAAAAATTTTCATATTTCACCATAAATATTTTAGTCATTTCAAAAAATTATATAATAAATTTATAGAAATTATTTTATGTATAATAGACTTATAATAAACTCATAAAAAACTCTATGGATCGATTAAATTTAATAAATTTTAAAAAATATTTTTAAATCTAATAAATTTTATAAATTTTTTGGCAATTTTATAAAAAAATCATGATTATATTAAGAAAAAATAAGTCTCATATTAGATTTTATAAAATTTTTATTTTTTATAATGAATTTTTAATCATTTGATAATATATATATATATATATACAATAAATTTATAATACCTAATCAAATGATAAATTTATAAAAATTATTATATGTATAATAAATCCATGATAAATTATATATATAATATATTTATAATTCATAAAAAATTTAACAATATTTTTTGAATCGATAAATTTATAATATTATACATTTTTTATAATTTTCTATAAAATCCAAATATATTTACCATCCCTCTACTATTAACTAATATACATTACCGTTCCTCAATCTCCCTCGCATGCTCGGTCTATTTTCTCTCTTTCTCTGTCTCTTATGCAATTTTAATCCAATCTCTCTTTCAATTTGAAATGGATTTAATAGATCTCATGAGTGTTGGAAAAGTTATGTAATAAGAAGTAAATGAAAATAAATTTTGCTGTGGTTTTGAGGTGTGAGTAACACTATTATAATTTTGAGGCATTAGTAATAATATTTTTTAAGCGATATTTGCCTTTGTATATTACTACAAAACTATGATAAATTATTTTTAGAATACAACAAAATAAATTATTATTAGGATACAATAAAACTAATACCTTTAGATAGTAATTTTTAGAAGTAATTGAAGAAGTGAATCTAAAAAATTAAAAAAAAATCCAAGCAAAAGAGAATCAAAAAGCAACAACCTTTTTTTTTCCTTCATATTCCTTCATATATATATATATATATATATATATATCTCAATGTCTTAATTTAAAAAAAAAGTAATGTCTTTTAAGAAATAATTTAACTCTTCACAAAAAGTCATAATTTTATTTAAATAGAATCATGCATTTTCTAAAAATAATATAACTCTTTATAAAAGATATAATCTTATTTAAACAATAGTCATATCTTTTAGAAATAATATACTTATTCACAAAAAATATAGCTTTATTGAAAGGCTTAAAACTTTTCAAAATAACTACTAAAAATTAAATTAGAATTCATTCTTTAAAATCAAAATCTTCATTTCTTTTATATTTCAATCTAATATTTAAAAAAATATTAAAAAATCATCATAATTATATAAAAATTTATTAAATTAATTTAAATGTAAAATAGAAACTTTAATGCAAATGTATTTAATTATAATTATCTAATTATAATGTATTTAATCATAATGTATTTAAAAATTTTCACTTTTCATTTATCTAATTTATTTTAAATTTATTTATTTAATTATGCTTAGATTTATATTTATTTGAAATTAATTTTTTTAATTGTATAATTAAATTATAATGACAAATAAACTCTTTATGGTTCGATTAATTAGATTTTTCTATAAATCAAATCTAAATTTATAAAATATTAATCATTTTTAAAGATTTCATCACTCAATCCATATTTTTATTGAATTTTTTTATAAAATTGTCACATTTTAAATAATATAAATTTATTATATTTTTAAAATATTTTTTAAAATTTATCAGAATTTTTCGATTAATATATAAATTCATTAGGTTTATATATATATAATTTGTTATATATATAATAATTCTTATAAATTCATTATGAATTTAGTATATATTTTTTTAAAAATTATAAAAAATAATATAAAAACTAAAAAAATCTATTGAGAGAAGTAATTTTTCATTTTTTTATTGATGGGGACATTCACGTGATCATGAATGGCACCCTCTTTTTTACTTGCAAGTATTCAAAATCAAATTATAGAATGGCCCACAGAGAAAAGTTGACAATATTATGGCAGCATTAGTAATAATAATTGACATTTGGCAGCGGGTGAATCGGCAAATGTGTACTTCAATGACTGAGAAGTGTACTTTGTCAAGTTTGCAACTATTTAAATGAGTTTTGAAATTAATTTTTGATAAATTACAATATGTACTTAATTTTTTTTAATATTATAATTGAGAATCAGACCTAAATTTATTTAAAAGAAATATATATATAGCTAAATTATATTTCGGCATACAATATATCATTAATTTTTCAAGGTG
Source organism: Garcia nutans (assembly GCA_947685225.1). Lineage (NCBI taxonomy): Eukaryota > Viridiplantae > Streptophyta > Magnoliopsida > Malpighiales > Euphorbiaceae > Garcia > Garcia nutans. The sequence goes on along the minus strand of CANTUV010000036.1, from coordinate 22,536,669 downwards.
AATTTAATCATTTCAAATATAAAATTAAACTGACTTAAATAAAAGTAATATGATTTAGTTTTTTTTTTTAAATGATTTGAGATAATTAATTCAAATAGCTTTAAGAATATTACCATTAGTAATATGGAATTAAATTATTTTATTAATTTAGTCATTTAAATTCTTTTTAAAAAAAGCTTATTAAAATATTCAAGTACTAATGAACAACAATAATTAAAATCCAATCCAAAATTTATATTTAAATGCTAAAATGCGATATCAAACTAACACAATAATTTTAAATTTAGATATTATGATCATATTATTAGATTTCTTCAGAAAAAAATCAATAAAAATAAAATTTAGAAAATTTACTTTCAAATAAATATTACAAGGAGAAAATTACATAAGATATAATCATTTTCTTCAAAATTTCATTTTCTTAGTACTTTATTTTCTTTTATAATTTTACACTTTTGGATTCACATTTTTTTTTACATTTTTATGATGTATACAAAATAGACCAAAAATACACTGAATATATACTCAATATCCATAAAAAAATAAATCGTATTTGTGTAAAATTTTTTATTTGTTTAGTATATTATAATTTTTTTGCACAATATATTTATAATTTTTTTCCTTTATAAGTTCTTTTTATAAATTTCCCTATTATATATCTATATAATATAAATACAGTTTATAATTTGGTGATATCTAACATTAACATGGCTCAACAAATTCTTAACAAACTAAGGTCTAAGGCAAGCTTTGCTCTTCTACTTGTCACTTAATTAACTTTCCAATCTCTCATCCAAAAAGCATGATATCATAAAAATTTCTAAGTCCCAATTTTCTTTAAATCACAGCACAATTTTACCCTTTTCATTTTAACCTTTCTAACATAGCGAAAATGTCAACAACTCCTGTGCCATATGAGGAGGAGGAACACATTTTCAAAAGCCGGTATCCGGCGGTCCGAGTACCGGAAAGTATGACAATACCAGAATTTGTGCTAGAAGATGATGAATTGTATGCAGATAAGGTAGCATTTGTAGAAGCTGACAGGAAAGGCTTATACTTATGGTGAGTTAGTTAAACAAACTAAGAGGTTTGCTAAGGCTTTGAGGTCATTTGGGCTTAAAAAGGGACAAGTTGTGATTGTTGTGCTCCCAAATATTGCTGAATTTGGGATTATAGTGTTAGGAATAATGGCTGCTGGTGGAGTATATTCTGGTATTAATCCTGCTGCACATGAATCTGAAATTAAAAAACAAGTAGAGATTGTCAATGCCAAGTTAATTGTTACAAATGATGTTAGTTATAAACAGGTAATAATGTCTGTTTGATCATAATTTTGATAATTAATTTTCTATTTTGTGAAGATAAAAAAAAAGAGTTAAGTCGTACATGTTTATGCTTTCTGCAGGTTGAGGATCTAGAGTTGCCAATTATTGTTGAGCGAAACGCGAATCGAAAACGCCATAAATTGGAACGAACTACTAGACGCAGCTGATCGCGCAACTGATAAATTCGTTTACGAGGATGTTAATCAGAATGATTTATGCGCACTTCCACTCTCGTCTGGCACGACAGGGATATCGAAAGGTGTGATGTTAACTCATAGAAATCTAGTAGCAAACCTGTGCTCAAGTCTTTTCAGTGTAGGACCTGAATACGTTGGTCAAGTTACCACAGTAGGCCTTATTCCATTTTTTCATATATATGGAATCACTGGAATATGTTTTGCAACACTTAGAAACAAAGGGAAAGTTGTGGTGATGAGTAAATTTGAGCTCAGAACATTTCTGATTGCACTTATAACACAAGAGGTTACATTTGCACCAATTGTGCCCCCCATTATATTGGCTCTGGTTAAGAATCCAATAGTAGAGGAATTTGATCTCACCAAGTTGAAACTCAGGGCTATTATGACTGCTGCTGCTCCACTTGCCCCTGAATTACTTGCAGCCTTTTAAACAAAATTCCCTGGAATCCAAGTCCAGGAGGCGAGTACTTTTTTTTTTTCGCAATAACATGTATAGGTTGAATTCATAGAAATCATTACAGTTTAACCAAATGCCAAAGACTAGCCAGATGGGTAAATTGGATTCTACTCATTGTAGAGATTGAATTTTCAAAAATTAGTGAGCGATCTCGAAATGTGATCATGAGTCGGGCTGTTGATCTCAACTAGTGAAGAAAATTATGGATTATCGAGTTATCTTTTTTGGTATTTTATAAATATAGATCCGGCCCAGTCTAGCAATCTCTAGCTGAAAAAATGTTGAAGAAATTATATTTGTATTTAGCAACTTTTTTTTCCCTAGGCTAATGGAATGATTGAGCACAGATGCGTCACACAAACAAATTTATTGTAGACATCGAACTTTCAAAACAAATTTATTATGATGCACAAAAATTTGTAAGTAATCTCAAAACATGATCATGGGTCGTGTTGTTAATCTCAATTAGTAAAAAAAAAATTATGAACTATCAACCATTCTTTTAGTATTTCCTAAATATAGATCCAACCCAGTTTAACAATCTCTAGTTGAAATATTATAGAAGAAATTATATTTATATTCGGTAATTTGTTTTTTTTTTCCCTAGGCATATGGAATGACTGAACACAGCTGCATCAAACTAACTCATGGAGATCCTAACAAAGGACATGGAATTGCAAAGAAAAATTCAGTAGGATTCATCCTTCCAAACTTGGAAGTAAAGTTCATAGATCCTGATACAGGTAGATCTCTTCCCAAGAACAATCCTGGTGAAATTTGTGTAAGAAGCCAATGTGTCATGCAAAATAATTAAAAAAAATAAATATAATATAATACTAATAAAGTATCATTACTAATTTGATTAAGTGAAAATTATAATTCTAATTGCAATTTAATTTTTACAGGTTACTATAAAAATGAAGAAGAAACAAACAGAGTTATTGACAAAGAAGGATGGCTACACACTGGTGATATTGGTTATATTGATGATGATGGAGATATATTTATTGTGGATCGCATTAAAGAGCTAATTAAGTACAAAGGTTTTCAAGTAAGTCCAATTTATTCTTGTGTTTACATGCATATATGTATTTTTTTCTTCTTTTGGGCACTTTTTACAATTTAGAAAAAACTTTTAAGGCATAATGAGAAATATAGCTCTTCTTATTTCTCTGACACAAATACTTCTTGTAGTGGTGTACTCGAATCAGGCTGAACCTAATTTACTCTTAGCTCATAGCTAGATTTGAGGTTTTTAGGCGTGAGAAATTCTATCCATGAATCAACCCCTAAGGCGGATTAGTCCAGGCCAACTGGGCCACCGGCTTACTAACATCAACCTAAGCAAATTTAAGGCACCTTGATATTTGATATTTAACTAATTTGGTAGTTGGTACAACGTACAAACATCCACCGGGCTGTCGATTTTAACAAATTTAATATTTGATAGTATAATTAATAATATATATATATGTAATAATAATCAAATATTTATAATGCATCATTTATTTAAAACAAAATTTATTGTTAAATAAGCTAAAATTATTTATGTAATTCAGGTAGCTCCACCAAAGCTTGTTAAAAATTGAATAAAGTTTAGTTGAAATTATATCTTATTTTGTAGGAATTTATTAATTTATTTTCTGCTTATCTGAAAAGTTTGTTATGCAGTAGTGCTCCTTTTATTTTGCTGTTCCAAAAGCCTATTTAAAGGTCATTTTTCACATTGAATAAGAGATTTGATTTCCAGCATCAATTCTTTGTTATTTACTCATTAGTGTTCAGTTTGTAACAGTGGTATCAGAGCAAGGTTAAAAAAGAGAAAAAAGAGCTTAAGACAGTGAAACACGTGAGGATAGAGAGAAAACAAAAAGAGCATCAGCTTTATTTTTGTTTCATGGCTTCAGATTCTAATTTTGTGCAGGCAGCAATTTCACGTTTTGATGGTTACTATGATCATTGGAGCATGTTGATGGAGAACTTCTTGAGTTCAAAAGAGTATTTCAATCGTTGAAAATGGCATCGTTGCACCAGTAGTAGGTGAAACTTTGACGGATGTCCAAAAGGCAGAGTTCGAAGCAAGAAAGCTGAAAGATTTAAAGGCGAAGAATTATCTCTTTCAAGCTATTGATCGTACCATCTTGGAAACCATTTTTTGCAAAGAAACTTCCAAGGATATATATGGGATTCTATGAAGAAGAAGTATCAAGGCTCAGTTAGAGTGAAACGTGCACAACTTCAAGCTTTGATAAGAGACTTTGAAACTCTGCAGATGAAGGACGGAGAATCTGTTACTAGCTATTGCGCTAGAACCATGGAGATATTTAACAAGATGCGATTTCATGGTGAGAAGATGGATGACGTGACCAATTGTGGAGAAGATATTATGCTCTCTAACACAAAAATATGACTATGTTGTGTGCTCCATTGAGGAGTCAAAAGACATAGATCTATTGTCACTTGACGAATTGCAAAGCTCCTTATTGGTGTATGAGCAGAAAAAGAACTGAAGTTCAAACATTGAAGAGTAAGCTTTAAAGGCTTCTACCTTTATTCCTTCCTCAAATTCAAGAGGCAGGGGTAGAGGTAGAGGAAAAGGAAGGGGCGGTCAAGGCAATGGTAGCACAAGTAGGAATTCTAAAGCTGATGATCAAAATAAAGGAAGAGGACGTGATCACCATTATGATAAATCTAATATTGAATATTTTAGGTGTCATAAATATAGGCATTATTGCTCCGAGTGCCGCACCAAAATTGCCTGAAGACAGTAGAAAAGAAGACATATCAAATTTTGTTGAAGAAACCAAAACAGAAATGTTATTGATGGCTTATCAAATGAACAATGAATCAGAATCTGATGTCTGGCATTTGGATACAGGTTGTAGTAACCACATGTGCTTTTTCTCAAAATTGAATTAAGATTTTTTTACTACTATAAGTTTTGGTGATTCTTCTACTGTGAATGTGATGGGTAAAGGTGATATTTCTATAAGAACCATGAATATATTTGTAGAGATAATTTCTGATGTTTTTTATGTTCCTGACCTAAAAAGCAATTTGTTGAGTGTTGGCCAGTTACAAGAAAAGGGTTATGAAGAAATCGTACGAAATAAAATTTGTGAGATATATAACCCTAAAAGAGGGGCAATTGCTAGCATGAAGATGATTTCAAATAGGCTGTTTCCATTGAAGATTCAAAATGTTCAAACATGCTTGATTGCTAGAGTCAAATATCCTTCATGGCTTTGACATTTTTGCTATGGCTATTTGAACTTTTTGTGGCTTAAAAACTCTACAAAACAGAAATATGGTGACAGGCCTTCCTTAAATTATTATTCTTGCTGAAGTTTGTGAAGAGTGTGTTGTTAGCAAACAACCCCGCTCATAATTTCCAAAAGGCCAGTCAAGGAGAGCAAAGAACGTGTTGGAGCTAATACATTCAGACATTTATGGGCTAATTAACCCAACTTCAAATGGAGGTAAGAGGTACTTGATAACCTTCATTCGAAGTTGGGTTAATTGGCCTACAAATGTCTAAATGTACTAGCTCCAGCACGTTCTTTGCTCTCCATGACTGGCCTTTTGACAATTGTGAGCGGGGTTGTTTGCTAACAACACACTCTTCACAAACTTCAGCAGGAATAATAATTTGAGGAAGGCCTGTCACCATATTTCTGTTTTGTAGAGTTTTTAAGCCACGAAAGATCTTTGACTCTAGCAATCAATCATGTTTGAACATTTTGAATCTTCAATGGAAACAACCTATTAACCTTCATTGATGATTACACTCAAAAAATTTGGGTTTATTTTTTGCAGAAAAAATCAGAAGCTCTTGATGTGTTTAAAAATTTCAAAGCACGTGTTAAAAATGAAACAAAAAAGTCCATCAAAACTCTTCGTACTAATCATGGTAGACAGTATTGTTCCAAAGAATTTGAAAGTTTTTGTACCGAGCATGGCATTGGAAGGGAACTCATAGCTGCATTTACACCTCAGCAGAATGGTGTATCCGAACGCAAAAATAGAACAATCCTTAATGTGGTCAGAAGCTTGCTAGCAAAAGGGAATGTTCCAAAGTCATTTTGGCCCGAAGCTGTAAATTGGGAAGTTCATTTGCTGAACAGAAGTCCCACTTTTGCAGTTCAAAACATGACACCTGAAGAAGCTTTCAGTGGGCGAAAACCAGTTGTTGATCATTTTAGAATTTTTGGTTGCATAGCATATGCACATGTTCCAAATGAGAAAAAGAAGAAGCTGGATGATAAAAGTGAAAAATGTATTTTTATGGGTGTAAGTGAAAATTCCAAAGCATATAAATTATTTAATTCTCTTACTAATAAAATTGTGATCAACAGAGATGTAGTATTTGATGAAGAAAATGCATGGAATTGGAAAGAAAGTGGTCAAAAACAGCAGCTCATAGAAATTAACTTGGATGAAATTGAAGAGAATCCTGAGCAGCAGGAAACCTCTACAATGGAGCAACAAATACAATTTTCTGATGGCACTTCTACTGCTGTAATTGATGACCAGCCCCGTACAAGAAGAAGACCAACTTGGATGGAGGATTATGTAAGTGGAGATTATGTAAGTGGAGATGAATTATTTGATGAAGATTCTTTTACACATTTTGCCCTTTTTGTAGATTGTGATCCCCTCACATTCCATGATGTTATCAATGATTCAAAATGGCAACATGCTATGGATGAGGAGATAAAATCAATAGAAAAGAATAGCACTTGGGAATTGGTAGAGCTTCCGAAAGGGCAAAAATCAATTGGAGTTAAATGGATTTACAAAATGAAGTTGAACAAAGATGGTGGAGTTGACAAACATAAAGCTCGCCTTGTTATGAAGGGATACAATTAAGAATTTGGAGTTGATTACAAAGAAGTGTTTGTTCCAGTTGCAAGGCTTGACACCATTCGGCTAGTTTTAGCCATAGTTGCTCAAAATTCATAGTCCATCTATCAATTAGATGTGAAGTCAGTGTTCTTACATGGTGAATTGAAAGAGGAGGTATATGTTGATCAACCTTTTGGGTATGTGTTGAAAAGCGAGGAGGAAAAGGTATATAAACTCAAAAAGGCTTTATACGATCTAAAACAGGCACCTAGAGCATGTTATAGCCGTATAGATGCTTACTTCTCCAAAGAAGGTTTTCATAAATGCCCTTATGAACACACTTTATTTTTAAAGTTTGAAAAAGATGGAAAAATGCTTGTTGTGTGTCTTTATATTGATGACCTTATTTATACGGAGAATGATAAAGGAATGATTCAAGATTTTAAAAGGAAGATGATGAATGAATTTGAAATGTCTGATTAGGGTTTAATGCATTTTTTCCTTGGTATCGAAGTTATGCAGTCATCTGCTGCTATTTTTATATCACAAAAGAAATATGCTCTTGAGATTTTAGACATGTTCAAAATGAAGGATTGCAATTCAGTCACTCCAGTTGAATGTGGCTTGAAGTTAAGGAGAGATGATGGAGGAGAAAAGATAAATGCAACTCGTTACAAGCAAATGGTAGGGAGTCTGATGTATCTAACTTCAACAAGACCTGACATCATGCATGGTGTTAGTCTAATAAGCAGTTATATGAAGAACACTACTGAAACTCATTTTCTGGCAGCAAAAAGGATTATCCGTTATTTGAAAGAAACTATTGATTTTGGAATTCTTTATAAAAAGGAAATAAAAATAAATTTATTTGGATTTTGTGATAGTGACTATGCCGAAGATCTTGATGATCAGAAAAGTACGTCGGGATTTATTTTTATAATGAGTTCAGGAGCAATCTCGTAGTCTTCAAAGAAACAACAAATTGTTACTTTATCAACCGCAGAAGCTGAATTTATTTTAGCAGCAACATGTTCTTGTCAAGTCATATGGTTGAGAAGGTTGCTTGAGATGCTTCAATGCCAGCAACAAGGTCCAACAAAAGTTTTCTGTGATAATGTTTTAGCTATAAAGACTTCGAAAAATCCTGTTTTGCATGGCATGAGCAAACATATAGATGTTCGTTACCATTTTTTGCGTGATCTCTGCAATAATGGTACAGTTGATTTATTGTTTTGTACAAGTGGGGATCAAGTAGCTGATATCATGATTAAACCACTCAAGCAAGCAGCATTTGTTAAATTAAGAAATCTCTTGGGAGTGTGTTTTGCAGAAGATGTTGTTCAATGGAGGGCTCAAGTCAATTTTACTTAAGCTTGATATTTGTAAACATCAGTTTAAGGGAGAGTTTATTGAAAATTGAGTCAAAGTTTAGTTGAAATTATATCTTATTTATAAAAATTTATTAATTTATTTTATGCTTATCTGAGGAGTTTGTTATACAGTAGTGCTTCTTTTATTTTGCTATTCTAAAAGCCTATTTAAAGGTCATTTTTCACATTAAATAAGAGATCTGATTTTTAGCGTCAATTTTTTTTATTATTTACTTATTAGTGTTCAGTTTATAACAGAGCTAGAGGCTATCCTTCTTACACATCCCTCCGTTGAAGATGCAGCTGTAGTGTTGTGTATCTCAAACAATTATATTCAAAACTATTTATATCTATATATTTAGCATTTATCTTTTCATAATTGAATATTTATTTATTAATGTTAATTATTGTCCTTCAATTTATTAATAACACATATTATAATTCTTCAAATTAAATTAACATTATAAAAATATTCTTATTAAATACTAATACCAATAATACATTATTTCTACTAAATTTAATTTGATATATTAACTTGCATAATTTTTATTGGAAAAAATATTAAAAGATCAAGTTTAGGATTATAATATTACAGTTCAAAATTAATTGAAATTACCAACTGATAACTTTATAATACGTTTAGTTTATTATAATTTAAATATAATATAATAATTTTCTATTTTAAATTATTAATAAGCACATTTTTTATTTGTCTTAAATTATAATTTATTTATTATTTTAATAAGTAGTTAATATGTTAAATCTGTATTTTATTCATATTTGATATATTATTTATTAAAAATTATTTAATAAACATATCTCATACTGAAATAAAAATATAATAAAAAATATGTATAAATTTACATCTTAATAAAGTAATTAATTTTTCATATTTTTTTATAAAATATAAATATATCTATTAATTCAAAACGAAGAAAGTATAATCAAATCCCTTTATGGAATATTAAATATATATTCTTAGCATTATTAAAAGAGATGCAATAATATTTATTATAATTAATGGATTAAGGGATTAAGAACAATATAAATTTGGTATTAATTAATTTAATTTTTCCTATTCATTTATTGAAGATTATTCAAGTAGATCTAATAATTAATTCAAATCTAGATATATATAATTGGTGGCTAAATAAATAATTTTGGTACTAAGCTAAATGAATAATTTTGGCACTAACTTAGTGAATTATTATATAAACTTAATTGCAGGTTTCCAGATGAAGAGGCTGGGGAGATCCCAGCAGCTTGTGTTGTGATAAACAAAGAAGCTAAAGAAATTAGTGAAGAAAATATAATTAATTATGTGGCTTCTAATGTTGCCCACTATAAGAAAATAAGATTAGTGAAATTTGTAGAAAATATACCAAAATCACCTTCAGGAAAAATAATGAGAAGGCTTCTTAAAGAAAAGATGGTTTAGAAGTTGAAGCCTATCTAATTAAACCCTAAATAAAAATTAGAATAAAATTATTACCCTTAAACTATAGTTTAATTACCTTTTGTGGGGATTAATTAATGTTTGAATGACTTTTTTCTTTTGATAATGGTAAGAAAAATTAAATCAGTTTTGGTTTTATTGTTCAGAGAAATATAAAGTTATTATTAAATTGTGTTTTAGTGTGCATATTTTATTCATAATAAGCTCTATTTTATTTTTTCCCTTTAATACAAAATTGATATAAAATTATTTATTACACATTCAAATTATACTTTAATCACCTTTTGAGGGGATTAATTAATGTTTAATACTTATGCTTGTTGATTTTTTTAGTAATGGTGAGGGCGAATTGATTCTAATTCCATCATTTTAAAAGATATATAATTACTAAAATATATAATTACTGCTAAAAAATTATACATCTATGTATAGACTAATGCTAAACGGATTAAATTGATACGAATTAAAAATATTTTATGTATTAATTATATTAGAAAAATTATTGTTTTAATTTTATATTTATTGTTGTCTTTAACAATAAATATAAGATTAGAATAATCATTTTTCTAATGCAATTAATATATAAACACTTTTTATCTAATCGATTTGATATATATAATATTTTTACTATGTGTATATTATATTTACTAACTTAATTATATTCACTAACTTAATTATTTCAGCCGTAATATTCTCTTTTTGTTTTTTAATATCAAATGAATACAAAAGTATTAATTACACCCTTAAGCTATGCATTAATTACCTTTTGGGGGGATTAATTAATGTTTAGGAATGATGTTTAGTGACTTTTTCTTTCTAATATTGATAATGACAAGAGAAAATGGATTTCGATGGTATTTGTTCATAAAAATATCCAATTAATGTTAAATTGTACTTATCTTAGTTTGCATGATGTCTCTTTTTACTTTTTTCTTCTCTTTTAATACAAAATTATTAATTACAACCTTAAAGTCTTAAACTATACTTTAATTACCTTTAAGGGGATTAATAATGTTTAATAATGATGTCTAATGACTTTTTTTTATTAATATAAAAAAATTTAGATCATAAATTTATTATCTAAAAAAATATATATTCTTATTATTTTATTGTGGCTTAACATTTGTATAATGATTAAATAACTTACTGTTATACCCATATATTTTATTTTTAATTAAAAAAATCAATTAAAAAATTTTATTATTTAGAAAAATTTATATTTATCCTTAAGTTATTTTTTCAACTTATTTTCCATGTGACTATCTCTTTGTGCTTTTTTTTTTTAAATTTAATTTCCATTGTACAAAACAACCATGTCTTTTGTTCTTTTGTTTGATGGTGGATAATGCTTGGACTTTATCACCAAGAGAACCATTTTATTAAGTAAATGTTACAATATTTTGATTGAATTGATCAAATTTTAGTGGTAGATTAACTAGATCACTAATAATTGGTAAAAAAAATTATGTTTAAAAATTAACTATTATAATACGGTTTAGTTGAATTTGATTAAATTTTATCGAATTCGATTAAATTTATTGATAAATATATAATTTTAAATTGACTAATTCAATCCGTTTAAACCAACATGATCGGTTGAATTAATTAATTTTTGATAAAATTAGTCAAGTTTGAAAATTTTTGCTCATCCCTACTAAGCAAATATATTCCAACAACAACTAAAAAAATAATTTATATAAATTGATAATTATTAAAATTTAAAATTGATTTAAATTATGCTAAAATTATATCATTTAATTCATTTATATAAAAATGATTTAAGATAAATAATTTAAAATAAATTTAAGAATATTACCATTTTCTAATTAGATTTTTTTATTATTAATTTAGCCATTATGTTCTATGAATTTCATTAAAATATCAAAATAATAACAAATAGCATTAAAATTTTATTATAATATAAAATTACATAAAATTGGGCAGGAATAACGGAATGGTTCTTTAAGCAGCTGGCTTCCACGTTGTTACAGCTCCACACTTGATTCTCGAGATTCATGGGCTTAGAACATCGATCCAAACCTTCGCATCTATTTTATCTTAGAGGATTTTAAAAGAAAAACCCTTATGCTTAGTTTCAAAATTCAACGTTTATATACTAAAACTTAACATTAAATCATACACTAAAATACAATATTAATCTAACACAAATATTATTCTTTTATTATTAGATTCTTTTAAATAGCACATAAAAATTAGTATTTAAAACTTAATTTTAAATATATATATATATTAAATAATACATATATAAATATGGTTAATACATATGTGATTTATTTTAAATAAAAAAATTAAATTAAATCACTTTTTATAAAAAATTAAATCGAATTAATTTGTCTAATTTAATTAAATTTGAAGATTTACGATGAACACCTCTACCAACTACTATTTGTAATGTAGTCTTGTATTATTGAGCCTAAGGTCCATATTCAATAATTTTAATCGGTTTCCACAATTACACGAGACACAAATAAAAATAAAAAAGAAATTGAGAAATTGACTTAAATATAAACTAAAGTACAATGTTGGCATTAATGTCATAATGCCAAAACTAAATTATAGTTCAAAATATTACATGTGCACATATGAATTTTTTTTATCATTTTATTAAATTTCAGATAATATCAAAAATTTGAATTCAAAATTTAAAACTTAATATTTTTATACATATATATATATATATTTTATTATGAATATATACAATTAATATTGTTTTATCATATTTAAAATGAAAATTAATCATTTTTAATTAGAATCTTAATCATTTAGACTGTTTAATAATAATTAAATCATTTGGAATCAATGAAATTGAAGGCCTCAATTTATGGTGTGTCTATCAACTTTATAAGTGTTTTTAATATTTTAAGATATAATATCCATACTAGATTCATGGGTCAATTACATAAATAATTTCTAAATTTTTATGAATTTTTTATAAAAATTCTTAAACTTCAATTTATCAATTAAAAATTTCTAAACTTTTAATATTGTATCAATTAAAATCTTAAACTTTATTTTACCAATTAAAATCTCTCAACTTTTAATATTATACCAATTAAAATTTAATTAGGTCATAAATTTTGATGAATTAAAAATTGTAATTACCCTTCAACTGAATTTGAGTTTAGTTACACATAATTTTTATAAAAGAAAACCAAAAAATATATTTTAAGTCTATAATAAACTTGAACAAAAGATCAAAAGAAGTCTTAGGATTGTCAAAAATTTAACTTTTCTATTCTTCGAATTTTCTACTATAATTAGAAAAATAAAAATTAATAACTATTAAAATTTATAAATATTGTATATTTGATATGAAAATAAATAAATAATATTATTTCTAGAAATTTGTCCAAAATTCATAGCTAAAATCTCCAAAATATATATAAATTCCCAGCTATCAATTATTTCTTTTTAGTATCAAACTCACCTTGGGCATTGGTTTTGCCCGAGGGTAACACCCAAAGGCTTTCTCAGCAAATTTTTGCATCTTTTTTTAACTTGACTCTTTTTCTATTATTAAGTTATATCATATGCAAAAACAAATGAATGTTAATATAATTATCCAATAACAAGTTTAATTAACCTTATAAATATAAGTAAATTTTACCCATTATTAACATGAATAAAAAAATAAAAATAAAAAGATAAATAATTTAAATTACGTGCACTGAATAACGGTAAAAAATTCTTACATTTATTATTTATTAAATATAACTAAAATTCATTTAATTATATTCATCTCTATTTCATCGACTTTCAATATTCACAATTTATCCTTTCCAGTTCAAATCCTAACTTATAATTAAAAAACTCAATACTAATTTTTAAAAATTAAATCTAAATCAAAGCTCTTTATATATGATATTTCTTTTTATCCTCTCATTATCTTCATTTCATTTTCTTATTTTTATTTTTGAGTGGTCGAAAATTAAATTTAAAAGTTTAATTGGTATAATATTAAAAGTTAATAAATTTTTAATTGACAAACTGAAATTTATGAATTTTTATAAATTCAAATTATAAATAGTTCATTTCAAATATTTATGAATTATTTAAATTATGAATAGTTCATTTCAAGTATTTATGTAAGTCGATCTGTCCATATATCCATATATTAATTAAAATTATATATAATTTTTTGTTTTCATTTATTTGGTTTCTTATAAAATCTTTAATTATTTTATGATTATTTGTTATTAAAAGAATTATCTATTTTAGTATAAGATAAAAAAAATAGATGATTAATATCACATACTCTCTTTTTTTTTTTGACATTTTATAAAAAAAAAGGGATGGATGATAAAATAACGTTTATTTTCTTATCATCTTAAATTATGTAAAAAAGGAAATTGCATAAAAGAGGGAAATTCCAAAAAGAAAAATATTTGAATTTATTAAATTTTACTAAATTTGAATTTATTAAATTTTACTAACATATTAATCGATATATGTATATATTAGTTGGACGGGAAACATATTAAGTAATTATTTTATTTTGAAAAAAAAAAGATAAAATGTTATAGACAAGATTCTAATCACGTATTTGTTTACTTCAATTAAGTGTCTCTTGAGCATTTTGAGTAGCTAATTAAGCTTAGTCAAATTAATCACGTTGATTAAAGAAAAAGTAGAGTAAAATATAATATAATGAGATGAAAGATCTTGAAATTAACAAATTAAAATTTTCAATTTTAATATTTGACTAATATTTAAATTTTAACAAGATGTCTACTTCAATCCACATAATAACTTTATTTTAATATCATAACTTGAATGCTAAATAAATGTTTAATTTATCCATTTCTGTATTTTATTTTATAGTATATTTTTAAAATTTGCATAAAACCCACCTTTGCTTGTCTATCTGTTTTATAATATCTATTTATTATTATTATTTGTTTATTGAGTTCGATCATTTCTTAGGTTAATTTTAACTATATAGTATAATATATTAAATTCCCAACAATTGCACCTACCTTGTTGGTATTATAATGTCCATTAGCCCAAGATGTTGGTAAATGGAACCTTAATTTCTTAATTCAAGATAGTAATTAATATCCAGCAAAGACATTAAAAATGAATAATTATGCATTTTAATAATTAATTAATTATGATCTATAAGAATTTGAATTTTGATTTATAGATGATTATTGTATTTTTTAAAACTTCTTTCTACTTTTTAGCATGGATGATTAATTTTTTATAGTATGCTAATAAAAATGTAAATAATTCTAAGCGTGAAATTGCACAATTTATATTGTTTTAAAAGAACATAAAAAATAAATTAAAATATTAATAAATAAATTGTAAAATTTGTTATTTTATTAATCTAAAAATAATTTCATTATTATCAAATTAAAAATTTTAATTTTTTTGCATTATTTATGGATTTGAATTTGATCTGTGCAAAAAAAAAAAAAAACAAATAAATAGCTTTCTAATATGAAAATATTTATTATTTTAATTAATTTTAACAATAATAAAAAATTAGAAAAACAAGAAAAAGGTATTCACTTAGTAAATAAAATACTATTTTTTTCTTTTATGCATTCAATAAGAATATAATCATATGATCTTTTTTTTGAATTTTACAGTGAATATTCAAACACAATAATGTAATTGTTTTTTTTTATTTTTACAACACCCAATCACAAATACTACATAATAAATAAATAAATAAATAATTTAATCATCATATTATTATTTTTTAATTTTTTTAAAAATTAACATAATTTTTATTATTTTTTACTCTCTCCATTTTATTTTAAGTATTATGTAAAAAAATATGTATAAATTAAAAAATAATTATTTATTATAAATTTTATAAAAATTTTATTATAATTTATCTAAATAATATTTTTTATATTTTTTATTTTATTTATTAATTAGTAAAAATAATATTAAAATTTTTTAATTAAATTTTTTTTAAATTCTTAAAAATAACATTAAAATAATTTTTTATACACAATATTTAAAATAAAATGAAAAAATTATTATTAATTATAGTTGCGGAAGCTGAGTCTAACTTGAGTTGACTTAGACTTAGACTTAGACTTAGATTTGAACGAGTCACTCACTCACTCGGTGTGTAAAGTGGCCGCCGTTCCATCTGCGTCACTGACAATGATGACTCTTTTTTAGACCGTCCAAAAAAAGCCAACTGTTAGTACTATCTCTCCTCCACCTCCACAGTTCCACTCCGCTTTGCCTTTTATTTTATTTTATTATTTTTTCATAAAAAATAAAAATAAAAAATAAAAAAATCCATCTCTTTACTAGATTCGTTCTTCTTCTTCTTCTTCTTCCAAACAAATATAAATGTCTTTTTTTGTCGCTCTTTTCATTTCAATTAATAGCGTCATTTTCTATTTTATACCAATTAAAAAATAATTATTTTTATTAAAAATATAAAATTATATTTAATTTTTTTTATACTTTTTAATATGAAATATTTATATTATAAAGATTTAAAAATCATTTAACTTAACTTATAAAAATAAATTTATAAATAATAAATTAATTTAAGCTTATAAATAATTAAAATTTTACATAGTTATATATTTATTTTAATTGTTTATAAATAGTTAATAAACTCCTAATATATATAGTAAAAAATAATTTTTAAGTATATTTATTGATAAAAATATAAAATTATTTTATTAAAATTGTTCACTAAATATGAATAATATATTAATTTATTTGATTGAATTAATTTATATTAAATATTAAAAAATACTAAAATAATATATTGTCTCTTTTAAAATTATATTTTTTAATTTACAAATTAAATTTATAAATTTATAAAATTATTTAAATAAATATATTAATTTAAATTTAAAATTTATAAATCAGTTTAATTAATTTATAAATTAAGCTAAATATTTTTTAATATGCTAATAGATTAATTATAATAATATATAAATTATAATTTAAAATAATAAAAAATAAATGTAAGCTCCATTTATTTAGTACGAATAAATTATTATTTTTGATAAATTTTTTTTTGCTGTTGCAGTTATTGTTATTATGGCTGCAATTATTATTATTATTATCATTATTATTATTATTGATATAGAGTGAAAAAAGAAAGTAATAATTAAAAAGTAATTTTAATCTTTTTTTAATAATTTTTGTTGCTAAAATTGGTGAAACTTCTGAGTTTTTACGGCTGAGATTGAAAACATCATTTTCTGAATAGTTCCATTTTAATGCTTCTCTTTTCTTTCTTTCTTTTTCTTTGTAAAGATTTTTTTTCAAATTACTATTTAGTCCAGTAAGTCTGCTTTTTCTTTGCTCTCCGCGTGTCTGTGAACTTCGGGGTATTTTAGCCTTTTTATCTTCTTTTTTTACCATTTTTTTTTTCAGTTGATTGCATGAAAAAAGAATTTTTAAGTGAACGAAGGGATTAAATATTTAACATATTTAACAATTTTTTAAAATATAAAAAATATCTTAATTTAATTTTAGAAAAGACAGTGACGCACTAATAAAATTTCGCCAAAAAAAGTTAAGATTTAAATACTAATTTTACCCTTTTAATTTTCTCGGGAAAGTGGAAGAAAAAGAAACTAAGTCGTTTTTGCATTATATATATATTTTAAAAAATATTAATTACAAAATAATTTTTTATTAATTAAAAAAATATTTATTATAATTTTATTTATTAAGAGAAATAATATAATAAATATTTTTTAATTAATAAAAAAATTATTAAACAATTAATTTTTAAAACAACTTAGCATTTCTCGCATATTTTTTAATTGCAATAAAAACATAAACAGCCCGAAAGCGTAGCTACAACTGTAGAAATTTGTTTGATTTTGCATGTACATGTATGGGTAAAAACTAGAAATATGAGAACTGGGTCTGTTGTCTTATTGGTAGATTTGATTCTTTTTTCAAGGAAATTATGCATAAATTTTCAGAAAAAAATGGTGGTTAGTGAAAGTGATTAATTATTGATTTTTCTTTTTGGGGAAGAAGAAAGAAAGAATAGATTTGTTGATGAATGGAGGATGTGGGTCTTATTCAGGGCCCTACTTTCTCTGATTTAGGCCAAGCAAATTCAATGTGAAATATTGCAGTTGAAGAGGGAGAAATATTTGTACGGACCACAATTTTGATGGTTAAAAGGTGAAAGCTTTTGGTCTAGTTACAGTTAGTTCTTTCTTTGCTAGATATATATAATTGGAGAGAGACAGAGAGAGGGAGAGAGGGAGAGAGAAGGAGATGATTGTTTGATGGGTTCATAAATGACGGTAAAAATTCCTGTAGAAATTTGACTGCAACAACAACAAAAGTTAGTGCTTGCAGGGATTTGGGGAACAGTTTTTACTTGGATTAAAGGGATGAATGGTGGAGAATTTGTTAGGTAAGCAAGTTATGAGAGGAGGAGGAGGAGAAGAAGAAGAGAAGATGAAGCTTCTTTGGATCAATATTTTTAGGTTTTCGGTATCTTCAAGATCACATTTTGCTGTTCTTGGATTGTAATCTGTGGGTTTAATTGGTTTGATTTTATTTCTATATGGAGATTGAGATTGAGATGGAGAACTGTATCTGCAAGAGTTTTTCTGGATTGGAAAGAAATTCTAGTTTTTATCTAAGTTAGAATTTTCAATTTCTGGAGGTGGGTATCAACTGGTAGACCGGATTTATTGTTCTTTTTAAAATTGGTTATGCTAACTCAGGTATGTTCAGTGAAATTTAAAGATAAAACTCTTTTTTGGGTTTTTATTTTTAGGTCACTTGCTGTATGTAATACTGCTGAGAAACCAGAGTCTTTTACCAATGTTGTTGCCCAATATTTGTTTGTTTCATATTTGCATCATTAATTTTGTATTTTTTTTGGTAAGTTATAAGCAAATATGTCTTATTTTATGCAGGATCTAGCATTTGGTTGCTTGCACCTTATATAAAGTGATTGTAATCTGTTAAGTTATTCTATGAGTACCCTTTCACTGATGGAGTGGAATACAAAACCCCCCATACAGTGGGACTGGGAGAACCTAATAATGTTTAATGCAAATACTGAACATTCAAAAAAGTTAAGAGTGACAGAATGGGAAAATGATGGAGAGAGAGGGATTGATTCTGGGTCTTTATACTCATCTGGAAGTGGAAGCGGCAGTGGTGGTTCTGGTTCTGATTTGGGACTTGCTTCTTTATCCAAGAGTTCAAAGTCAGCTTCCATAAATTCTTCCTCAATTTGGGAAGTGAAAACATCTAAATTCACTTTGGAGGCATCTGAAGCTATCCCAGAAGGTTCCAACAATAAGAAGGCATTTACAAAGGAGAAACCAACTGGTACTTCTACTCTCGAAGCTTCAGTAGGCTCTGGTGAGCCTCCACTAGGTTTAAAGCTTGGTAAGCGAACATACTTTGAAGATGTTTGCGCAGGGAGTAATGCTAAGGCTTCATCATTTTCTGTGACTCCTGGCCCTGCATCATCTGTTTCTCCTGCAAAGAGATCCAAGTCCAGTAGTCAAGCTTTATCTACCCCTCGTTGTCAAGTAGAAGGCTGTAACCTTGACCTTTCATCAGCTAAAGATTACCATCGCAAACATAGAGTTTGTGAAAGTCATTCGAAAAGCCCAAAGGTCATTGTAGCTGGTCTGGAGCGCAGGTTTTGCCAGCAGTGTAGTAGGTAAGGCTGTTACTGAAGGAGTAATGATTGCATATTAGAAGACAATGAGATCTGGGAAGATTCCTTTTTCGCTTGTGCTGTTAATTGACATGCTTATCTATTGCAAGAAGTGCAAATTACAGTGTTTTCTATCCTGTTTCTGTAATAATTCTTAACTTGTATTGTTATTTGATATGATGGTTTCTTGGTCATGGGTGTCAAAGGTTCCATAGTCCATCAGAGTTTGACGAAAAGAAGCGAAGCTGCCGCAGGCGTCTTTCTGATCATAATGCAAGGCGTCGCAAGCCAGTCCAACTGAATTCTGCAAGACTGTCTTCATCGTTATATGGTACTGATTTCTGAATTCAGACTTTATTATCTCTTCTCTTGTGCTTAAAACATGTTACTAACGTTGAACTGTACTTTTAATTACTTTGTGATTTTATAATCTCTGAAATGAAGTTTGTGAATTGTAAGGTAGAATTTTAAGTTTTAAATTCTAATAATTGTGATCTCTGTTGCTAATTTTTAAGTTTAAATAGAATTTTCTGTTGTTAAGGGATCGCCACTTGCAAGTTAATTTCATCAAGTTGCAAACAGTAAATCTAACAATATATCTGAAATGAGAAGCTACAACATTGTGGAAACTATGTGTGAAGTAGAAATTGCCATGTATTATGTGATATACAAGCATACTTGCCATTGAGTCGAAGAAATTGCTATTTTTGTTCAATACAAATGTGGCAGATATATGCTCAAGATAATGATGGTATACCACCATATCATTCCTGCTACGTTTCCTAATTTGTGGTTGTTTGTGCAGATGAGAGGCAACAGATGAGTCTTGTTTGGAACAGGGCCCCACTAGTTCAGGCAAGGCCTAATGCAAACTTGACATGGGAAGGGATGATGCCCAGCTCCAAGTTCACCATAACAAAAGGGTATGTCATGAAGCCTGCAAAAGTAGTTGATGGGCAGCCGCATTTGCCTAGCAATGAGCTGGAAACTTCCATTCCTATGCATCCTCATGATTCCAGGAGCTTGTTGCCATCCAAGGCCAATGTAACCACAGCTGAGGTTCTGAACCAAGGTCAGTCCTACTCTTTATAGGAAATATTCTTTATAATCATTACCATTTAGTTTTTAATTTGATGATGTAGTCAAATATCATACTACAAACCTTTGTGCAGGAGTCAGTGACCGTTTACTGCTTATCTGCAGTCTTTGAAACCCTCAAAACCATAATTTCTATGAGGTGATTGTCAAAAGATTCCAGCGAGAGTTTTTTCTTTGTTAAAGAACCAAATGCTTATTACGTCTAACTTCCTAGATTCACCAGCTAAGAACATGTATACCAACATTATGTTGGCATACACTTTGGCTAACTCCCATTGTTTGCTAAACTTATTAGAATGTCCAATTTCACATGTTGGATAACAGTTTTTTTATGAAGTTGAGGTTACTGCAACTGTTAATTTGTTCAAAGATAAAGATAAATGCTAGACAAGTTTGGAATATCTAGTAGAGGAATTTTGACGCATATGATACTGATAAGTTTTTGGATTGTGAATGTAAAGAAGAACCAAAGATTGCCATTAAGTTAGTAGCCTAGTGATCGAGTGCTGTCTCATAGTGCAGGAGGTCAAGATTTCAAACCCTGGAAGCCTCTTTCTTTCCCATTAAAGAATTCTTGATATGGAATAAAATGTAGAGAAAGGTTAAGGTTCCTAAATTTAAATGAGAAGAAGTAATCAAGAATTCAACATGTAGCAAGTTCCAAATTGAGTCTTGGTGCAATGGTTAGGTTATAAGTTTAAGTTGGGGAAACAGCCTCTCTAAATAGCAAGGTGAAGTTTGGGTAGTGTAAGCTAGATGGCTCTCTCCTTACCCTTGCAATGTGGCAAGTATCTTGCCGTAAGGACACCCTTTAACACAGTCCCTAATATATGGTTAAGTTGATAGAAGTAGTGATTGAACCAAATAAAAAATTCAAGGACGTGATACAACTCATTAAAATTTTGAAATTCAGAGGAAAATTTTGGAAAATTTTCTTTTCTATTGCTGAATTATAGTATGTAAGCTATTCATTTTAAACAATTTGACCATCTTCCAAAAATTTAGTACTCTAAATACATAGGTAGCATGCAATATAAACTTAAAAACAACTTTAAATAGTAGATGATGTTTTCTTGTTGCCTTTTTATCTAAGTTGAATATAAAAGCAACTGTAGTCAAATTAGTTCTTGTGATCTCATTCTCAGAAACCTGAGCTTATCAAATCAGTTTAAATTGGCAAGGAGATTTTTACTGTGTCATTCACTATTTTTTTTTTGGTCCTGGTCTGTTCCCACTTCACAGTGAATATGATTGATGATTGTTTATTTTAATAAAATGGAGGCTGACTTTGAATCTGATTCAGTGAGCAAGGATTCAATTCATGAGCAATCATAGAGCTAAAGTAACATGATATTGAGAATGATCTGATAGTGATATTAACATGGTGGATAAAATACAATGAAAAACAAAATTGAATGTAAATATTCAGTATCTAACAAAAGAAGATATATTACAAAATACAAAAAGGCAACTAACTTGACTAAGTAATTCTGGTATCCTTGATTTGTGCTACAAGGGGCTTTTCGTTGTAGTCTAACTAATATAATTTGCTTTATAGTTCATCAAAGAGTTTGTAAAGACAACCATGTTTATCATTCTTGCAACTTCATGAAAATTATGTGGACAATTATAGAAAGTACACATGTTTAAAGAAAAGGGATTGTTGTCTGAGCATACATTTGTTTTCCACCGATTGGGAAAGTCAGCTAAAGTATTGTTTAAAGGGCTTGTTTAGGGACCATCCAAGATTCAAATTGTAGGATTATGATTGTTACAGGAACTTTAGAATGCATAGTTGGTTACTGAGATCTTTTGAAGGCCTGTAAGCCAACCCGAGGTAATGGTATGACTTCGAAGACGTTATGCTGTATGAAAACAGAATCAATGTTATGAATCTTAGTATGCTGATTTTTCTTTTTGTCTTTGGTCACTTGTCTTTCTAAATTGATACACAGGATTACTGAACATTACAGGCTTGGAAGAATCAATTATCTCACCTACTGTGGATGCCACACAGGATCTTCATCGTGCTCTCTCTCTTTTGTCAACTAATAATTCTTGGAGTTCATGTGAGCCAAAATCCATTTCGCATGAGCAGCCTGCACATACAAGTCATTCAGGCATGTCTCAGCCAGTGTTTCACATGCCCCAAGGCTTGCCAATGGCATCATCTGATTACTGGAGGATTGTACAACAGTCTACTGACACTAGAGTGGATACCTTGGCCTCACAGAATGACAGTGGCAATTACTTTCAAGAGTTTCAGCTGTTAAGAACCCCATATGATAGTGACTTCTTCTCTAGTCAGTTGAACTGACTGCTCGGAATTCAATCGTAAAAATCTTGATAAATTTGCTCACTAAGGTCTGTATCCAGTTTATATCTAGTTCAGTCAGATGGTATTTTTTCCTGAATTCATGCTTCACATTTTTTACTTACAATCTGAATGCACAATAGATTCAGAGTCAATTATTGATTCCGAGTGAACTTTTCTTTCTTACTGCTGTAAGTACTCATCTGATGTAATAATCTGAATTTTGTTTGTTGTCTCCAGGAGCTTCAAGCTTGGCTTTCTTGGGTTCTGCTGTCAGGTTTTAGATCATGTTGATTAAAAAGTTGGAAGTTCATGGTATTTCCAAACCTATGATTAATCTAAACTGTAACTTTTAATATAAAATTCTTGTAGGCAGTGTGATATGAACAACTTCTGAAAATCAGAAGGGATTGAAAGTATTAAATAATCTTTTTTCAGCTGATGAATGCATAATCTTAAATATTCTTATTGTTTTTGCATGAAATAGGTGCATGAGATCTGATAGTTGTGTATTTAACAACAACCAATTTGTGTCTACTAACTGGTTTGATATAAAGCATTTGAAAAGGGAAATTTGAACTTTGAACTATCATTAGGTCCAAACATGCACTATTATTAGATTTTGTTGAAGTTTACATATTTATTGATATATATTTAAACGATAAGTGCATTTTTTTTTCAGAACAGTAGGTCCAAAACTATTTTTTTTTTCTCTATACCAATGTTGAAATATACGTTATCATTAGATTACCTCATTGTTAGTAATCAAATAAGTTGATTTCTAATTTGAATAAGATTATCTTATTCAAATGTAATATTATAAAATTGGAACCTTTTAGCATGAAGTAATTATACTATTAACACCTCTGTTTAAGGATGAAGTACATAGGAGGAAAGAAAGGGGGAAGGAAAATATGGGAAAGATTTCATTTATTTTGTTTTTTCTTTTTGTTATTTTTGTTTGGATATAAAGAAAATGAAAGAAAATTTATTTCCAAAGAGTCAATCAAATTGGTCAAACGAATTGATAAATAGATTTAAAATATTATTTTTTGACACAACAAGATTATAAGATATTATAAAATGAAATGTCAGGCAAATTTAAAATTATTATAGATCTGTGTTTGAAAAAATGATTTTCTTATAATTAATTAGAAAGATTTGTTTCTTCAAAAAAAAAAAAAAAGAAGGAAAGATTTGTTAAATTAAATATTTGGTTCATAACATTAAAAAAAAACTCTGAAAAAAGAAAAAGGAAAAAAAAAGAAAGGAAGGATGCATCGCATGATTTTGCTTAAAAAAAATCTTTAAATATAGTATAGCTATATTTTAAAAAACCAGATATAACAAATTAAAAAGTAAAAATGGAGGTAATAGTAAACACAAAAGATTTATATATATAAACAGTAAAAATAAAAAATTAATTAATTATATAAATTCAAAGAAAAATTTTCTTTATTAGACTAGAAAAGTGAACTAAATATTATGCAGAAAAAAACTATTAAATACCAATATTACTCTCTCATATGTATAGATGGAAAATTTACAAAAATAACTTAAAAAGAAAAAAATTATATAAATAAAAAATTACAAAAATATTATACAGACAAAAATTTATAAATTATGATATATTTTTAATATATCTTTGATATATATTAAATGTATTTCTAATATATGTAAAAAAATTAAAAAATAATGTTTTATGTAATTTCATATGTATATATATATGGTTAAGCTTGGCTCCAAGCATGCCACCGGCAAGAGGCAATCAAGTGAAGAGATTGGACTCAGCCAGGGGCATACAGGGAGCCAGGCATAACCCTTTCTTACCTTCATTAATATTTAACCATTTTCTCATTTTCTTCAACTCCAGCTGCTAAGCTATGTCTTGGTAAATGGTAATCAAAAGTGTTGTTGCTCTTAATTAAATCAAGTCTTGAATTCGTATCCTATATTTTTTTTTCACGTATAACTATTTTTTTTTTCAGCTCCATAAATATCTTTACTGTATAAGAAAAGAAAATAATACAAGTGAGTGAAAGAAAAAGAGAGATATGGTCGTTTTCAATAAAATGGCAATGTATATATAGAGGTTTATGAGTTAATAGAGAATATTTACTTGTCATTTTCATAATATTCCCTTTAAATCAATTACAGATTTTAAGAATCAATTCTCAAATGGTTAAATTTGATTATTAGAAAAGCAATCCTTTCTTGAAAATTTACTAAATAAGAATGAGAAAATTATATTATATATCACTTTTTTTAATTTTTTTTCAAAAATATCTAACTGCTTTGATATATTTTTAATCTATTAAATGTATATAAAAAGTAAAATATACCTTTAATATAGTAGATATAAATTATAACATATGTCTTTGAAAAAAAGAATATTTTTAAAAAATAAAAATAAAAAATAATATTTTTTTAAATAATTTTATTTTTTGATATATTTTAAATGAAATCTCAATAATAAATCCCATATCCATTGTCGATACCTTACCAACTAAATAAAATTATTTCTTTTTTTTTTAAGTTGATAAATTCCATCCGTCATAATTATTTTCCATCTTACCCCCGAGAGGATCCAAATTTGAGATTTTTTTTCGTTTTAAAAAAGAAAATAAAATAATCAGCCATGAGAAATCTCAATGGTAAACATTTGATTATGGAAAATAAGTTAAAAAAGTAATAATTAAATTGATATAAATTAAATAAGAAATCACGTTATTTTTAAAAACAAAATATATTAAAGAAGAAATATCCTGAAAATGTTCTCAAACCATTAAAAATATATATATATTTTTATTGCCATATTTGTTTATTCATTTTTGCTGATTGCTCATTATTATTATTATTGAAATGTCAAAAAAAAATTATTATTGGAAAAAGATTACCAAATAAAGCCTTTTTTTCCTCGAAATCGAATTTGAAGCATGCAATTACGTGATAGATATTTGAAATGAGTTTTTTTATAGTCAGCAATGAGATAATATCATTAAAACAATTGATAAAAAAAAAAAAAAACCTTCAATCCAGAAGGCATCAAGAAATATCTGAGCAAGACAAACATCGCCCTCTTCAAATGTATCACAAAGCTAAGAAATCTTCCCCCTTACAGAAATATGGCCTTAGCCCTTAAGGAAACAGCAAAGAGGCCAGCAAATATAGAATGATAAAGAACTATCAAAAGATTCAGAGCCATAGAGAGATGAGCAGGGATAAAAAAAATCATTTATAGAAATATATTATAGGAATTTACCCTTATTTATTATAGCTAGAAAAGGATTGATAAAAAATAAAAAAAAACTCCTTCAACCTTTAGAGTACGAATATCCTTAGATATTAAAATAAAGATGAGTGAGGGACCTCTTAAAAACCGGTACAAAGGAACAAAATCAGGTGGAGTCGGTGGAGACTAATGACCCTTCCGACTGGTCCTGGACGTATATTTTTAAGGTGAGTTTCTGTCGGCAGGAGCAATAGAGGTGGAAGCCCAACCCTCTAGCTCCTCTATCTTCTCTTTACATACGTTGAAGAGAAATTTTATCTTCTTTTCTCTAAGCAGATGGTTCTATCACTGCCGGCACAGAAATATCGTCATAGATGAGCTGGATGAAAGTGATTACTAAACACGCCAGAGAAAGATTTTTCTCAAAAGCAAATCAAGGAAGACTTTCAAGAGGAAACAAGATGAGCTGAAATACATATAAATCTGTATCTCTTTGGAAGAGCACAAGTAAACCTTAAAACGCCGAAAATTAGCAAGAGAGATGAGTAACACCTAAAGTCTTAATCTTTATAACGAAAACCCCTATTGGCTGTGAGATCCACAAAATAATCACTAACCATCAAAGGAATAGTGGATAATAAAGGCTATAGAGGGTCGAATCTAAAAAATAAAAACCATAAAAACTAAATAATATATTTGAAATGAGTTTTGAGTCACTTATATACGTAAATCATTTAAATTTTTGAAAAAAAAAAGTCACGTGTCAAGTCATTTAACTAATTTATTGTTTCAATTAGGACTCATAAAGTGAGAATTATGTTACTCTCTTCATTTAATTTTAAGTGTCATTTTAGAAAAAAATAAAAAAAAATGAATTTGATTCCACTCTAAATATCATTTTTATAAAGCCAAGATAGTATTTAATTAAAAATTTTCAAAATTTTCTTATTTAGTAAATATCATAATCATAATAATTAATAAAGAGAGAATGCTTGATAAATGATAAATAAGCAAATGACTAATCTCTCGTCTGCTTCAGGTGTTGCTTTTAGTACAAAATTTTTTTATTCCATTTTAAGTGTCATTAAATTTAAGGTACTATTAATTATAGATTTTTAAATTTACCCTTATTTATTATATTTCTCTAATTTTAATAATTAATGATGAGAAATTGCTTAAAAAAATAGTAATTAGCTCATACAAATCTATTAAGAAAATCATTAAATTCTCTCAATATTATATAAAATTATTTTAAATAAACTAAAATATCCTCCATTAATTCATTAATATTAAAAATAGTATACTCAACTTTATTAATTAACTCATTAACAATAAGAGTAAAATTAAAAAAAAAAGAAACAAAATGACAATATTAGTGATATTTTTTTTTGTTGCAAAAGTGATGATTTAAAAAGGAAGAAAATAATATAATATTTTAAAAAATTTATAATTATTGATTATTATCTTAGTCTGTATATTTCATTCTCACACGATATTTAAAATGGAATGGAAAAAATATAAATTTTTCATAAAATTAATAATCATTAATTGTTATCTTAATATGTGTATATCATTATTACATGACATTTATAATGGAGCAAAGAAAATATTATTTCTATCTCAATAAAATTATTATATTAAATTCATACACACCCATGAAAATAATTATTGAATTTTTTAAATATTATAAAAAATTATTTTAAATGAATCAAAATATCTTTTATAAATTTATTATTAATATTATTATAGATTCTCACTTCATTAATTATCTTTATACAACTTTTTAAATAAAAATTATTATACATAATTTTTTTAAAAAAGAATTTTTTCTTAACTTCCCACCAAAATTTGAAAAACTCTTCATATTTTAAAATTAGAAATTATACAATGATTAATAAAGATAATAAATATGGTGATAATAATTCTAAAGATAAATTTAAAAAAGAGAAAATTTAAATGACTAAGTAATGTAATGATGATAGTAATAATAAGGATAAAATTTAAAAAAAAAACTAATTTATTTTTATTGATTTTATAAAGTAATAATATTAATAGGATAATTTTTTTTTTTTTACAAAAATGATAATTTTAATGGGATGGAAATAATATATAATTTCTAGTATATAATTTCTCTGCAAGAAGCTGTTTTAAGCAACACCAAGCGCATACTAAATTTGTTCCGGTTACCAAATCAGTTGGCCAACTATCCAAAATCCCATATAAAATAAATTTGCATAATTAATTGGAGAAAATCTCGAATAAAGAAAAAGTCATATTGATTGATATGGCTTCCAAAAAATCACCAATATTAATCAATACCTGTTATCAATCACGTCCAAATGAATAAATTATTAGAGTGAAGTTCCTTATTTTTAAAAATCCAGAAATAAACCCTTGCTCAAGTGATTACATAAAAGTCTATATTATGATTAATATTGCAAGATGTCAAATTTGAAACCAAACTTACCAAAAATGTTGTACAGGAAATTCAGTTACCAATGTTCTTCCCTTTATTTTATATAATTATCAGAAAAATAGAACAAATTATAAAATTCATCAATATTTTCAAAAAATTTTAAAATTTTTCATTATTTTATAAACTTATCAAATTTGTTTTAATATATTATTATAAATTTATTATACTCATGACAACTTTTATAACGTTATTATATAATTTTACAATATTATTAAAAAATTCCTGATAGAACATTTAACAATTTTAAAAAATATATGGTAAACGTGGTAATCTTCCCCAAAAAATTTGGTTTTCTATTATACTATTTATTTTAAGCATATAACCAATTAAAATCACCCTTGATCTCTTCAACTCATCATTTTTCAAAATCAAATGAATGACTCTTATCTTGCACCACAGCAACGTCACCAATAAATAGTTGCCTGAGACAATCAAGCCTTGAAAGTTTTCAAGTCATTTTTCTTCTTATTTCACCTCTTAAATATTTTTTTCCCATAAAAATAAAATAATTTCTCACTAAAACGCCTAATACAGCCAACACAGGCAGCTTTTCATTTCTTTCTCATCCTTTCCCACTTGTAAAAATTGAGATAATTCTCAGATATGCAACCACCACCAAACCGCAACTGTAACCTCTACCACAATCTTTGGATATATGCAAGGGAAAAAGTGGCTCAGCAGCACACAACGCCCATAATTAACGAGCTAAGCTAACAAGTATCAAAACTGAGATTGGCCTTTTCAAGTTATTTCCCAAATTGAATTTGTGACTTGAAGCATCTCATGCTTCGCTAAAAGGATTTCACTGATTCGCAACTGTATAGAGCCTGAGGTCAATTAACCATAGTAGCACCATGACATTGCTAGGTGTGACCACTATGCTCTACAAATGTTCTAATTTGCCTACAAATATCATTTCCAAGGTTTCAATACTAAATTTGCGCCATATTGCCATGTAGCATAAGTTTTAGCAAACAGGTTTGCAATTCAATCTCCAAAATACTACTGGTCTCTTCAGACTCAGCTGCTAGTTTCTCACTTAAATTAATGCTGATAGGAAAGCTGAGTATACAATCCTACTGAGGTAGTACCTCGAGCAACACAACCAATTCCAAGCTCAAACCATCTTGGACTAAATGACAGAATAGAAGAGAACAAATTTGTCGCTTAAGCACTAAAGAACAAGTGCTTCATTAACTCACAGGTAAACAGCTGAGAAAATTGCAAGGATACGACTATACACATTGCTTCCATGAACCTTGAAGTAAAGCCAATTGCTTGTTAACTAGACAAGCACATGATAGATGTAAAACTCTGTTGAAATGAGTATTTTTTATTTTGACAGAAAAAAGGGTCTCTAATTTCGCACATCACAACACCATATCACAACTAACTCGTGAGGGAAAATGGCCACTGCATTGATTCAAATTACAGAACTGCCAGACTCATTTGCATGTGCGAACCTAATTACATTTTGAATTTGGGACCATTCACTTCTGACAGAAGCATCTATCTAAAAATGGTTTGGCATAGAGACAAAACAATCCACGTGAACATGAAAACACTGCCTGCAGTATTCTAAGTTTAGGGTAGCATACCCACTATAATAGATGAGTTGATACCAAAAATTACAAAAGCCTAACTGATAGGAAGCCAGAACCAACCTGTAGAATCTTTGCCAGATTAAGCTAGCAGACACATCATGCATTAAGGATCCATAAAGACCATAAATATCATTGCAAGTAATACAATAATTTGACAGACATCATGAGAAGGTAAAGTAACTCGACAACCGCTGCAACATGAGGACAACACAACTGACTTTCAGACACCCATATTGAGCAATGCTGGATGACAACTCTGGACCTTCTCAAACCTCAAACATGTCCTAGAACTCACTGGAACAGTAGACAATTGCAAATCAATGGTTGCAAAGTGTAAATATAATTGACAATCAATATGTAGATCTACAGAATAAAAAAAAATTGCAACGGAGAGCAAGGATAATAAAGAGAAAGAATGGGAAAGAGTTTGCCTTATTAGAAACAAACTTCTTACTACTAATGCTCATTGAGCTTGTGAGGTGTACATAAGTAATTGACAAAAAGAGCAGTATCAAGCAACAAAGTGAAATACAAACAAGATGAATCACATAACAAACCTGAACGTTCTCCTCTGCCACTGGTGAGGGGGACTTCTTTGGCTCAGCTGGTTTCTCAGCCCCACAATTCTGTCTATTGCACTTGGTCCTGAATGGATAGTTGATGTTGCTGCATTTCTCGCACTTCCAGCTTCCCTCTGGCATTTTTTGCTCTGAAAATCAAATACATAAGTTCAAAATTCATAATTTTAAGCACACCATCTTTAAAGATTTGGAAAGACTTACTGGAAGTTTTCTCAGATTTTGCAGCCTGCAAGTGCAAGTGAATATTGTCAAAAATCAATGATGGCTAGGAAGGCTAATTATATAAATCAAGTGTAACATGAGCAGCAAACAAGATTCAACAAAATTAATTCTCATATCTTAAATTAAAAGGCAGAACAAACCTGGGATCCTGGCTTTGGTGTATTGCACTTCCTCATGTTACAAACGGATCTGAAAGAGAAGTTGATATTCCCACATTTTGGGCATGTCCAGTCATTATCACGCGTTGCATCTTCACGTGCATCATAAAAAGAAAAATTCCAAAGTCAGACGCTTAGATTAACCAGGAGTTCTTACCACTCACCCACAGCATATACTGAAATGACAAACCTGCACCCTTTTTCAGAGATTTATCATCAGGGAAAAAACCTGGTCTTGGCCCCTAGAAAGAAAAAAAAGTCCACTCATGAATTCAACTCTGTATTTAAAATGATTGAACAGTGCTGACATATAAAGGAATCCCTTCAGAAAGAACAGTTCAACCTCAATGCTAAAGAACCAATAAACAGGCTCTATAAGTCACTGCAGATACATGTTCGAGTATTATGTCAAAAGAACTATATTAAACTCCCAACTTTGTTATCTAAGTTTTAAATGCCAATGCTGGAATTATTTAACATACCATAGCAGCAGGGCCCATTGGCATACCCAATCCATATCGGTCCATCAAAGGAGGCATACCATACATCCCACCTGACAGAAAAGAAGAAAGTCATATTCAACAGTGGAATCCTGAAGTGCTCAAAATATATGATATGAAACATGAGAGTGGATTTAGAGATAAGGCTTGCATAATGCATGGCTAATGGAATAACAACTTGAATGTGTGAAAGAAAAAACATAAAAAGTTTTATCCACAAAATAATAGCGCAAAATACAAACATAATGGGCAAAAAAAACATAGTAGATAAAAAATAAAATCTATAAAACACTATAAAAATAACAAGGGGGCATAAGGCAACTGGCAAAAAGAGAGTACAAAATTTTAATTTAGAAGAAATGAAAGAAAAATACAAAACTAACAGAAGGCTCAACTAAGAACCAGGAACACACCATTTCCCATCATAGATCCACCAGAATAAGGAGGTGGTCCAGACATATGCAATGGCCTATATGGACTGCCAACAGAAAGGCGACTGCTGTAATTATAATGGTAAGCTGAACCCCCAGAAAAAGGAACATCATATGGAGGAATAGAAGATCCATTGAAAAGGGATGATCCATATGGTGGTAAACCCATGTACACTGAAGAAGGTGCACCAGAACCTACATAGGGAGCTGATGAAGTGTAATTCTGTGGAGGTTGAACTGGCTTGGCAGCAGATTTCTGGAAGAGAGAAACAAATGTAGAATTTAGCACGCCAAAAATGATGTGTAAAACTGAATGAGAGCATCAACATGTACAGAAGGCACACAGAGTGGCATTTATGTAACTGGTATGGTTATAGTAAATCAAACATGAAGAACAACATACAATACAAATAGTACAACACAACAATATAAACAGAGGAATCTGAACAAAGATGCAATTCAAAATCCTGTGCCACCCAAACACCAGCACTCAGACGCAACCAGGTGTTGTCACTAACTGGCTACCCTAGAAATTATGTCAAATCCAAAATGTTTAGTTCGTAAAATTATATGATACACTTAAATCTCATCAAATCTAATAGCTAGTAAACACTGATTGATGTTCGAAATTACATCCAACCCTAAATTAAAATTCAACCAACCATAGAATAAAGGATAGAAAAACACAAATGTAGTAATATATCAAAAAAATTAGTTATAGAGACAGAAACCAACAACCCTTTCATTTGAAGTAAGTTTAGCACATTCCTTATATCTAACTAGTACATTACATTTACTCCAAGAGCAACTTACGGAGTTATGATCAACTGGCCTAGGTTGGGTGCAATTACGCATATTGCAAGTTGTTCTAAATGAAAAGTTGACATTGCCACAACTCGGACACGTCCAATCATCTTCCCTGCGACTACCTACAAAAGCCAAAAACACCATTGTAAGCAAGATAATTAGCTGATATTTGTTCCTTAGTTTTGCCCAGCGAAATTACCCATCTCCCAACATCCAGAAACCCAGTTATTCAAATGCATATCTTCAAATCTAAATTGGGGTGAAAAAAAATTCTAACAAAGCAAATAATTAGGGGAGAAAACATCCATACCGTCAGTTCTAGCCCTCTTTGGTGCAGAGGAATTTCTGTTATCAACCTGAACACAATAAAGACATCAAATAATTCACCATATACCTTATATATATATAACAGATCCAAATTCTGTAAAAACTAAAAATATAATTTAACATTCATTTCAAATATGAAAAAATAACAATTTAAATATCAAAAGCAACATAATGAAGCTCAATTCAATAATAATATTAATAATAAACAATAAAAGAGAAAAATCATCGGAAATTCTAGGGTTTCTCCATGGAAAAATCTCAAAAGAAAAAGATTAAATTCAAAAATTAACGAATAATTGAGAATAAATACCTGAGACATAGCGTTTTAAAGAGAAAATGAAAAGAAAATAACAGATCTCTTGCTTTTAGATTGAGAGGCTCAGAGACTGTATTCACGCCCTACAATCGAAGGCAGCGATGTGCTGAGAAAAAGAATAAAAAAAAGCTCAAATTCGCCATTGATTTCTTTTATATACATATATATATATATATATATATAATTTTCTTTTAACTGTTCTTCTTTTTCATTCCGTTTTATAACATCGCACGCTGCGCACCGTTTTAATGTATGCAACATGTTCTGCCTCTGCCTTTCAATTGGAATTATTATTATATATTTTTTAACAATCAGAAATTAATCACCTTTCAAAAAAAAACAATCAGAAATTAATCTAAAAGGCCCATCCAATAATGTGTTATTTTTAATGGGAATAATGGTGCAAACTTCAACAAGTTATCAAAGTTTGGATTTTTTTATATTTTAAAATTTTTCTCTTGATCATACTTGAGTGAAATTAATGTCAAAACATAATTAGCAATAGAAAATATGGCTTTTTATTTATATAATAAGGAGGAAAATGTATTTTATTTGTTTAAATCGCTAGATAAAAAAAAGTAAATGTTTTATCTAAAATGGTCAAATGAAAATAAAAAATATATAAAACATGAAGCTCATAACATCCTTACCTAAATTACTCATATTGAAATAATTTTTTTTATTTATTTTTCGAGTTGAGTAAATAGTCCTAGATGGTAGCAATTGAAGAGAATGAGAGAACAAATTAAGGCTACCATATAAATAGCTAACCCTCTAATAATAGCAAAGGCAATAGCAATTAAAGAAAGGAAGTGATAATTGTAAATAACGATTCACCCATGTCAAGCCACTATGCAATAATGCCTTCATCGTAGCTATCGGCAATAGCAATTGAAGATATAGATCTAGTTGTAAAAAACGATTCACCCATGTCCAGCCATCGTACAACAATGCCTTCATCATAGCCACCAACAATAGCAATTAAAGAGAGAGATAGTCACAAATAACAATTCACCCACATCGAGCCGCCATGCGATAGTTCCTTTATTATAGCTATACCTTATTCTATCTTTGCGCATTACTAATGTTGTCAAGAATCATCGTTGGATGACAAAAAATGCTCAAAACAAAGCTTATTCAATACATTATGTCAACTAAAAGTTTTAACTAGGGGCGCGACTATTATAGAGTCGTATGGGTCATATGACCCTTTCTCACCGGCAATAAGAAGAGGAGGTGTTTTTATTTTGATCGCCGGTGAAGTTAAACTCAGCCTCCATTGAAGGAGATGAGTTGCAAACCTATGCAGCAAGGGATAGACGAACCCCTTGCTGCAAATATTTTTATTTTTTTATAAATTAGTCCCTGGCAAAACGGCGTTTCGTCAGGGGTTCAAAAATAAAAAAGGAGCTGCGTTTTTCTCTTTTTCTTTTCTTCTTTCCTCTACCCCTTCCCTCCCCAAGCCACCAGCAGACAGCCCCACCACCAGCTGGCCCACCGACAGCCACCGCCGGTCATCGCTCGATAAATTTTAATATCCCCTCAGTAAATTTCTGATTTCGCCACTAATTCTAATCATATTTCCGACTAATTTTATGTATAATTTTAAGCAAGTTCTATTTTGAAGCTTACGAATTCATGAACGTTTAATATTTTTCTTAGTCGACAAAGACTCTAAACATTATTGAAATAAAAAATTTTAATTATTCACATCTTAGGATTTTTTTCTAAAAATATTAAAGGTATTAAGCTATACTATCGATTATTATCATGGATGCTGAATATTGGCAAATGGATTCGTACATAAAGAATGGTCCAAAAATCTATAATCAGTTAGGTGATATGATAATTGATGTAGAATAAATTTATTACCTTTTATAGTTAAACCTTAATTTAAAATAATTAATGTAAATTATTTAAGTAATATTGATTCAACCTATACAAACCGTTTTCCATATAAACTTCTACGAATTGTTGCATGCCTAATTTGTAATCTAGATTTGATGGAGTAATTACTTGGCATAGCTAACAATACATAGATGGTTATGATGCACAAAATAATGATAAAAGTAAAAAAGCAACAACGATTAAGATGACATCTAATAAAATATAAACTAACAAAAACTAGTTTAATGAAAATTTACAAATATCATTAAATTGTTTTAAATTGTATTAAACATGGCTAAACATATTAAATATTTGATAGTGTTTTATTTGATCATTAAAATAAATTAATTATATATATGACCATTAAAATATATGGGCATTGAGATACACTTTAGTGTATATATATGTGCAATAAACTTGAATCAATATCTTCCTAATGGATCTAACCATGACCAAATTTTAATCTTAATTAATAAAAAAAATTATGAACGAATCAAATTTTAAAAAATTATGTATTAATTTAAACTCGACCTATGAGCATGTTTATTCTTATATATAGTATTAATTTAAACTCAACTTATGAGCATGTTTTCTATCAATTTAGCAGAATTTTATTATGATACTCTTCTAATTTAAGTGTATCAAACACTTTAATTCAGTTAATCAAGTTGAAATATTTACGTGTTTCAATTGAAAGTGTAAAGAATATGTTGATAAAATCTTATAAGTTAAAAGGGTTACAGATATATTACATATATATACATATATTTTTTTGAAATTATTATATGAATTTCGTACCAAAAATTCAAATTATTATTATTATAAACTTTAAAATTTAATTAAAAAGCCAATATTTCAAAGAAAATAGGCGCATAGTATCAGCGAGCAGGTGGACAAGTAATGTGAAGCCAACTGGGCAACGAAATGTGAAGTTGCAGTTACGTTTGCATCTGCCGTGGCGCTTCTCATCACTCCCGATGCCTCTCACTCTCTTTTCCTGCGCCCAATTTTTCTTCTTCTCTAATTTTTATCGACTCTCTCTTCTTCACACCCTAAGACCTCGCCTCCTTCACACATTCACTTCCCAACCAAACGCTATTTTACTGTAATTCACAAACAAATTACTCCTCATTAAGCATCTCTTTTTATTCTCTTCTTCACTTGCTGCCGCCCAAAATCACTTCATGATCGCTTAACTCTCCACTGGGTATGCAATAAAAACTATTATAATTAATGTTTATATCCCCTAAACACGATTGTAGATGTTAAATAACAATTTGAACCAAAAAAGATGTTTTATTTTTTAATTTTTGTTTGTTACGTAATTCGTTTGTTTTCAATTCTATTTAATTTAATTTTTTTGTTTGTTCTTAGGTAAATTTTCAAGAATTTTAAACGATCAAAGGGTTTTTTTCTTTTATTGAATTTTTAAGATTGTTTTTTGTTGTTTAATAATTGTTGATGATCAAGAGAAGAAAACAAGGATCCTGCAATTTGTGTATGAATTCTTTTGTGAATAATGCGTAATTTGGAATGTAATCCACGTTTATTTTGATGAATATTTATTGGTTTATCTTACTGCTTTGCATATATTTCTCTAAAAAAGTGCCATTAGTGTTTTTGTTAATTCTTTTAGATCATCCTTCTGGTAAAGACAGTTGGTGTTGATTTTATAATTTCTCAATTTTCATTTATTGACTCAAATGATTAACTCAGATTGATTGAAAATGCTGAATTTTAGACATTGCTGGAACTTTTAGTGATTTTTATTCTCAGTACAAGAAATTTGCTGGTCCAAACATGTCCAAGGATCAGGTAGTTGCTAGTATTTTTCCATGTATAATTTTCGTTTTCCTAGTTTATTGGAAATATGGGTTTGGTGACAAGTGTTTTGAAATCTATTATTAGCATTCTTTGGCCATAGATGAAAATGTAGTTGATTCTTCTCGGGCTGCTATTGCTGTTGGTTCTCTGAGGGTTGATGCTTCACAAAATGCTTGTCCCTCTCAAACACAACCAATCTATCAAGGAGGTCAGTTTCTTCTATTATTTTTCAGAAATGATATACAGTGTTCTTGTTTCTTTATTGGATGTAAATACATTCTACTTGATTGGTTCAATATGTAAAATTGAGTCGAGATGAATATGATAATGGACTATGGCCCGCTTAGATTGGCGTTTATGCTTATATATCTTTTGAGCTAAGCACTTCAAAAATTTTACTCGTCAAGACTCGTTCTCATTATTTCAGTTGAATTTTAAACCAAAGTGTTGGATTGATCATAAAATGGCATTCTTGTTTTAGGTAACTACTGAGATTTTGGAATTAGCAAGTTCCAAAGCATTGCTCCTTTTCATTGTTTGTTTTAATGGACTTTCTCTTTCACTGATTCTAAATTCTTTTGCATGAATGTTCAACTCAGAATATTATGATTTCCCCTCTCTCTTCTTAAATTCAAATGTGTTTTTCATCTGAATATTAAATGATTAAAAACAATTTTTTTGTTGGATGCATCGAGGGTATTGCTATGAATTTTTTGAGCATGTCGAATGAGGATTAACCCATTGATGGAGTTGTATGAGATTATATTTGCTAAGATGGTCTGGATCATCTATGTTTAGTACCAAAAAAGAAAAAAAATGATCTTTGTTTACAGTTTTTCCTCGCCTTTCGTTTTGGTTTCACATAGGTAATGGAAATATGGTGGGCACCTGGGGTGCATGTCTTCCAGATGTTAATGCTGAAGGCTTGGAAAGTAGTTCTTACGTAAGAAACTGAGGACATTTCTTTGCCTTCACTTTTCTGCTTCCTGTTTTCTTCCCATCTCCGAGTATGTCTAAATTCTACTCTGATTATTTGTTTGTTTTCATCTCTTATAAGGGTGTCTTCACTGATTCTTCATCACTTCCATTTCATGGTTATGGTGGGTACACTCCTCAAATGCCACAAAAGTCATATACCTCATTTGCTACACCACTCCCTCCTTCAAGTTGTCATGGCCAGCTGTACAATGTCCCACCAAACTCAGAGCCACCTTACTACCAACAACTCATTTCACCAAATGTTCCAAATATTGCTTCACAAATGTCCATTTCTGCCGCTAAATTGCCAGTGAACTTAGGTTCCAAAGGAGATGGCAACAGATTTGAGCCTCATCCCGGTTATCTGCCTGCATTGGGATCTTTTAGCAGAGGAGGCAACTTTTCAGGAGACTCTGGAGGATTTAAATTTTTGCAGCAAGGATATGATGAGCTTGAAAGTAGTGGGTTGTGGTCAGATTGGTCCAAACCTGGGACTGGGAAGGGTTCCATGGTGCATCGGTCATCATCTACAGCTGGTCCAAAACCAATTGGTTCACTAGGTTTGTCTGCAAGTCATTTTGGAACGGTTAGTCTTCTCATCCATGAAGAGGATTTTCACTTTTAATATTCAGTATATTTTATAAAATTTAAAGCAAAAATCCTTTTGAGATTTGCAAGGTCTGTGATTAGTATTGTCAGCTTTTAGTTTATCATCTAACAATGAAATTTTATTCAGGCTACTCAACAAAAAGAATCATTTTCTGGTTTTGGATCTCGTTTAGGTGCCACCTATAAAAGTTATTCTCAAGGTCAAAGTCATCGAAACTCTGGTTATGATGTTGTTTCCTCTTCTATGTTCGGAGCAAATGGTCAGAGCTGGCCCTCACTTCATGAAGCAAGACAGGGAGGAAGGTGCAATGACTTCTTATGCAGTTGTAATATTGCACTTGACACCTTAGGTGAGCGAAATAGAGGACCTAGGGCATTCAAGCCAGGAGGTCTAAAAGCAACAAATGAGTCTGCAGTTGATAATCACAGGAAATCAGTTTCTCATGTTTATAATGAGTCTTACAACTGCCTAGATTTTGTCATTGACTACAAGGACGCAAAGTTCTTTGTTATCAAATCTTACAGTGAAGATAATGTTCATAAGAGCATAAAGTATGGTGTCTGGGCAAGCACTCCGAATGGAAACAAAAAATTAGACGCTGCTTATCATGAGGCAATGGAGAAACATAAAACATGTCCAGTATTTCTGCTGTTCTCGGTAATCCCCTGACAGTGATGTTTTAACATCTAAGTATCCATAATTCATCCATCTGAGACTAATTGAATAAGCTGCTAGGAAGATTGAAAGTTGAGAAAATATTATGTAAGAAATATAGTAATGAAAAGTTCTAGTGGAGTATTGTCCCTTTTGCCAACTATGCTATCATTTGTCATTTTAGGGTACACATCTCGGTTATTACTCTTGTAGTTGGTTGGTGACTTAAAATATGTACAAGCGGCCTTCAACTCATTGTATGTGCAGCAATGTAAATGCGTCTTTGTATATTTTGTATTCTTTCATCAATTGATGTGTTTAGATCTTGTTTATAACTGCTTCATGAAAGCACAAATATTCCAGAGGTATGTTTCTCTTTCTTTCTTTCTTACATTAATTTGGCCATTGTCATATCACAGTTCTCCAATTGGTTTATGTGGCTATTAATGGATTCTTGCACTTAGCCATTGTTAATGCTTCTTTTATTAGAAATGTAAACTGAAAACCTCAAAGATAAATATCAAACGACTGTTGCAATCTTTGTTTTCATATTGTACGATTATATACAGGTGAATGCTAGTGCCCAGTTTTGTGGAGTTGCTGAGATGGTTGGGCCTGTGGACTTTGACAAGAGTGTTGATTATTGGCAGCAGGATAAGTGGTCTGGGCAGTTTCCTGTCAAGTGGCACATTGTTAAAGATGTACCTAACAGTCAGTTTCGTCATATTGTGCTTGAAAGTAATGACAACAAGCCAGTCACTAACAGTAGAGACACTCAAGAGGTATGACTTCATTTGGATTTTGTCGATATTTTGGAATATTTTGTTATTAGTGGCAACAATTACCATTAATAGCATTTGTATGCCAATATGCAACTTCAGTTTCATGTGCAATAGGATTGCTTTTTTTTATCCATTAGCCTTTAGACAGTTGCGGTGGTTATTCTTTGCTGCGTGGAAATTAATTGCTAGATGTGTTAAGCAATTCTCATGGACTTCTGACATTATTTACTTTCATTTCTTTGAACTGTTATAGATTTGAGGAACGGCTGTTGTTATAACTAGTACTAACAGTAAATTCTCTAGCAATGGCTCCCTACTGCTTAAGAGTTTTTTTGCATTTTATCACCTTGAACAGCACAAGCGCCTTGCAAGCCTTCAAAAGCCTCTTCCATGGTTTTAAACATAAGGTGATACTTAATGACCGTTATTATAGCAAGTAATGGCCAAAATGGCAAGAAACAATTAAAAATTAGTAAAAAACAGTTGCGATAGGAAAAAAAAAGTTAAGAGAAGAAGCTGATAGATAGGTAAAACTGCAGTCTAAACTTGCCAAGTGACACGCCTACACACTTCCACTATCTTGTAGAATTCTTGAAATTTCTTCTGGGTTCTCGTGGGAAGAATATGATTTGAAGGCTTTAGCTTTGTGGGATTTTGAGCAATTATGCTAATCCTATGGCGTCCATTAAGGTTTTTTTGTGATATGTGATTTCTATTGACCTAGTCATCCCTGGTCTACTCTGCCACGTCAAAGAAGTTTTATCTCTTCTGCTAAACTAGATGTTACTTTTGGCTTCGAAAATGTTATATAGAGACATGAATAAAATTAATGATTTCAATCATATTCTGCTTTTCAAAAAAAAAATCAACAAACTAATGATTTCAATCATATAGCTAATTAGTGCTGCACGAGCTAAATGAAAATTAGTTCCATGCCTAATTTTGCCCATTCTAAAATTGTCTCGGTTTGAGCCGATTTGTATATTGTGGAACAGTATTGCATATAGCTTACTGATTGACTCTGTGACATGATGAGTGCTTGCAAAATATAAAAGGTGTCTATATGAAAGACCTTGTATTCCCTGTTCCTCAAAGGTAAAGCCTGATTCTGCTAGAATTTTCTGTTCTCATTTCTTCTTGTTGTTGTTATAGATTTTTTGTTGTTGTTGTTATAGATTGGCTAACATTTATTGTCAGTTATTGACTTATATTTCCAATAATGATATTTTATCCTGCCCATCAAATGTTACAGGTGGAACTGGAACATGGTGTTGAGATGTTAAAAATATTTAAGAACTACGAAAGTCATTCTTCCATCCTGGATGATTTTCATTTTTACGAAGAGAGGCAGAAAGCGATGCAAGTGAGGAAGTCGAGACAGCATCAGCAAGCAAGCTTGATGCCTAATCCAGCAATGGGAGATAGTGAAGAAAGTCCAGTTTCTATTTCTAATGCTTTCATAAAGAAAATGTCTAAGAGCTTTGCTGAAGCTGTTTCTCTGAATGAGGCGGAAACAAAGTTGTCTTTCTCACATCTGGCTCAAGGGGCCATGGGAGTTCAACTTGAAAAAAGAAGCTGACAGAAACATCTTACCCAGGTGATCAGATAGATAGGAAATTTCTTTAGGTGGCTCCAACAGAAACGATTGAACTTGATAATACCTCTCGTTCGCCGGTTTTGGTTTTTATTTACTTGATTTGATTTTTGAATTTACATGGAGCTTATTATCTGGATTTGTTTCCAATGATTGATGATGTTTGCATAATTACATTTGATATTATATGATATTTTGATGTTCCTCTTTGCCTTATCTCTACTTCACACATGCTCAGTCACTTTCATATTTAAGTTGATACATGAGGCATGTTCCCAAGTCTTTTTCATGATTTGATGCAGGAATTCTTGTCTTGGGTCATGCTTTATAATAATTAACAACTTTATTTTTATTAAAAATTAAGTTTAACTTGTTATTTTAAAACTTGATTGCACTTTATTTTACTTTATTTGATGTATGTATTAAGCGTAATTTTTTTTTGATAATTCTAAATTATATCATTCTTATTACACTATAGTAAACACTTTAGGCTGGGATTTTTTCGAAAATGCTTCAAAATATAAAAAATATTTTC
Source organism: Garcia nutans (assembly GCA_947685225.1). Lineage (NCBI taxonomy): Eukaryota > Viridiplantae > Streptophyta > Magnoliopsida > Malpighiales > Euphorbiaceae > Garcia > Garcia nutans. Next base: position 22,494,422 of record CANTUV010000036.1, on the reverse strand, counting down.
AAAAATATTTACCTTTTAATTTATGTTATACCAAATATTCATTTTTCAATTTTTAATTTTAAAAGTTTTACATATTCAATTATATATATATACACTAAAAAGTATATAGTATATCAAAATAATAATATACCAAAATAATAATATGGTATATAAAAATATATAAATTGTAAGGTATTTTTGAAAAAAAAAATTAAAACAGTGATATAGTTTATATTTTCTAAATAATAATACATATGGTAACCAAAAAAAGCTAATAATATTACCTAAAAAATATTTCTAAACAATAAAACAAATAGTAACCAAAAATCTAGGCATAGATGTGTAAGAAAGCTTTGAAACAAAACGACATAGACAACAAAACATTCCATAAACATGAAGCAAAAGTTAATATTACAATAATTATAATAATAATTAAGTGCATAAAAAAACAACTGAAATCAAGTCTTAATTTGGAAATTAAGTTGTGAAAACAACAAAAATAAAAGGGTTCACAAAGCTTCACTTCATTTAATTTGGTGGCCTCCATCTTCAAATTTAGAACATAAAAGTAGTAGAAACAGCAGAGAAAGTGTAAGCAAAAATGGCAATAGCAATTGCCAAAGAACCAGTTATATGCTTGTTTCCATTGGAACCATCAGATTTCTCCTGCGCCGATGCTGTTCCGGTAGTTGAAGCCGCCGGAGTTGATGATGTCGATGCTGATGATGTAGCATTTGTGAAAATTGCAGCATCAGGAGAGCTTGGAGATATGCCAAGAAGCTCTGTGTATTCAAAACAATAATAATATCAAAGATTATTTGTGTTATCTTGAAGAATAGAAAAACAGAAAATGATATAAAAAGAACGAAAAAAATATGTTGTATTTTTTTATTAATTATACATAGTACATATAAATCAAGTAAAACTCAAACCCGAGACAGCGAAACGCCTAAAATTTAAACTCAAAATTTAAGTAAGAATTTAAGAGTAATAAAGTTTCTCACTACCAAGCTAAGATTTAGTAATTAAAATTGTGTTATTATTAGTGTATAAGAAACAAAGAATATATTATCAAATATATTTTGAATATGTTTTGTTATGATATACTAAACATAAGAAAATCAAATAATAATTTGATATAAAGAAAATTATATGAAATATTATTAATATTTTATAGTTTTGAAAAATTTCAAAAAATATCTCTTTCTAAATCTAATGTAAAATGTTATTTTATCTATAACTTTGGTATATTATTTATATTTTGTAGTTATAAATTAGATATAGGATTTTGATACATCAACTATTACAAATTGAAAATAAGTATTTATGAAATATGAAGATAGAGAATGAGTATTTTTAAGGAAAAAAATGGATATTTTTAAAATATTTTTGCTTTCTAAAATATTTTTATAAAAAATTCTTTTTTAACATATTAACATCCGCTGAGCATTTATTAATTTGGTTTTGTTTAAAAAAATTATATTATAAAAAAAGTCCATTTTCATTTAATATATACATACAAAAAATATAAACATATAGTAATATATTTAATTTGTCTCTTAAATTCCTTTCAACGGTCCCATTTATTTCATATTAAATCTATCGACAAATGACCCAACTACAAACCTTACTCTCATTTATTAACATTTTACCAGTTTCAGCATTAAGTATGCATATGGATAGGTGTTGGCACATCATGCATATTCTATTTTAATTAATAAATATTCTATTTTAAGTTTTTTTTTTCTCTTCTATTTTTATTTAAAAAGGAAAAAAATCCCTACTTGAATTTTTATTTTTTTTATTTCTTCAAAAATATTTAAAAAATAAAAATATTTTAAAAATATCTCAATTTTTCTTTCAGAAATATTCATTTTGTAACATTTTTTTATTGTAATATCCAAATATATCTCATTTTCAAAGATATATATTTAATATATTAAAAACATGCTTCATTTTTAGAGGTATATATTTATTATATCAAATTTATAAAAAAATTATGAGATATTTAAAAAAACTTAAAAAATAATATATCTTGTTTTATTAAAATATTGAATTATTGACTTACCATTGCTTAATTTTTCTTTTTTATTATTATTAAAATATTGAATTATTGACTATTTGACTTGCCAGTAGTTCACTAGATCAAACAACATAGCAAGAGCTAATGGTGAAAATCATCATCATACGCAGAATAATCGGTGCATGATTTTTATCAGAGAAAGAGAATGTGAACTTAAATCTATCGAGAGAGATGAAGTATATTGATAAGTGCATATTTCTCTAACCAGCAGATTTAGAATTGATTTTTCTACTCATAGATAAATATTATAAACAAAATCTATTATAAGATCAAACATATATATAAGACTAGACATCAAATTTAAACTTTTGATCTCATGCTATGCATTAGAGAAAGACAAAACAAAGAGACAGAGGCTTAGTAATCAAGAGCATCACTGCTCCCGCATAGATTTTGAATTCAAATTTTAGATATTTTTTGTTTCCCGTTTGTAGTTAATTAAAAAAAATGATATATATAGAGAGAGAGAGAGAGAGAGGACTTACTAGGGCAAAAGCTAACGCTAGCATTTTGAAGTTGACAAGCAGAAGGAAGCTGAAGCAACCTAGCTTCTTGTATACCCATACTTTTAATTTGATAACTTCCTTTATGAGTTTCTTGCATAATATAACACAAACACTTTGGATCACTGTCTTTCATTTCTTTAACTGAATTACAGCAATCTTTTGTTGGTGTATTGCCTTTGCCTTGTGCA